>OY720645.1:2259474-3459474 GCA_963169105.1 Ceriagrion tenellum
TAAAATTAGACAAATATGTAAATTTTTATTGTAAAGCAACATACTCACTTTGAATTACCTAGCAATTATAATTGAATGAGGATATTTGTTAATTGTTTCACTCACCGTGAAGAATTTTCAGACGTGAGAAAGTTGAGAACAGGTGCCCAGGGTATGTAAAAGCAGAGGTTTGTGAATAGGTTCATTTATAATAGCATATTTTATGTAAGCAAAACATGGATCGTTGGATCGTGGAGTGTTTTCCTTGCACAAACAACTAACAAGGTGGAAAACCCAAAAGACCTTAATGTTCGACAACATACGAAATCGTCGTAAGTCATGTTACCCACATGAACAGCGTTCGTACAGATGCAAAGTATCTGGTGATAACTTTATTAAATGCGCTTATTGTGGAGTCATTTTTTTGCTTTACATGCCTATGCGATATCATTTGGAATCATGCCGCATGATGCCATGAACGAAAGATGAAATTCTTAGTTATAATTCCCATAATAAGGATAAGGAAATACATTGTTATCATGCCCTACATTTGTAATGAACTGGAATGTATTCACTTTTTCTCTCCCGAGATGCCAGTTTCGGTTGCTTCAAATGTTACAAAAATAAATGCAATGACAGGTAAAATAGTGGAAAGAAATCCTATTGTTGCAATTTTATCGCAAACCCAGGCGTATGGGAGAGAAAATCTTACTCCTTTGCCATATTTCTGTCCTGTTTCAGGAAAAAATTGTCGTTAGCAGCCCAAACACAGGTTTCCTGATGTTGCCCTGTAAGTACGGAGTTATGGATGAGCTCTCGATAAATTGTACTCACAAATTCATTCACAAAACCAGTCTCTACAGTGTAAAGGCCGTTTTACACGGGGCACGAAATTGCACAACTCAACACTGCATTAATTCCGCAATCTGCCGTGCAATAATTATTGGGAAAACGAATGCGTGACTGCTTTACACGGTGGTCGTAAGCATGCATTCATTCGTGAATTCCAGTCGTCTGATAAGTACGCTAAGAGCGAGTGTTTTGTTCAAACAGGAGAGTTACGATATTCTGTACGCGGCGTTGTTGACATTCAGTGAAAAATAAGGTTGTGATTGTGGGATTGTGTGATATTGATAGTGAGTCAGTCTCTCTCTGAGAGAAAAGCACGGACTATAGAGATTTCTATTATCCTTGGAGAAAAGTAATGGACCAGGAGGAGGCTGCGTTGATTGCTGCAGAGCTAGCAGTAGTGGGGATCTTGATCGGGGCCGCAGAGCTCATGGAAAGGCGTAACCGCAGGAGAAGAGCCAGAAGAGCACTTTAGATGCGGGAGTGGATCCGTAGGCGAGAGGAAGGAACGGGCATTCTCCATATGGTCCAACAGGAGCTGGCTGTAGAAGACAGGAATGCCTACCGCAATTTTATGCGGATGATGGAGGATCAATTCAACGAGCTGTTAAATCTTGTGAGGCATGACATCGGCCGACAAAATACCCTGATGAGGGAAGCGATATCTCCGGAGAAGCGGTGAGTGTATTTAATGTACCTATTCAGTTCGTTTCGTAGTTAAGTTGAACTATATTTTCTCATTTCTGTCCCTTGGAATTCACCTATATTTTCGTATTCCTGCTGTTGCAGATTGGCCCTCACGTTGCGATTTCTGGCGACTGGGGAAAGTTACCGGTCACTTATGTACTCTTCGAGAACCCATGAGAGTACAATAAGTACTATTGTACCGGAAGTTTGCCGAAGCATATACAGACACTTGAAGGCCCGCTACATTAAGGTAATTTTACCCTTATAATAATATTTATTAGATCATTAGCCAAATGTACATCGGAATAGATCTTGTCTATTTTCTAACATACACATTCCTTAAAAAATACAAAATTCACAATTGCTACCAAGAGAACTGTCAATTGCAACCATTGCTTTATAAGGTTATTGGAAAACCAAAAACTATCCCTACTGGTTGAGGGTTTGAGTTTTTTGATCAAATGAATGACATATAGTGGCTGACACTTGTTAGTTTTATCTACTCTTGGAAAATAGGTTAATGGATGCTTGCACTATATATTTAATGCCAAGTTATGTCAGAATTGTGAACACTCATGATACCCAGTTTACTTCTTCTCCTTACCTCTTGTAGATTCCACGGTCACAGCAGGAGTGGGAAGATGTAGCCAGGATGAATTGTGGAATTTCCCCATGTGCTTGGGAGCCATGGACAGCAAGCACATTGTCTTTCGGCCCCCTTCAAGTGCTGGCTCCTTTTTTTACAACTATGAGGGAAGCCATTCCATTGTTTTATTGGCTGTGGTGGACGCAGAGTATAAATTTCTCTACGTCGATGTTGGGGTTAATGGGAGAATAAGTGAAGGGGGCGTTTTTCGCGAGAGCTCCCTGAATAGAGCAATCGCCTCCAATTCCCTCAACTTCCCTCCCGACAAATCACTGTCAAACAGGCATCTACAGGTGCCATATGTGTTTGTGGCAGATGATGCCTTTCCTCTGTCAAACCGTATTTTGAAGCCCTACCCAAACAGGGGATTAACAGAGGAACAGGGGAACTTTAATTACAGACTTTCTCGGGCAAGAAGGGTGGTTGAGAATGCCTTCGGGATTTTAAGCAACAGATTCTGAGTTTTCCTCTCTCCTATTAATTTCAGCCCACATAAGGTGGACACCATTACACTTGCTGCAGTTGCCCTACACAATTACCTTTGCACAAAAAATGGTGCTAGGTATTTACAAAATGCCCAAGAGGAAGGTTGTCCCTTAATTGAAATGCCTCCCCAGGCTGCGAATAGGCCTACCAACTCAGCTCTCCAAATAAGGGATGAGTTTAAAAATTACTTTAACAGCAAATTAGTTGTCTTTAATGTATTTTATTGTGATTGTTATGCATTTTCATAAAAAAAATTTTCTATTTCAAAATTTATTTTTTTTTAATGTTTTCATCTTTCACCTGCCTCAGCCGGTTGGCTATATATCTGCCAAATGTCCCCTCCATGTCCTCTGCCTGGACATTTTCGAAGCGGCGGCTGATACCCCCCAATGCCTCAGCTGCTGCAGTTAACAGAGGCGTAGATTCCTGTGGGGATGCCAACCGCCGCCTCTTTGGTGGAAGGGCAGTTTGTGGTGCGTCCACATTTGGTTGGTTTTGCATGACAGTCCTCAGCGGAGGGGCACTGGATGGGCGTGGGGAGTCCTCCGAAAAAATGATGTCCACTTGGGTGGACGGCCCCGCAAGATTGATGGTTCCCAGCTCCCCCTCCTCAAACACTGGTATATCCTCCTCTAATTCAACCTCCAATGGAAGTAACACTGCATGCTAAAAAAGAGATTGTTCCAGTTAAGTGCAATATGATGGCAGCCAATGCCATTCCGACATATTACTTAAGGAATAACTAAAAGAATACTTAGGCATCATTAATTTGTCATACTTGGGCGTCAGAACTTAAATAAGAACACTATGTGATTTATGCAAAACCCAACTAGGTCTTCACTTTACTATTCAAAAACAATCCATCATATCCAACTATACTTCCACCACCACTGGTCCTCTGGAATATAGCTTGTGCGTTAACCCTCTGATGTTTTCCGTTAACAGAAAGTGAATGGATGATGAGTCATATTTAAACTAGGTTATCCAATGAAAATGGAATGTTACCCACTGCGTCCATAAAGTCCTGGTAGTACATTGCTTACATTTAATTATGGGAAGAACGTTTAAACAAGATGAAGTGCCATGCAGGCTCAAAATAAGAACGCGATGTCACAAAGGGTCATTAAATTCCTCGGTTTCATCATCGATGGAGGAAGAACTCCCCCTTGCCCTGACATGCCCCTCTATGAAAGCCATCTCGTCAAAATAAAATAAGGAGGGCACGTAGATCTGAAATAGTACAATTTTTATTTACGGACGAAACATACAATACGGACTTTGTTTGGCATGCCAATATTTATATGCGTTGTGTTCTTACGGAATCTACTCCAGCCCCGCTCTTCTTCGAATTTGTAATTTTCCTCCTTTCTGACAGGTAGTTAGTTCGGAGGGAGTGCCATTTCCTCCGACACTCGTCGGCCGATGTATTTGGCCTGCGAATCAATGCATTTGTTAATCGATATCGCATTAGCGAGGGTGAGTTCAGCACATTATTCAACACCATAATATTGGTAAAACTAACGTTGAAAACTTCTGAAGAACATCATGACGTCTTTTGCAGAGGCAACTAACCGTAAACTTTATTTACAGTACTGCTGTATTTACAGTACTCGCTCATAATGGAAGATGAATTGTAATTATACTTCTCCGGGGTTCTCAACGTGTTTTACCATCCATTAACCATAGTAAGATGAAAACATAATTTTAAACACAAATTGATCAATATTCTTACCTCGTTGCCGATAGCTGGGCAGCTACGTCCCTCAGCGCCTGCATCCTCTTCCCTTTATTTTTGTAAAGGGCACTGGTAGGGTCGTATAAATACGGCCTGTCCCTTACTAAGTTAATAAGGGCGAAAACGTCCTTTTGTGACCAACTCATTTTCTTCTCTGTATACTCTCCAACTCTCTCTCCGACTCTCCACCGCGCAGTCAACGCTTGCTGAATAACTGTAAATATCCTCCCACGAGAAGAATAACTGTAAATTACCCCCACACGAAGAATAACTGTAAACACATAGCTCCGAATGTCACTGAAGACTTTTCATCTGTCAACTTGGATGTCGTTACTTCTGCGACCGCTAGATGGAGTGCTATTCGTACAAATTGCGAGAATGCGAGCTCGGAATTAGAGCAGAGGCTATTTTGACGTCTCGCGTTCATGCATTCGTGCATGCGTTCTTGAATTTCGCCGCTTTACACGGTGCATTTTGAAATTCACGATTGCACATACAGTAGCTTGTGCAATTACATGCCCCGTGTAAAACGGCCTTAAGACATTATGACAATGCCGTTGACGTGTGACTTGAAATTGATGTATATGGTTAAATTTCACTTCGGTTCCATTACTTTTGACACAGAATTTCCATTGTTGATAGCAGCATAGATGTTTGTGTGCTTGCATCCATTGAATACTCCACCGTTCTAGGCATAGTACTCTAGCTCAAAGTTCCCCGGTGATGCAGCTGAGACAGATGCCAGGCCTGCCACTGCTGCGGCCTCCGAACGACAGGTGTGGTGTCAGACCTGCCTGATTTGACCACGCCCCCATTTTTGTTAGTTTTTCGCTCCGTTGAAACTTCAACACGTTTGAGAATTAATATCTCAGGAACTAAGCATTACTTAGGCCTCGTATTTTTTGCATTGGGCAAGATTCATCGTCCTCTATCACCTCTATTTTTTTAAAACAATCTGCTAGTTCCTCATTATTAGATAGAAATATAGCTCGATGAATGTTATTTGGCTGTTTTCTGTTATCGTGTGTGTTATCTTTTTGATGTTCTCTGAAACCACCGAGAAGTGAGTTATTCCTTGAAGTTTTTTAGCTATCTTGATAGCATGTGTTGGAATTATTTTTGCTTTAGAGGTAACATTTATTTATCAGTGCTTCCCCTAATTTTTTTTCGGTAATGAAGGCCTACGTTATATGGATTTAGTCGGAGGCTGTTCTTGGGTTTATACTACTCGCATGTTGGAGGCTGTTGTCGGGCCGGGTCTACTGGCAGAGACGTGGATCTCCGTGCTAGAGAAAGTCTGTCTACTCTCTAATACTCTGCATTGAGGTGTGTTTACATGATGCATGTCCCTATAGGTGCATTGATGGATAGATACCTGAACAAATACTCCATTGAATTTACGAAGTTATAACTTTCATATTGACAAAATTTTCCAAATGCGTACGTTAATGCTGCCTTCAATTGCTGTTCTATAACTCCGTTGATATTAACGCTAGAATTTCGTTTGAAATTTCCATGTGGTAAGCAAAAAAAGATGAATTCATTTCTAACATTGGATTTCTTAAGTAAGCAACAAATATTTTTTTGGAAAAAACACTGCAAATAACAGTAGTTGACCGCGTGGAGAGGATAGGAAGGGGTCGACCTGAGCGGCCGAGGAAGGGCCTGGGCTCGCGCTAAGCCGGATCTCAAGGGGCGACCGCGTACGTGGGTCTATTGTTTCCGCCTGAGGTCACTTTCCTCCGACCTGTGCCGCATAGGAGCGGCATTCGCTGGTTAGGGTAGGAAAATTCACGCCGCATATATGCGGCATTCGTTGTTTAGGGAAGAATATCCTCGCCGAATAGGCGCGGCATTTGGCGCAAAAGGGCTAAATGGAAATGACACCAAAGGTTATATTGTTTCACGACAATGTTTGATGAGTAATTAACGAAAGCATTTTGGTCATATGTTAGGGAAGTACAGGGAACTAAAAAATCAACGATTAATTCCTTGAAAAACGATAGAGGCGAAATAGTAACTTCCAGTTTAGATAAGGCAAATTTTTTTAATTGCTTTTTTCAGAGCGTTTTTTAATCAATCTATGCAAAGTTTCCGCGAAACCATACCAGACCGATTTCTACAACCAATGCCCCCAATCGATATATCTTGTAGCGGAATCGTATCCTTACTGAGTAACATTTGCCCGAACAAATCCTCAGGTCCTGATGAAATTCCAGCTCGTGTTTATAAAGTATTAGCTCTCGAAATGATAATATTATGTATTTTTGTTCATGACCATAGGCATAAAAAAAATCGGAGTAAAGGAGTGGTGTGAGATCCCATGGATACAGATAGGGAAGAAGGTGGGGTTGTAGCAAATGATTCTGAGAGTAGACAAGGGTTAACAATGGGGATGGACCGATACCAGAAATTTCCGATGCCGATACCAGTTCTCCCCCCCCACCCCCACCGCCCCTCCCCCCGCCGATACCGATACTACTCCATTCTAGGTATAATACAAACTCAGCATTTCACCACAAGCACTTTAAGCTGCCTCGACCAACTAAGAAACCAGGCTATGGAAACCACCATTGTTACACAGGCAAAACACTTAATTCACTGAAAAAGTGTTAATAATAATGATATTTTGATTCTTCAGCAGGTTAAGTGATGTAGAACTCGCCAGTGAAACTGTACTCAGAGCACAAATACAAGATAAAAGACAAGTGTCAATAACACTATTAAAAATATTAGAAAAAAAGAAAAGTTATTAATGCAAGAAATCACAACTAAAAGACACAATTTAGGATCATAATCAAACTATTCATAAACACTGTAACTGTCTGATTGCCCATATTGGCGGTAAAAATCTGAAATTTGAAAACATTGGAAAAGCACTGACTTGACTGCCAATACCGATGCTACCGATACCATAAATATCGGCCGATACTTTATATCGGTATCGGTTCATCCCTAGTTTACAAATACATGTACAAACTACGGTCAAACTACCTTGCCAAAGTGAGCAAAATGGTCAACTATGCAATGAATAATATATGTGAAGAGAAAAAGGAAGATTGGCGCTATTGCCTATCAGATTATATTTCACACATGGAATTCCTTCGCCTTTACAATGAATGTGGGGGAACCTGCCAGTCCATGAGAAACTACGCCCAAAATATGGTACAAGCCCTTGACTTTGCAAAGTGCTGGGCTCTTCAGGAGAATTGGCCTCAGGACCAAAAAAAATTGTCTGGAAGTAGTGAGGAGCCCATTGGTGGCATATAAAAAGGCACTTTGGAAAAAAGTGTCCACTGAATCCTTGGCGCAGAGCAGGAAGAGGATGGCAGTAGTCTTGGACCTCACCACCCTCACCGAGGAATTGAAAATCATAAGAAAACTAGCAGTAAAGTGCCTTCCTCAAACGAGAAATGATTTACAATTTTTTAAGGGACGGACTTTCTCGGGGAAATACTAGAGTGTCTATTGGTAGAATTAGCAACAAGTCCGCATCTGGGAAGCACTTGAGTAGGTACACTAAAGAATCCACCCGAAATGCCGAGGCGTGGTGCCGCGTCGTCAGGTTCCTGGGCTGCGTGACTTGAACGAGGACGACTTAACGGATCGATATGATGGCCAACATGACCATTGAGGAGGTACGCAACGAGTAGTACGTTTCAGATGAAAAATATAGGATCTTTGGTCCATATTCCAGGACTACTTGTCCCTCAGACTTAGGGTCATGAACGAAAAATGCGATGCAGATTTAATAAATAGGGAAGGTGGAAAATTTAAAAATATCTTCAGGGATTAAAATCGTGAATTGAGAAGGACAAAGGTGAGGGAATTATGTGCAACTTCCATCAGGATTCTAGCATCGACCATCTCCGTAAAGGCTGGTCCCAGTAAGACGGTGGCATCGTTTCTGAGGCATTCAGAGTCAACTTCCGATAGGAACTATGGTCTACAAACAGCTGAAGGCGCTGCTGCTCAGTATAGAATTTTTAAAGATTTGACTCTTAATGAACCACAAAGTCCGGAATCGCCTCGGACGAATGAACGGTATTCTCTCCTTCCTCATCCCCTTCCATTCTCTACCATTTGCGGCTGGCCACGACTGATACGGTGTGAACATTTTATTTCTTACTATCCCTATTGTGTGTGATCGCCAGTGAAAATGAATTCTGCAACATTCACCCGTAAATCTCCTTAAAAGGAGAGTTGAGAAACTAAAAGGTTCCGTGCTCGCAACGGAAGCAGCCTCAAAAATTAAAGCCTCTAACAGGCATTCAAACTAGACTTTTGATGTGTTGGAAAACCGATACTGCCCTGAGTGAATTCAATGAATTAGTTAATCGGTTCACAGATCAAGAATCGGAATCCGAACAATATGATGATGAATCTTTGGTGAAATTACAGGACGAAACGCTCGACTTACACATCGATGCAACTTGTTCATTGAGGAATTACTCCCGCAAATGAGTGTTAAATGCAAACTTCTTGAAGCAAATAGTGATGCAAATGCTTTCTTCAGTGCGATTGCCTAAACTTGAACTGCCTCATTTCGCCGGTGAATCCAACAAATGGACGTCTTTTGCCAACGCATTTGATACGACAATTAACAAGAATGAATCCCTGTCTCCGATCGAGAAATTCCAGTATTTGTTGAGTTCTTTTCAAGGTAAAGCCCTTCAAGTGGTTTCTGGCTTGCCCTCTCTTGTGACAACTCTACTATAGCTTGGGATTTGCTGCATAATCGCTATCAAAATATGAGGAAGTTGGTTTCGCTTCACATGAACAAAATAATAGACATGCCAGCCATGCTTAGTGGCTCGTTTACTAGTTTTTGATCTTTCCTCTCAACTTATTTTGAGTATACTCAAGCATATAAGCCCTAGATTATGATATAACAAAGGAAAACGTTCTACTGGCAACGATCCTCATCAGAAAATTAGACTTGGAAACCCGAAAGCGTTTTGAGGATACGCAAGACTATAACCATGAACTTGCTAAGGTGTCTGATTTAATGAAGTTTTTGGAAGCGGAGTGCAGTCACATTGAGGATGCTACAATTGGCAGTCGATCAAAGGCAGAAATTGAAACCCATCAATTTAAATTGCCAATAACTGCTCTAGTCGCAACAGCGGTTCATCCATGGGCATTCTGTCGAGATCCAAGTCATATGATTTATATGTGTTCTGCTTTTAAAGAAAAAACACCCCAAGAAAGGCAATCTATAGTGAAAAGGAAACAATGGTGTTATAATTGCCTAGGAACCTCTCACTCTGTCAAGCCATGCAATTCGACTCGGACATGTAAAAGCTGTGCTAAAAGACACCTCTCCTTGTAGCATATTAATTCAGTATCTAATTCTTCGGCTGATAGCCGTACAAGTGCTGATCCAGTAAATGATTGGAAATTAACCTCTTTGATAACTTCCGTTGCTGCTTCACGAGAAGAATCGACAGCTATTTCGCCCTTTGTGGGAATATCACCAGCAGCACAGAATAAATCAATTTTGTTGGCAACTACTTTTGTTTGTTTAACCACGCCCGCTGGTTTTTTTCATGTTGTACGAGGAATATTGGACTCAGCCGCTCAATGCAGCTTCATTTCCGAGTGCTGCTCTCTACTTTTAAACGTTCCGCGCCGACGAGTCACCAATGGTATTAGTGGAACTTCACAATCTCAAGTTAAATCTGATGGTGTTACAAGACATAGTTTGACATCAGTTTCCGGCACTGTGCTCGCTCAATCACATCCACTGGTGATTCTGCAAACAATTACTTCTAATTTACCTCTCGCAACTGTCTAACCTGAAGTAAGAGAAAATAATGAAATCATTTATCCTGGCTGACCCTACGTTCGATGTGCCCTCTCCTGTTGATGTCCTCATCGGAGCTGACCTTTTTCCGCATGTATTTACTGGACTATGCTGCTCCCTTGGAGACAACCTTCTGGTGGCTTTGGGTACGATTTGTGGATCTGTTCTCATGGGCTCAACTCCAATTGTCGCAACGTCTCACACCGACCAGCAGTCAGTAGCGCTAATATCTAAAATTGACGATGATCTCCCTTCTTCTATTCCACAGTTTTAGAAACTGGAAGAAGTGCCTCAACCCTCACCCCCTCTTTTCAAGATCGCCAATGTGAGGAGCATTACCAATCCTCGCACTCAAGCGATGGAACTGGACGCTACATTGCTCGGTTGCCGTTCAAGGACCATCATCCCCCTGGTGATTCTGCAAACAATTACTTATAATTTACCTCTTGCAACTGTCTCACCTGAAGTAAGAGAAAAAATGAAATCATTTATCCTGGCTGACCCAACATTCGATGTGCCTGTTGATGTCCTCATCAGAGCAGACCTTTTTCCGCATGTATTTACTGGACTATGCTGCTCCCTTGGAGACAACCTTCCGAACCTCATGGGACACGAAGGGATTGGAAGGAAAAATAATATCAAACATGTGGTTCCTGGGCGCCCTTTCTTTCTAGATTATCCGAAAAAAAAATGAATCTCGCCTTCAATATCCTGGAGGAGGGAGGAGAAACTTTACTTGTTACGAGATGCTAATAACCTGTTCAGTTTATAATAATTTCCCTTTGAGAAAACTTTCACTGATTGGAAATTACGTCTGGAGATTTTTTCTAGGAGATGCAGCCCTCAACGCCAAAATGAGGTTCCTTGGATTGGAAAGAAGACTATCATCACACTCTTTTCAAACAGAAGTATATTAAATTTATGCTCGATTATTTAACCTTGGGTCACATGGAAGCTTGTGAACAAATTCCAAGATTTCCTCACTACTTTGTACCACACAATGGAGTTTTCAAGAACAAGAATCTGAACTCTAACCTCCGTATAATGTTTGATGCTTGTGTGAAGACCTCTACTAATGTTTTCATTAATGATATTTTACAATCTGGGCCAAAATTGCAAAATGATATTAGCGAAGTTATTCTTCGATTTAGGTGTCACTCCATTGTATTTGCATGTGAAAGTCGTCAAATGTACCGACAAATAAGAATTCATCCTGACAATCAGCGCTTTCAGCTGATTTATTGGCGAGCAAAACCCACAGATCCCCTCTTAGTATACAAGCTTACAACGGTCACTTACAAGTGCACCGTTTTCAGCAATCCGCACTCTTCATCAGCTAGCTGAGGATGAAGAAGAGAAGTTTCCTCGGGCTGCTGGTGACTTAAAATCTCAAACTTATGTTGACGACATTATTTCAGGCGCTGACAGTGTACAAGAGACGCTCCTGCTTCAAAAGGACTTTATGCAAATGCTCTTTTTAGGAGGTTTTCAGTTAAGGAAGTGGTGCAGCAGCTCACATGAATTGGTATCCCATATTCCTGAAGAAGATAGGGAAATACCTCTGTCCTTTCAGCAATCAGAGCAACCTATTTACAGTATATTAGGTATACAGTGGAATCCAGTTACATATATGTTTTCTTATGCTGTGA
This sequence comes from Ceriagrion tenellum, assembly GCA_963169105.1. NCBI lineage: Eukaryota > Metazoa > Arthropoda > Insecta > Odonata > Coenagrionidae > Ceriagrion > Ceriagrion tenellum. Next base: position 2,271,312 of record OY720645.1, read on the forward strand.
ACATACCAGAAGCTCCGCTCTCTAAACGGTTAGTGCTCTCAACGGTTGCAAAGATATACGATCCTTGTGGATGGTTAACTCCAGCATTATTTTTGGCCAAGTTATTTATTCAATACCTTTGGACCATCGGCCTCACATGGGATGATGCATTACCTCCCAGCATTGCTCTTAAGTGGGAGGTTTTGTTGAAAACTCTTAACACACTAAAATAGATTTCTTTGCCTCGCTCCTTGTCTCTCACCAAATCAACCAGTGAGCAACTTCATGGGTTTTCAGAGGCTTCCCAGTTGGGGTAAGCTGCAGTTATTTACTTAAGTGTTAATATCAATATTAGTGTAAAAATAACACTACTTATCGCCAAATCACGCGTTGCTCCCCTCAAACGCATTACTCTCCCTTGGCTGGAACTATGTGGTGCTCATCTGTTGGCTAAACTTACTCATTACTGTGCAGATATTGTGGCTAATTATTGTGAAATCGAGTCAGTTACTGCTTGGTGTGACTTGACTATTGTTTTGGTATGAATACGCACCCCTCCCTATCGTCTCAAAATTTATGTAGCCCTGAGCTTTATGGCTCCTGAACGTTGGTCCCACATTTCATCCCAACATGATCCAGCTGATTGTGCCTTCCGCAGACTAACAACTCCTCTTCTGGATGAATTATCCTTATGGTGGTGCGGTCCTGGTTGGCTTTCCTTCCCTTCAAAAGATTGGCCTGTTTCGTTAATCACCCTTGCGGATGAAGATATACCAGAGATAAAACAACCAGTTTTCAATGTGTGTTCTGCCAATGTATCTCCTGAATGGGATTTGCTTTTCAAAATACTCATCCTGGTCGTCACTTTATTACTATTATTATTAAGAAATTGCTACAAGTAGACCATATGGTCCGGTGGTAACACAGATACCGAGCAAATACCAATATACGTACATGTAAAAATTAAAACAAAGACATTGCCAAAATACAGAAAAAAGCAAAATTATTACCTTAGAAGCATATGGGGGAAAACCCTCACAGTACAACTCCCTTTAATCTCGTCATCAACAACAGTGTTCTACTTGGGAAGGGCTCTAGCACTTTCTTGGGCAACTCATTCCAATCCTTTATCCCCCGATGCAGGAAGGAATATTTCAATAAATTTGAAAGCTGCCTTGGAGGCTCTATCTTATATTTATGGTCCCTTCTCACCAGATAACTAGGCTTATTTAACCTTTTGGATATATCCCTCCGCTCAGGATCACCAATATATGCCTTATGCATGCACTTGAGACGTGCTTTCCTCCTCCTCAATTCTAGTGATGTCTAGCCCAATACCCTCATCATCTCCATTACACTAGCCTTCCTTTTAAAATTTCGCATCACAAATCTTGCGGCTAAACGCTGAACTTTTTCTAATTGCTTCATCTCCCCTCGCAAATAAGGGTCCCAGACTGACGCCCCATACTCTAAAATGGGCCTAACAAATGTCTTATAGGCGAACTCTTTGGTTTTCTTACAACTTTTTCCAAGGGTCCTCATTAAAAAGTATAACACTCTAAAAGCTTTCGTTGTAATTTTTTCAATATGTGGCCCCCATTGCAAATCCCTATTTAAAGTCAATCCAAGAAATTACAGACACTGGCTCCCATCAATAATTCGCCCATAATGTAATAATTATTTGAGATAGCTATTAAGATATCGCCATCCTCGACTTTTTCCATTACTCTGTAAATAATGGAATTGTCTACAAACATCCTAACAGAGCTCTTAATATTTCCACCAATATCGTTCACATAGATTATGAATAGTTAAGGTCCCAGTACACTTCCTTGCGGCACACCTGAATTGGCATAGAATTCCTCTGAGTAAGTATCGCTGATCTTAAACCTTTGTGACCTGCCAGAGATAATAGAATTTATCCACCAGGGTTGAAATTCGCTATGAAAAATTCATTTGACTTAACCGGGATTCGAACTCGGATCTCCCAATTGCCGGTCAGGTGTGTTAGCCAGTTACACCACCAAGCCATCTTCCTTCAAGGCGAATTTCGAGGGAGGTTTATGCGAACTAGATGTTCATTGTAATGTAAGTAGAGGTGCACCGATGCGAGTGACTTCGTACCACATCATTTGTTACATGCAATGTTTGGAAACTTGAGAATTTATCCAGTTTACCACCCACTCGTCTATGCCCAACAAGCCTATTTTTTGCATGAGAATGTCATGGTTTACCTTGTCGAATGCTTTTGAGAAATCAATCAGGAAGGTGAGGAGGAATACGCTGACCTACCCTGCAAGCGGCTTGGCAGATGGTTCAAGCGCTCTCCCAACGCTTATGGACCAGATGGCATCAGATGACGTCTATTTGCTTACCGCTATCTAGCCCCTCTGCTAGGTGCTGCTTCTACTTCTATGTGTTGTAGCATATATAAGAAGATTTAACCATAATTGTCTCCAGCCATGTAAGCAGTATGGTATACTTTCCAGTCAGGAACTGAAGAAAGCTACTCATGTGATTAGTAAACTCATCCAGCAGACCTGCTTTTGGGAAGACTTCAATCTTGCAATATTGCACGCTACGCAAGCGAAAACCACTTAAAATTCCATTTTATAACCCTGGCCGCACCGCACCAAGGTGGCCTGTGGGAAAATGCCATCAAAAGCGCCAAATATCACCTGATCAGGACCATGGGACAAACTGTTCTTACGTTGCAGGAGTTCGTGACTCTTGTCACAAAGGGGAAAGCTATGCTGAACTCACATCCGCTACCACCCCTCTCAACTGATCCCACTGATATGTCTGTTCTAACCCCAGGGCATTTGCTGATTGGAACCACCGTTGACAGCTCTTCCTGAGGAGGAATACGCTGACCTACCCTGCAAGCAGCTTGGCAGATGGTTCAAGCGCTCTGCCAACGCTTATGGACCAGATGACATCAGGAGTACCTCCATAAAATGCAGCAATGATCTAAATGGGCTCTATCAACGGGAAACCTGAGTGTAGGAGACTTAGTGATAGTACATTCTCCAAAGACTCCGCCACTCCAATGGTGTATATCATGTGTAACCCGCACTTCACCCGGTGACGATGGGAATGTCTTCGTGGTCCAGCTGCAAGCCTCTTACGTACCGTCAGAGATTTGCAGCTGGATCACGCAGCCTTTCACCTGTCCTGCCCGGAAAGTATTCCCTCTACCCCTGGACGATTGATGACATGCACTAGACTGAGCACCATTTGGTATTTTCCTTTCATGACCAGGTGATATTTTTCATTTTCTGATAATTTTTGATGATTTTCTTATGTGACCAGTTGATTTTGTGATAACGCTTGATGGTTTTCATATCGTATTTTCATTTGGTGATGATTTGTGTTTTGTAATGATTTATTCTTATGAGTTAACTAGCTGATACCATTCTCTTTTGTTTGAACAAATTGTCTAGGGGGCAAAATGTGTAGTTTTTATGCAGCCGCACAAGTACTAATGTAATTCCTTTGTTTTTTACAATGTATAGGTGGAGGTGCTGCAAATCCCCATTACCTTCATTCCCCTCTTCAGGGACTAGTACCGGGATTAGGCACTTACCTGAGTTCCCCGGACGACTCAAGCACTCTCTTAAAGATGGGCTAATTCGATCATTTTAGTGATTCAATCATTTTGATTCGAGTCACTTAAAAGATTCAATCAATTGATTCAATCATTTGATTCATTATGACTCATAAGTCAGATAGATTAGATGAATCACGAGACTCACGTGAATCGATAGACTCGAATGAATCAAGATTGAAGAGACTCAAACACTTGAATGATGCTAATTGATGCCATCATCAATCTATTTGAATAATTGATTTCGAATAATTACTATTGTGCTTAGAAATTTAGGAAGGCTGATTGATTTCAATATTCCACAAATTTTGGATCCGCATTACATTGGAGGTTTCCAAGTACTATAGTCACGAGAATATTTAGAGAGGCAAAACTGTCACAGACTCTGAATTCAAGAAGAATAACGTCAAACTATGCACATGAAAATTAAATCACTGGCTCAGACTACACAAATTAATGTGCATGAATGTTTTCTGATCTGCAGTATTGAATTACATTCAATTAGGAGCCTTCAACTGAGTAGGTTATTAAAATTCTTATCAAGTTTACCAACTGTAATGATGCGCTGGTATTGTAACAAGGGTTAATTTCATAGTTTTTAAAATGAGCGCCTTGTCTCTAACATACCTCATACTATACAAACATAAACTCAAGGACCAAATTTAATGTATTTAAGCCCATTAAGATATCTCTTGGAAATTTGATGACTGGACATAACGGATAACGTACATGTGAATTTGTTTTTCCACTTAATATCACATTCAATCACACGGCAGATGGAAACACAAAATGATTGAATGATCAAATACTTTTCCCAAAATGAATCATGAGTCATTTGACTCACTTGGTGATACAATCATTTTGAACGAATCGATCAAGAACGACCCATCACTACACTCTCTCACTCTTCGCCTCTCTGGGTGCACTGCGAAGTATGAATAAGAGCCGTCGCCTCCTCACCCCACTCTCCTCTGCATCCCCCTGCGAGAAGCTGCTTGCTGGTGTTTCGGGCGCTGTTACAACTTTATACTTTTGTTCCTGTCTTGTGTCTTAAAATTAAACATTGTTTAATTGTGAATTTTTGGTTCCTTACGCCACATGTACTGTGCCGTAGTCTAATTCATCTCCCGTGATAGACGTTTTTCTACCAATTTCCGTGAATCTCCAACGAAAAAAGATTCTCAATACTCATGTTATTTACGAAGTGCATTCAGACTGCTCAGTGTATATTTAAATGAATGTAGGAGAAATTAGGTCTCCTTTGACTTACATTCCGATTTTTACTAAACACTGGTACAACCGGAAAATTGAGTCATTTGATAAATGTTGAATGAATTATATCTCATTCTATTTTCTAAATTCGATTGAATTACTCAAATTCCATTTATTGCAAAACACATAGGTTCAACATATTTGCAAATGGTGAGTTAAATAATACCAAAAAGACGTGAATCATATGGAAGCCTTTAACCCTTTCCCTACGAAGGCCTTGTATACACGGCGTGAATTTTTCTTCGCTACAGAACGAAGGCCGTGTATACACGGCTTTGCGGTCAAGCACGCCAAAAGGGTCCCAAGCATCATTAGAGACTCCACGTGCTAGAGGTCCGACCCTTTCTCATTGTCCATGTGGGGATTATCTCAGCCCTTTCCCGCACTAAATGTCCCCCTCAAGGAAGGTCCTCACGGTCAACTATTTGTTTATATGTTGGAATAACTAAAAACGTATTTGTTGAATTTATTGGAAATCAATGCTAAGAATTACATTCTCGATGTTCTTCTGTTCGGTTCATAATTTTAAACGGAATTCTATCGTTTATATTAACGGAGTTCATCACCACTTTGGAAAAATTTTGGAGACGTTAAGGTTAGATGTTAAACTGTAATAGTTGAATCATACAAGCAAATTCTCTTTGAAGTATGAATTGCTGTGAGCCAAAATTACAGTTACCATTTTTCAAAAATCTCTCCACATAACCTATAAATACAAATGCATTATAAATGCATTTCGCAATAAACGCAAATAAAATCGTATCCTCAAAATTTGTTAATTTACGGTACAAAATAAGGGATGGTTTCGGTCGACACATGCTGTACGTATTAGCCCATACCATGCTTTCATCTGAGCACATTAATGCATTAATGTTTTCTTGGAAAAACATATTACTGCCGAATCGGGACATCCAAGATTTGTTGGTCTTTGATATAATGCGCTTTTGCTGAAAACCGTAAAAATAACCGTAGAACTTTGTTTAAAATTTCTAAAGGCAGTGCAAAATGAAAGGTATACATTGGTGTACTGACATTCCCTGCAAAATCAACAATTTAAAAAAATGTAAATCACCTTAGTAACACTAATCTGACTGCATAAATACACCGCGATGGGCTACCTTCGAGAAAAGGGTCAAGGATTGTATCTGGTCAGTTGCCGAGAAAAGGGTCCGGCACCCCGCTAGACAAGGTCATTAAGCGTAGGAAGCGACTACCTGGACGATTTCTTGCTGCGAGAGAGCTCCGTACAGGGCGAAGAAAGAAATGCTATAAGCATTCGTACAGCCAAAACCATCTTTCCGTGAAGGAGTCCGGCGCGAAAGGGTTAAAATAAAATCAAATATTCTCTTTACATACCTACAATGTCAAACAGTTACAGTTCTGACATTTTAACATTTAAAATATATAAACTCTAACCATTCTGTTGTCAGAACCATATTGTCTGAATTTCTTCCAGGAGCCCAGAAAAGGAGATCACAGAAAGTGTAGAAGAATTTAAAAATCTCGTTATGTAATGAACGAACATTCGTAAAATTTTCTAAAGTTGTTAATGAATAATGTCATTGAAAATATCATATTGCTCATTATGATAAATCAGCAGAATATTCTAATTTTTTTAATGGTTGTGTTTCAAAAGATCATTTTTATATAATTCTCATGAAGTTTTAGTATTATATCACTTGTTAGATATGTGTGATCAGATTCATCGTTCATACTTAAGTATTCTATATTTTTTCATTTTTGTTAAAAATAATCAGTTTTTATTTGTGACCAAATATTTTACTTTACATAACATCTCTAAGACCAGTGTTATGGGGATGATAATTCTCAAACAAGTATTAAAAAATTGTTGCATTTTAAATGATCATATATATGATATTAATAAATATATTTGTGTATTATTAACTTTGAAATGTCAATAAAATAATTGGTTACAAAGGCATTCCTGGATGTAATATCTCATTTGAAAAATATGTTTACTCACATATCTTTAACCCACAAAGTATACCAAGGCTTATGTAAAGAGAACGTAAAAAATTTTTTAAACAAATATAATTGCATTTAAAAAATTGTTCGGTATCTCAAGATCAGTGATTAAAGAATTGTGCTAAAAAATAAAGAACTCACCCAAAAGTTTGAAATTTAAGTTATCTTTTGGATACTTCCTTTCCATGATCCTTTTTATGATTTGATACAGGTCTTGTAACTCAGATGTATTCGAGGAACCATCTCTTAAAAAAAACTTTCATTTTTATTATCGTCGACGAAATCGAAGGTAAACGTAGTAATATATTACTACGTTTACCTTCGATTTTCATGCATACCTGTCAGGTGTTGAAGGTGAAAATTACCCTATACTAAGGTTAAGTATAGCTATTTCGCCACTTACGGATTTAAAAAAAATGCTGAGAGAATTGGCCAATATAGTGAATATAGTTGTCTGCGACCTAAAACAACAATATTTATTAAAATTAACTTTTTTTCGCCTTCACCTCCTTCGCGCTCCATATTCAATGGAATGATAAACACCTGCCGGATGATATTCAGCCATTGGCTCAGGGAAGATACGCCATGCATTCCGTGACGTACCTTGGAGAAACTCCGGCAATCACCGCCTTCCGATGAAGGGGGGAGGGCTCGGAATATATCCCGAAAAGTGTAGTGGATCGCGTAAGAGAGCGTCAGTGTTTCGGAGAAGGTATCGGAAAGTTCGTCGACGGAATGTTCGATTTCAGAAACGAGGAGGCGTAGTTACTGGATAGGGCCCGTCGGATACCGAAAAAATCATTCAATGAAACCAATGGTCAAGCATATGGCGTGCCTACCATCAATCATTACACACTCTCCTCTGCAAAACTGAAATCACCACTACATACTTAAAATGGTTCAATTAGTGCTAATATTTGCAGTATACGTACACTATATACCCTGGAAATCGCTCAGTATTGAAACCTATCTCATATTTTTTTAAGAATAACCCTAGTAAATTAACTTCACTCTGCAGAATTATCCTGGATCTGCATAGTATGCATTCGATTTATTGAAATGGCAACTCCTATCTAGGGTTTCACCTCCACATTTATTCACTCCAGTTCACACACTAGTCAATATTTTCCATTAAAATCATGAAAAAATTACATAAAACAGCATAAACATTCATTGACCATACAACAATTACTCCTACGTGAACATATCCCGAATAACCAGAATACTGACCATCTTCGTTAATTAGCCGTTGGCCCAAACTTCGCGACATGATGACCAGCATTTGAAAAGTCACTGTAGCGAGTTAAATCATTTTCCATAATCCCTCAGTTGGAAGTGTTTATTTAGTAATGCACAAGTATATGAAGAGTAAATTCTGATGATAAATTCAATATTGTGTATGAAAATCTATTACATCTCGACGGGTATTCGAAAACTCGAAGCACTTCATGATGGGAAAGCTCTTGTATTGAGTCGGTCATTAATGACCGAATTACAAGAACCGGTAGACGTATAAGATTTATGAGTTCGGTTGTCGGAACTGACCTAATACTTCTTTGTACTACAATCTTATTTGTACAATTGGTTGTACCATGTGAACGTTAAGTTATAAATTTGGACCCAAAAACTCCGACTCATATGTCTTTTACATGTGCCGGGTCATTTAATGGTTCATTAATGACCGACTCAACACAAGTGCTTTTCCACTATTAAGTGCTTAGAGTTAGTTAAATGAGTATAGCTAACGTTCGCATGGTACTACTAATAGTACTAAAGAGACTGTAAGGTGACTTACTGCCTCCTTAGTTAAGTTATTATATCTGTCCCCAGATTAACCCACCCATAAATCTTATACGTGTGCCGGTTCTTATAATTCGGTCATTAACGACCGACTCAACAAAAGAGATCTCCCACCATTAAGTGCTTAGAGCTTTTGAATACCCGTCGAGAGGTAATTGATTTTTGTATACATTACTCGAATTGCTCGTCAGAATTTAATCTTTCTATACTTGTCCATTACGAAAGGAACACTTCATTGACCTCGCTTCAGTGACTTTTTCAAATGTTGGTCATAGTGTCGATGAGTTTGGGCCAAAGGGTACTTCTTGTGGCTGAGTGTTGTTATATTTGTGCTTTTTCGCATTTGAGTTAATTTATTGTTTGTCGATGAATTTGAACGCCGTTAAATTTATGTTTTTCATAATTTTAATGGAAAATATTGACTGGTGTGTGAACATGAGTGAGTGCATGTGGAGGTGAATCCCTACATTTGCCTCTGGATGTTTTGTAAACAATGCCATTATGGTAACGACAGCAAAAGACGTACTAGACGATGAATACCCCATTCTTTGTCGACTGTGTCTTGTGGAAGAGGACGAATTGATAAACATTTTTAATCTGGGCAGTCACCATGGGTACCGACTGTGGGAAATTATTCCAGAGCTCCTTGAGGTGGAGGTAAGTCTGTGCGAATGTTTCATGTGTTACGTAGACGTATGTCAAGTGTGCAAATGACCTTGTTAATTTAGCCATTTGTTCAAGAGAAGTTCTGTATGTTTGGTATATGTTGTGCGCTGAAAATCTGTCATGTGTCACTCCTAATTTGGATGAGCCGAAGGCATAGCTGTGTCCATAAATTATGTACAGAAAGGGTGCCAATTAATGAAGATTGGGCTTTATTTTATAGGACCACATATTGTCCGTAAACATGTTTACTATTGGATATTATAACCTTAGTCCGGTCTCCCACGGCTCGTTCATTGGAGAGGAGTCGCCATTTCAATAAATCGCATGTATACTATGCAGATCCAGGAAAATTCTGCAGAGTGAAGTCAATATACGAGGTTTTATCTTAGAAAATATGAGATAGGTTTGAATACTGTGCGATTTTCAGTGTATATAGTTACGTAAACTGCAAATATAAGTACTAATTGAACCATTTCAAGTATGTAGAATGGCGATTTCAGTTTTGCAGAGGAGAGAGTGTAATGATGGTGGGCACGCCATATGTTTGACCATTGGTTTCATCAAATGATTTTTTCGGTATCGGACCTGCTCAAATTTACTATTATTTATAAGCCTTGGGTTATTAGGACGCCATTAAATTATGATGACGTATGATGATGATGATGAGTTGGTTACAATAAAGCTTCTTAACTGGAAATACCCGTTTCGATGTTAATCATTGTATTATTTAATAATATGGCGTGCGTTGAGTGGTTACTACTTAATTTTTGCTGGGTACATTTTAAATGAATAATGCTTAACATTGAGAATTTGTTATTCTTGATTTTCTGTGATAAAATAATAATGATAAAAAATCAATGGAGAAGGTGGAGTGAAAATTCTATACAGTTTGATACTGCTTGCCAACGTTCGTTCCAGTCCACTTCACCAATTCACAGTAAAAACATTTCAATGAGTTGAAAATGTAACGAAAAAAATATAACATGAGATAAGTGCAGGTATAATGGTGGGAAATTAATAGTTTTCATTGTATTTGAGATATGGTACATTGACCAGTTGAGGAATAAGTATGTTTCAGTGTTCTTATTCTCCGCTGCTCTATTCTTCTCCATAGGTGTCGAGGGAAGACGGACTGCCATGGACCATCTGCAAGGGTTGCGTAGGGAAGGTCAAGGAGTTTAAACAGTTTAAGATGACATGCATCCAAGCAAACATTACATTCCTCGCAATGATTACCAGCAGGGGCTTGGTGGTGAGTACATACTTTTTTATCTTCATTCAGCATGCAATGGGAAGGGCACATAAAATTAACGTGGGACTTTTAGTTGGAAGTGATATATGTGTCATCAAGTGGTGATTATCACATCTTGAGTTCTCATTAAACACTTGAATTGCGTTTGATTTTTAGGGATGTGTTCACCTCTTATCAAGCTCACATCATTTGGGTGATGTCTTTTGAGTTGTTATAAATCAAAAAACATAGAGCTGACCATTGAATGATGCGCTCTTGTCAAATGTAGAACATATTTCTCACTTCTTTCTATTAAATGTATGCTCAAAGTGCCAAGTGTTGTGATGAATTTGCTTGTTTTGTATATTTTTCAGTCTAGATCAAGAATTGTATAAAATTATACTGATTGGAAATATGAACTTTGCTCCTTCATGAGTGTTTCTGACTGCCCTCAATGCCTTTTTTGGTTTTTAGGCATTTATTTTGTTTATCATAAGCCTCTTTGAGTTAAAAAACTTAAGACTGAGCTTTTGTTGTCTCTTCAATGTATCATTATAACTTTAGTCTCTTGGACAATGTTGTTGTCACACAAAACATGCTACACAATATTAATGTATCGTAATGTACTTATGCGGAAAGTGCCCAGTTTTGTGATGAATTCGCTTGTTTTGTACATTTTCAGTCTAGATCAAGAATTGAATAAAATTACACTAATTGAAAATATGAACTTTGCTCCTTCATGACCCACGTAGCCCAAAATATCTACAAATTTTATATAAAATATCTAATACGTCTTTTGCTAATATCTAGAAAACATCTTGTAATAACTTGTAGACATCTTCTAGACATATTGTAGATATCTGAATGTCCACTTTTCCTATATCTACAAGATATCTTGAGAAGATATTTTCTAAACATTCATATTCAAATTGGACCCACTGGGAAAATTCAGGATAAATGACTTAAGGCCTGGTTACACGATACATTAACCCATACGTGTTCATGTACAAGTTCATGAACGAACATATATAACTGTAGAAGTAATAGTTGCTAGTAGCAACATGTAGTTTATACAGAGTTGCAAAATTATCAAAAATACATACTAATAAACAATTTAAATATCTCCGGTTATTTTAAAAATTAAGAAACTTTTCAAAATGAATCTATAATTTTAAACCTTTAACTTCATTTTAATATCTATTAAAACAAAGCAGCTGCCCTATGGCCATCGATATAGGTGCTTAAACATTTATCCTTTAACCCATTATTTTGTTCAAACTATTCAACTTTGATATCCAGAATTTTGGGATCTCATAGCTATTACGTAGGTTTATCATTTTTTATTGTTTCAAGATGCTGAGGTTTAAACCTGCTGAATAATTAAATAATGAAAAATGAGCGATTTCTTTGTTTAAATCGACCTTCTGGGTTAACTAATAGTTGGATTTTGATCGGGTTACTACCAATTCGTAGAATTTTTTATCTTTTACAACTTTTGTTGGAAAAGTTATTGCCTTAACTTTGTATTTTTCATTGTATCATTTAAAAAACGACTTTTCTTAACTTAAAATCGCTTTTATAAACATTTGCCAGAAGAATTTCCCTTACTTTTTTGGTGCACATGTGTACAATGACTTCAGCTATCCATCCACCAAAAAGCATAGCAGTTACATTTTTTTTAGATTCCGGTGTTTTTTGGCTAATTGCACTAGACATATAATAAGAGTCGTCGCTCAAAATAGACATATTCTAGACATCTAGTAGATATTTAAAATATCCAAGACATTGAAGACATGCTGTAGATATCTAGTAGATATTTTGTGCTATGTGGGGAGTGTTTCTGAATGCCCTCAATGCCTTTTTTGGTTATTATGCATTTTTTTAAGCCTCTTTGAGTTAAAAACTTAAGAATTAGCTTTTATTGTCTCCTCAATGCATCATTATAACTCTAGTCTCTTGGATAATGTTATTGTCACACAAAACATGCTACACCATATTGTTATTGCACGTTAAACTTCTTAAATGGGTATGATATGCACTAAATAGTTTGAATTGGTGATGATAATTCACGAAGCTCATGAGAAACATTCTGTGCGGATTTTGCATTTGAAGGACATTAAAATTTACTTTTGCTCCACTCATATTCTGTAATCTTCTTTAACCCTTCAACGTTGAGTGACGTAGCCAGTACATCACGGTGACCATCTGCATATTTTAATTTTTTAATCGATTATATTATTTCACGATCCATGCGTGTATAGTATTATTCGAAAGCAGAATAATGTGTCTTTTTTGTAATCATAGCTGTTATAAAATATTAATTCATCATATTTTATTAAGAGTGTTTTAATTATACGGAATTTTCGAAAATTTCTTTCATACTCTCTGAACGCTTGTTGCTCAACACTTACTCCGAAAAAATTATTTTATGCGACTTTCTTCTCACTGAGTGTTGGTGTGGCGGTGCTTTTCATTTTCAACTTTTCTTCAATGAAGAATTTGTAAATACAATTGTAAAGGAAACTAATCATATTGCTGATCAGTACATGACCTTGGGTCTCTTTCCAAAAAAGCCAGAATTATCTCTTGGAAAATAGTGTCGGTCGATTAAATTTATACAGTTTTGGGATTATTCATGTTGATGGGAATAATACAAAAGCCATCACTTTGTTCCTATTTTTCCACGAAAAGAGTTCTATCCACACCTGGGATGGGAAACGTAATTACAAGAGATCGTTTTGAACTCATATGTAAATTTTTACACTTCACGAACAATGAAGACACTCTTAGTTGTCGCGGACCACCGAAGTTGAAAAAAGTGTTACCAGTCATTTCACATCTCAATAAAACATTCAAGGAATATTATCTTCCTAATAGAAATATCTCAATTGATGAGTCCTTGCCTTTATGGAAAGGTCGCTTGTCCTTCAAACAATACTTGCCATTGAAATGATCAAAGTTTGGTATAAAGACTTTGGAGCTCAGCAATGCAACTAATAATGTTGAAAATGTAGTAATAATAATGTTGAAAATGAAAACAACAATTTCTCATTTCTATTTCCAATCCAGTAGGTCGTAAATATCAATATATGTTTCTTAGAAGAGCAAATTTTGCTCTTATAAAGGTAGGATATCACCACATCCTTTGTGATATTTTCATTCCATAAAAACAGTTAATGATCAGTGATTCACTAGAAATATCAATGTCCAAATCTAATTCCCATTCATGTTTGTCGGATATGATATCATAGAAATATTATGACAGGTAATTTCAGGCAATGATTGATTAGGGTAATCATGGATACCCAACTACTATCCTCCAACTAATCCCTGGCATTGATATACTAATATTTCTCCTTGACTATATTAATAAAACAGGCCACACTTGATCACAGAAAATAAATCAACTTTACACTTTCCCTTTACAAGTGTGTTGATCACATAAAGTATTGTAATCACCTGTTAGATTTTTAGGGCATCTCTCAATCATCGCAAATATTTTAAAAGTGCACTCATTGATATCAAAACAATGTAATGACTGTAGCTAATAAACCATAGTACAATATTTTGAGAGTATGCTATTTAATCAATTACAAACAATAAAACATCAAACAACACGTATTTAGACACATTACTCTGCTTTCACATGTGCAAAAATTTCCATGTACCCATTGGAAACATATTTCATTATTTCGCTAACTTTATTCCATGAGCTTTCCATTCCAACGCTAAGCTCCTTTTAAATGATGACATGAGCAAAGTATTCACAGTCTTGGATAATATATGTCAATTTCCAGCCATATACTTACCTAACACATCTCAAGGCCTAATTACCACTACACCATCTTGGCAGAAATAGTACCACAGTCACCTCTATAATCAAACAGAAAATGCATTATAATTTCTATCTCTGGAATGTCAATACTGAATGTAAACGTAACTTCATTCAACATTTGTTTTAACGCAATAAGGTTAGGATTGTGTAAAACATAATAGTGTGTTTCAAAAAATGGAACAACATGCCTAATTTTTGATTTTGAAAATGAGGACTTGAGCGTAGGGCGAAATATATTTTAATGTATGCCACAAACAGGCATTGGCAATTGCTATATAAATATTACGCATAGTCTAGCGGGAATGACACTTTAACCTTGAACATATCCCTCCTTTTGGTTCATCAGCAAAGTAATCAATCTTCTTTGGTGTAAACTTTGCCTCACTTTTAACAAAGGAGATTGTGGCTGGAATATAGAAACAATAAAAGTGGAAATTCACATGGTTGTATATATCTGCAGCACACGGTCACTTTCTTCTGAGTAATTGAAGGTAATGAAGGATTAATGAAAGAAGGGAAGGGGAAAGTAAGAAGTTGTTGAGTTAAAAACATAGAGGTTTTGTCAATCCAAAGGAGTTTTCATATGTCTGCTTAACTCCATTTTTGTGTTGGAGGTTGTAGATAGTCCAAATGTCTTGGTTGGTTTTGTCAGTGCAGAGGAGTTTCATCATGTTTCCCATTTCTTTAAGGTTCCTCGGAAGGAGGAGGCTACAATGGAAGACCATGAGTCTGTGAGGAGTGATATTTCTGATGAATCATTGGATGAGTCCAGACCCACAGTGCCTCAGATGGAAACTGTTGTACCTCCGCCTCCATTACCTAATGAGGTGAGTTTCGCTTTTGCTGCTCCTCAATGTAGAAATGCAGTATGGGGACAAACTGCTTGTTTTTTGAAGATGAAGTGATGAGCTCTGTGAATACTTAACACATGGAAAAATGTTAAAGGCATGAAACATATTTCCCATGTCATTGGGATTCTATGCATTGATTCCAATTTGGTGAAGTTGTGGTTTACAAACTTCCTATTTCCTCTTATTATGATAGATGACTTCCCCTTCCAGTATTAACTATCCAAATATCCTGTGAAATGATTGGAGAGGTATGATATTGCATAATCAATACTTTTTCAGTAGCAGATACATCATGGATTAGCTTGACTCTGTCTAAGGCTTTCATGCTCTCAGGTGATCCCATGGCTGCATAGAATGATATTTGTGCGAGTGTTTTCACTTTGACGTTAAATATGCAATGTGTTGGCACTACACAGGGAATGAAGGATTCCCATGTAGAATTAATAACAAGGCATGATTGTTGTAAATGTCATAGTGATCCCCTGATTTTATTGAAAAGTTATTTCTTTCAATCAAATGTAAATAAAGAAATTGATAATGAAAAAGTTTCTGCATGTTTGCTCAGCAGTAATTGTTGCTCCAGGTGCCTTTATAAATAGATTGACTATAGTTTGAAGATCAAATTCTCTAAAAAAAAGCACCTAGACGTATGTGGAAGCAATAATAGACATGGGACTCAACCCCCTAAGATAGTCTGATGATATCCTAAAGTTATTAGACTAGGCTTTCATTATAGCACAATTCATGGGACTGAAAAATCAGGACCTCGTAATTAAGAACTTTGTTATAAAGACGTATTAAACTCCCTTTCGCTACGAGTGTTCCATTTTCACTGGGTTCATTTGTGTCATCTCGTGGACGAATGCCGTGTTTTCACGCCATGAATTTTTTTCTTCCTGTTGACAAATGCCATATTTTCATGGGTATGGGGCAAAGCGAGGTGGTGGCTGGTTGAAATGGTAAATTCATAAATGATCCCAACCTGAGGGACACAGGACCTTTTTCTGGCCTGCCAGATTGGATAATCTCTACCCTTCCCCTCCGTTTCCCCTTGTTCACTGCTCAGATTCACTTTGGAGAGTACCAAATAGCCAAAAAGTACCAATACCCAGTGTGAATTTGATGTGATTGAGTTGATTTGGGCCTGGGTAATAAACTGGGTTGCAACAAAGAATAAAACTCAGATGTAATTCAGCAATGTATTTAAGCTTTGAAACGAATGCCATATCGACATGGAAGAATGCTGTGGAACATATGAGAACATTTAACCCTTTCGCTGCGGCCGTATTTCGGAAACTTGCCTCTTCCTGTGCGGCCGAAAAGTGAAGGGTCATCAAATATTTTTTTCGCCAATGTCTAAGGGAGGTTGACGACGGGTTTTCAGATTCATAAATAACAAGACTATGCTTTTTATTTAATTCTTTTACTGTCATCTAGATATTTTAACATTTAAAATATTTTTAGAGTATGATAATCTATAAAGCAACCATCAAAACATAACGCTTTGTCGCAATCACGGCACCAAAATTGCGTGTCTTTTCTGACACCCTTTCTACGTGTTGTATGTTTGCACACAAAACATGGTCTTTGTGCATGCTTTCTATTTTCAGTTTCTGGAATTTTTTCACAAAAATGCCTTGCTGTCAGCCTGTCATCAATATTTTCGATGCAGTTCAAACTTGCTCGGCCTCTTGAATTAGATTTCGGCTTAGCGCCGTATTTTCCTAATAACTGCCGCAGAACAATAGTTATAAATTTTCTCATTGGGATTTTTTTCCAGTGTTTACCTTGTACAAATAATACGCATTTAACATACTAATATCTACAAGATGAAAAAACAATTTTTTATACCATTTCAAAGTCTTTCTGACACACTCCACGGAACCCACCATCATATCAGATTTATCCACTAACCTCATATTTGTTATATAGTCAACAACGGCATCAGGTTTCAGTATTTTCTCATTTGTTTTGAAACATCTTTTGCCACTATCTACCAATTTTCCCTCGTGTATTGTGGACAAAACACAAACATCTTTTATCGTGTCACTTCATTGCTAAAACACTACCATTGCATTTCTTCTCGAATTCACCCTTTGACATCTTTTGGGTAAATATTGGCATATTTTTTCTATTTGCCCTCTCTGTACCACAAGAGCCAGTTCCTCTTTCAAAAAGGAAATGACAAAGTTTTGGACTGGTATAATAATTGTCCGTATACAAAACATTACCTTTTGTGAAATATTTTTCCATCAAAGTTTTGACGACCTCACCAGACACTCCCAATTCACTGTCTCGTTTTATCTTAGTTTTCATTCCGGTGTAAACAATCATATCTAAAACAATTCCTGTCTTACAGTCACACAGAACAAATATTTTTATTCCGAATCGATGTCTTTTTGAAGGAATGTACTGTTTGAACCCTAATCGCCCTTTGAATAGCACCAGAGATTCGTCAATAACCAACTTGCAAAATGGCCTAAAAACATGACTAAATTTAGTGTTTACATAGGATAAAACATGGTTGATTTTCCAGAGTGAATCATTCACATCAGGCATACTGTTATCTGCAAAATGCAGGCAACGTAAAATCAAGAGAAAACGATCACGCGACATATATTTTCCAAAAATAGATGTTCTAATTAGAGGATCTTTGGCCCAATAATCCTGAATAGAATGTTTTCTTATATGTGGCATAAGCAAACACATTGACAAAAAAACATACAATTCCTCAATATTTACATTCTCCCAAGCATGAAGTCGAGATTTTGGCGAAAGCACTGAATCATTCATGATAACACTGCTATACCTGTTTGTCTCTTTGACAATATGAGCCATCAAACATGTATCAAAAAAAAGTTCAAAAAAATCACACTCACTACTGTTCTTATCAATCCCGCTATTTTTCTGAATGCCAGCTGTGGAGTCATCAAACTCAAAAATCTGCGGGGTGAAACCACGGGTGCTGCACCAAAGGTTCGATGTTGTTGAGCCAACTTCCACAAGAGTTGGGATAAGGCCACTATCCGAATCACTTTCCGTGTCATCACTTTCTTCAGATGAACTAGTAAATTTATCAGCAAAATTTTCATTTTCACTATCTGATGCAAATAACATATCGAGAACGTCTTCTTGAAAAAGCCTTCTCCTCTTGCTGTCACGAGACATACTTCCACTCGCCATTATGACCCTTTACTGACTGATCACATAAGGGAGAACCTAAAATTCTCAGGCCGAGTTATCGCTCGGAAAATCCAGTTACGAACACCTGTTTATCATTAGCAACTAAAATCCTTGGAAAGGGCTTGAAATACCCTTAGCCTGAGGATAATGCAATTCTTGGAACGGGCTCGAAATACCATTAGCCTAAGGAGAATGCAATCCCAGGAAAAAGAGAAAGTCTGGAAACGTGGAGAGGGATGACCACGGCAAATGTAGGAGCTACGTTTGCCGCAGTCTACCGGGTGAACGTAGCAGATACGTTCATAGCAGCGAAAGGGTTAAGGAGTATTATTGGATCAAGGACTGGTTGGTGGAGGAATTCACAGAACATATTGTCTTAAACATTGGAGAACAAAGCAGTAGTACCTACAGCAGAACTGATAATGATTAATTTTAGATTTATAATATTTAACGGTAAGAAACACTTATACTCATTTTATGTTCCTAGTCCAAGATGAATGCATGTCAAGATCAAAATTTGCTATAATTTTTCTTCTGCTCGTATAAATATTAATCCTTTAACTGCGGCATGACGTCTTATCACGTCATGGTTGCCTATACCCACTGGCTGATGACGTCCTATCACGTCATGGGTACCGTTAAGCTTTCTGCTTTCGCAGAGGGCACGTCCCTGTGTCAATAACTCTCGCACACACTATTTTGTGAATATGTATTTCTTTTCGTATTATTTATTAGTTTTATTTTTCATTCCTTTTCTTTTTATAAATTTTCCGGGAGAATAAATTGTTGTATTTTGGTGAAAACGTATGTTTATTTGTTTTACTAGTGTATATTTTATCAGTTATTTTTCGTCAAAAAAAGGCTTTCGTTAATCTTACGCAATAAATTATCAGTTATTTTGTATTTATGACATTTAATGAAATGTTGATTTATATGATCAGGTTAGTTTAGGATATCATCGTTTAAAAGAGTTAATGTTGTCCTTCTCATAATTTTTTAAAGCATTATTTTCCCGGTTTTCACCAACAACGAGAGGAATTTTCCGATCGTGAGTTTATCTCTGTGGAAACTTAGCATCCGGTGAGCAGTCGTTCTTTCACTTATCAAAGTAAGTATCATTTGCTATTTTATGATACAACTTTTAGTTAAATTTTACCATTTGTGCATTTTATTTATTTAAACTGTCCTTTACTCTAGTCTGTCTCCTACTGCAATACTTCTCAGTCTTCTTGGGAGAAGGAAGCTTGTTTCAAGGTATGTAATTTTTATTATCTTCACAAATTCATTATTTATAACTAAACACATGCAAAGCATCCATTAAAGAACATAGCATTTTTAATTAGCTTCTATTTAGGTCAGTTTTCATTTGAACTATCGAAGAACATTTATATCCTTATGTGCATAATTTTCCGAGCTCCAGTGGGGTTAATTTTTTTTCGCACCTTCTCCTTAAATAATTTTTATGAGTCTTCCATCTCAGATTATTCCAACAACGCTATCTTTCAAGAGTCAATCGAGTTCGGCATCTATCCCATTTCATTTATAGTGAAGACGATACATTTTACTTCTGAATGTCGAGTACGCGCAAAGCTATACTTCTGTACAAACGACGAAGATAAAGAGTAAAATATTCATTGTATACGGTTGCGGAATGTCATTGTACATACCCAGTATTTCCCCCGGTATACTCGAAATGATCTCATTTTTGAGCGTTTCTCGCTCAACAGAATGGTTTTTCAAGGGACTCTTCGGATGACATTTGATGAAAGGACAGTTAAAGCATTCAACATAGAGTGATTATATTTTTACGCGTCTCAGTATTCTGCCTCTATCGTGAATTAAGTGAAAGATAAAAAAACATTTGAAATTTGAACCTGAGAAAGTATTTACAAAATTTTCTAAATAGACCCGTCACGAATGTCGTTCGTTTTTTCCCACAGAGATAAATTTAAAAATTTACGATGCGAAATGGAAAGTTAATAAGTTAAGAGCATAATCAATATTTCTAGGTAGTAACATCTAAAATGTATTTACAAAAGTCCAAAGAACCATTAGTGCAAGGCCTGAGACAAAGAAAGAACGAGAAAAATTATAGAAGTTGGAAAAACCCTGTGAAAAGCACGTGTTCCCTTGCCTTTTGGTTTAACCTCTACCAAATATGTGCGACGTACAGGGTTTTTCCAACCCCTCCCAAATCTCTTTTATCTTTTAAATTTCTGTTTGAGGCTTTCGCAGCACTGGATTGCAGTTCTCTCCATTGTTTTTCGGGATAGCTGCGTCAAGTTTTATTCAGATGACGTTTCATGGCCTATGCTGGCCTGGGATTAGTGAACGCATGTCCCGGGCATCAGATTATGATTGATAAAGCAAAAGTCCTAGCCGAAGACAAGTATTATTTCCCTCGCGTCGTCCGGGCTAGGACTTTTGCGTTATCAATCATAATCTGATGCCCGGGACATGCGTTCACAAATTCGGGCATCAGATTATGATTGATAAAGCAAAAGTCCTAGCCAAAGAAAAGCATTATTTCCCTCGCATCATCCGGGAGGCTATTGAAATTGAAGAAGTAGCAGACAATTTCAATAGAGATGATGGGCATAGACTGAACACAGCTTTGAAGAGACTCATACGCAAAAGCACGCCAAAATCGGGGTCCTCGACGCTGATTGGTCGCGCCACTGGTAGGCCAACCTGAGGATGGTATATATACAGGGCCATTTCCATCTGTCGGCACTCAGACCTGATCTGAAGATGTGGCCAGCATAGGCCACGAAACGTCATCTGATAAAATTGATGCAGCTAACCCGAAAACAATGGAGAGAACTGCTCTTTTTTCTTTCTTCCGCGGCAGGCTCTAAGACCACACCAAAAGTGAGCCACTCTGCTTTTCGACCAGCACCGTGCCGCCGAAACAATAAAATATGGTATTCCCGAAAGGGACGAATTGAGCTGGGTACATGGAAATTGCGGCTCATTGTTTCCTCGTTTCTTTATGTCGCTGAGGGAGCGCCTTTCCGGAGGGGTTGGGAGATAGGGGTCAGGATTAGATAGCCACGTGCAGGTGGCAGGTAGTCCTCAGGAATGGAAAGGTTCTCTGCTAGAGACCATCTTGGCTGTAGTGATTTCCCCTCCCCATCTCCGAAGTGGTCACCAATGTTTGGCATGCGCAACTCTCGCACTCCTTGTTCCCACTTTCTTTCCCCTCTCTTTTCTCTTTGCCAACCCCTAGGGCACTTCCAACAACCCTTAGTGAAGGCGAGTCATGGGACAACAGGCAGGAAAACCCTCACCGCCCACTGAGGCCACCACAGCCGCTTGGGATGACTCGAACTTACTATCCACCCTCCGTTATTTTTTACATATTCACTCTACCCTTCAAAGTTAAAAAAATTCCCCTCGCCCTGCCATGCATTTCACGGTGAAATGAGGTAAGGGTGAAATTTTCAACCTCTGATAGGTATACTTATCTATACAATGATATTTTCCACTTCAACATGCCCACATATCGCGATAAGCACCGTGTCTTCATTACATAATACATTTGTAGAAATCATAAAATAAATTTTATAATGGGTTTGTCAGGAATTAGTGACGTTAGCTCGATCTAACACTTTCATGTATTCTTTATTGGTACTTGGAATTATAATCCTCCATCTTCACCATTCTATAATATTTTGCTTAAAATTTTATGCAGATGATTCGACGAAGGACGAAGAGGAAGGCGGATTCTAATGAAGAAGTCCAGTCACTTCCCCCGTCCTCCTCACTGGAGGACCCCCAGCCTTCCACTTGGAGGCAGGATCCACAGCCTCTAACACTTCCCTCCGAAATCTCTGCCTATTCCAGGCAAGAGTACACGGAGGAGGAGATAGCAGATCTTTTGGAGGGAAGTGAGGAGGAGCTGGAGAGCTCTGATTTCTCCGGGGATTCCGAGTATGGCGACAGTGCTGAGGACAGCGAAGAGGAACAAAGACCACAGTCAGGGTATTCGGATACGTCACTGTTGTCTCCTTCTACGTCCGATCCCAGACACCCTGACCAACGCTCTTCTCCTTCTACTCTCAAACCCTTCTGCCAATCCTTCCTTACTACGTCGCATAACATGGTCCCGGAGTTCAGTACCCCCACAAAATTTCTTATTCAATGGAAACCCTGGCCTCATCATATGGCCATATTGTCTTCGAGGGAACCTATCGACTTTTTCCACCTCCTCTTTCCCGATTCTCTCGTTCACGCAATAGTTGATCAGACGAATGCGTTCGCTGATCATCTTATGCAGACGAATGTGTCTCCAAAAGCAAGGATAGGGAAGTGAAAACAATTGACCTATGAAGAGGTTTTTAACCTTCATAGGTTTATTGTTCCACATGGGGACTATTCCTCAGATTACAGGAGTACTGATATTTTGTTTAACATGCCTTGCTTTCGGAAATGCATGAGTCGTGATCAATTCCTTTCCATCCTGCAAGCTCTCCACTTTTCACCTAACCCCAATCCTGATGACCCTCCACCAAATGATACCCTTTATAAAGTCCGACCACTTTTAAATTCCTTCCATTCTGTAATGGACTCCTTGGTTATTCCTTCCCGTAACCTTTGCATTGACGAGTCTATGCTTCTTTGGAGGGGGAGGTTGCGATTCCGTATTCATATGAAATCCAAGAAGCTTAAGTATGGAATCAAGCTGTACATGCTGACCGAGACTTCCGGGCTTGTTCTGCAATTCCTTGTGTATGCTGGTGCAGGAGATTCTGAACTTGGAGGGCGTGGACATGTTCATCTACATCTACATACTACCCTGCAAGCCACCTCAAAAGGCGTGTTAGGACACCAGCCGTTAAAAAAAAATTAAAAATAAAATTTTTCCGCCTAGCATTTATTAAAGTCCTTAATTGTTCAGGGGAAAAACGAATTCCCATACCTATCCATTCTGCAAAATATCTCTCTTAATTTATCGATTCTGTCGGACCTGGAAATATAATGTGGTTCTAATGTGATGTTCTCCATGTCGCTCTGAAAGATATCCATTCTCAATTGCTCAAGCAATCTAAGCCTAGCGCGCAGCTTCCGAGTCTCTAGCGGCTCCCACCCTAAATCATTCAAAATCTGTGTAACGCTTTCTGTATGGCCATAGCAGTTTTTGACGAATTGCGCAGCTTTCCTTTGTATTTTATTAAGTTCATGGACTAGGTCTTTCTCCGCTGGATCCCATATGCTCGCTTCATATTCAAGGTGTGGCCGGACGAGTGCGAAATTGCACCTCTCCTTCACTTTCTCATCCGAAAATCCTCCCACAACACACTTGACAAATCCTAGCTTCTTCAGAGCTCTGCCAAAAATATTTCTTATCTGGTTTCCCCACGATAGGTTCGAAGTTATCGTAACTCCCAGGTATTTAACTTTATCTGTCGCATTTATGCTAACGCCATCCACAACATATACATGGGGATAGTTGGACGACCTATGCAAGAAATGAACCGCGGTGCATTTGCTCAGATTAAGTTCTAGTTTTATGTTGATCACGTTGTCCATAAATTAATGGATGGTCATTTAGATAAGGGCCATTCGTTGTTTATGGACAACTATTACACAAGTGTCAATTTGATCCACAATCTGCTTGAGAGGAAAACGCATTGCACAGGAACTCTCAGATCAAACCGGAAAGAAAACCCGTCTGAAGTGGTAAAGGCTAAATTAACACCGCCACAGTGTATTTAGTACATATGTCCAGGGACGCTCTCGGTGGTTTTTTTCACTAGATCATGATACTTCAAAGTATCATTGCACATGAGTCAAACATAAATTTTCCATTGTTTCCATGAGCTACGGTCACAATGACCGTGACGCCGAACCGGTCATGGTTCATGCTTTAATAAGTGGCCCTGGTCACCCGTGGTGTCAGGAATCACCTGAGAAACAATCGCTCGGTGACCGGTCACTATGACCGGCGTGACGGTCAACCTGTTAAAGCGGGGTGAAGTTGTGGATGCCTATACTAATGATGGAGTTTGTGTCTTCAAATGGAAGGATAAAAGAGACGTTCTGATGATCAGTTCCGAATTCAGAAGTTGTATGGTTGACATGCCTTCTCGAAGAGGAGATGGGGTTGTTTCCAAGCCAGAGACCGTTGTTAAGTACAACGAGTCGATGGGAGGAATCGACCACTTTGATCAAATGGTGGCATACTATCCTATTGAGAGGAAAACCCTCAAGTGGTATAAAAAGTTAGGCGTTCATATATTTCACCTCATCTTAGTCAATAGCCTTTTCATTTCCCAGAAATACTCGGAAAAAACTCCCATCCTTGATTTCCGAATCTCCGTAATTAAGTCCCTCATTCTTCCGTCCTATGCTACCGATCCCAAACCTGCACTACCTTCCAGACCTTCATTCCATTTCCCGAAAATTATCCTCCTCGACGGTGGCAAAAAATCCTTCCGCAGATGCAAGTATTGTTATTCACAAGGGCGTAGAAGGGAGACGGCATACGTCTGCCCTGACTGTGAAGGGTCCCCTCGACTCTGCCCGGAATGCTTCTCAAGCTACCATACCAAAAAACATTGAAATATTCCGGCATGTTTAATTTTTATTTTTATTTGCTACATACTGAGGAGATGAATTTATATTTTTAACAATTATTCATCATTTTATTATTTATATTTTTTGTTTTGTAAAGAACCAAATATTTGTGTGTATTTTAAAATGTAAATTAGGGTAGGTGAAATTGTAAATTGTTTGGAATTGGAGAAATAAAATTCATGCTGTAATAACAGTAAAACTGTATTAGTTTCCTTTATGTATGCTTTCTGAGATTAATGTCTGATAATTTTATATGACATATCGCACGCCATAATTTTACATGGCAATAGCACGCCATCGTTTACCCCACCTCACTCTCTCTTCATGTGATGAGGTTTTACTGTCACTTGGCTTGTCACACCTCACTCATCGTCGGTTGACTTCTCACCTAAAATTTCTTCCCTCAGTAATGAAGAGTGGTCCCTTCTGTCATGAAAATCCCCTCTCCTTCTTTTCTCTTCACATTTCTGCCCGTCCCACTCACCATTGGTAACTCTTACACAAGCCGAATTTCCGTCTGTCAATTTCCCAACGATTCTCATTCTTCCGTTTACCTTCCTTTTCAATACCCTCTCCGCCCTTTCCCCAGCCCTAGACCTCTTTGCATCGCGCAATGAGTTTGCTGCAAAACTGCGACACATTTCATTTTGATTGTGTCCAGTATTTGATTTATTTGTTATTAAATTGTTGAATTATGCTTAAATAATTTATTTATATTTCTATAGAAACCAATGCAAAGCCCTAAGTTGCTGTTTTTGGTGTTATATAAATAAATAAATAAGTTCTGCTCAACTACAGGTAAAAGAATTTGCAACTAGTTTCATAATTGGCAGATATTTATGATCTACATCTACATACTACCCCGCAAGCCACCTCAAAAGGCGTGTGGCGGGGGGTGTTAGGACACCAGCTGTTAACAAAAAAATATAAATAAAAAAAACATTTTTTTTCCGCCTTGCATTTATTAAAGTCCTTAATTGTTCGGGGGAAAAACGAATTCCCATACCTATCCGTTCGGCAAAATATCTCTCAATTTATCGATTCTGTCGGACCTGGAGATATAATGTGGTTCTAATATGATGTTCTCCGTGTCACTCTGAAAGATATTCATTCTCAATTGCTCAAGCAATCTAAGCCTAGTACGTAGCCTCCGAGTCTCTAGCGGCTCCCACCCTAAATCGTTCAAAATCTGTGTAACGCTTTCTGTTCGACCGTAGCAGTTTTTGACAAATTGTGCAGCTTTCCTTTGTATTTTATCAAGTTCATGGATTAGGTCTTTCTCTTTTGGATCCCATATGCTCGCTGCTTATTCAAGGTGTGGCCGGACGAGTGCGAAATAGCACCTCTCTTTCACTTTCTCATCCGAAAATCTTCCCACAACGCGCTCGACAAATCCTAGTTTCTTCAGGGCTCTGCCAAAAATATTTCTTATATTTGTCTCCCACGATAGGTTCGAAGTTATCGTAACTCCTAAGTATTTCACTAGTTCCTTTTTTAAGGATCTGTACGGAACATGAGAGCCTGAGTCTACAGAACATATGTTCTGTAGAGTTATTTTCCTATTAACACCTTACAAGCTGTTCCATAGGACTTAAGTAACTCTTTGGAAATATGTGAGGTTTCCGTTGACCCAGTTCCGTTTCTAAGGACCTACAAGGAGTCTCGTGGGGAATTCCCCGGAACATCCTAGGGTATTCAGCAGAGCGTCCTAAGGATTGTTTCAGAACGTCGTAGGGAATTACTTAAAATGGCATTTCAATACTTAAAGGAATATCTACAGAACTTTTTAAGAAATTCAATACAAGTATTTACAAGGAAACTTACAGAAAAAGTAATGAATTTTTTAGCAGGGTAAGTCTGCCGTGTGGACTGCTAGTCTCTAAAGCACTTAATTACCTGTGAGAGTTATTAATTACTATATGTTCGCCTGTAGCAGTTTTTTACAATGAGTGTACCTTTTCTAGGTATTTTTTTAATGTCCCTGGATAAATCTTTCTGTATCCAGGGTCCCAAATTCTCGCGGCGTATTCCAGGTGTGGCCTAACCAGAGCAAAGTTTGGCATCTCTTTTATCTTCCCACAACAAGCTCATGATACTCATCGCGTAATGAGAGGCATTCTAGTTTGAATAAAAACAATAAATATCCAAGAATGGGATCGCTAAATATTTTTATCTGCCGAAAGTGTGAAAAAAATGATATAAAAATAAATTATGCTAAAAGAAGAACCAGCAAGCCGGAGCAAGAATTATCGAAAGTAAACAACCCACATTGCTCGACTATCCCGGTTGACTGATGACGTTCTATCACGTCAAAAATTTAAAAAAATTTTTAAACAAAAATGAAAAATCCTATGACACAAAAAACTATGTTATCGGCTTCAGTAGCGTAAAATGCTACATTAAAAAAAAAGAAATGGGTGTCGTCAGGATGTAAAAAAAATCGTTGTATATTGTCAGCTTTGAAAGTGTCAACACTCACATATTTTGATACTGTCAGCTTTTCTGAGCAAAGTAATATTTTCTGTAGTGCATACTGGTGTTGAATTTCATTTGAAGACTTCAACACATTACGTTTTGGTTCGGTAGCCAGCTAAAGAATGGTAAAACCTTTCGTAAAATGAGAAAAATCTGAGATAAACTTGTTCTTCTTGTTTCATGGTTTCACTGTCAATGTAATGAGTAAACGCGAGTATCAGAAATACACAAGGAGTGGTTCTCTCCATTATATTTCTTTGCACTGTAATATGACAGGAGGAGTTGATGGGCTCTGTCGCCTTTCCCCCACCAAACGGCCTTTCCTCTGTTGGAGTGGTAGGCGTGCAGCGCTGTACAGTTTGTCATTACGGCTGCAATTGGAAGTATTAACATTAACATGTAATAACATTTTTACAGATGGTGGATCACAGAAAAATTATAAACAAATTCACAAGGTTTTCCTTGGCTTGAATTTTTATAAATATCCTGTGCAAATTATAAGAATTGATAATGTTTTAGCATTTTTGTTCATTAACAACCGAATATGCATTATAAAAGTTTGTGCATGCCATTTTTTGTATCTCTATCAACTCTCATATTTGGTGAAAATTTAATGCTTTAGATTACGTAGTTTCTCCTTGGCTGAATGGCAAGTTTCATGAAGTTGACAAAACTGCTAAATTTGAGGAGTGTGGTGTTGATATTTGCATTAACATACCTCCATTTCTGGTCATATCATATAAAGAAAAGTATTGCTGTAATTGATATTATAAACATATCTTGAAAGTGGTGTATGAAGTATTGTACTAGCTTTTACAAGGGCCAAGATAAAAATTCTCAAACTAAAGCGGCACATCATTTTGATGTTCTTGGCGAGCAAGGGCATAGTCCAATCTTTGAAAATAAATATCTCAGTTGTTTATGCGCTGCCCACAACCAAACTTGTTTGTGAGGTAAGACAAAAGACATATTAGTCAAATTAGAAAAATAATTCAAATTTTAAACTGGAATTATTTTTTTTGTTAAAATTAAAACTATTAACTTTTTACAATTTCAAAGATTATTTACCAAAATAATCACAATGTGTTACCGTACATTCTTTTGCAAACTATATAGTCATCAACTGTTTCTCAAGCTTTTTTTGTTCAGTAGGTACAGAGTGGTCTAAGCAACAAATGGTGGAAACTTTGATGGTCTAGATCTGCTAAATTTTTTTCAAAATTACTTCTACACTTATTCATAAAATGCTAGAAGAAATCAGCACAAAAATTGTAGTTTGAATCGCAGACACTAAGGGTCAACTCTCTTTTAATCCCATGTGGAATGACCAATATGAAGTTGGCAATGAGTTACCTTTATCTTCTGTCACATTTAAAACAACATTTGTAAGTTTAGTTAATAAATATAATTCTGGAACTTGTTAATGGATTTTTTTCAATGGATATTTCATCTATGGTGAGACAGTCTGGAGGCATAAAAAAAATAAATGGCTCAAAACCTCCGATCTTCATTATGTGAGTGCTGTAGAGTAATACTCACAAAGCTCTGAAAAAACCCTTGGCAATGAAAAGTAAACAATGGTTTCTACGTGGATCTGATTAAAAACGTTTGTTTTACTATGCTCACTCATCGCATTGTTTTACCGCAGAGGAACGCTAATTTAAGTCACCTTAGCTAATAAGAGGAATACGATGCTCATGACTTAATTAAATCTCCATTACGCCATTTGATATCATGCTATCTTCACACCAAATGACAAATAGCCACCTAAGTCGCTAGTACCCGAATGAACTATTTATGCATATGAAATGATCTATTTACCTATCTCACTATTAGTATACAGGTGAGGTGAGGTGGATTCCTAATTGCCAAATAAGAGTTTTTCTGTCTCACTCAGGCTGGGTATGAAAAATTAATCTTAACCCTCAATCCAACACACTATTCGGCAATGCCCAAAATTATGTTATGTTTTTACTTATGTTAAATCAACATACATTGATTTTGCCGACCAACTTTTAGACTCATACTTCATTTTTCACGACCTATCAGGTACTGCAGGTCCGTTTAAACCCTGAATCTTCCACATCTGGCTGTGCTGTAAAGTTGCACTGTCCTCTTTTGGAAAAAACTTCATTTTCTCTGTAAGAAAATGCTGTAGAGAGAATGAAGATGAAGGAAATTTATCTCTTTTATTTTCCAGGCTCATAATGATCATGGTGTAGACAACTGGTCTCGTCAAAGGTTAGACCTCTAAGATGATGAGGATAATGATGAGGAAGAATTTCGTTTAATTCTGGAAAGTGACTCAGAAAATGAAGAGGATGGTCACCAACAGGTGAGTACATTAGAGGTATAAGTAAATTTATTTCTCTAGCTATGCTATTGTATTCACATAGATGTAGCATATTAAATTTGTAATTATAAGTTGAATATACAAGTAGCTAATATGTTTGCCGAATTGCAGGGTTTTTCTACATTGTTAACCATACTGTGGGCATGTGAAATACTGTCACAGGTTTTGATACGTAGGCCATATTGGTGGCACAAATTAAGTTTGGTTTCTTACCTAAAATTTTCAATCTTATTGTACAAAATTTTTAAACCAATAAATTTTGACTAATATGTATTGTTTTTTTTAGGTTTTTTATCACTTTCGAACGTACTTTTACTAATCTGTGGAACAAAATCCAAAGTAATTGAAAAATCGAGAAGTTATTTATGCATCAAGTATCCATTATTGCAAAGTTAACTTTAAACAAATCTAAGCGTAAAAAGTCACTTAATGGAAGACAAAACTAATATATATGTAAAATAACAGAAACTTTTTTTTTCCAAAATCCTTTCATTTTTTATTAGTTAAAAGTGAGATATTTGTTAAAAGAGATAAAAACTGATCAGATTCACCTCCGAAAAACATTCCTCATATCAACACACACAAAATTCGTGTCTATGGATCACAAAATACATCAAGAAAAAAATGATATTAAGATATTAAATGTTTTGGACGTTAAGTTGAAAAAGTTGTTTAATTTCTTGAATAATTGCTGGAGCATTTTATAAAGTGTGCAGTGTTATTAATTGGCAATATATCGGCTCACCATTCTTAACTTTTCAACATTGTTCAACTTTATTGCACTAATATAATTACAAATACTTTTTGTAAAATTATTCTGTGATAATAACCTAATTTAGTTTTTACATGATAAATGATGGCATATGGTCATTTTAATTGGTAACCTTGTAATATTTTTTCTTCTAATGATACATTTCGTTGAATTACTCTCTGCATTTTGGATAAATGCCGCTGGCAGGAGGCAGCACTAAGAGATGTGAAAATATCTTGTCGTGGGGAGGGCACAAACAAAACGTAAAGGACACAGTCTTCAAGAAACTAGGTTTTGTTAAGCATGCATCAGGAAGTTCCTCAGATGAAATAGTCAAAGAGAGGTGCTACTTCTCTCTGGATAGGTGACACCTTGAATATGCTGCAAGCATTTCGGACCATGGTCATAAATATTTAAATAGAAATGTAATCAATTATTAAGGAAAGCAGCACACTTCAATAAAAACTGCAATACACCCATACATATGCTGTCTCATAACTTATTGAGGGATTAAGGTGGGAGCTCCTAGTGACTCGGAGGCTACACCATAGGCTTAGGTTGCTAGAATATAATTCATAACTGGTGTGTTTCAGAGTGACACAGAGAATATAATCATTACTCCTAACTACATCTCTAGGTCGGACAGATGCGATAAAATAAGAGAGATACGCTGCTGAACAGATGTGTACAAAAATTCATTCTTTCGTGCACAAAAAGAGACCACAATAAAAACTGATCTCCAATACTTAATCTCCTATAATACATGTCACCATGTTACCTTCCAAAAACTTACACCTTTACGTGGTATCTGGTAACTATTTCCCTCCCTGCCACATGCCAATGCGGTGGCTTGCAGGGTATTACGTAGTTGTATTCATGTTACACTTTGTAGTTTTAAGCAAAAAATACTTCATATTTGACTTTTAATTCCATTTAATCATTTTTTCCACCAGAGCTACAAGTTCATTGGTCTGTTTCATGTCAGTACATTTTATTTTGACCTCCTCTGATAATTCATCATGTTTACAATTTCAAAACATTCAGAGGTATGTTTTGTTTGCATGTTTGACTTAACAAAAGAGAACCTAAATCTTAAGAAACCTTGTTTACACTGAGAGCATTTATCATTTTTAGTGACAATTTTAATTCAAGCGGGATATATTTTCATTTGTCTCTGGTACCCAGTCAATGGATATTTTATGGTCTCGCAATTAATATGGAAACAAGAAGATTTCACTTGGTGGAAGGATGTCATAATAAACAAGATAAAACATATAGACTTACACAATTTATTTTAAACTAGGGACCAACTTCAGATTTCATGCCATCATCAGGTCAGGTCAGTCATCAGTAAACAATTATAGATAAATATGAATCTTGGGCATCACAGGTCAATTTTCATTTGTTATTCTAAAGAAAGTAAGCTAGCACGTGACGTGAGCTTGCTATATTGATATTCAGCCAAATACACGATGAAACAGCAATCTATAGATAATAATGAAATAGCCTTATGTTTCACTCTCTTAAACTTAGAAATAATAAACAATCTCTTATCAATTCGACTCTGTGGAGTAATATAAACATTAATAACAGAAATGCAATCTGTAAGTTATGATAAATATTAATAATGTCAACTTGCAGTATTTTGCGATGAATTTTCGTTATAATGTTATACAATCAATCTGTTAATAGTGGCTCAGCAAATATAAAACAATGCCATACAAAAAATATGGCACTGGTTGCGATAATTCCTGCTTAATGTATAGAAATTTTGCAATTCAGCTGAGCTATACAAAGGGAAATACATAAAGAGGAAGAATCAATATGGTTGCTGTTTCTGTTGCCAGGCTACAGGTTGATGATGAAACCCCTATCAGGATGTCATAATTTGCATCAGTAATGGTTCTTAGGATCTCGGGATGGTGACCTTTGATGAGAAGATGAGTCGTCAAAATTCTCATCTTCAAGGTAGAGGTCTTCGAAGTTGAGATTTTCACACCATGCAGGGAGGCCCATTTTAATGGACTCACCTGAATATTTCAATAGTAACACATGATAAAGAACAATGTTACGCACTAAAGATTTAGAATTTGAAGTGGAAATCCTGAAGGTGACCTTCTCATTGACCTCGAGCATGACCAAACACGGTATTTTTAATGTCCTTTTGAACAGTTGTGGCTTAAATCTCCATTTTTGATTGCATAAATGAAAACTAAGAAGAATTTCTCAATGGTGACCATGAGGAATGCAGTGAAAATCACAACTTCTAAGACCTTTAATGTGAAAATAAGAATTTTTACCACACGAAGCCCAATGGGACTTTTGATCTTTTCCTCAAGCAATATCATAACCCAAAGTTTCAGCCTATTACACAGTTACATTCTTTCCATAAATTTTCTGTGGTGTATTTGAGTGCATAAATTGAAAATATAAGATACAGGTTATGGTAACAATAGCTTTTCTAGGTGTCGTAGCCATAATGCATACTTTTTTTACACAGCATTGGAATCCATTTCCAGAATTACACTTATCACCTTTGGTTTCTGGATTTTCAAGTTCAAGAAAATTTAAAAATTCCATTTTGACCCTTTAAAGTTAGGGTATCTCCAAATCCTGACGAGATAGCCTTTTTTGTGAGCAGATTTAGGGTCAGAATTATGTCGGAAAGGGTTCTTCATGTCAGAAATGCATTTGGGACCCTAAAATTAGCAGGCCCTTGTAATCAACTGTCAAATAATTCAAATAAATCAAAAACAATAGTTGTAAGTAATCACTCTTACATTTACACATTAGCTGTGAATTCCATTCATTCCCCCCTGTGGTTTCTCCTGTACGGCTTCCATGGAGGTAGATTTCCTATAAAACTTCTGGTTCAATATTATATATGCTAGGAACTTGTACTCCTATGTCTAAGGTGCATAAACTTTTTTTTTCTTATTGCCTTCTTGTAAAAAGTGTTCTAAGAATCACTTGTTATTATTTTTCAAGCAATGATTCTGCTGTGTCCAGTAAGTAATAGCGACAATGTTTTCATCAATGAAACTGTCATGATCCTAACACTCTAGAAATTAGGTAGATACTGTTTCAATATTTGAAAGTGAGAATATCTCAAAATCCTGACAAGATGGACTTTTTTGCAATTCGCTCCAGTATCAGCGCAAATTATGACATCAGGAAGAGTAATTCACATCAAAAAAGAATACTCTTGCTGGTCTGTGTTATCATTAAAATTTAGTGGGGAAAGATAAATTGGCAATCAATTGTAAGGCCATTTGTGTACGACGTTCATAAATAGTAACTGGCTCTTTGTTGAGGCTGCTTGCAGTTTAGAAACATGATACATGTTGCTTAATTTATGATTCATTGTTGTTCTTGTAAGTTATAACTTTCTTATATGCTTGTTTTAAATTTTTTTTATAATTTCAGGGGAATAGCTGTGAAGAGATTCGTGGAGGAAGCACACCATTCGCCTTAAATGACATCATGAAATGGGAGAGAAAAAGATTTGATTCTCACCAGAAACAACAACTCAGTGATACGAGGGATTTCATTTGTGATTACTGTGGGATAAAATATTTTGATAAGAATCAGTTAATTATGCACATAAATGGACATACGTCAGGAAATAAGGCGTCTGTGTTTTTTGATGGGGACGATTCGTCTGAGAGGTCCTCTGCAATATCAGATGGGAAATGTTTAACAGCATTCGAGCGTGGATCGTGTGGAAAAACATTTGGACCAAAGAGTCTTTTCGAACAACATTTAGACTCACACAGTGTAAACGAGCGATTGAAGTGTGATAAATGTGATATGACATTTAAGTACAAGAAAAGTTTGTTAAACCACTTGAGCAAGCATAATAGTTTGAAGCAGTATGAGGCTAAGATCTGTGGAAAACAGTGTTTACGTGACAGCAAGCTAAAAAAACACGCATTGCAGCACATAAGTCTGAAAGCATTCAAGTGTCAAACTTGTGGGAAGGAATTTGCTCGGAAGAGTTACTTATCAACACACTCATTAGTTCATAGTTGTAAGAGACCATTCAAATGTGAGGTATGTGGTAAGGACTTTACTCAAAAGAGTAGGTTAAACACCCACTCCTTGGTACATATCGTTGTGAAAGCCTACAAATGTGAGGTTTGTGGAAAGGTGTTTGCTCAGAAGGGTACCTTATTACGACACTCCTTGGTACATAGTTGTGTGAAACCCTTCATATGTGAGGTTTGTGGAAAGGGGTTTACTCGTAAGAGTTCCTTATCAACACACTCCTTGGAACATAGTGGTGTGAAACCCTTCAAATGTGACGTTTGTGAAAAGGGGTTTACTCGTAAGAGTTGTTTAGTCGCACACTCCTTTGTGTACATCAGCGTGAAAGCCTTTGAATGTGATACTTGCGGGAAGAAGTATTTGAAGAATCATGTTATGATACATGATAATTTGAAGCCATTTAAATGTGACGTATGCGGGAAGGAGTATACTAAGAAATGTAACCTTTTGAAGCACTCTGCCACACATAGCAGTAAGATAGCCTTATGATATGAAATATGCATGAAGTAGTTTTTCTAGGATGTATGTTTGAAAGAGGCATACTGTGACGCACAAAATACTTCAAGCCATTCAAATTTGAGGTACATATGTGGGAAGGACTGCACTCAGAAGAGTAACTCAAGAGCTCATTCTGTTTTTATATCACTGTGATGGCAATAGTTGCAGAAAGTTCTACCCTTTACATTGTCAAATGCTTCTTTCATTTTATCATAAGTTTCTATGTCATCTATGCTTTCGTTTTCAAATACTACCTTTTCGTAAATGCTCATTAACCCCTGTTCTAATTCTTCTGCGGAGACGTAGCATTCTAAATTAAAATTGTTTAGAATTGCTCGGATGGCATGGTTGGGATATTGTTGTGTTGTAGGGAAGGCAAACCTTTTAATGAAATAAAAATTATTTTAGAAATTGGAAGTATGGTTGCCTGACACAATCGTAATGTATGTCATCAACTACAAACCCTTCTTTCAGCAGGAAACCGCATTCTACATTAATAGTATTATATTGGATAAGTTCGAATAATGTGAAAGGTATATTATGAGTGTAGTGATATAATATGCGATCGACTTCATTTTGTATAAGTTATATCAGCGGTTCCCAAACTATGGGTCACGACCCACTGGTGGGTCGCGGGAGCAATTTTGGTGGGTCGCGCAGGGAAGGTGCCTTTTAAAGTAAAAATTAAATCTTAAATAATTACCCAAAAATTCTCTTCAAATATGTTCTAACGCTAAACTAACAACAAGAAACGTTAAAAATACTAAAGTTAACATAGACTATATAGTCAGTCGAGACTATTTATGTGAAAGCAAAGAGACTTGGCTATGTTGTACGGGTCTGTTGTCTTTTGTCCCGCCGGTGCCGGGTAATATTGGGTCGCGAAAAATATTTCAGGTTGGAGGTGGGTCCCAGGACAGAAAAGTTTGGAGGCCGCTGAGTTATATGAATGCGATCCCTTCTGTATTCTTGACCTGTGTTACCACCCATGCCTGTTTAACTATACATTCTGTAAACTTGACTAAACAAATATGAAACGGAGATTTCATGTTATACATTGGGAGGTTTTGAATATTGTACTCACAATATTTAGGATGGGTGCTGGTGATTCTTCAACAAAGTGAGATGAATTGTTGTGGTACTTTCTTGAAACTTTTTGAGCTGCGAAGTTTCCACGTCAAGTGCCGAACTGGTACTGAATGTCTGTGATGTTGGAGGATATCAGAGTTGTGAGTTTGATTGGGATTGGTGGAATCCTCTCGAAGGTGAAAGGGATAGTTCACTCGGATTGGTCGGGATTACTGAAGAAATCAGATGAGAATTTCCGGTATCCTTTATCTCATAAAAGCGTTCCACTTTCTAAAATGAAAGTTATGTTCTGCATTTCTAAAATGAAAGCTTATTTACTGATGTTTTAAGCTGAGACTCTTCCACAGTCATGTCAAATAACTTTTATTTTTTTAAATGGATTTGAAAATTCACTCCTCTCCTTTACCCACAGTATATAATTCCATACCTCTACCAAGTCTTGAGTTTAAGGAACTTTAAGAGTTAAGGTATCTTCCTCTCGAATTTAAGGAACATGTCCTATACACGTTTGAACCGTGAGGAGTTTCATGAAATTCGTACTTCATCAACTGCCATTCACACTTTGAATCGTTTTCGTAGCATTGGGTTTCCATCTCTGTATCATCTTTGCCTTACCGTCGTGGCAGCATGTTTGGAGAAGAAAATGGATACATATCTGCTAGTTCTACCTCGCACTATTCTCACTGACCTCATCTATTTTATTGAGTTGACAAGGAATATGTTGTGGAGGTCCTGGTTGAAAACACAAACTCCCAACTGTCGTGCATATTGGGAATTGGTTTTTAATCCTATAGATGATATAGATTTTAATACACCACTTCCCCCAATCGTACATCAATTATTTATTGAAGGTGCTCTCAATTTTATGCAAGATCTGGAAAAGTATTTAGGATCCCTTCATATCATATTCATCACATATGCATGTGACGTTAATTTCCGTTCTCCTTATTTTTGTCAAATGTGTGTACTGAAAATACGCCCATATAAACAGTGCAGTGTGTATGTTTATCGTGACCACATTGCTACATTACCTTATCATGCAGCCGAGTTTGACAGTTGATTACACAGGCCTGAAAATTTTAGTGTTCCGAATGCTTTTCTGACGTGAAGAGCCCTTTCCGAAATAATTTATAATTCTGACTCAGAATCTGTTCACGAATTAGGCTATCTCATCAGGATTTGGAGATATCCTAACTTTAAATGGTCAAAATGTAAATTTTTAAATATTCTTCAGCTTGAAAATCTCAGAAACCAAAGGTGATAAGTGTAATTCTTGAAATGGATTCCATACCTGCATGGAAAAAGTACGGATTATGGCTACGATGTCTAGAAAACCAATGCTACCATAACCTGTATCTTATATTTTCAATATATGCACTCAAATACACCACAGAAACTTTATGGAAAGAATGTAACTATGTAATAGGCTGAAACTTTGGGTTATGATATTGCTTGAGGAAAAGATCAAAAGTCCCAATGGGCTTCGTGTGGTAAAATTCTTATTTTCACATTTAAGGTCTTAGAAGTTGTGATTTTCATTGCATTCCTCAAGGTTACCATTGAGAAATTCTTCATAGTTTTCATTTCTGCAATCAAAAATGGAGATTTCAGCTTAAACAGTTCAAATGGACATTGAAATTACTGTGTTTGTTCATGCTCGAGGTCAATGGTCACCTTCAGGTTTTCCACTTCAAATTCTAAATCTTTGGTACATAACATTGTTCTCTATCCTGTGTTACTGTGGAAATATTTAGGTGAGTCCATTAAAATGGGCCTCCCTGCATGCTGTGAAAATCTCAACTTCGAAGACCTCTACCTTGAAAATGATAATTTTGACGTCTCATTTTCTGATCAAAGGTCACCATCCCGAGATCCTACGACCCATTACTTTCAGACATCGATGCAAAACGTGACATCCTGAAAGGGGTTTCATCATCAACCTGTAGCCTGGCAACAGAAACAGCAACCATATTGATTCTTCCTCATTAATTATTTCCCTTTGTATAGCTCAGTGGAATTGCAAAATTTCAATATGTTAAGCAGGAATTATCGCAACCAGTGCCATATTTTTTGTATGGCATTGTTTTATATTTGCTGAGCCACTATTAACAGATTGATAGTATAACATTATAATGAAACTTCATGGCAAAATACTGCAAGTTGACATTATTAATATTTATCGTAACTTACAGATAGCATTTCTGGTTATTTATGATTATATTACTCCACAGAACCGTATTGATAAGAGATTGTGTATTATTTATATTAAGTTTAAGAGAATGAAACATAAGGCTATTTCAATATTTTCTTTAGGCTGCTGTTTCGTCGTGAATTTGGCTGAATACCAATTCAGCAAGCTCACATCACGTGTTAGCTTTCTTTTGAATAACAAATAATTATTGACCTGCAATGTCCGAGATTCATGTTTATCTATAATTGTTGACTGTTGACTGACCTGACTTGATGATGGCATGAAATCTGAAGTTGTTCCCTAGTTTAAAATAAATTGTGTAAGTCTACATGTTTTATCTTGTTTATTATGACATCCTTCCACCAAGTGAAAGCTTCTTGTTTACACAATAATTGCAAGACATCAAAATATCCCCTGACTGGGTACCAGAGACAAATGAAAATATACCCCACGTGAATTAAAATTGTCACTAAAAATGATTAATCCTCTCAGTGTAAACAAGGTTTCTTAACATTTAAGTACTCTTTTGTTAAGTCAAGCATGCAAACAAAACATACCTCTGTATGTTTTGAAATCGTAAACATGATGAATTATCAGAGGAGGTCAAAATAAAATGTACTGGCATGAAACAGACCAATGAACTTGTAGCTCTGGTGGAAAAAATGATTAAATGGAATTAAAAGTCAAATATGAAGTATTTTTTGCTTAAAGTTACAAAGTGCAATATGGATACATCTACATTATACCCTGCGAGCCACTGCATTGGCATGTGGCAGGGAGGGAGTTAGTTCACCAGATTCCACATAAAGGTGTAAGTTTTTGGAAGGTGAAATGGTGACATGTATTACAGGAGATGAAGTATTGGAGATGAGTTTTTATAGTGGTCGCTTATTGTGCACGAAAGAATGAGTTTTTGTACACATCTGTTCAGCAGCGTATCTCTCTTATTTTATCGCATCTGTCCGACCTAGAGATGTAGTTAGGAGTAATGATTATATTCTCTGTGTCACTCTGAAACACACCAGTTATGAATTATATTCTAGCAACCTAAGCCTATGGTGTAGCCTCCGAGTCACTAGGAGCTCCCACCTTAATCCCTCAATAAGTTATGAGACAGCATATGTATGGGTGTATTGCAGTTTTTATTGAAGTGTGCTGCTTTCCTTAATAATTGATTACATTTCTATTTAAATATTTATGACCATGGTCCGAAATGCTTGCAGCATATTCAAGGTGTCACCTATCCAGAGAGAAGTAGCACCTCTCTTTGACTATTTCATCTGAGGAACTTCCTGATGCATGCTTAACAAAACCTAGTTTCTTGAAGACTGTGTCCTTTACGTTTTGTTTGTGCCCTCCCCACGACAAGATATTTTCACATCTCTTAGTGCTGCCTCCTGCCAGCGGCATTTATCCAAAATGCAGAGAGTAATTCAACGAAATGTATCATTAGAAGAAAAAATATTACAAGGTTACCAATTAAAATGACCATATGCCATCATTTATCATGTAAAAACTAAATTAGGTTATTATCACAGAATAATTTTACAAAAAGTATTTGTAATTATATTAGTGCAATAAAGTTGAACAATGTTGAAAAGTTAAGAATGGTGAGCCGATATATTGCCAATTAATAACACTGTACACTTTATAAAATGCTCCAGCAATTATTCAAGAAATTAAACAACTTTTTCAACTTAACGTCCAAAACATTTAATATCTTAATATCATTTTTTTCTTGATGTATTTTGTGAGCGATAGACACCCATTTTATGTGTGTTGATATGAGGTATTTATTTCTGTGGTGAATCTGAACAGTTTTTATCTCTATCAACAAATTTCTCACTTTTAACATATTCAAAATGAAAGGATTTTGAAAAAAAGTTTCTGTTATTTCATTTACATCAGTTTTGTCTTCCATTAAGTGACTTTTTACGCTTAGATTTGTTTAACGTTAACTTTGCCATTGTGGATACTTGATGCATAAAGTATTTCTCAATTTTTCAATTACTTTGCAATAGGTTCCACTGATTTTAATAAGTACGTTTGAAAGTGATAAAAAACCTAAATAAACAATACATATTAGTCAAAAGTTATTGGTTACAATATTTTTTACAATAAGATTGAAAATTTTAGGTAAGATACCAAACTTAATTTGTGCCACCAATGTGGCCTGAGCATCGAAGCATGAGACAAAATTTCACATGCCCAGGGAAAGATTAACAATGTTGAAAAACCATGCAATTCAGCAAACATATTAGCTACTTGTATATTCAACTCATAATTACAACTTTTATATGCTATATCTATGTGAATACATGAGCATAGCTAGAGAAATAAATTTACTTATACCTCAAATGTACTCCCCTGTTGGCGACCATCCTCTTCATTTTCTGTGTCATTTTCCAGAATTAAA
The DNA here is from genome assembly GCA_963169105.1 of Ceriagrion tenellum. Lineage (NCBI taxonomy): Eukaryota > Metazoa > Arthropoda > Insecta > Odonata > Coenagrionidae > Ceriagrion > Ceriagrion tenellum. Next base: position 2,312,121 of record OY720645.1, read on the forward strand.
CGAAATTCTTCTTCATCATTCTCCTCATCATCTTCGAGGTCTAACCTTTGAGGAGACCTGTTGTCTACACCATGATCATTAAGAGCCTGGAAAATTAAAAGAGATATATTTCCTTCATTTACATTCTCTCTACAGCTGAACTTACAACTGTCTCATTTTCCTCAGGCATGAGAAATTGGGAAAAATCAATAAGCCCAAAAATTTATTTTCTTACAGAGAAAATGGAGATTTTTCCAAAAGAAGACAGTTCAACTTTACAGCACTGCCAGATGTAGAAGATCTCAGGATTTAAACAGACCTGCAATACCTGATAGGTCATGAAAAATGATGTATGAGCCTTAAAATTGGTCAGCAAAATCAATGTGTGTTGATTTTACATAAGTGAGTACGTACCATCAATTTGGGTACTGCCGAATAGAATGTAGGATAAAGGGTTAAGATTAATTTTTCATACCCAGCCCGAATGAGACAGTAAAACCCTTATTGGGCTCGTAGGAATCCACGACACCTCACCTGTAAGGTTATATGAGATAGGTTGGTAGATCAATTCATGTACATAAAGAGTTCATTAGGGTACTAGCTACTTAGGTGGCTATTTGTCATATGGCGTAAAGATAGCAAGATATCACATCGTGTAATAGAGATTCAATTAAGTCATGAGCATCGTATTCTACTCATTAGCTGGAGCGACTTTAATTAGCGTTCCTGCACGGTAAAACAATGCGATGAGTGAGCGTAGTAAATCAAACGTTTTAATCAGATCCACGTAGTAACCATTGTTAACTTTTTATGGTCAAGGTTATTATTAAGAGCTTTGTGAATATAATTTTATAGCACTCACAGAATGGAGATGGGAGATTTTGAGCCATTTATTTTTTTTATGCTACCTGACTGTCTCACCATAGATGAAATATCTATTGTAAAACAATCATCCAACAAGTTATAGAATTACATTCATTAACTTAACTTACAAATGTTGTTTTTGATGACACAGAAGATAAAGGTAACTCATTGCCAACTTCATATGGGTCATTCCACATCAGATTAAAAGAGAGTTCACCCTTAGTGTCTGTAATTCAAACTACAATTTTTGTGGAAGTTTCTTCTAGCATTTTATGAATAAGTGTAGAAGCGTTTTTGAAAAAAAAATTGGCATATCTAGAGATGATCAAAGTTACGACCATTTTTTACTTAGATCACTCTGTACAAAGAAAGCTTGAGAAACAGTTGATGTATTATATAGTTTGCAAAAGAATGTACAGTAACAGCATGTGATTATTTTGGTAAATAAACAAAAGTTAGATGAAATGGTTCAAAGTTTAACAGTTTTAATTTTAACAAATAAAATAATTTCATTTTTAAATTTGAATTATATTTCTAGTTTGACTAATATGTCCTTTGTCTTACCTCACAAAAAAGTTTGGTTGTGGGCAGTGCATAAACAACAGATATTTAACTTCAAAAATTGGACTATGCCCTCGTTCGCCATGAACATCAAAATGATGTGCCGCTTTATTTTTAGAATTTTTATCTTGGCCCTTGTAAAAACTAGTACGATACTTTAAACACCACTTACAGGAAATTTTATTATTCCAACTACAGCAATATTTTTCATTATATGATGTGACCAGAAATGGAGATATATTAATGCAAAAATCCACACCACACACAATAAATTTAGCAGTTTTGTCAACTTCATAAACCTTGCAATTCAGCCTAGAAGAAACTATGATATCTACAGCATTAAATTTTCACCAAATATGAGAGTTGATAGAGATACAAAAAATGGCAGGCACAAACCTTTATAATGCATATTTATTGTTAATGAACAAAAATGTTAAGACATTATCAATTCTTATAATTTGCACAGAATATTTTAAAAAATTAAAGCCAAGGAAAAACTTGTGAATTAGGTTGTAATTTTTCTGTGATCCACTATCTGTAAAAATGTTATTGTTTGTTAATGTTCATACTTCCAAATGCAGCCGTAATGGCAAACTGTACAGCGCTGCACGTTTACCAGTCCTACAGAGGAAAGGCCATTTGGTGGTGGAAAGGTGACAGAGCCCATCAACTCCTCCTGTCATATTACAGTGCAAAGAAATGTAATGGAAAGAACCAACTCCTTGTGATTTATGATACTCGCGTTCACTCATTACATGAACAGTGAAACCATTATCCAAGAACAAGTTTTTTCTCAGATTTTTCTCATTTCATGATAAGTTTTACCATTCATTAGCTGGCTACCGAACCAAAACGTAATGTGTTTAAGTCTTCAAATGAAATACAACACTAGTATGCACAACAGGAAATGTTATTTTGCTCAGTAAAACTGACAATATCAAAACATGTGAGCCTTAATATTTATATGTGCAGAAGAAAAATTATAGCAAATCTTGATCTGGATTTGCATTCATCTTGGCCTAGGCACATAAAATGAAAAAAAGTGTTTCTTACCGTTAAATATTATAAATCTAAACTTAATCATTTTAAGTTCTGCTGTAGGTAAATCTGCTTTGTTCTCCAATGTTTAAGACAATATGTTCCGTGGATTCCTCCACCAACCGGTCCTTGATCCAATAATACTCCTTAAATGTTCTCATATATTCCACAGCATTATTCCATGTCGATACTGGCATTCGTTCCAAAGCTTAAATACATTGCTGAAGTCATCCTGAATTTTTTGAGTTTTATTCTTTTTTGCAACCCAGTTTTTCACTCAGGCCCAAATCAACTAAATCGCAACAAATTCACATTGGGTATTGGTACTATTTGGTCCTCTCCAAAGTGAATCTGAGCAGAAAGTAGCCGCATAGAAAGAATGTTTCACATAAACAGTTGAGAGTAAAAGTGGAGAGGTTGCTTAACAGTGAGGAAATTATACAGTATAGTTACATGCTTAAGGCTGCCCTATCCTTTAAGCAGAGAGAATGTATCAGAGAGAGAGAGGGTATATCAGAAACTAGACAGTGAATGATGTGTGGGAGAGTTTAAAAGGAATGATTATAGAAAATGCTAAAAGTGTATGTGGAAAAAGAGTGGTAGGAAAAACTAAAAGGTAATGCTTGGTGGAATGTAGAGGTAAAAATTGCAGTCAGGGTAGAGAGAGAGGCATACATGAATATGATTACTGCTAAATCTGAGGAAGAGCATACTAGGGCATGTGAGATTTATAGACAGAGAATGAAAGAATCTCTTTGAGTCTTCAGAAGAAAGAGTCTTCAGATTAATATTAGTGGAAAGATTGAGGAATATTACTTTTGACAGACTATAGGGTGGGCAAAGTGGGTTTATGCCTGTAAGATGATGTAGTCACCAGCTTTTCACCATTCTGCAAGTGATAGAGAAATGTATGGGCATTCTAAAGAAAGTGAATTGTGCATTTGTTGTCTTAGAGAAGATAAATGACAGAGTAAATAGGAAGAAGATGTGGAAGGTTTTGAAGGAATATTGGATTATGGAAGCAGCAAGGTGAGTTTTGTGAATCAGGAGAGATAATGGAATTGATGGTAAATGCATGCAAGACCAAAGTAGTAGTTTTTAAAATAAGAATTGGAAGAAAACTGTATAATGATGACGAATGGTGAAGTAATTGTAAAAGTGGATTATTTTGTGCAGGTAGGAAAGATGATTACAAAGGATGGACGGATAAATAAGTAGATAAAGAGACATGCCAATGCTGGAAGGAAAGTGGTAGGTAGCATGTGGAGCATATCAAGGAACGAGTGCCTGTCTAGGGAAGCAAAAGACGCCATGTAGTATAGGGTGCTGCTTCCCACTTTGTTGTATGGTAGTAAAATATGGGAATGTCAGGAAGGACATAAGAGTAGACTAAAGGCCGTTGGCACGAGTTATCTTAGGAGTGTTTGGAGCAAAGGTAGGATGGATAGAATCAGGAATGAATGGGTAATAATTGAATGTGGGAAGGATGCTCCAGTAATGGACGTATATGAAAGTTGTATGCTTCGTTGATTTGGCCATGTTGAGAGAATGGCTGAGAGTCGAATAACGAAACATACATATAAGAGTGAAATGAATGGTGCGATAGGTGGATGTAGGCTGAGGAAATTCTTAGGAGCAGGAATATTAGGAGTCTTAAAAATAGGAGAGCATGTGTGATGCAGTGTATGGGGGTAAATGAGGCGAAAATGGTTTGCTAGGATAGGTCAGTATGAAGGGCATTATTAAAGAATATTTAGATGTACAAACGTGTGCTTGTGAGTGAAATTCTGACTGTGCCTACCCAGGAAGGGAATGGCATGATTGGTATGTATGTTTGATGTAATGTAAAAAAAGGGTATTTGTATTATCTATATATTGTGAGTATATCTTGATGAATTTGTCATTCGTGGTAACTTGTATTCCAATAATAGGGTATTATTTGGACTGTATAACATATAAATTCATTGAATCTGAATGATATCACCATCAGATTGAATTTCTGTGAGGCATTTAGATGAACACTGTATATATTTAAGTATAAGTTCAGTTGGAATCATCTATTTTTTAAGTTTGCATAACCTGGTTAAAGATATCCGGTAATAAAATAAGATGATTTTATGGGGCAATATTACCCTGAGTTGGATGCATCAAGCCATTTGTATCACTAATATGGTCGTACCCCTCGTCTATTTGCTTGGGTAGCATTGGTGGATTCATTTTTAAATATTTATTTATGATAATATAGATACATATTGACTCAGATGGACACAAATATTTTATGATTAGTCACTCTCTTCTTATGAAATGTCAGGTACCTATCAATATAGAGGAGGCAGACATGACAGAAGGGAAGTCAACAAATGAGGAAAAGAGGATATCATAATTGAAGGTGAAGGTGTCTCTTGTGAAAATGAATGCCTTGGGTACATGGATGACAATGCTCTGCACAAGGTAATCACTTTTATATCTACTTTAAACTGTAAGCGCCTAAGCCTGCTCTTGTGGACCCTTGATACCGTACATACACTGAAGTTAACCTACATTATTTGTGTACGGAATATGTGTTTGATGGTATTTCTAATTTATGGTAAAATCACATACTTCTTCATATTGTGTATTGTGTCATTTCTGTGGGAGGCCCAAAAACTATAGAAACCCCAAATCCCAAATTATTGCAGCAATACGATTTCTGCATTTGAGATTCTGTTCTTTACAAATTTACAAATAAGAGGACCTTACTTTATTTAAGAAGCTTGGAAATGATTGTACTTATCATCGCATATAAAAACCAGAGTAAAAGTGCACATTATACATTTTTCTGCTCAATGAAGGGTTAAACCTCAAATCTTTAACGAAAGTACTAAAATGTTCAGAGCAGAGTAAAAGAATGAGAGTTTATTAATGTGAGATATCACTTTTAAAATCCACGGAAGGAGAAGGAAACAACTGGAGACAATGTGCGTTTGACCAGTGGAATTGCTGATGAATCAATGGATGTGTCCAGACCCAGAGTTCCTCGGTTGGGCATTGTTGACTCTCTGCCTCCTTCATCTTCTGATGTGAGTTCTACTGCTGCTCTTCAATGTATACGTACTTTTTATGAATGAATTGCTTGCTTAATGAGAATGAAATGATGATCACTGTGAAAACTAATCACAAACAAATATGTTAATGACATGAAAACTATATATACATGTATTCTAAATTAGGATGAGTTTTAAGTCAGTGGGACTGTACATTCTGTTTTTAATATCAGGAAGTTGAGGTAAACAAAATTTCCATTTTGTCATCCTATGATAAAAACGTTTTATCGCAAGAAGACTGCATTATCCATATTGAACTAGATAAATCCTGGGATATGATTGGAAAGCATTTACTGTAATTTCTTCTGAAAGTCTACTTTCTACACTACAATGTTGTGTTAGTTGGTATTTTGAATTTATGGTAAAATCAGATACTTCTTCATGTTGTGTGTTGTGTTATTTGTGTGGGAGGCCCAAAAAATATAGAAACCCCAAATCCGGAAGTGTAGCGGCAATAAGATGTCTGCATTTGAGGTTCTGTTCTTTACAAATTTACAAATAGGGGGACCTTACTTTATTTAACCTCTTAGCTGCGGGAAACGTTTATCTACGTTTTCACTGACAACTGCGGGAAAAACGTTTTTAAACGTTTGACCGTGTCCTGCCTCCTGAGCCTAGAACCCTACCTTATTTTTACGACCCCAGCCTTCTCTTTCCAAAGGGGAACAATAGGCCATCCCCATTCCTACCCTAAACTGGTCCCTCCCCCGCTCATTATGGGTCGCTTTCCATCGCCATGTGGTGCGAAGGGTGCGACCCTTCCAACTGTCCACTCGATGAGCTTTGGAGGCCGCAATTTCCATTCAGTAGCTCCCTTGTGACGAGCGTACTATGTTGCGATTTCTAGATAATTTGTGTATTTGATTTGTTATGTCGACGGTACATCAGGAAAAATTTGTGGACAGTGGGAAAAATGCCATAAAAATTTCAGGAAATAAACAAAAAAATGTATCAATTCGTACGTATCAAATTAGGCAAAAATTAATGGATATACACGGTGTTTGGAGTCGGATAAATCAGAAAATTACAAGGAACGTTATCATAATACTTATTTTAACAATTTTGAATAAATAACTAAAATAGCCCCGTTGTTCATTGCTCAATTAATTTATAACCAACCTCCGGCCGACCCCCGCAGGGAGTGGGTCGAAAAAAGGGAAGGAAACGAGCGAGAGGATAAGAAGGGTCTTCTACCTGCTCTCCATCTCCCTAAAGAGGAGAGGGACAGCTCTGAGTCGCTTTCTTCCGCACAGAGTGGTAGGCGAAAAATCTTGCTGCCGCAGCTTAAGGGTTAAGAAGTTTGGAAAAGATTGTACTTATCATTGCATATAAAAACCAGAGTAAAAGTGCACATTATACATTTTTCTGCTCAATAAAGGGTTAAACCTCAAATCTTTAATGAAAGTACTAAAATGTTTGGAGCAGAGTAAAAGAATGAGAGTTTATTAATGTGAGATATCACTTTAAGAATTCTCTGAAGGAGGAGGAAACAACTGGAGAATATGTGCATTTGACCAGTGGAATAGCTGATGAATCAATGGATGTGTCCAGACCCAGAGTGCCTCGGTTGGGAATTGATGAACCTCTGCCTCGTTCACCTTCTGATGTGAGGTCTACTGCTGCTCTTCAATGTGTACGTACTTTTTATGAATGAATTGCTTGCTTAATGAGAATGAAATGATGATCACTGTGAAAACTAATCAAAAACAAATATGTTAACGACATGGTAACTATATATACATGCATTCTAAATTAGGATGCGTTTTAAGTCAGCGAGACTGTAGATATTGTTTGAATATCAGGAAGTTGAGGTTAACAAAGTTCCTCTTTTGTCATCCTATGATAAAAACTTTTTATCGCAATAGCATTGTATTATCCATATTGACCTGGCCAAATCAAATATGAGGTAAAAAGGCCGTTTTAGAACTTGTTAAATCAAGCAATCTTGCCTTGAAACCTAGTACGCATCGAAAGCTATGATGTCATGGACGCGTCATCACCATGCGCTTGTTCACTAGCTATCGAGGAAAGATACCAAGACAACGAAAAAGGAGACTTGTTATGCTTGCTAGGTTTTAAGTTCGAACTCGGGGTGTGATAATATGGGCTTGTATGGAAAATAGAAGTGAAATAGAAACTCTCAAATGGATACTATTTTATCATTACTACGTATATTTGGGTGATATTCATTATTTTTTGCGGAAAAATTGACGAATTCGTTATATTTAAAGGCTTTTCAAATGGGAATATACTGATAAAAGATAGTTGTTTATGTGTGTTGTAGTAAGACCTAATAGTTGTGTGAATAATTTCGTACATTGTAAATGTACCTTGCCTTGTTTACTTCATTGAACCTACAAAATCTATCTTCCTTACTGTGGAAGGAAAAGAAATGAAATAATGATGAAAGAAATTAAATGAAAGAATTATGGTCCGATGGAAAGTACTCTAAGGTAGCCATAATTTCATTGGCAGCATTATTTTTAGCTAACGAACATCATAATTATTAATAACGTTAACATTGGAGAGTTCTTTCTGTTCGAAAAGTCTCTGCCCATTTTGTAAATTGGTTTATAAAGAAATGTTCCTGTGAAGAATGCCAGCATCTTCTTTTTTGAAAAGTTTCTGAAATGGCAGATGTATACTTTTCCTTTCTTGTTGAGGGACTGGGATCAGGTAAAGTTTGCCCTTCAGAAAATTAAACTTCTGTTGTTAAATTAGTCTTCAATTTGGTGAGACCAGTACTGGAGAAGGAAGGGCATAAAAAAACCTGTCAAGTATACTCCATCCTATTATTGAACAGGCGGTGGATGTGAGCTGCTTAAGCTGTGAGAATCACATGGCTGAGACGAAAAATGATTTCAACAACTATATGTCTGACATGTGCATAAGAAAATTTTGTATTGAGGAGAGCAAGAAGATTTTATCTTTTAAATATTGAATGTGTTTAATTGTCTTTGTTTTATATGCCATATGAGCCAGTGAGAGTTAGTTACTATCTTATCTAGTATTCCACCACCTGAATCTTGCTTTCTTGTTTTTATGTGATGTGAGTCTCTCTTCAGTGTTTTCTTCTGGAAAGGAATACCTATCTATTTTGCTGCTCTAGTACTTTAAAATTCTGTACTAATTCTGTTGAAACAATTAGAAGTAATACATATGAAATTTCAATTTGAAGTAATTGTGAAACCATAATGCATTATAATATGTTGGCAATGATAGATAAATAGAATACCAGTATGTTAGCTTAATTTTTCATTTATAAAGGAGTTGCATTTATTTTGCAACAGAGGTAATATTTCAGAGTTGAACTTTTCTGTAATCAATTGAACAGAATTTTACTTGTCTTTCCAGTCATGGAATAATCGAGGGAAAGTATGTGAAACTAAACTTCTGTTGATTCATATCTTTCATTTGTCATAGGTATTTATTTTGCTGCCATAAAATTTAAACTTTTTTGCTAATTCTGTTAAAATGTTTAGCAATAGTACATCAGGGAGTCCAGCACTCTGGAAAACCGAGAATACCGGAGATCTCAGGGAATTTTATTTTCACTGGAAATATCAGGGGAATCTCAGGGAAATATTGAATTGACTTTGGAATTTTCTGTGGTGTCAATATATATGACAGCAACAGAAGCAATGTGCCATTACGGCTAGTCAAATTTCCGTTGTGTTGTCGCATTTTGCATTCCTGTAATCACTAAAAGTAGGTAAAATGTTTTCTGTATAGGTACATTGTGTTCTTATTGGTCATAGTATGTTAATCAGTGGCGTAAAGATGGTCCTTTATCGGCAAGTTGCAAAGTCAAATTTCTCTTGTATTTCCACATTTAGCAAAATTAGGAAAAAAGTTAATTCCTTAAGTTTTTTAAGTTGTTGATCATTTTATATCAATGCTGTTCATAGCAAAGTCTGGCTGTAATATAATCTTGTCCCTGAGCACCTGCATGGTAATGTTTAAATCTAAGGGTGGTGATGTAATTTTCTCTCAAACTATTTTAGTGTTGTGTTCATTTTCCTCTAAATATGCAAGTTGAAAAATAATCCTTACGTTTAATCACCCAAGAAACATACCGAACATTCTTTTATAATTAAGGAGAAAAAATCATTATTTTCTCAGGAAAAATAAAAATTATGTCTGGAAAACCTGGAAGTCTCAGGGAAATTTCAAATGCTCAGCTGCTGGACACCCTGTACATGTGACATTTGAATATAGTCCAGTCTGTAGGGAAATTTGAAGGTTTTTTCGTGATACATGTTAAGAATTGTCAAAAGTTGTAGGAAAAGGAGATTTATATATACCTATATATTTTTAAACTTCGAACTAGACGTTATAAACAAATTACAGGGGTTCAAAGTTGGCTAAAAACGGTTTTTTAATTCTACAAGCCAAGGCATTCTTTTTAGGAAGAAATGTTTCAAATGTTTTTTGTAGACAATTAAAAAACGCATAATTTGAGCTCTGGTTAGTTTTTTTTCGATAATTATTTATTGCAAAAACTTTGAAAAAACCCCCCAAAAAGGCGTTTTTTTGCATATCAATTATTTATTGCAAAAATGACTTTTTTAATACTTTTTTGCTTTGTGATTAAGGCCCCCATTATGACAAAAAAAATAGGATTTATAAAGCCAATTTGGTTAATTTGCTGCTGAGTTATTCCATTTGTTTATTAAAAACATGTCTAATGTTCAATGCTGTAACTTTTTATTGGACCAGCATACAGGGTCGCATAAAGGCTCATTCTCTTTGTAATGGTTCAAAATTTAATAATATTAAAGAAAAATTGAAAAAAAATTATTTTCAATCCCTCAAATAACGCTTACAAAAAAAGGGCGTTTTTGTTTTATACATAAATGAAGCTGGGGCCACCCTCTTAAACTGTAGATAATGTTTTCTTCAAGATTTGAGTAGCTAAGGTTGAAACAAAGAATTAAAAAAAAAGTTGTTTTTTGACCAATAGCAACCGAGATAAGAATTTTTTTTAAAATCACTGCTCCGTTGTTTATAACAATTAATAAATAAATCCGACGGCATTTGGACCTCAAAGACATATTTTCAATATCTATTGTCAGATTTACAAAATATTGACTTGTAAGTGTTAAAAAACATGAATGAAGTATAGGGAAGAAAAACAAGGCCGGCCGGCCGCGGTGGTGGGGGTAGCGCGACGTGCTCTCCCGCGCGCGAGAGAAAACTGAGTTGGCTACTTCAAATCTGCTGCGCTCGGAAAAATATCTCGTATCTCGAAAAGTTCTGAACCAATTTCGATGTTTTTTTTTAAATCTGGGATAGCTTCAAATTTTATTAACAATGACATTGTTAGTTTGTAAAAAATATTAATACTTCCAGCTGAAATGCTATAAATGTAAAATTATTTTTAAAAAACGCCCTTTTTTGTAAGCGTTATTTGAGTAGTTGATAATAATTTTTTTTCAATTTTTCTTTAATATTATTAAATTTGGGACCTTTACAAAGAGAATGAGTTTTTATGCAACCCTGTATGTTGGTCCAATAAAAAGTTACAGCATTGAACATTAGACATGTTTTTAATAAACAAATGGAATAACTCAGCAACAAATTAACCAAATTGGCTTTATAAATCCTATTTTTTTTGTCATAATGGGGGCCTTAATCACAAAGCAAAAAAGTATTAAAAAAGTCATTTTTGCAATAAATAATTGATATGCAAAAAACGCCATTTTGTAGGGTTTTTCAAAGTTTTTCCAATACATAATTATCGAAAAAAAACTTACCATAGCTCAAATTATGCGTTTTTTAATTGTCTACAAAAAACATTTGAAACATTTCTTCCTAAAGTGAATACCTTGGCTTGTAGAATTAAAAAAACCGTTTTTAGCCAACTTTGAACCCCTGTAATTTGTTTATAACGTCTAGTTCGAAGTTTACAAATATATAGGTATATATAACTCTCCCTATCCTACAAATTTTGACTATTCTTAACCTGTATCAAGACAACATCATAAATGACCCTTTTTTCTCTCCACAGACTGGACTAATATGAAGTAAATGTGGAACTGTATTGTTATAAAATATGTTGGCAGTAATAGATCTCAGACGTGTGTGAGATCTATCTAACCTGTGTTGGATTGATTTTTCAGTAGTAAATGAATGGCATTTAAAACCTAATGATGTCCTCTTATTTCCTTATTGCCACATTGTTGTATTTTTTATTTTTGTTTATTTTTGTTTATTTTTTGTTTATTATGTATTGTTGTATTTAACAGAACTTTGTGTTAATTAATTACATGCAAAGGAATTGTTTTCATATTGCTTCCTATTTCGGACAGTTAAATTAAGGAAAAATTATTTTCTCATGCTCTTCTGATGGAAATCATTTGTATTATTAATGTCAAATTTAGCTTGGTTTCAGAGAAACATGGACTAATTCACAAGATTTTTTCCTTTATTGTATACTGTGGCTTTTCTATGATATAAATTTACTTTGCAGCCTATGGAAAAATATCAGGTAAAATGTGTACTCCTCATGAGTAATAGCCAGGTGTTCGTTAATAGGACTGTTTAAGTCCTTGCTTTTCAGCCAACTAATTGTCCTCAATTATCCGTAACTATCAAGTTAATTGATATATCCTTAAAGATTGTGGATAAAATTTCAAAAGTTTTTCCTTTCTTGACCTCAGCGTCATTGGAATAACAATTATAACGATTAAAACCATGAACCGATTCAAAAATCCCGGGAGAACGCTGGCTGATAGCGACAATAGCGCCTCCTATCAGTTGGTCCTCGAACTACTTACGACACGTAAGGGCCGTGAAATAACTCAGGATAAGGTATTTGTTCTTTAGATGGCCGTGGCTGGTTAACAGTTACTTAAGAATATTATCGTTTCCCAAAACGAAACAAATTTGACTCTGATTAATTTCTTCGTGTGAAAGGAAGAGCTCGGAAATCCTCGGTTTTTTCACATCTCCTAATGATGCTGAAATTTTTACCGCTCCTATTTTGCTTATAAAAAGTGCTGCCATCTGGCTCTTGCTTGTCTCCGCTTCAATTCGGTAAAAACACTATCGTTAATTCATCGAAGTATTCTTGTTGGCGTCGTTTATGTTCATTGTCGCGTGGTCGACTAAACTAACCGAAGGAGTATAAGACGTTCGTGAATAGATGAGCTAGGAAGAAAAATTGTAACTATTGTGGCATACGAGGTAAATAATTACGTGAGGATCATGTTAATCATGGTATAGTTGTTGTATTCAGGTACCACCCATTTCGCCTTGTTACGTCGCTTCTTGACATGCTTAAAAGGTTCTTTCTAATTCTTATTTATGCTGAATGACAAGGCAGGATCCAGTGTTCCACACATTTCCCTTCGAAACTTTGTTTCCAGACAACTGAAGACATCAATTACACTACTGCGAATTGGGGTATTATATTGAGAATGTGAAACGGCGTATTTGTGTTGGATCCATTGTAAACATTCCTGTGTATTATAATCTGCGGTAAACATAGCCATCATGCTCAGGAGTGTTGGCGATTTCTCGGACGATGAAGAGGCACCCCTTTGTCGACTGTGCCTTGCGAAAGAAGATGATTTGATCTGTATTTTCGATCCGTGTGGATATCATGGTTTTCGACTGTGGGAAGTAATCAAGGAACTCCTTCAGGTGGAGGTAAGTCTGTACGATAGTTTCGTGTGTCATGTATCTGTCGGTCAAGTGTAGAAATGATGTAATTTTGCCCATTAACTAAAAACCTCGGATGTTTCATGGCAAATGTTACGCGTATAATCATTTATGTGTCGCTCCTAACTTGTACGAGCCAAATGATGTTAGAACGTCTGTAAAATGTGTAGAGGAAGGATGGCAGTGGATGAAGGAGGTGCTTAGCTTTGTTTTATGGGGCAACACAACTTTCCAAATGCATTGGGTCAATTTCATGCAAAGAAAATCCGAGGAATTTCGTGACGTATAGCCGTCATATCTCGTTTGAAACTTGTAACTGTGCATTTCCCTACCATACTAGTTAATTTCTCGTATTAATTCAGTTTCACCGAAGCCAGCGCTTAGTTAAAAATTTAGGTGTTACGCCTTCCTGTTTGTTTTGAGCATTGGTCTGTCTCGTCGGATGAATTATTTCGTAGTGAATTTAATGTGCATTGTGAGATCTGATTTCACGGACTTCAAATAAGTATGAGCCGTCCATTACATTTTAGGGATGGAGTTGTGATTAAATGAAATATATAGCAATTTATTAGCCGTGTGATATTATAGGAGGTAGAATGCCAGGCAATTAGAGAAGAAAACAGTACACTCCTGTGTAAGGTTTAAAATATATACAGGGTAAATTAAACTGTTAATATTGCCATCAAAGAATACGTACTGTAATTTAGCAATGAATAGGCAGCAGAAATAGTATTAATTTAGCCAAAAACGTCCCAGTTAATTTATGATAATTTATGCATGTCGGTGATAAATATAAAGTGTCTGAAGTGGAGGAATAAACCCTATTATTTAATATCGCTGATATTAATATCGCCGATAATATTAATATTTACATTACTCGCTGTATTATTTAATGCAATTTAATGGCTTGAGAGTTGAATAGTCAATTTTTTTAGTTTCCTTAACCATGATTGATAGTTAAATTTGAGATTTGAAAGAAACAGTTTTCTCTGACGTGTGCTAACCGATTATTAAAGAATGGATGAAATAAAGCTGACATCCCATCCAAACTGAGTGTCTCCTGAGAACTTCACCAATGCAATCCAAAACTTTTGCAAGATGAAGAAATTGCCATGAGCTGAAAATAAAACCCAAGAAAATTACATTGTGCTATGAATGTGGCTGTAATTGTATAAAATGTATATCTATTAACGTCTTTCAGATATAACCCTTTTATACTAACCACCTGGAAAAAAATACAACTATGATTTCTGATACTTCTCTGCTCTTGTCTTCTCCAAAGGTGTCCAAGGAAGACGGACTGCCATGGACCATTTGCAAGAAATGCGTTGAAAAAGTAAAGGAGTTCAAACAATTCAAGACGATGTGCATCCACACAAAGATTACATTCCTCACGATGATCACCAACAGGGGCTTAGTGGTGAGTGTTTGTTATCTTCATCAAAATGGCCAAGCAGTCCCCAGAGCAACCACTGGGACACGATGTTTCAAATCAGTGTCTTTTGTCTCATTACACTTTCTTTGCTAACATAATATTGATACACAGTTTATAACGAAATAGAGGGGGCCAGCAGTTTACTTTGTTATATCCGAACTTTGTTATATGTGGGCCTGTTCTTGTGAACTTAAAATTGAACTTTGAACCATGTAAACTGCTGTAATAACGTGGCTATTGTTTTATAACCTCGCTCAGGAAGAAGAAAGGAAGAGTCTAGGCGGAAGCATTTAGGAAAAAGGCTACCATCCGAATCAGTCGAAAATACTTCTTTTTTCGTCTATTTCAGAGTCTGTCACCTTCGCCAACTTCTAAAGAACGTTTTACCTGAGACGCTTAAATGAACATACTAATTCAACTATCTTTTGCTCAGTAAAGAAAGTGAGGAGGGATTATTCTGTTGTCTCGTATTCATACATTCACGAAATCCACCAATTTACATGATGAAATTTTCGTGAAAGGAAAGAGTATGTTTCCTGAAGGGTATCAATTTCCATAAGGACTATCATTTACGATTATATGAACCACGCATCTTATTTAAATCATCCGCTTCAAGGCTGCTAAGCGGGACTCATTTCAGTATGCATTTGTTAAAAGTGGGATTTTTTTCATGGCGAAAGGGCCTTTTTTGACAGGGAACGGCTTTCACTTTGTTAAATGCGGGACTTTGTTGTAAGCGGGTTCATGTTGAGTGGACTCCACTGTATTTCCTTGGGATGACCCTCACTCTAAGGTCAAAGCAAGAGTCATATTTTTCATGCTATTTATTGCTGTAATACGCAGGACAATGGAGGCTATAGATAGGCATCATGGTTTCAGAGAAAGTAATATTCTATTTCCTTGGATGAGCATATCCTCTCCATGTCTTCTAATTGTTATGAATGAGACATGTAGATATTATCCAGATCAGCGGAACCACCCCTATTTCTGGTTTACAAACAATGAAACAGAAGACCAAAATAACCCAACTGAATAGTAACTGCTAAACAATTACACCACTCCTCTTTGCCCACTCCCAGCGGAGGAAGAATCCGTTGCCCATTTTAGACGTGAATTTTTCAATTTCATAACGAGAGTGGATGCTAAATTGAATCAATTTAGCGTTATGCTAAATTGAATCAATTTAGCATAACGAGAGTGGATGCTGAAGTCACTAATTTTACAAGCTTAGTTTAGGATGTTGAAAGAGTGAATTACATAACATCGAGTCATTTTTAACTGTAGGAATGCAGTATGAAGATTTTGTGTTCGGTCGATTGCAAAGAGTTTCTTATGAAATAAAATCGAAACATTGTAACACCATTAAAAACCATGTAATGCTACAAGAAAACTTGTGCTATTGGATAGTTAAGAGGAATGAGACATCTAGACTCTTCTAAATAAAACCAATGATTACATCAGTTTGAAATTTTATCCTATTCTATATGTAGGCATTTCCCTTTTAGATTGAATAGAGATGTTTTCTTATGATTTGAGGTCTCGAAGGTCCTGAAGTCTCCTTTGCCGTGTCCCTGTTTTTAAGATCATGACAGTAATTTAGGCAATTATCTAAGCTGACAGCCTTATAATCACAAGTTTGCTGCTACTTAATTTTTACTCATAATTATCCAGATTATAGCAGTTCAATTGAGTTTAGGGAGCATGTCCATTGAATAATGAAGTCGTTTGATGTTGTTCTAGAGTTAGGAGTGGTAAAACATCCCAAGAATGGGCCAATAATAGAGCAGGGTAAATTTATGAGTTAATTAACCCTGCCTTAATCTAGTCTTCCTAGAGTGATCTATTCAAGAAATGAGAGCAGTAAACGTGCTATGGAACCCCAGTGGACAAAGTTGTTTTATCTTCTAGATGCAATGTAAATAACACAAAGTCAAACTGTGAAAAGTTTGTGAGTTGATATTTGAAAACTACAGAGGGAAATTATTTTGATAAGAGTCCCTATCTCTCGGAAAAAGGTTTTCATTTTTAATTTTGAAGCAGAAGTTTGTCTTTTCAGGATGGGATGCGAGAAGGGATGTCGAACAAGGGGACTGGAGGGGGTTGATAAAGTCTAGGGAAAGGAGAGGGGAACAATAGTTGAATGATGTCTGAATTTTGTGCTTGAGTTGAAGGAATTTGGTTTAAAAGCATTCTGACTATAGAATGATTGGTTTGGGAGTAATTTCAATTCATATTTGGAGTTTCCCAGAAGCAGTTTCAATGCTCTTCATGAGAAAAACATAAAATCAAAAATCAAAGAAGCAAAGTCTCTTTGTTCTCTCGTGGGGAAAGAAATTTGTATGATACTGGCTTTGGTAAAAAATTTGTTAATGTTTTATTTAAAAATGGAAGCTTAGTCAAAAGCAGTGGATTTTACTCTTTTAGCAAATGACCTTTTCCTGCCTTTAAGTAAACCCTCCTTAAATTTACATTTGTAGTTTAGATGGGACATGTGACGGATTTCAAAAATTATTGGAAAAAGTCTGTGATACCTATTTAAAATATTTTAATGAGGTTAAAATTTCGCCTTGGAATAAGTAATCTACATATGTACACAGCCTTGAAAGCCACTGCATGGACGTGTGGCATGGGGTGTAATGGGTGGAATTGTATCATTTAATAATGATTCCTGCTCTAATGACTCCTTTTATGTTTCAGTTGAGCATGAGAGAGACTATACCAACAATACCTAGCAGTCAGACCAGAAGGAAGCCCAACGGTCAAGTGGAAGGAGTGGTGAAAGTGAAAGAGGAGACTCCAGTCGCTCGTACGGATGAGTATCCTCCCGAGGAGGTCATCGTCTCAAGTACGCAAAGGCACGAGGGCCGTAGAGGGAAGGTGAGTGGACACGAGAAATCTGTTTTGTGGTTTAGATAAGCAGAATCATACTGCACTGTGTTATGAGATCAGAAGAGTGAACTAACAGAGGATTGCCTCTTTAATGATATATACTTTGTAGTGCAATGTTTGGCTGTTAGTGGATTATATGTAAACATTGAGGTATACACTTTTTTTCTTACTGCCGGCTGGCATGTTCTAGGCTGCTCAGGTATTTCTTTCTCCATTGCTTTTGGTGGTGGTTAGATTCTCGTGCCACCCATCTGCCCTTAACACTGTGAACTTCTCTGTAGCCTTGTATTTATGTTGCCTATCTCAGACTTGCACACCAAGATCACAAAAATGGTCACAAAAATCACTTGTCAAAACTGTCACTAGCTGGGAGGGAGGTGGCCAGCTGGTAGTGGCTCATTGTGGTAGTGGCGCAAGTTGCATTTCTACATCTTTTTGTATCAAGGGCGGTATCATGATCAACGAGGTATTTAAAAAGAAATAAAAATCATACAATCTCCTGGGTTGATGTGAGGAAAGAATTGGATACTGATGAATGAATTCATTTTATCTTCCAGGTGTCTGTGACAGTGGAGGCTTCAACCAGTGAATCATCTTCAGAAGCAGAGACTGCAAAAGAGGAGAACCCTAGTGGGGATGAATCCTCAGATGACGCGGCTTCTAATGATGCAACGTCACCGCTTGAGACGGGAGATCTGGTGAGTGAATTTGAAAGAGCACTGTACATTTTTCATCATGATCCATCTCGTCCGTGTCAGACCTCAGAATTGGCGGAATAATATAGTCTGACAGTATTATATTTTAAAATATCTAATACATTATTAATTACTAGCAAGGGTACTCATTGAAATTCAATGGGGGATGAAAGAAAGACAGGGCGTATAGGTTGTAGGTTCGAGTCGCTCATGAGGCGTATCTTTTGTCTAGGGAAAATCAACTATAAATTTATTTCTTTATTTTTTAATTCAGCCTATGTAAACCGCATTATATTATGCTTACCGAGTTTTGTCAATCTCTTGCAGTAACATTTGGAAACTAAACTACAGGCCATTTTCATTCCAGAGGCTTTCCCTTTTAATATAACATCGTAGCATTCTCCTGTTTCAGATGGGTCTAACTTAAATTGGTCCACTTAAAATAAAGTTTGCCAATTTTAGGCAAATATATCCCTGAAAATATCGTAATCAGCTACATTTCTGTGTACAGCCTAGATTTCCACTGTAATACCTATCTCTAGATATAAAACCCAGCCGCCATTGTAATGGTCCCATTTCCCTTCTAAAGCTAATGCTAATTCCACGGTTACCAAGGAAATATCCTATTGTTGGCAGAAGTAAAATTCATGATTTTGGCATTAAAAATGCGATTTCTATGGAAATTTTATTGGTACAAGAAAATTGAATGAAAGAATAAGAAACTGCAATCTATTATCCATCTAATGGCGAAACCTACTGTCTTCTATCTTTAGTAGAACTAATTAAAGCATGCAATAAGAGAAACCACTGCCCTTGAACCAAAATGTTCAGACTTGAGTTTTTGTAACACTTAAGACACCAGACGCTGCCCTTGGGGCCCAGGGGCCTTCCTTATAGTCCCAATTTCCTTAAAAAACACTATACTAGATCAGTAAAGTAACCATGTGTGAAAATTTCACTTAAATCAGTTCGCTCGTTCAATACTTATGAGGCTTTTGAGAAAGCATTTATTTGGGACCTTGGGCCCTCTGGGGCCCCTGCGTGAATTATGACCCCATGATTTTTGTGCATTCAGTATAGGTGTGTTTTATGTGTTTTTATTCCAGGCAAGAATTATCTACCTGGGCCAATTTTTGGCAATGAAAGGGCCCACTTGAGGGCCTTCTAGGGCCCCAAGGCCGTTGTTCTGTAGCCTATGCGTGAACCAGATACATCAAGTATCCTGCCAAATTTTTTTTTCAATCGAATCAAAGGTTTATGAGTGAATGAGTAACAGACGAACGCCACTAGATTTTTATATATGTATTAGTAAGATAACTAACCAATTTCCCGTTGGTTTATTTAATCACTCAGATGAAATGGTATATGTGTGATACAGGTCTCTCTTTACAAATGTCTATTATTTATGTCTTGAAAATTTTAACTCGATGATATAAGTCTTCAACAATATATCTGGGGTTGGAAATCGTGACATATTCGTCTGGTTTAGTGGGTGTGATGCATCGCTTTAATTAGTCATCTTTTGTATTAACCTTCCGGCAGGCGTGCTATTTTTCGTCACATGACCGGGCGCCAGGTATTTGGTTAAATAATAACATTGTTTATTCTTTAACATCATTATCATTTATTTTTAAAGGAATCAATGTGCAAAAATGATACATTTGTCCCAATTATTAATACTGTTAAGCTTATTGTGCTGGCTTTCCGTAGAATCATGTTGCCCAGTGTCGTCATGGCACGGTAGGCAAGTTACAGATGCTTTTGAATGCTTTTTGCAAATATATCTTTTGCATTTAGCACATTTTCATGTTGTAGAGCTATAATTACATAATTTACATCTCCCACGTTTCATGCCACTCAAAGGAACACTTTCTTCTTTTTGTGAGCAGTAACACTTCAGATACGCATGTAAATCTGCCGGCAGAGTAAACATAGTTGATCTAGCCACTAAATGTTCCCTCACAAGACCCATTGCCAAATCCTTAAGGAATATAATAAATGTTATCTGTCTTGAGAGTAATTACTGAACAAGTGCACATTCAGTGTACCAATTATCTGTGGTTAGCCGTATGAGTTGGGAGGGCCCAAGTTTTGCCCCTTTGCCAATGAAGAAATCCTCAACTGTGGTTGCAGCACCTAGATCCTCGCCTTCGGAAAGCTCTTCTTCCGTTCTGCTTTCCAAATCATATCACTGTATTTATTCGGCTTTGTCTTCAGAGCCATGATCGTCAATGACATGATAGTCCTTCTCCTCTTCTTCGTAGTCCAAAATTAACTTTGAATTGATCGTACCTGGCCTTCTACATGGAGGAGCAAGCAAAGGATTTACGATTGTAAGAGACATGTTTCCAGAAAAATAAATCATGTATATAATATTAGCAGTGAAATGTATCTTATAATCAAAGTCAAAGTTCAAAAACTGTACTGATGTGGATGGAATGTCAATTTCCAGCGTAGGCCATGGCGTGTGCACTGTCAATTCCTTACGAAAATCTTTGTTCATCTGTAGCTATCCTAATGAAGGATGCAAAAGAAAACATGTTGTTTCATAGTAGTTTAATTAAAATGTTAGGAAGAATCGATAGAAATCACAACCGCTTGGAATGTGGGATAGATATATTAACTGGCGTCGAGTTCTTCTGTATCCAACAGCAGGCGGTACACATTCTTCCCAACACGTTTCCTTCTCTACTTCCCAAGACACTGTTACTAGAAAAATTTCCCACACTCCACAAAGGGTAGTCATAAAATGTACGAATAGCAAGGAGCTCCTTGCTATTCCCCTAACGGTAAAAGGGACTAACCCACCAAAAACCAACGGAAGGTAAAGAATCGCGGCCACCGGAAGGTAAAGAATCATTTAATCTTCTGGGTTGATGTAGAGAAAGAATCACTCAGTGATGAATGCATTGTATTTTACAGGTGTCTATGATAGAAGAGGCTGCAACTAGTGAATCCTCTCCAGAAGAAGAGACTACAAAAGAGGAGAACCATAGTGGGGATGAATCCTCAGATGAAGAGGTTTCTAATGATGCAGTGTCACCGCTTGAGACGGGAGATCTGGTGAGTGCATTTGTTTCTGTGCATGTTTATTTTTCCTCTTGACCATCTTTTCTGACCTCAGAATTGGTGTAATAATATAGTCTGACCTGAGTATATTTTATAATAGTTTATATGTGAATGTTTATAGTGAATTTCCTATTTAGATGGTTCCCACATTCTGAGGTTGGGGCCATTAACACTTGGGAAGCAAATTAGACGCGACATGTTGTAATCATTGTTGATGACATGTCCATGACTTTACATGCACTGAACCCTCATCTCTTAATTTTATATACATTACTGACGACTCTGTCCTACGGTGTCATTTTATCCTTCAAATACATGCCAGTGTTCATTGAGCATTAGCAATGCCCACATTAGTAACCGAGTCATGTTTCACTGAGACAACTTCTATAATTTCTTTGGAGGAATCCTTCACAGAAAATAGTGACAGCATCTGAGGAAAAAGTGACGGATGTGTTAGTTGCATCCTAGTAAGTAGAAATTTTAGAATCGTTGAATCAGATAGAAAAAAATACAATAACTGAACTCACCAAACTATACATAGGAATAGACATAGTGTTTTAATGAGGTAGTGAAGTACAAGGTATAATTATCCTAATTTGTTTGATATTGGATTGGGTCAAAGCTTTTTTTTAATTCCTATTTACTGTAAAACTGATGGAATCATTTTGTTATTCATGTATCTGCGTTTGCATGCGACAGCAATCAATCCCCAATTTAAAACAATGTCTAACCTTTTGAAAAGGTTTTGATGGCAACTGCTATGCTCTCAACCCCTCTTGACATGGCATTGTCATGTTAACAGTATGGCGAGTGTCTCTGCTGAGGCATGTGACAGTGGATGCTAGGACATGGGTGATGGAAGCGGAGTAAATTGAGATTTGGAAAGGGAATCGGACAGAGGGGAGTAATATGTTAATGATGAGTGTTTGAGAGATGATGAGAAGTTATTATAATTCTCTCATTGTTTTAATGACTGATAGTGCATGACAACAAGCGATAAAGAGGTTGATTCCTTCTTTCGGGTTTTCCACCGCGTTGGTTCATGTTGGGGACGATATTTCGCCGGCTGTCCTGCTGGCTTCCTCAGGTCCATGTAACAATTCGGTTCTGGAGGCGCCGTATTATATAGGGTCGTTTTCGCGCCTTTTTTGTGGTCCTCTTCTCTGATTGGTCGGAACCGTTTCTTCTTGGAAAAGTGCTTTCCAAGAAGCGGAGAGAGGGTAACCGTCTTCTCTATTGAAGTTTTCCCGGTTTTTAGCGATTTCCACCGCTTCTCTGATGAGGCGGGGGAAATATCTTTTTTCTTTGTGGATGATCGTCGCTTCCGGGAATAATATGTTGTGCTGCGGTCCCTCCCAAGCATGTTCCGCAATGGCAGAAAGGTGGAACTGTCTATTTTTGGTGGCTCTCAGATGTTCCTGCATGCGACACTTGAGCGCTCTGCAGGTCTGTCCAATGTACTTGGAGCCGCAGCTGCAGGGCACGGAATAGATGCCTTCGTTGGCGTCTTTGGGGAGGTGGTCTTTGGCCTTGCAGAGGATGCTGGCTGTCTTCTGCACAGGTTTGAATCTAGAGACGACATTATGCCGTTTTAGGACTCGAGCTATCCTCTCGGAGACGCCGGCCACGTAGAGAATTGTCGCGTAGGCCACGGGTTTTTCACTCCTTCGGTCCTCCTCGCCGGTCCTTGTCAGGGACATGGTTCTCTCCACTCTCTTGGCGATCTTCAAGATGGAGGGCTTGTGGAAACCGTTTTGTTGGAAGGTAGAGAGCAGGTGTTCCTTATTGGAGGGATTGATCATCCGAGATGGCATGCGCTCGGTGGTACATGGTGCGGATGACAGATTCCTTTTGAATTGGATGGTGGTGTGACGATGCATTCAAGTACCTGTTGGTATGCATCTTTTTTCGGTAAACAGAGTGGCCTAGCGTGCCGTCTTCTCTCCTGGTGACGAGAACATCGAGGAATGGCAGTTGTCTATTCTTCTCTATTTCCATGGTAAATCGAATGGAATCGTTCTGTTTATTTAAGTGGAGGAGAAGGTCCTTCAGTTTTTCCTCTCCGTGGGGCCAAATTATGAACGTGTCGTCCACGTAGCATAGGAACAGCTTCGGCTTCAGATGGTAGGTTTCCAGAGCTCTTTCTTCTAGGTTCTCCATGAAAAGGTTGGCTATCACCGGTGATAATGGTGAACCCATCGCCGTGCCTTTCTCTTGCTTGAAGAAGTCCTCATATACATCACAGACAAGACTCCAAAATCCTACTCCCCGAGGCAAGCACCTTGTCCTCTCGCATCTGCCCACCCAAGTGTCACCTCATGGTTGCAGGTGGTCGCACCTCATTGGATGGTGGAGAACATCTCCTTTTATGGAGGATCTAGACGGTTGTATGGAGTGCTGACTTGCTGCTGTCAGGGTCATGAGCGAAAGAAGGCTGGACGTGGGTGGAATGGCTGTGGGGGAGGGGGAAAGTGCAATGTTGACTTAGGGCAATGTGCAAGGAAAGTGGGAAGGGAAAAGCAGGGGAAGGGGAACGTTCGTGGCCACCTCTTATACCATTTACATTCTACATGTCTATGAAAGAGTTAACGGTGTCGCTTAGGGGAAATATTATCTATATATTAATGATGAAAATCTATATTAATGATGGTGAGAATAAAGTAACTCAGTTGTAATTTTAGGGTATGGAAATCACTATTGCATTATTTTATTCTTACCATCATGTAAATGAAACATGCTTTCATTGAAGATGTACGGCATTAGAATCCAATCTCAAACATCAAATATGTCAACCATGAATCCATTGGATGGGTGGATCAGTGTTCACTGATTTATTTAATACCTCCAGCAGATGGGATGTGCCATGTGGGCCATTTAATTCGATGCCTCTAGCCTTTTTAGTTACAGTAGAACTCGGATAAGAAGTTCCCGCCAAAGAAGTTTTCCCATCTAAGAAGTTTAATTTTTCAAGTCCCAAAATAAACCTCGTACGGTGTGTGCTAATTTTTCCTGGATAAGAAGTTCCCGCTTATTAAGTTTTTCCAGCTAAGAGGTCTGAACCAATGACACCCCGATAACAATTTTGTACGAAATTCTATCCGCATTCACAGTTTTGTAGGATTTGAATACGAGTTTTGACTTAAGTCTGATTTTCTTCGAAATTGTCAACGTTAAGTTTTTTCTAAACTTGATTGGCAGCAAGAAGCCAACATTTCTTGGTGAGATAATATGATCTTGCAGAATGTGCGACTCACATACTATTTTGCATCTCATAAAATGTAATAATTATTCTGCTTCCACAATCGATTGGCAGCTAGTGGCTGTAATTTCTCAGTGAGTAAGATCATTTGATCCTCTGTAAAGCGCTAATAGCCAACCGCAGTACATTCCAAGATACATCAGTGTTTTTATTATTCCATTAGGCGTACTTCTGCTGGCCAAGGGGCGGAGAAACAAGTTAAAATATTAGAGACTTTGAAGATTAATTCTTGAAGAAAAAGTCTTTTTAGAGACATTGCCAACCAAAAGAGGATCAAAGTGACTTGCTCGGAGTCAATAGTGCCCTCTCTCGAATTTTGTGAGCCTCTGATCAGAAGCACAACCACTCGCAACGGAAATCTCCAGTTCGCATTAGGCACGATTCGTTCTTCTACTGTCGGCTAATGTCGGGCGCATTCTATTCAGCTCGCATAGACCAGTGGACGTAAGCGCAGATGTCTGTAAATGAATAACACACAACTGCAAAGTATGGAAACACCATGATTTTAATTTTGCCTGATTAAAAACTTCAATATGACTAATAAATTCCATTTGTGACGCATTTCCATTGCAAACTTACCGTGTCGAAGCGATTGAATTAAACTATTTCATAACACTTCGCACTTATTTTCAGTTCAATACTTTTTCCTTTTTATTGCAATCAGCCTCAAGCAACCTTGAGGATGATGCCCATGCAGAATCCAGAGTGGATAGTGGTGTCCCAAGGTCAGAGGGGTAGTGACATGGCCAAAACAAGGAAAGGCGGGAGCGGAGGCTGCCCCAATCCCCGTACGCAACAGCTTCACGGTGCTATCTGAGGATGGCCCCGTGATGCCTGTTGTCGAGCGCTGCTCCCGAGGTTAGCCAGGCTGGGAGGGTGGGAATTTTATTGAGTGGGAGTTAAAGCGTCCAGCGGATTGTGCCCTCATTGTGGGAAGAGGGCAAGGAGAGACGGAGCAGACCAATGGGTCACCTCCTGTTGTATATCTGGAGGATTGGTTCCCAACACCACGGCTGTGATACGAACAGTAGTGAGAGATGCGTGCTGCTCCAGGCTGTGGGTGGTGGCCCATGTCAGATCCAATGATGTATGCGAGGCGATGAGATTCTGAATTCCTTCAGGGATTTAAACTCAGAGGTGGAATGTGTCAGGAGGGCATCGGTTGCCTATTTGCGGCTGTCCATTTGTAGTGTTGTTCCGCGGACCAACCTCAGTCACCATGTTTGGAGCAGAATTGAATGCCTAAACAGGAGGCTGTGGAAATTCTGTGTAAGCATAGGAGCAGAATTCGTAGATCTTCGGCCGGTGCTCAGATCATACCGGGCTCCCCTCAACCGTTCTGGGATGCATTAATCTACCCAGGCATCAGAATAGGTGGCTCATAGGATTTTCGAGCATTTTTAGGCTAGAGAGTAGGTCATTCAGTGAGATTCAAAGGTGTACATCCGACAACAGCCTCCAAGTAAATCCGAGTAACGTTATTACTTCATTGCCGAAAAAACTTTAGAGAAGCACAAATTGGTAAAAGTTATGTCCCTAGCAAAAATAATTTCAACTCGCGATCTCTAGATAACTGCGAAACTTCAAAGAAAAACTCGCTTCTTAGTGGCTTCATAGAACATCAAAAAGACAAGACACATAAAACAGCGAACGTACAATCATCAAGCTAAATGCGACATAAATTTAGTAAGAGTAATTTTTCCATAGTGCAAAGAGCAAACGTGCCAAAGTTGAGCATATATTTGAAAATGTAATGTAATACTTGGAATAGAAAGCTGGCTTGCAGACGATACTGGAGATAGCAAAGTTTTTCCGACAAGATATAAAACCTTTGGACGTGATAGACCAGATAGGACTGGTGGCAGAGTATTTTTAGCAGTTAATTTGCATTTGAATAGTTCCGAACGCAAATTAGGCGACAATGAAATAGAGAGAAAATTGTGTAGGATTAAGGAAAGAACAATAGAAATATACTTAAGTTCATTTTACAGACCACCAGACTCCAAAATAGACTTTTTGTACAAATTCGAAATTCATTTATCATCATTAACCTGGAGAGATAACAAAAGCGTAATAGTTATCGGTGGAGTAATCAACCTCCCGGCTATTAATAGGAAAACCAATAACGTTGAAATGGGTTCAAGGAAGCGTGATATAAGTTAGGCCTTACTTAATATACTTTCACACCACTCTCTTACTCAAGTTGTAAACGAATCTACGAGAGGTAATAAAGCATTATATCCTTTAGCTGTTAGTCACCCTACAATGATTAAATATTTAGATATCCTCGAAGGCAAAAGTGAACATAAAGTATCGTTATGACTTTGAAAACAACAAGTGTAAAATCAAAACAGAATGTCTACTTATTTGAAAAATTCGATTACATAAAATTTTTAGAGATGTTGGAAGCGTCATTCGTTAAATTCGTAGCCACAATGAAGGATGAGAGCAGCAAAGTATCATGGAGATACTTTTTGAACATACTATGTAAATGAATCGACATATATATTCCACACAAATTCAAACAGGAGAGTAAAGAACCTCATTGGTATATCCACGAAGTAAGGAGGGAGCTCAGGGACAAAGGCAGTTACACAATCTATATAAAAATTCTATTAAGTTTGGTAACAAAACAATTGAACTTGCCGCGAGAGAAATTTATGTTGCCCAGTGCTCAAAAACAAAGAAAATCATGTGCACTAGTTTACGAACTGTCAAGAAAAAAATCCTAGGTGAATTACTAAATGAAAACCCCAAGTTATTCTGGTCTTACGTGAGAGAGCTCCAAGGCGAATCTTTGACTGTAGAGTCTTTATTGGATTCAAAAGGAAAATGTTCACCAACAGCATCGATAAAGCCAACTTATTAAATCACTACTTCGAAGTGTATTCACTAAGGATGACACAATACACAGTTTAGACATTCTGGACGTTAACGAGCCGACGGCTGACATAACGATTCAACGTGATGGAATAATTAAACAACTGTATTCGTTTAAGACTAACAAGTTCCCAGGTTCAGATGGAATACCTACAAGCGTACTCATGGAGTTAGCGCCACAGATTGCACCGTTCTTAGAAATTATGTTTAGCAAATCATTATCCGAAGGCAAGGTGCCCCAAGACTGGAAAATAGCCTACGTCTCTCCGATATTTAAAAAAAGGAAATACAAGTGACCCAGGAAATGTTAGGCCTATATCGTCAACATCGCTTTTATTCAAAATCCTTGAACGCATTGTCATTAGCAATATTATGGAATTCCTGGATAATGGTAACCTCTTACACAGTAGTCGGCATGGATTCCGTAAGGGCAGGTCCTGCGAAACACAGCTTGCACTCTTCCTTTATGATATACTAAAATCAGGTGAATCAAATAAGAAAATTGAAGCGATATTCCTTGATTTTATGAAGGAACTCGATAAGGTTCCTCACAAATGACTCATTTTTAAATTGTATTCATGCAGAGTTAAAAAAAAGAATATTGTATTATATGAGGGACTTTCTCAGTGATCGAAAACAAAAAGTACTTATTGATGGTTTAAGCTCTGATATGGTCTGAATAAGAGAAGACGTGGACTTTAGAACTAAATATTAGCCAATGCACCACAGTTCACTTCCTGCGATAGTCATCACACAAAAGTCATACCTACACCGTGGGTGGAGTAAACGTATAATCTTCAAATACAGTAAATTATCTGGGAATTACCTTAACTTCAGATATTTCGTGGGGAACACACATACCAAACATATACGGCCCAGCATTCAAGAAACTAGGTTTTGTTAAACGTGTAATAGGAATGTCCCCAGATGAAAAATTCAAAGAGAGATGCTGCTTCGCTCTGTTTAGGCCACACCTCGAATACGCCGCGAGCATTAGGGACCCTGGTCAAATAGATTTAATCAAAAAAATTAACAAAGTACAAGGAATAGCAGCACACTACATTAAAAACTGCAATGAACGAACATGCAGTGTCACACAACTGTTAGAGGGATTAAGGTGGGAGCCCCTAGATACTCGGAGGCTGCACGCAAGGCTTAGGCTGCTTGATAAATTCAGAACTGATATTTCTCAGAGCGACACAGAAAATATTATCGTGATGCCTCTCTACATTTCTAGGTCTGACGGATGCAATAAAATAAAAAAGATACTCTGTCGAACAGATAGGTGCAAAAACTCGTAAAAGCCACAAAAGAAACTGAGCTCCTCCAAATAGACTCTCATTGGACATGTCACCATTTCACCTCAAAAACTTTTACATCTTTACATGGCTGGCGACCTACCACCCCCTGCCACACGCCCGTCCGGAACCCGTAGTCCTGGCGTGATGTGATCACAGCATCTGCACGAATGGTAGTCCTGTATCAGGGTCTCTCTCTCTCTCTCTGGCCCCCGTATCCCGGCTGAATCGTCCGCTTCCTCCGGAATATGGCACAGAAACCCCACCGCACGTCCGTTTTCTTCAAGAACTCTCCTGTCAATCCTCCGCTCGTGCTTTTCTATTCTCCCCTTCCCCAATTCTTCATTGTCGGCTTTGGCTCTGCCCTCCGTTTCCCTATTGTTTCACCGCGAAAAGTTAAACATGGTGGGTGTTTAATTGTTATTTCTTCCACGCGGTGGGAAAAGAATATGGAGGCCCGCGTTGTGTTACATACGATAGGGTTAATAGTATGTTTTTCCGACTTCAGAGGAATGTTTTACTGAAATTTGGCCAAGATATTAAGCCTATAATTTAATCTCCACTGTGATAGCGGTTCCCATCCAAATTCTTCTAACCATCCAGACACACTAGCAAACTTATCGTAGCATCGTTTCACAAACCTAGCTCCTCTTCGCTGCACGCGATCTAATTCCGATATCAACCCCGCTTCATATGGATTCCACATACTGGCAGCATATTCCATTTGAGGCCTAACGATTGAAAAATAACAACATTTCAGTAGGGATAGGAATATTAGAAAAAATATTCCCACGTTTGGAATTGAACCAGCGAACTCTGATGCCAAAAGCGAACGCGCTATCTACCGAGCCAAACTCCTCTCCTATTTGCAGGAGGAAAACATTTTACTACACCATATACTCTTGAGTATGGCCAAATAAAAAAAAATAATATTTTTATTGTTGAAAGTTACTTTAGTAACATTCCCTTCCGAGTCCTCGGCTAGAATCGGGTTTCATTTCCGTCATAATGGCCGAGGACTCAAGAGGGGTGGGGCAGTGATCGCAGCCACGTCCGATGCCCATCGGATGTGTGGCTACGCTGCAGTTGGGTCGTGCGTGCGGAGTAGACGGAGGGACCCAAGTAAGACGGCCTTCTGCATGCGAGCTGCAAGTGACTCCTTATGTGCCACGCAGGGCGGAATGCACTTGATGCTCTCCAGCAGCGAGCTCTTACCTCCACCGAGCACACCTATCATAAGGACTATCTGTTTAACAGAGTGTCCTGGGTACATTTGTCCAAGCTCAAATAGCAGGTCTTGATATTTCGTCCGTTTCTCCGCCTCCTTTGCATCCATGTTCGTGTCAGCTGTGGCCGAAAACTCAATCACAAACATGGCGCGTTAGAGGTGGTCTAGGAGAGCGATATCAGGCTTGATCGCCTCCAACTGCCTGGTGGTAGAAAAGGAGTTATTCTACCAATTATCGTTCTCCACAACGGACTCAATATCTCCTGGGGCATACGACAGCGCAGGAGTATTGTCGATGCCAAAATGGTGTCGAAGATGGAAATATAATACCCGCTAGGCCGCATTGTGCCAAGCAGTGTACGCTTATTTGGCGTAATAGCTACAGCCGAAGAGAAGGTGACTCATAGTCTCCGACTAGGCTCGGTACACCCTGCATCTCGTGTCAGCAACTTCCGTCTTGAATATAATGCGGTGGTACACGAGTGTGTTTATGACACCATCCTGGCATGCGAGGAAGAACCCCTCGGTCTTTGACTTAAGACTAGCGGAGGAAGGCAAACGTCGGCTCATTCGATAGTCCATGCTTCTCCATGTTTCGATAGAAACATCCATGCATGGGCTTCTCGGTGTGTGCCTTGGGCATGGTGTTCTGCTCGGCCTTTTTTGATTTCGAGCTTAAGGACGTCTGCCTTAAATGACAAGACGGACTTGCCGTCTTCGCTACGGTCTGATTATGGGTCAAAGTCCATACCGGTTTCGTCCGCTGCCCTCTTGGCCGCCTGTAAGAGAAACGCCCGACTCCGGCACTTTCGTGGTCTCTTACGGGATTGAGCAGGGGGTCTCTGCTTTTGAGCACTCATCATGCTGTTCCAAGGACAACTCTGTTGCGGAGACACTCCAGGCTCAACAGACCTCGACCACCTAAACTGCGAGGGAGATACAGTCTGGCGACGGAAGATTTCGGATGAAGACTTCTGTGGATGGAGATTGTAGATTCTCATCTTCCTCGTTCCCCTGTCGAGGTTCTGCAACTCGTTGACTTTCCATTTCATGCATCCAAGTGTGGGAACCGCGAACATGTTCGTGGCAAGAACCTTGTTCTTGCCAGACAGCTCATAACTCCAGCTTTTCCTGAGTGTGTCTGTACTTCGCGAGGACTCTCTCCTTCACTGCTGCAATCTCCTGCATTCAACTTTGGGGGACGCCGAGATATTCATTCCTGTCATCGCCCTCGAGGTGGCGAATGATGCTCCTGTCAACCAGGGGCACGTCTTCCTTGTTCTCCGAGAATCTTCCTCTCGCCAGGTGGATGGATGCACACTTGTCTAATCGGAACTCCATTCCTATAGCCTCACTTTACTTCAGAACGGTGTCCAGGACCATTCGAAGGTCTTTTGCGTTGGAAGCGTAGAGCTTCAGGTCATCCATATAAAATAGATGTGTGACCTTATGCTTCCTGTCACCTGGTACACCGCACATATATCCTTTCCCTTGTCGCAACCTTAGCGAGAGAGGTAGGAGGGAAATGAAGAACAGCAATGGGCTCAAGCTATCGCCTTGGAAAACAGATGGTATGATACCAAGTCTCTCGAGACCGACCGCTAGTCTGCGGTCCGGAGAAAGCGCGTTCTCCAGAGTGGCATCAGGCGTTGGATGCAGGACACTACCTCTGGGTGGACTTTCATCAACTTCAACATGGCAACAATGAGCTCATGTGAAGTGGTGTCAATCTCCTTTCTGTAGTCCACCCAAGCCATTGATAGGTTGCTCTTACGCTGGATAGCATCCTGGCATATGCGTCTATCAATGAGCAGGTTGTCCTTACATCCCATGATTCCACGCTTTGAACCCCTCTGCTCGTACACCTCCTCCCACACCGGCTGGACCTTGTGTAGGATAAGGTCGCTCGAGATGGAGGAGAACGCCTTGTATACAGTGTTGAGGCAGGTTATAGGGGGGTAGTTCTTAGGATTTGACAGGTCTTCCTTCTTAGGTACTAGAACCGTGCGTCCCTCAGTCAGCCACGATGGAATTTCTTCTCTTTCCGAGAGAAAGGACGTGAAGATTCTGGCGAGGTGTTGGTGGGTGGAAGTGAACTTCTTCCACCAGAATTTATTCACGGGATCCATTCCTGGAGCTGAGAAATTCTTCTTGCCAGAGAAGGCCTTCACGTCAATCTCTGTGACTGAATGAGGTCCAACCACTTCATGTAGGTGGCAGTCGCAAAACTTTTTTAAGAGGCCTATGGCCCTAGTGTCTCCATTGATAGACTTCGACGTTTCATAGATATCCTTCCAGAAACGTTCTACCTCTTGGACGGGTGGCAGAGATTCGACGACAGACTGAGCTGGTCGAAAGAGGGGAGACGGTTGAAGGAGGAAGGTTGAGTTCTCCCTCACGGCCTTACTCCTCTTCAGGAGCTTTTTCCGGGCCGTGGAGAGCGCCCGAACTCTATAAATCGCGTGCTGCTTACTATTAAGCAGCACGTTCTTGTTTAGTGTGTGATGGTTAAATCTGAGGCTGCGTGCTATGCGCCGGACTATGGGTGTGAAAGCTCGTCCAGATGTGATGTATTTCATCACTCACTGCATCCTTGAAGCCTGCCGTCTCGCCAGTGTGATCTTGGCCTCCCAACTGTTCCAGCCGTTTTGCCGCCTCCTCCCAGGAGGTGGGCTTTTGGGAGTTGGCCCTTATTTTGGCAACAGCGTAGACCACGCAGTTGACCGTCCATAGGTCAGAGTCTCCGATAGGATTTCGTCGATAAAGCCATTCAACCTGGTCAGGACGTTTGTCCGCAGAGAGATCTTCCGATGGGCATCTCCCTGCCTGGCTTGTCCTACATCATCGGTGATTTCATTTAACAACCGCGTTCGGATTTCAGAGTCGGCCTGATGTACTTCCTCCCTATTTGTCGGTGGTTTGACGGTGCAGTGTCTGTCAAAACAGTCGGTGGAGAGACTGCTTGTGTTGGGGAGGGTGGTCTGGCCGGTGGTGTATTTCTCTGAGCACGCGGTTGTTGGGGAGTTTCCTTTTTTCGCAGGTGGTTGGCATAGTCGCGCAGATTCTGCTGCGACAGGTGGTTGTGTTCAGGATGTACCTCACTCCACAAAGAGTGCATCGTTGCCATATACCACCTGCGATTGTGCTCGCTGGCAGCATAGCATGCGAGGAGGTCTCCCCTTAGGGTTTCCGTCCACTGCATATGAGCTCCCTTCTTGTTGCTGTTTATATTGTTATTGCCACACTCAACTTCACTAGGGCCACCATCTGAGAGGGGCCCGGTTGTGTGTGGCACTTCTGGTTGTCATTCTTGGAACCAGATAGCTCTGCATGTGGAATGGTTAGCCCAACATGCAGACGTCCATCATTGGCCGGCAGAGCCGTTACCAGGTACGCCACGAGGAGGCTGGTGATCCGCTTTCGTACCCTTTTATTATCATGATTATTTTTATTATTATAATGCATGTCACCGTCTCGAAGAGTTTTCGGCGCCGTTTGCTCAGTAAACATTCCTTGAAGGTAAGATTTGCACTGAAGACAATTATGAATAGCTCATTTCCGACCCGATTTCATGCTTTGGGCGGTGGATGGCCCGGGAATCGTAAATTTGGATGAATATTTGGACGGTGTACTAAAGTCGTCTGGGATGTTTATGAATGGAAATTTGTCCATTAAGTTCTTCCTTGGCCCGCAATACAACTGGTACGTATCAAGCACTGTAGCAATGATACATAGAAATATACATATCTTTTGTGCATGCTAATATATTGTAGTAAAATGTCAAAGTAAATACAAACGACTCCACACGTCCGCCCTTTGTGTCACGCGTATTGGCGCGTCACACGCGTAGAACATCGAAATTAATAAGTGGATGGAACGTACAAAGAAGTTAAAAGAATTATTGATATCGCTCATTTAAAATACAGTATTTTGAGCTATGATTGAAAAAGAAAAGAATCTGGTGCAAGACACTGGCCGTGACCTTGAAGACGACGAAGAGCATCTCGGGTTTGGGTGCAAAATTCAAATTTTCGCCACCTTTTCGTCCCGGTTCCTAAGCACCAACTTTATGCGATCGATTCTCGATACCGGTTCTAATGGCCAAGAACCGGCAGTATCGAGAAACAGGTACCGGAACCATAAGAAGTTCAGTGGTTGCTTCATAAACCTATGTGCGGCACCCTTATGTGCATTGAAACGAGCTCTTTGATAAATAAAGGGAGACATATATCTCTTATACTAAAACGGCTCATTGAGATATTTCTTTAAGAACTCTAGAAAAGTAGACCTATAGAATCATGGTTAGGGTCTATTTCAAATTGTTGTCTCAATAACATTTATTTAATAAAAGGAGTACTTTTTCTGTGGGGTAAATTTGTAAGTAAATGTACGAGGGTAGAAAACGAGAACACGACTGCCTTTATTAGCCACACTAAGGCGCATAACAGAAGAGTACACACCGGTTGTCATTGAATATAGGCGGCATCTGTCGGGTCAACTTTTAACTCCAAAAGATTGAAGATTAATTTTTTTAAATGAATTGTTTTAAAGCATTAATCTTCTATTTAAGTTTGCTTTAAAAAATCTTGTTCTAAAATTTTGATAATTGCAGGTACCAGGTTGTGGTGTGATGGGAGTAATTGGAAAAGCTACTGAGAAGATGGTGTGTGACCTAAGAGAAGAGAGAAAAGATATTACTGCGAAGAAAACAAAAAAGAACACCAGCCCTAGTTGTTTACCTGGAAATCACTCTCCAAGAAATAATTCTACCTTACCCTCCGTAACTCCAAGGTATCAATTGAGGAAAAGCAGAAGTGCAAAGGAAAAGAAACAGTTGAAATGTAAGGATTACATGAAGAATAAGGTCACATGCAGTATTAATTTGCCAAATGATCGAAGGTGTTTTGATTCTCATGAAACACACCTTGATGGAGATGTGGCTTACGTTTGCGATTCTTGTGGAATGAAATTTGCAGATAAAAATATGTTAGTCCTACACATAAAAGAATGCATTTCTAGAGAAAAGTCATCCAAGACTTTAGTGCCGAAGGATTCGCCTACAAAGTGTACAGAATCAGGAGGCTCGTCAGAGTTTCAGTGTGAAGTATGTGGTAAGGTGTTTCGGTGGAAGTATCATTTAACAAATCACTTAAAATCACACAAGTGTTTGAAGAAGTTTAAATGTGAAATTTGCGGAAAAGAGTTTAAATGGATGAAGTCATTGAAACTACACTCTACTTTGCACAGTGAATTTAATGCATTCAAGTGTGACACTTGTGAAAAGAGATTTACTTGCAAGTCTCATTTAGTAGAACACTCGCGCGTGCACAGCGGATTGAGACCTTTCAAGTGTGACACTTGTGGGGAGGGATTTGCTCGCAAGTCTGCTTTAGTACAGCACTTGATTGTGCATAGCGGGTTGAGACCTTACAAGTGTGACACTTGTGGGAAGGGATTTGCTCGCAAGACTCATTTAGTAGAACACTCGGTCATGCACAGTGGGTTGAGACCTAACAAGTGTGACACTTGTGGGAAGGGATTTGCTCGCAAGTATGATTTAGTAAAACACTCGGTCATGCACAATAGATTGAGACCTTACAAGTGTGACACTTGTGAGAAGGGATTTGCTCGCAAGTCTACTTTAGTACAGCACTTGATAGTGCATAGCGGGTTGAGACTTTACAAGTGTGACACTTGTGAAAAGAGATTTACTTACAAGTCTCATTTAGTACAGCACTCGGTCGTGCACAGCGGATTGAGATCTTTCAAGTGTGACCCTTGTGGGAAGGGATTTGCTCGCAAGTCTACTTTGGTAAGACACTCGATAGTGCATAGCTGGTTGAGACCTTACAAGTGTGACACTTGTGGGAAGGGATTTGCTCGCAAGGCTCATTTAGTTAGACACTCGCTCGTGCACATGGATTGAGACCTTTTGAGTGTGAAATGCGTGCGAAGGGATTTGCTCGCAAGTCTCAGTTAGATATACACTCGCTCGTGCACAGCTGGTTGAGACCTTTCTTGTGGGAAGGGATTTGCTCGCAAGTATGATTTAGTTCAACACTCGGTCGTGCACAGCTGGTTGAGACCTTACAAGTGTGACACTTGTGGGAAGGGATTTTTTTTCAAATCTGTTTTAGTAAGACACTTAGTTGTCCACAAAGTTTGAGGCCTTTCGCGTGTGGTGCTTGTGGGAGGAAGTGTAAATTCGAGAACTCTGTCTTGGTTTATTTTATGCTCAAAGTTAATGAAAGGTACCGTATTAACTCTTGAGTAGATTAATTCGTCCTATTTTGTAAAAACATTCATTTTTTCTATTTGATCGCAAAAAATGTGGACTAGATAGGTCTTAAAATATTATATTTCTCATTCTCTCCTGATCTAAAATCATCTTATTTGAAGGCAGGGCCATTGCCTTTGACTAAGTAGACTGTATGTATGTATGTATGTAGTATGGTGGGCAAATATATGCTTTGTTGAGTGACTGCTCACGTGGCATTGTATGCTAATAACAACACAGGTAACACGGATTATGAATAATAATTCATGTACATTTATTTTAGGTGTGCATTTATTAGTTTAACTTGTATTTTGATACATGTATATCGAAGTATTAATAAATATATATAAGAATTCCAAGTTTTCAATGTAATTCAAAACCTATATCATAGGTTATAGTGGACAGGTTATTTAAGTGGAATGTTATTTATTGGAACTTAATCTTCGCCTTTGTTCATGTTATGAAGGAAGATGTTTGATATGAGTGACGTCATAGAAAATAGAGGTTTAGGGTTTGCCATTCCTATGGATTGATGGTACCAGCCCATATCTTAATAATAGTAGTGAATGTTGGTGGCCTCGTTACAAGTTCCGAGAGAGAGTTAACTGAAGCATCCCTTAGAAGGAGAGTTTCTATGAGCAAACCTGGTCAAAATATGAATTTAGACACAGACTATAAAAATTTCTATTGTCCTTGAATTAAGAATTTTAGGAATATATGGTTAAGTATCAATTTACTGTTAGCATATTATATGTATAACAGACTGAACTTCGGCGATGAAGTTATAATAACCCACCTCAACTATTATCGGAGTTCACTTCACCATTTTAAGCGATTACTACCTCTCAACATTTACAATTTTTTAAGGTAAATATTGGTGGAAACCTGTTTCTCTTATTTATATATAACTTTGTGCGGATGATTCGATTCCTCTATTTTTCGATTCCGATTCTTTCAAATGGTTTCTCGATTCTGATTCCATCGATTCTTATTCCTAGTAACAGGTGGGATATTGATATACCAGTAGCATACGACTTTTATTAATATTCACGCATTGCCTGAAAAATAATATGTCTAAGACAATTAAGTTGCTCAAAAAGTATATTTGGTGCTATATTGCAAATATATCCGCAGCTAATTGAGGTTGATTAAAAGTACAGCGGCGGAAGAATTTATCGCAAAATGTTTCGCCTGCTAGAACTTAGTCATCAATTGCCTCATTTTCGAGCTTTCTTAAATTATCTTTCGCATATTCAGTCGCGGTATATCGCTGTGTATATTTCAGCATGTTCAGTTTCATGATTCAGAATATTACGTCGAATAATATTATTTATACAAGACTTATTTTGAAAAATATTTACCATCAAACTAAACTTGGAATATATGCCGAAATCTTCATCTGCTACCACCAAGGGATATTGACTGTGGACGACTTTTCGAGGATTTTTTTGAATGACACCTCCTATGTCTCTTTCACCAAAATGATATAAATCGAGATTTATTCGCACCAAATGTCGATAAAAAAGATTTAATCAAAACAAGTGTAGTGATGTAATTCTAAGTGATGTAATTATTCAGGATTTTCCTTTCATAGACCGATGAAGTTCCTCAAACGGAAATTTATTAAACTTAAAACGGATATTTATTAATGGATCGTTTAAGACCCAACATAAATCCGTCTTTAGTTTGTCAGAATGTGATTAAACTCTGAAAACATACGTAAATATGTATTTTCATGAATTACAAATAAATGTGCTCGCATCGATACCGAATAATCTAGGTATATTTTTTCGACATTTCTTTCGTCTTATCACGGGTAAATTGGTGATGAACTGTCCACTGTGAAGCTGTATTCGGTCAATGCAGGATATACGAATGAGCATTCAGAAAAGTCTACCCAATTTGACGTAGTTATGGATAAACAACTCTTTTACGTCTGACTTTATAATATGCTCTTATATGTTTAGCTATAAAGTCGCCGCTCGTATAATTTTGGAAAAAACCTATTAAAAAACTTATGGTTTGATTAAAATATCATTCATTAAACAGGTTAATTGGTAGCGGTCAATGTTATAGCTGTCAGATGCATTTGGCCAGCTAAAGAGTGGTCCGTGTTCGATTTTTAATGAATGCAAATGAGTTTGTGTATAAATTTTCTCATATTGGCGATATGAATTAATGTAATGTGTAGGTGAAGTGACTGGCTGATAATATGAGATTTTAAATACAAAAGAGTTAAAATTAGCCAGATAAAATTTTTTACCATTTTACTTGACCAGAAATTGAAGGAAAAACTCAAAAATGTCTCAACTAGGGGTGGTCTTTCCTTCTCGTGGTCGTAATCGTCATCCATAAGGCAAGCCACATTGGTAGGGCAATGGTGAAAGTCCTGGGAGCACATTACACTGCTGTGAAGCACCTGATCTTTCTTGATAAAGATCACGTTTTCGAAATCATGTGCGCAACTGAACAACAGCATGATGAAGAACAGTGATCGCAATTCAGGTTTGTTACCCAGTTATAACTACCGAGCTTTCAAATATAAAGGCGAGTTTCAGATGGGGTTTCGTATCTTTTCGGTGTATTTGTTTGCGTCCGTATGAGTAACTGTGAACTGAGTCACTTTTACTATGCATAGTGATATGTCTGGGAACGTTCAATGGAACGATAAGGAAAGGAAAAAGCATACTTCTCTCACTAGCATATAAACAGAAAAGCAGAAGTTCTCGGATTTCACCTCATCAGCCCAGACCACTCCAATCAAACGCTATTAGTTCCCATCGTGCATGGGTTTTGAGGCCTGCTGACAGTCTATGTTAAAGCAACGAGTTATCTTGTGAGGTTCTTAAGAGTCCCGAAAGGTTTCTCCGTGTTGATACAAAGCTCTGCCAATACTAATACATTCAAAATCGGGATGCATGGAGGGTGCATAATATTGATTTTCGAAATAGTATGCCTTCAAAAAGAGTTTACTTTCCCCTTGTGTATCGGGCGATACCTTTCCTGCCAAAGATAATGTTTCGGACGCCTGTCGTTTAACCCACAGGAAAGAAGTGGTATTTGACTTATCTTACGCCCGTAAAAGTATTCGACTGGTGCTTCCAATTTTTCGAAGCGAGCCGGGCCTTGTCTTTCTGGTGCAGCAAGTATTTGAAACCTGTGCGGTATTCACAACAAAAAACCACAACAACCGTCACCACCCGGAACTTGGCTAAGGTTTACTGATGACTACTTCATTGAGACGAGCGTCGATAGACAAGCAGAGCAGACAACGCAAGCAGAGATATTTTTCGGAGTTTTTGTGGCCTCTCCCTAATTTCTTGGAGAAAAAATATCTTATTAGCCCTTAAGTATGCCTCATCTTTCTCCCAAGAGGAGGAATCGGGTAGTAGGTTTGCAAAAGGCAAAAACATCTGTCGAAAAATTACCCGAAGAGGTGTTGCATCTTTGACTTTCAGCCACTGAACTTTTATTTAGTGTTTAAATGTAAAAAATCCTATTTCTCACTACTATCAAACAAAATTCATTTAATTCATGACCGCTATAATAAGTACTGTGTTTATTCAAATGTTTATCAGTAATCATTTTTCGTCCGCAACTTGGAATACTTGCGAATCCACAAATGTCAAAATTCTAGGAGATTGTTCAAAACAAATCAGCACAGCGTTCATTATGATAAAAATGCGAGAAACAAGCGTTTCTTGACCCCCTCAAACGAAAAAACCTCAAATGAAGATACAATGTGGAAAACCTTGGAGGAAGAATGGGAGATGAACCCTGTGCCATGATGCCAAAATGTGGACAACTCCACGTCACAAAGACTTTGTTAACCTTTTCCAACCGGTTAAAATTAAGCATTATAGTGTCCCTTTCCAAAATACGTTAAAATACATTACCACTTAGAGGTGAAATTTATATCCCTGTAAAAAGTTTTTTTATATCTTCATGTGAGGCACTCAACAACTTAAACCTCCATTAAAGCAATAATATTACAACACATTTGAAGAGGAACATATTCTTTAGGGAGGTGACAATCGTATAATCTTTGACGGTGCACATAACTAATTTGTGCTCCATTGAATACTCAGCGGATTTTGGAGGATTATACAAATGACCGTAGGGAAAATATGTAATTACTGCTTAGTCGCTACATGAAAAAGGTTATTTTTAGTATTTTATCACTTTCACAGGGGAAGATATGCGATGCATTGTTGTCGGAGTATTACTTACGTGTAAGTATGAAAATGCTCCTCAAAACTTAACTGCGTAATTTTAGCCAAAGCCTTTTCACTGCTAATATGTCATAAAGTGTTTAATTGATTCATCAATTTGCCTTATCCTCTAATTATTGTCCTCCATCTTCTAAGTGGAACCGTTGAACTACATAGTTAATGTATTGCTCATAGCAAACCTAGAAAAAAATGCAGGGGAAAACTTCAAAAACCGTTTTAAAGATATTTTCAAGAAAATTCCACACTTATTTGGTCTCTCACTCAGCTAAGTAATTGGCATTTATACAGTCGGCAGATAGAACCAAACTCTAATTCCTAATGAAAATAATAGCTCTCGTTACTAAATCATTTCAAAGGAATTTAAAGGTGAAATATAGCATCAGGTAAGTTCACTAAATCAAGCAACTGACACAATCAGAGATCCGATCCATTCCCTCCTTCATGAATAGTTTTTCATTGAGTGGTGAATTGGCAAGAGAGTGGATATGAACATCAGTCGACAGTCAGGACGTAGAAATCAAGTGATATTCTTTACGTATCCTGTAGAAGAAAGTTGTCGCCAGAGGTTGACCGTCTTCGATTTTCAAATTTCTGGCTTACAAGTGAGTTTTTGTTGGCCAAAATTCGAGTAAGTTTCCTCACCAACCCAGGGGGATTAAAATTTTTCTTTCTCATAGTCTTTTGGAATATCTTTCAAACCAAATAAAGAAAAACTGAAGTAAATATCTTTGATAGTTAACCCGTTATTGAGTGATACATTAACACGGGTCGAGTGAAGATGAGGTCTGAAACGCTCCCCTTGAATGTCACTACCAGAATACCTTAAACACAGCATCCTCAATATCTGCATATTTAGAGCGGCGGATTTTTTTGCAATGAACTCCTTAAGTCACAGGTTCACAAGATATGTCAATTTTCTCCTGATTTTTTAATATTATTGACAAAGTACTAAGTGAAATATCCTGCTTTTTGCGACATTGTCTTAGTAATTATGTCATCTTTGTCCTTAAAAATTCTTATTTAGTATTTAAACATAACACTTTTCTTCTTATTTTAACGCTCTCCATTGTGATCAATGTCACAAGACCGTCTACACGATTGTGCAAATAAGCGTAACATGGCACTAGACGCAACAGCGAACTGCCAGAGACATATCTGATTGACCGATGGGACAGGATGAGCGGACGGCAGAGGAGGGGAGGTGTGACTAGCGAGAGGGGGTGGGAGTTGCCCTGGCACGACAGGGGTGGGAGTTGCCATGTTCTTCTAGTCTTAGAAGAGGAGTTCAGGTGCGTAGATTAGATTCCTGGATGAGATTTATGCACGTAAAAAATGGGATATTGATAGAGCCCTTGAGGTTTTAACACGAAGGTAATATTGCCATAATGTTTTGCAACAGCCGAGAAGAGGTTTAAAATACAGTGGAGCCCACTTATAACGAAGTCTCGCTTTTAATGAAGTGATAGCGGTTCCCCGTCAAAAAAGACCCTTTTTCCATGTAAAAAATCCTGCTTTTAACGAAGGCATACTGAAATGAGTCCCTCTCATAACGAAGTTAGGAACGTGGCGAGATATCCTTTATATAGTAAACCTCTTCTCTGCTGCTGCAAAACATAATGGTAATATCACCTTTGTCTCAAAACCTCGAGGGCTCGATCAATATACGATTATTCACCCGGACGAATCCTCGTCCAGAAATCTACCATAAGCACCTAAACTCCTGTTCTCAGACTAGAAGAACACAGCAACTCCCACACCTATCGTGCGCTGAGCAAAACCTACCCCTGTCCTAGCTCCCACCCCCTCTCGCTAGTCACCCCTCCCCTTCTCTGCTGTCGCCTCCTCCCGTGCTCGTCGGTTAATCTCTGGCGCTTCGCTACT
Organism: Ceriagrion tenellum; assembly: GCA_963169105.1. Lineage (NCBI taxonomy): Eukaryota > Metazoa > Arthropoda > Insecta > Odonata > Coenagrionidae > Ceriagrion > Ceriagrion tenellum. Next base: position 2,354,454 of record OY720645.1, read on the forward strand.
GCGTCTAGTGCCGGAGAGCGATAAAATTAGAATAAAAGTGTTAAGTTTAACCCTTCAGTTGCGGGGAACGTACTTGTACGTGTGTACGGGAAACTGTAGGAAAAACGAACTTGTACGTACCTAAAAAAAAAAAAATTAAGATATCAACTTTTTCTAAATCCACTCAATTTATTAAACAACGACTCAGGTTTCGATGTGCATTCACATCATCTTCAGGTAAATGGAGGCCGATGTGCAGGCCTTATATAGTAAACATTACCAGGTGGGGAAAGTGGGGGGGGGAAAGAACAATGCAGGAAGAGGGTGGTTGCGGGAGGGCAGGGGGGCGGGGGGTAGGAGGACGAAGTAGAGGGGATTGAAGCTTTGAGGATGGGGGAATAGGCAGGGAGCTTACATTCATTAACAAGAAATTTATCACAGTAAGTTTGGGCGGTTACCACCCTTTCTTTTGTAATCTACTCCCTAGATCACATTAGTCGGACTTCTAAGGGGCCAACCAAGTATTACGTAAGACCTTTTTGGGGCAGGGGTTGGGATCATCTTACATTCACTTAAGAATTAGTAGGTTGAAACATTTTGCTAGAATTGAGAAAGAAGGGTGACTCAACATTGCTTGGGAGGCAGTGGAAGTTCCTCAGGGGGGAAACAAAGTCATCAAAGCACGGTTCGCACCCATAGTGCCAGAAAAGAGTTAGATTTTTTGTGAGCAAGGGTCCGCCGTTTTAACAATTGCGACCTCAAAAACGAGTACTGATGGATGTTCTTTACGTATCGTATGGAAAAAATATGTCTCCAGAGGTTGACCGTCTTCAATTTTCAAATTTTTGGTTAAAAAGTGAGTTTGTGGCAGCCAAAATTTAGGTAAGTTTCCTCGCAAACCCAGAGGGATAAAAATTTTTCTTTCATAGTCTTTCGGAATGATATTTTTTAAACCAAATAAATAAAAGCCAAAGTCAACATCTTTAATAGCTAACCCGCAGATAAGTGATACATTAACACGGGTAGAAAGAATTACCTTATCACGCAGACGAGTTTGACAGTTGATTATACAGGCCTAAAATTTTAGGGTTCCGAATGCTTTTCTGATGTGAAGAGCCCTTTCCGAAATAATTTATTATTCTGACTCAGAATCTGCTCACGAAATAGGCTATCTCATCAGGATTTGGAGATATCCTAACTTTAAAGGGTCAAAATGGAAATTTTAAAATATGCTTGAGCTTGAAAATCTCAGAAACCAAAGGTGATAAGTGTAATTCTGGAAACGGATTCCAATGCTGCGTAAAAAAAGTACGCATTATGGCTACGATGCCTAGAAAATCTATTGTTACCATAACTTGTATCTTATATTTTCAATTTATGCACTCAAATACACCACAGAAACTTTATGGAATGAATGTTACAGAGTAATAGGCTGAAACTTCGGGTTTTGATATTGCTTGAGGAAAAGATCAGGTTACCATTGAACAATTCTTCATAGTTTTCATTTCTGCAATCAAAAATGGAGATTTCAGCTTCAACAGTTCAAATGAACATTAAAAATACTGTGTTTGTTCATACTCGAGGTCAATGAGAAGGTCACCTTCAGGTTTTCCACTTCAAATTCTTAATCTTTGATGCGTAACATTGTTCTCTATCCTGTGTTACTATGGAAATAATTAGGTGAGTCCATTAAAATGAGCCTCCCTGCATGCTGTGAAAATCTCAACTTTGAAGATCTCTACCTTGAAAATGAGAATTTTGATGACTCAACTTCTCATCAAAGGTCACCATCCTGAGATCCTAAGACACATTACTTTCAGACATCGATGCAAAATGTGACATCCTGAAAGGGGTTTTATCATCAACCTGTAGCCTGGCAACGGAAACAGCAACCATATTGATTCTTCCTCATTACAAATTTCCCTTTGTATAGCTCAGTGCAATTGTAAAATTTCTCTATATTAAGCTGGAATTATCGCAACCAGTGCCATATTTTTTGTATGGCATTGTTTTATATTTGCTGAGCCACTATTAACGGATTGATAGTATAACATTATAATGAAACTTCAAGGCAAAATACTGCAAGTTGACATCATTTATATGTATGGTAACTTACAGATAGCATTTCTGGTTATTAATGATTATATTACTCCACAGAAACGAACTGATAAGAGATTGTTTATTATTTCTAAGTTTAAGAGAGTGAAACATAAGACTATTTCAATATTATCTGTAGATTGCTGTTTCGTCGTAAATTTGGCTGAATACCAATTCAGCAAGCTCAGATCACGTCCTTAGAATAAAAAATGAATATTGACCTGCAATGTCTGAGATTCATGTTTAGCTATAATTGTTGACTGATTTCTGACCTGACCTGATGATGGTGTGACATCTGAAACTGGTCCCTAGTTTAAAATAAATTGTGTAAGTCTATGTTTTATGTTGTTTATTATGACATCCTTCCATCAAGTGAAATCTTCTTGTTACCACATTAATTGCGAGACATTAAAATATCCCCTGACTGGATACCAGAGACAAATGAAAATATATCCCGAATGAATAAAAATTGTCACTAAAAACGATAAATGCTCTCAGTGTAAACAAGTTTTCTTAACATTTAAGTACTCTTTTGTTAAGTCAAACATGCACACAAAACATACCTCTGAATATTTTGAATTCGTAAACATGATGAATTATCGGAGGAGGTCAAAATAAAATGTACTGACATGAAACAGACCAATGAACTTTTAGCTCTGGTAGAAAAAATGATTAAATGGAATTAAAAGTCAAATATGAAGTATTTTTTGCTTAAAATTACGAAGTGCAATATGGATACATTTACATAATACCCTGCGAGAGACCGCATTGGCATGTGGCAGGGGGGGATTAGTTTACCAGATACCACGTAAAGGTGTAAGTTTTTGGAAGGTGAAATGGTGACATGTATTACAAGAGATTAAGTATTGGAGATCAGTTTTTATTGTGGTCGCTTATTGTGCACGAAAGAATGAGTTTTTGTACATATCTGTTCAGCAGTGTATCTTTCTTATTTTATCACATCTGTCCGACCTAGAGATGTAGTGATGGGCGATGAAAATATTCTCTATGTCACTCTGAAACACACCAGATATGAATTATATTCAAGCAACCTAAGCCTATAGTTTAGCCTCCAAGTCACTAGAGGCTCCCATCGTAATCCCTCAAAAAGTTATGAGTTAGCATATATATGGGTGTGTTGCAGTTTTTATTGAAGTGTGCTGCTTTCCTTAATAATTGATTACAATTTTAATTAAATATTTATGACCATGGTCCAAAATACTTGCAGCATATTCGAGGTGTCACCTATCCAGAGAGAAGTAGAACCTCTCTTTGACTTTTTCCTCCCAAGACCTTCCTATTGCATGCTTAACAAAACCAAGTTCTTTAAGGCTGTGTCCTGTACATTTTGTTTGTGCCCTCCCCTCAACAAGATAGTTTTACCTCTCTTAGTGCTGCCTCCTGCTAGTGGCATCTGCATCCAAAATGCAGGGAGTAATTCAACAAAATATATCATTAGAAGAAAAAATATTACAAGGTTACCAATAAAAATGACCATATGCCATCATTTATTGTGTAAAAAGTAAATTAGGTAATTATCTAAGAATAATTTTACACCATCAAAAAGTATTTGTAATTATAATAGTGCAATAAAGTTGAACAATGTTGAAAAGTTAAGAATGGTGAGCCCATATATTGGTAATTAAAAACACTGCACACTTCATAAAATGCTCAGGCAATTATATAAGAAACTAAACAACTTTTTCAACTTAAAATCAAAAACATTTAATATCTCATTATCATTTTTTTCTTTATGTATTTTGTGATCCATAGACACGCATTTTATGTGTGTTGATATGAGGTATTTATTTCTGTGGTGAATCTGTTCAGTTTTTATCTCTTTTAAAAAATTTCTCACTTTTAACATATACAAAATGGAAGGATTTTGAAATAAAAAGTTTCTGTTATTTCATTTACATCAGTTTTGTCTTCTATTAAGTGAATTTTTACGTTTAGATTTGTTTAACGTTAACTTTGCCATCATGGATACTTGATGCATAAAGTATTTCTCAATTTTTCAATTACTTTGCATTTGGTTCCACTGATTATAATAAGTACGTTCGAAAGTGATAAAAAACTTAAATAAACAATACATATTAGTCAAAATATATCGCTTACAATATTTTTTACAATAAGATTGAAAATTTTAGGTAAGAAACAACACATAATTTGTGCCACCAATGTGGCCTGCACACCAAAACGTGTGAAAGAATTTCACATGCCCAGGGAAAGATTAACAATGTTGAAAAACCCTGCAATTCAGCAAACATATTAGCTACTGGTATATTCAACTCATAATTACAACTTTTATATGCTATATCTATGTAAATACATTAGCATAGCTAGAGAAATAAATTTACTTATACCTCAAATGTATTTACCTGTTGGCGACCATCCTCTTCATTTTCTAAGTCACTTTCCAGATTGAAACGAAATTTTCTTCATCATTCTCCTCATCATCTTCTAGGTCTAGCCTTTGAGGAGACCTGTTGTCTACACCACGGTCACTAAGAGCCTGAACAATAAAAGAGATAAATTTCCTTCATTTACATTCTATCTACAGCTGATCTTAGAACTGTCTCAGTTTCGTCAGGCATGAGAAATTGGGAGAAGTCCCGGGAAAAATCAATAAGCCCAAAAATTTGTTTTCTTACAGAGAAAATGGAGATTTTTCCAAAAGAAGACAGTTCAACTTTACAGCACTGCCAGATGTAGAAGATCTCAGGGTTTAAACAGACCTGCAATACCTGATAGGTCATGAAAAATGATGTATGAGCCTTAAAATTGGTTGGCAAAATCAATGTGTGTTGATTTTACATAAGTGAGTACGTACCATCAACTTGGGTACTGCCGAATAGAATGTAGGATTAAGGGTTAAGATTAATTTTTCATACCCAGCCAGAATGAGACAGTAAAACCCTTATTGGGCACGTAGGAATCCACGACACCTCACCTGTAAGGTTATGTGAGATAGGTTGGTAGATCAATTCATGTACAAAAAGAGTTCATTAGGGTACTAGCGACTTAGCTGGATATTTGTCAATTGGCGTAAAGATAGGATGATATCACATCGTGTAATAGAGATTCAATTAAGTCATGAGCATCGTATTCCACTTATTAGCTGGAGCAACTTAAATTAGCGTTCCTCTGTGGTAAAACAATGCAATGAGTGAGCATAGTAAATCAAACATTTTAATCAGATCCACGTAGTAACCATTGTTAACTTTTTATGGTCAAGGTTATTATTAAGAGCTTTGTGAATATAATTTTATAGCACTCACAGAATGGAGATGAGAGATTTTGGCCCATTTATTTTTTTTATGCTACCAGACTGTCTCACCATAGATGAAATATCTATTGTAAAACAATCATCCAACAAGTTATAGAATTACATTCATTAACTTAACTTACAAATGTTGTTTTTGATGAGACAGAAGATAAAGGTAACTCATTGCCAACTTCATATGGGTCATTATACATCAGATTAAAATAGAGTTGACCCTTAGTGTCTGCGATGCAAACTACAATTTTTGTGGAAGTTTTTCGAGCATTTTATGAATAAGTGTAGAAGTGTGTTTGAAAAAAAAATTGGCATATCTAGAGATGATCAAAGTTACGACCATTTTTTGCTTAGATCACTCTGTATCTCCTGAACAAAGAAAGCTTGAGAAACAGTTGATGTATTACATAGTTTGCAAAAGAATGTACAGTAACAGCATGTGATCATTTTGGTTAATAAACAAAAGTTAGATGAAATGGTTCAAAGTTTAACAGTTTTAATTTTAACAACAAAAATAATTTCATTTTTAAATTTGAATTATATTTCTAGTTTGACTAATATGTCCTTTGTCTTACCTCACAAAAAAGTTTGGTTTTTGGCAGTGCATAAACAACAGATATTTAGCTTTAAAAATTGGACTATGCCCTCGTTCGCCATGAACATCAAAATGATGTGCCGCTTTATTTTGAGAATTTTTATCTTGGCCCTTGTAAAAACTAGTACGATACTTTAAACACCACTTACAGGAAATTTTATTATTCCAACTACAGCAATATTTTTCATTATATGATGTGACCAGAAATGGAGATATATTAATGCAAAAATCCACACCACACACAATAAATTTAGCAGTTTTGTCAACTTCATAAACCTTGCAATTCAGCCTAGAAGAAACTATGATATCTACAGCATTAAATTTTCACCAAATATGAGAGTTGATAGAGATACAAAAAATGGCAGGCACAAACCTTTATAATGCATATTTATTGTTAATGAACAAAAATGTTAAAACATTATCAATTCTTATAATTTGCACAGAATATTTAAAAAAATTAAAGCCAAGGAAAAACTTGTGAATTAGTTTGTAATTTTTCTGTGATCCACTATCTGTAAAAATGTTATTGTTTGTTAATGTTCATACTTCCAAATGCAGCCGTAATGGCAAACTGTACAGCGCTGCACGTCTACCAGTCCCACAGAGGAAAGGCCATTTGGTGGTGGAAAGGCGACAGAGCCCATCAACTCCTCCTGTCATATTACAGTGCAAAGAAATGTAATGGAAAGAACCAACTCCTTGTGATTTATGATACTAGCGTTCACTCATTACATGAACAGTGAAACCATTATCCAAGAACAAGTTTTTTCTCAGATTTTTCTCATTTCATGATAAGTTTTACCATTCATTAGCTGGCTACCGAACCAAAACGTAATGTGTTTAAGTCTTCAAATAAAATACAACACTAGTATGCACAACAGGAAATGTTACTTTGCTCAGGAAAACTGACAATATCAAAACATGTGAGCCTTAATATTTATATGTGCAGAAGAAAAATTATAGCGAACCTTGATCTTGATTTGCATTCATCTTGGCCTAGGCACATAAAATGAATAAAAGTGTTTCTTACCGTTAAATATTATAAATCTAAAATTAATAATTTTAAGTTCTGCTGTAGGTAAATCTGCTTTGTTCTCCAATGTTTAAGACAATATGTTCCGTGGATTCCTCCACCAACCGGTCCTTGATCCAATAATACTCCTTTAATGTTCTCATATATTCCACAGCATTATTCCATGTCGATACTGGCATTCGTTCCAAAGCTTAAATACATTGCTGAAGTCATCCTGAATTTTTAGAGTTTTATTCTTTTTTGCAACCCAGTTTTTCACTCAGGCCCAAATCAACTAAATCGCAACAAATTCACATTGGGTATTGGTACTATTTGGTCCTCTCCAAAGTGAATCTGAGCAGAAAGTAGCCGCATAGAAAGAATGTTTCACATAAGCAGTTTAGAGTAAAAGTGGAGAGGTTGCTTAACAGTGAGGAAATTATACAGAATGGTTACATGCTTAAGGCTGCCCTATCCTTTAAGCAGAGAGAATGTATCAGAGAGAGAGAGGGTATATCAGAAACTAGACAGTGAATGATGTGTGGGAGAGTTTAAAAGGAATGATTATAGAAAATGCTAAAAGTGTATGTGGAAAAAGAGTGGTAGGAAAAACTAAAAGGTAATGCTTGTTGGAATGTAGAGGTAAAAATTGCAGTCAGGGTAGAGAGAGAGGCATACATGAATATGATTACTGCTAAATCTGAGGAAGAGCATACTAGGGCATGTGAGATTTATAGACAGAGAATGAAAGAATCTCTTTGAGTCTTCAGAAGAAAGAGTCTTCAGATTAATATTAGTGGAAAGATTGAGGAATATTACTTTTGACAGACTATAGGGTGGGCAAAGTGGGTTTATGCCTGTAAGATGATGTAGTCACCAGCTTTTCACCATTCTGCAAGTGATAGAGAAATGTATGGGCATTCTAAAGAAAGTGAATTGTGCATTTGTTGTCTTAGAGAAGATAAATGACAGAGTAAATAGGAAGAAGATGTGGAAGGTTTTGAAGGAATATTGGATTATGGAAGCAGCAAGGTGAGTTTTGTGAATCAGGAGAGATAATGGAATTGATGGTAAATACATGCAAGACCAAAGTAGTAGTTTTTAAAGGAGAATGGGAAGAAAACTGTATGATGATGACGAATGGTGAAGTAATTGTAAAAGTGGATTATTTTGTGCAGGTAGGAAAGATGATTACAAAGGATGGAGGGATAAATAAGTAGATAAAGAGACATGCCAATGCTGGAAGGAAAGTGGTAGGTAGCATGTGGAGCATATCAAGGAACGAGTGCCTGTCTAGGGAAGCAAAAGACGCCATGTACTAAAGGGTGCTGCTTCCCACTTTGTTGTGTGGTACTAAAACATGGGAATGTCATGAAAGACATAGAAGTAGACTAAACGTCGTGGGTACGAGTTATCTTAGGAGTGTTTGGAGCAAAGGTAGGATGGATAGAATCAGGAATGAATGGGTAATAATTGAATGTGGGAAGGATGCTCCAGTAATGGACGTATATGAAAGTTGTATGCTTCGTTGATTTGGCCATGTTGAGAGAATGGCTGAGAGTCGAATAACGAAACATACATATAAGAGTGAAATGAATGGTGCGATAGGTGGATGTAGGCTGAGGAAATTCTTAGGAGGAGGAATATTAAGAGTCTTAAAAATAGGAGAGCATGTGTGATGCAGTGTATGGGGGTAAATGAGGCGAAAATGGTTTGCTAGGATAGGTCAGTATGAAGGGCATTATTAAAGAATATTTAGATGTACAAACGTGTGCTTGTGAGTGAAATTCTGACTGTGCCTACCCAGGAAGGGAATGGCATGATTGGTATGTATGTATGTATGCTTGATGTAATGTAAAAAAAGGGTATTTGTATTATCTATATATTGTGAGTATATCTTGATGAATTTGTCATTCATGGTAACTTGTATTCCAATAATAGGGTATTATTTGGACTGTATAACATATAAATTCATTGAAACTGAATTATATCACCATCAGATTTGAGTTTCTGTGAGGCAGTTAGATGAACACTGTATATATTTAAGTAAAAGTTCAGTTGGAATCATCTTTTTTTTAAGTTTGCATAACCTTTTTAAAGACATCCGGTAATAAAATAAGATGATTTTATGGGGGCAATATTACCCTGAGTTGGATGCATCAAGCCATTTGTATCACTAATATGGTCGTACCCCTCGTCTATTTGCTTGGGTAGCATTGGTGGATTCATTTTTAAATATTTATTTATGATAATATAGATACATATTGACTCAGATGGACACAAATATTTATTGATTAGTCACTCTCTTCTTATGAAATGTCAGGTACCTATCAATATAGAGGAGGCAGACATGACAGAAGGGAAGTCAACAAATGAGGAAAAAGAGGATATCATAATTGAAGGAGAAGGTGTCTCTTGTGAAAATGAATGCCTTGGGTACATGGATGACAATGCTCTGTACAAGGTAATCACTTTTATATCTACTTTAAACTGTAAGCGCCTAAGCCTGCTCTTGTGGACCCTTGATACCGTACATACACTGAAGTTAACCTACATTATTTGTGTACGGAATATGTGTTTGATGGTATTTCTAATTTATGGTAAAATCACATACTTCTTCATATTGTGTGTTGTGTCATTTCTGTGGGAGGCCCAAAAACTATAGAAACCCCAAATCCCAAATTATTGCAGCAATACGATTTCTCCATTTGAGATTCTGTTCTTTACAAATTTACAAATAAGAGGACCTTACTTTATTTAAGAAGCTTGGAAATTATTGTATTTATCATCGCATATAAAAACCAGAGTAAAAGTGCACATTATACATTTTTCTGCTCAATGAAGGGTGAAACCTCAAATCTTTAATGAAATTACTGAAATGTTTGGAGCAGAGTAAAAGAATGAGAGTTTATTAATGTGAGATATCACTTTTAGGATCCACGGAAGGAGAAGGAAACAACTGGAGACAATGTGCGTTTGACCAGTGGAATTGCTGATGAATCAATGGATGTGTCCAGACCCAGAGTGCCTCGGTTGGGAATTGTTGAACCTCTGCCTCGTTCACCTTGTGATGTGAGTTCTAATGCTGATCTTCAATGTGTACATATTTTTAATGAATGAATTGCTTGATTAACGAGAATGAAATGATGATCACTGTGAAAGCTAATCACAAACAAATATGTTAACGACATGATAACTATATATACATGTATTCTAAATTAGGATGAGTTTTAAGTCAGTGGGACTGTACATACTGTTTTGAATATCAGGAAGTTGAGGTAAACAAAATTCCCATTTTGTCATCCTATGATAAAAACGTTTTATCGCAAGAAGACTGCATTATCCATATTGAACTAGATAAATCCTGGGATATGATTGGAAAGCATTTACTGTAATTTCTTCTGAAAGTCTACTTTCTACACTACAATGTTGTGTTAGTTGGTATTTCGAATTTATGGTAAAATCAGATACTTCATCATGTTGTGTGTTGTGTTATTTGTGTGGGAGGCCCAAAAACTATAGAAACCCCAAATCCGGAAGTGTAGCGGCAATAAGATGTCTGCATTTGAGGTTCTGTTCTTTACAAATTTACAAATAGGGGGACCTTACTTTATTTAAGAAGTTTGGAAAAGATTGTACTTATCATTGCATATAAAAACCAGAGTAAAAGTGCACATTATACATTTTTCTGCTCAATATAGGGTTAAACCTCAAATCTTTAATGAAAGTACTAAAATGTTTGGAGCAGAGTAAAAGAATGAGAGTTTATTAATGTGAGATATCACTTTAAGAATTCTCTGAAGGAGGACGAAACAACTGGAGAATATGTGCATTTGACCAGTGGAATAGCTGATGAATCAATGGATGTGTCCAGACTCAGAGTGCCTCGGTTGGGAATTGATGAACCTCTGCCTCGTTCACCTTCTGATGTGAGGTCTACTGCTGCTCTTCAATGTGTACGTACTTTTTATGAATGAATTGCTTGCTTAATGAGAATGAAATGATGATCACTGTGAAAACTAATCAAAAACAAATATGTTAACGACATGGTAACTATATATACATGCATTCTAAATTAGGATGCGTTTTAAGTCAGCGAGACTGTAGATATTGTTTGAATATCAGGAAGTTGAGTTTAACAAAGTTCCTCTTTTGTCATCCTATGATAAAAACTTTTTATCGCAATAGCATTGTATTATCCATATTGACCTGGCCAAATCAAATATGAGGTAAAAAGGCCGTTTTAGAACTTGGCAAATCAAGCAATCTTGCCTTGAAACCTATTACGCATCGAAAGCTATGATGTCATGGACGCGTCATCACCATGCGCTTGTTCACTAGCTATCGAGGAAAGATACCAAGTCAACGAAAAAGGAGACTTGTTATGCTTGCTAGGTTTTAAGTTCGAACTCGGGGTGTGATAATATGGGCTTGTATGGAAAATAGAAGTGAAATAGAAACTCTCAAATGGATACTATTTTATCATTACTACGTATATTTGGGTGATATTCATTATTTTTTGCGGAAAAATTGACGAATTCGTTATATTTAAAGGCTTTTCAAATGGGAATATACTGATAAAAGATAGTTGTTTATGTGTGTTGTAGTAAGATCTAATAGTTGTGTGAATAATTTCGTACATTGTAAATGTACCTTGCCTTGTTTACTTCATTGAACCTACAAAATCTATCTTCCTTACTGTGGAAGGAAAAGAAATGAAATAATGATGAAAGAAATTAAATGAAAGAATTATGGTCCGATGGAAAGTACTCTAAGGTAGCCATAATTTCATTGGCAGCATTATTTTTAGCTAACGAACATCATAATTATTAATAACGTTAACATTGGAGAGTTCTTTCTGTTCGAAAAGTCTCTGCCCATTTTGTAAATTGGTTTATAAAGAAATGTTCCTGTGAAGAATGCCAGCATCTTCTTTTTTGAAAAGTTTCTGAAATGGCAGATGTATACTTTTCCTTTCTTGTTGAGGGTTGGGATCAGGTAAAGTTTGCCCTTCAGAAAATTTAATTTTTGTTGTTAAATTAGTCTTAAATTTGGTGAGACCAGTACTGGAGAAGGAAGGGCATAAAAAAAACCTGTCAAGTATACTCCATCCTATTATTGAACAGGCGGTGGATGTGAGCTGCTTAAGCTGTGAGAATCACATGGCTGAGACGAAAAATGATTTCAAAAACTATACGTCTGACATGTGCATAAGAAAATTTTGTATTGAGGAGAGCAAGAAGATTTTATCTTTTAAATATTGAATGTGTTTAATTGTCTTTGTTTTATATGCCATATGAGCCAGTGAGAGTTAGTTACTATCTAATCTAGTATTCCACTACCTGAATCTTGCTTTCTTGTTTTTATGTGTTGTGAGTCTCTCTTCAGTGTTTTCGTCTGGAAAGGAATATCTATTTTGCTGCTCTAGTACTTTAAAATTCTGTACTAATTGTGTTGAAACAATTAGAAGTAATACATATGAAATTTCAATTTGAAGTAATTGTGAAACCATAATGCATTATAATATGTTGGCAATTATAGATATATAGAATACCAGTATGTTAGCTTAATTTTTCATTTATAAAGGAGTTGCATTTATTTTGCAACAGAGGTAATATTTCAGAGTTGAACTTTTCTGTAATCAATTGAACAGAATTTTACTTGTCTTTCCAGTCATGGAATAATCGAGGGAAAGTATGTGAAACTAAACTTCTGTTGATTCATGTATTTCATTTGTCACAGGTATTTATTTTGCTGCCATAAAATTTAAACTTTTTTGCTAATTCTGTTAAAATGTTTAACAATAGTACATCAGGGTGTCCAGCACTCTGGAAAACCGAGAATACGGGAGATCTCAGGGAATTTTATTTTCACTGGAAATCTCAGGGAAATATCGAATTGACTTTGGAATTTTCTGTGGTGTCAATGTATATGACAGCAACAGAAGCAATGTGCCATTACGGCTAGTCAAATTTCCGTTGCGTTGTCGCATTTTGCATTCCTGTAATCACCAAAAGTAGGTAAAATGTTTTCTATATAGGTACATTGTTTTCTTATTGGTCATAGTGTGTTAATCAGTGGCGTAAAGATGGTCCTTTATCGGCAAGTTGCAAAGTCAAATTTCTCTTGTATTTCCACATTTAGCAAAATTAGGAAAAAAGTTAATTCCTTAAGTTTTTTAAGTTGTTGATCATTTTATATCAATGCTGTTCATAGCAAAGTCTGGCTGTAATATAATCTTGTTCCTGAGCACATGCATGGTAATGTTTAAATCTAAGGGTGGTGATGTAATTTTCTCTCAAACTATTTTAGTGTTGTGTTCATTTTCCTCTAAATATGCAAGTTGAAAAATAATCCTTACGTTTAATCACCCAAGAAACATACCGAACATTCTTTTATAACTAAGGAAAAAAAATCATTATTTTCTCAGGAAAAATAAAAATTATGTCTGGAAAACCTGGAAGTCTCAAGGAAATTTCAAATGCTCAGCTGCTGGACACACTGTACATGTGACATTTGAATATGAAGTAAATGTGGAACTGTATTGTTATAAAATATGTTGGCAGTAATAGATCTCAGATGTGTGTGATCTATCTAACCTGTGTTGGATTGATTTTTCAGTAGTAAATGAATGGCATTTAAAACCTAATGATGTCCTCTTATTTCCTTATTGCCACATTGTTGTATTTTTTATTTTTGTTTATTTTTGTTTATTTTTTATTTATTATGTATTGTTGTATTTAACAGAACTTTGTGTTAATTAATTACATGCAAAGGAATTGTTTTCATATTGCTTCCTATTTCGGACAGTTAAATTAAGGAAAAATTATTTTCTCATGCTCTTCTGATGGAAATCATTTGTATTATTAATGTCAAATTTAGCTTGGTTTCAGAGAAACATGGACTAATTCACAAGATTTTTTCCTTTATTGTATACTGTGGCTTTTCTATGATATAAATTTACTTTGCAGCCTATGGAAAAATATCAGGTAAAATGTGTACTCCTCATGAGTAATAGCCAGGTGTTCGTTAATAGGACTGTTTAAGTCCTTGCTTTTCAGCCAACTAATTGTCCTCAATTATCCGTAACTATCAAGTTAATTGATATATCCTTAAAGATTGTGGATAAAATTTCAAAAGTTTTTCCTTTCTTGACCTCAGCGTCATTGGAATAACAATTATAACGATTAAAACCATGAACCGATTCAAAAATCCCGGGAGAACGCTGGCTGATAGCGACAATAGCGCCTCCTATCAGTTGGTCCTCGAACTACTTACGACACGTAAGGGCCGTGAAATAACTCAGGATAAGGTATTTGTTCTTTAGATGGCCGTGGCTGGTTAACAGTTACTTAAGAATATTATCGTTTCCCAAAACGAAACAAATTTGACTCTGATTAATTTCTTCGTGTGAAAGGAAGAGCTCGGAAATCCTCGGTTTTTTCACATCTCCTAATGATGCTGAAATTTTTACCGCTCCTATTTTGCTTATAAAAAGTGCTGCCATCTGGCTCTTGCTTGTCTCCGCTTCAATTCGGTAAAAACACTATCGTTAATTCATCGAAGTATTCTTGTTGGCGTCGTTTATGTTCATTGTCGCGTGGTCGACTAAACTAACCGAAGGAGTATAAGACGTTCGTGAATAGATGAGCTAGGAAGAAAAATTGTAACTATTGTGGCATACGAGGTAAATAATTACGTGAGGATCATGTTAATCATGGTATAGTTGTTGTATTCGGGTACCACCCATTTCGCCTTGTTACGTCGCTTCTTGACATGCTTAAAAGGTTCTTTCTAATTCTTATTTATGCTGAATGACAAGGCAGGATCCAGTGTTCCACACATTTCCCTTCGAAACTTTGTTTCCAGACAACTGAAGACATCAATTACACTACTGCGAATTGGGGTATTATATTGAGAATGTGAAACGGCGTATTTGTGTTGGATCCATTGTAAACATTCCTGTGTATTATAATCTGCGGTAAACATAGCCATCATGCTCAGGAGTGTTGGCGATTTCTCGGACGATGAAGAGGCACCCCTTTGTCGACTGTGCCTTGCGAAAGAAGAAGATTTGATCTGTATTTTCGATCCGTGTGGATATCATGGTTTTCGACTGTGGGAAGTAATCAAGGAACTCCTTCAGGTGGAGGTAAGTCTGTACGATAGTTTCGTGTGTCATGTATCTGTCGGTCAAGTGTAGAAATGATGTAATTTTGCCCATTAACTAAAAACCTCGGATGTTTCATGGCAAATGTTACGCGTATAATCATTTATGTGTCGCTCCTAACTTGTACGAGCCAAATGATGTTAGAACGTCTGTAAAATGTGTAGAGGAAGGATGGCAGTGGATGAAGGAGGTGCTTAGCTTTGTTTTATAGGGCAACTTAACTTTCCAAATGCATTGGGTCAATTCCATGCAAAGAGGATCCGAGGAATTTCGTGACGTATAGCCGTCATATGTCGTTTGAAACTGGTAACTCTGCATTACCCTACCATACTAGTTAATTTCTCGTATTAAGTCAGTTTCACCGAAGCCAGCGCTTAGTTAAAAATTTAGGTGTTACGCCTTCCTGTTTGTTTTGAGCATTGGTCTGTCTCGTCGGATGAATTATTTGGTAGTGAATTTAATGTGCATTGTGAGATCTGATTTCACTGACTTCAAATGAGTATGAGCCGTCCATTACATTTTAGGGATGGAGTTGTGATTAAATGAAATATATAGCAATTTATTAGCCGTGTGATATTATAGGAGGTTGAATGCCAGGCAATTAGAGAAGAAAACAGTACACTCCTGTGTAGTGTTTAAAATATATACAGGGTAAATTAAACTGTTAATATTGCCATCAAAGAATACGTACTGTAATTTAGCAATGAATAGGCAGCAGAAATAGTATTAATTTAGCCAAAAACGTCCCAGTTAATTTATGATAATTTATGCATGTCGGTGATAAATATAAAGTGTCTGAAGTTGAAGAATAAACCCTATTATTTAATATCGCTGATATTAATATCGCCGATAATATTAATATTTATATTACTCGCTGTATTATTTAATGCAATGTAATGGCTTGTGTGTTGAATAGTCAATTTTTTTAGTTTCCTTAACCATGATTGATAGTTAAATTTGAGATTTGATAGTAACAGTTTTCTCTGACGTGTGCTAACCGATTATTAAAGAATGGATGAAATAAAGCTGACATCCCATCCAAACTGAGTCTCTCCTGAGAACTTCACCAATGCAATCCAAAACTTTTGCAAGATGAAGAAATTGCCATGAGCTGAAAATAAAACCCAAGAAAATTACATTGTGCTATGAATGTGGCTGTAATTGTATAAAATGTATATCTATTAACGTCTTTCAGATATAACCCTTTTATACTAACCACCTGGAAAAAAATACAACTATGATTTCTGATACTTCTCTGCTCTTGTCTTCTCCAAAGGTGTCCAAGGAAGACGGACTGCCATGGACCATTTGCAAGAAATGCGTTGAAAAAGTAAAGGAGTTCAAACAATTCAAGACGATGTGCATCCACACAAAGATTACATTCCTCACGATGATCACCAACAGGGGCTTAGTGGTGAGTGTTTGTTATCTTCATCAAAATGGCCAAGCAGTCCCCAGAGCAACCACTGGGACACGATGTTTCAAATCAGTGTCTTTTGTCTCATTACACTTTCTTTGCTAACATAATATTGATACACAGTTTATAACGAAATAGAGGGGGCCAGCAGTTTACTTTGTTATATCCGAACTTTGTTATATGTGGGCCTGTTCTTGTGAACTTAAAATTGAACTTTGAACCATGTAAACTGCTGTAATAACGTGGCTATTGTTTTATAACCTCGCTCAGGAGGAAGAAAGGAAGAGTCTAGGCGGAAGCATTTAGGAAAAAGGCTACCATCCGAATCAGTCGAAAATACTTCTTTTTTCGTCTATTTCAGAGTCTGTCACCTTCGCCAACTTCTAAAGAACGTTTTACCTGAGACGCTTAAATGAACATACTAATTCAACTATCTTTTGCTCAGTAAAGATTGGAAAGGGAGGAGGGATTATTCTGTTGTCTCGTATTCATACATTCACGAAATCCACCAATTTACATGATGAAATTTTCGTGAAAGGAAAGAGTATGTTTCCTGAAGGGTATCAATTTCCATAAGGACTATCATTTACGATTATATGAACCACGCATCTTATTTAAATCATCCGCTTCAAGGCTGCTAAGCGGGACTCATTTCAGTATGCATTTGTTAAAAGTGGGATTTTTTTCATGGCGAAAGGGCCTTTTTTGACCGGGATCGGCTTTCACTTTGTTAAATGCGGGACTTTGTTGTAAGCGGGTTCATTTTAAGTGGACTCCACTGTATTTCCTTGGGATGACCCTCACTCTAAGGTCAAAGCAAGAGTCATATTTGTCATGCTATTTATTGCTGTAATACGCAGGACGATGGCAGCTATAGATGGGCATCATGGTTTCAGAGAAAGTAATATTCTTTTTCCTTGGATGAGCATATCCTCTCCATGTCTTCTAATTGTTATGAATGAGACATCTAGATATTATCCAGATTAGTGGAACCACCCCTATTTCTGGTTTACAAACAATCAAACAGAAGACCAAAATAACCCAACTGAATAGTAACTGCTAAACAATTACACCACTCCTCTTTGCCCACTCCCAGCGGAGGAAGAATCCGTTGCCCATTTTAGACGTGAAGTTCACGTCTAAAATGGCAAACAAGTGACGATCACGTTTAGTGAAGTTCAGCCTTCCCTCAAGGCAGGATGGTAGTGCAGGCCTACTTTTGTGCAGAATGTCGACAGTAAAATAGCTGATTGCATCAATTTAGCATAACGAGAGTGGATGCTGAAGTCACTAATTTTGCAAGCTGAGTTTAGGATGTTGAAAGAGTGAATTACATAACATCGAGTCATTTTTAACTGTAGGAATGCAGTATGAAGATTTTGTGTTCGGTCGATTGCAAAGAGTTTCTTATGAAATAAAATCGAAACATTGTAACACCATTAAAAACCATGTAATGCTACAAGAAAACTTGTGCTATTGGATAGATATTAGGAATGAGACATCTAGACTCTTCTAAATAAAACCAATGATTACATCAGTTTGAAATTTTATCCTATTCTATATGTAGGCATTTCCCTTTTAGATTGAATAGAGATGTTTTCTTATGATTTGAGGTCTCGAAGGTCGTGAAGTCTCCTTTGCCGTGTCCCTGTTTTTAAGATCATGACAGTAATTTAGGCAATTATCTAAGCTGACAGCCTTATAATCACAAGTTTGCTGCTACTTAATTTTTACTCATAATTATCCAGATTATAGCAGTTCAATTGAGTTTAGGGAGTATGTCCATTGAATAATGAAGTCGTTTGATGTTGTTCTAGAGTTAGCAGTGGTAAAACATTCCAAGAATGGGCCAATACTTGAGCAGGGTAAATTTATGAGTTAATTAACCCTGCCTTAATCTAGTCTTCCTAGAGTGATCTATTCAAGAAATGAGAGCAGTAAACGTGCTATGGAACCCCAGTGGACAAAGTTGTTTTATCTTCTAGATGCAATGTAAATAACGCAAAGGCAAACTGTGAAAAGTTTGTGAGTTGATATTTGAAAACTACAGAGGGAAATTATTTTGATAAGAGTCCCTACCTCTCGAAAAAAGGTTTTCATTTTTAATTTTGAATCAGAAGTTTGTCTTTTCAGGATGGGATGCGAGAAGGGATGTCGAACAAGGGGACTGGAGGGGGTTGATAAAGTGTAGGGAAAAGAGAGGGGAACAATAGTTGAATGATGTCTGAATTTTGTGCTTGAGTTGAAGGAATTTTGTTTAAAAGCATTCTGACTATAGAATGATTGGTTTGGGAGTAATTTCAATTCATATTTGGATTTCCCCAGAAGCAGTTTCAATGCTCTTCATGAGAAAAACATAAAATCAAAAATCAAAGAAGCAAAGTCTCTTTGTTCTCTCGTGGGGAAAGAAATTTGTATGATACTGGCTATAGTAAAAAATTTGTTAATGTTTTATTTAAAAATCGAAGATTAGTCAAAAGCAGTGGATTTTACTTTTTTAGCAAATGGCCTTTTCCTGCCTTTAAGTAACCCCTCCTTAAAATTACATTTGTAGTTTAGATGGGACATGTGACAGATTTAAATAATGATTCCTGCTCTAATGACTCCTTTTATGTTTCAGTTGAGCATGAGGGAGACTATACCGACAATACCTAGCAGTCAGACCAGAAGGAAGCCCAACGGTCAAGTGGAAGGAGTGGTGAAAGTGAAAGAGGAGACTCCAGTCGCTCGTACGGATGAGTATCCTCCCGAGGAGGTCATCGTCTCAAGTACGCAAAGGGACGAGGGCCGTAGAGGGAAGGTGAGTGGACACGAGAAATCTGTTTTGTGGTTTAGATAAGCAGAATCATACTGCACTGTGTTATGAGAACAGAAGAGTGAACTAACAGAGGATTGCCTCTTTGATGATATATACTTTGTAGTGCAATGTTTGGCTGTCGGTGGATTATATGTAAACATTGAGGTATACATTGGGTAGGCATTTGCTATGCTGGCTAATGCTATAAGCTGAAGCCAGTCTATTATCTTTGATAATCCTCATTTTCTTATATCACTTGTGGGCCAATGCACTAATTTTGGATGTCACTGTTTTCATTTGATACCTTATTAGAAATGGGCATCCACGTACTTATTAAATATGCATTCTCCATGCATTTATTGTTTATTTGTTTAAATTAATAATTATCCACATTCTCAGAGAAAACTATAGTGCAGTCAATTAGAATCCATTGCACTAAGTAACTGAAATATGTTTCGAAAGTTACCTTAAATTTCACATGATTGCTGATATTGTGGCTTCACATTTGTTTATCCATCCAATCTTTCATACTATCCATAGAAGAGTGAGTAGAGGTCAGGATTAAGCAATATGGTCATTATTTTAGTTGTCAGGCTTTAGTTTGATGATGCAATGCCCTCTCCATCTTCATTAATGGATTCAGGCAAAGAGACCAGGAATGTTGTAACATGGTGTTTATATTTCAATTGATATCAGGGAAATGTCAGGTAAAATAGGTTGGTTGTGAGGGAAATGTCAGGAATTTTTGTGTCTAGTAAGCGTAGCTATTAGTGGTCTTGCCAGCACAACGGGATTGGCTGTTGTCACGTGTACTTTTTTTCTTACTGCCGGCTGGCACGTTCTAGGCTGCTCAGGTATTTCTTTCTCCATTGCTTTTGGTGGTGGTTAGATTCTCGTGCCACCCATCTGCCCTTAACACTGTGAACTTCTCTGTAGCCTTGTATTTATGTTGCCTATCTCAGACTTGCACACCAAGATCACAAAAATGGTCACAAAAATCACTTGTCAAAACTGTCACTAGCTGGGAGGGAGGTGGCCAGCTGGTAGTGGCTCATTGTGGTAGTGGTGCAAGTTGCATTTCTACATCTTTTTGTTTCAAGGGCGGTATCATGATCAACGAGGTATTTTAACGAGTGCTAGTTGTGGAAGTGGAAAGAACTAAATGACCCACAAGAGGAGAAACTTCTCATTAGCTGGTTCACAGCTTTGCTTCTGAATTGCTGATATCGCCTGTTGATACTCTGAAGAAACTTGTCTTACAAAATAATGTTGCAGTTATCAATTGAATGAATCATAAATGAAATCAAGACTATAGTACATGAAACAGAACAAATGCGAAGTGTTGGCGTGATATTTCTGTGATCCATTATGAACTTAGTAAAGGCATTACATTTGGGACTCTCTTTTGTTTGCTTAGAATCCAGTGCAATGCCGTCACTGTCTATGCATCATTTAAGAGGTTTTCACTGAGGAAAATTGGATTTCATTGACTGGAAATGATAAGTTTTCCAAAGAATCCAAATTTATTTCTAACAAGTGTACCTCTATGGATGATTGTAAGTGAACAGTGCATTGATCACGTTTGGTGGGGAATAGTTGTAGATTTGATGTCCTCAGATTCAGTGTATATAAGATGTGATTGAGTGAAGTGTCTCACTCCATAAACACTACTTTTGAAAGCCAAAAGAATGAATGGTGGCACTATGAAAAGTGTATGATGGCATTCAACATGGTTCAGGAGGCATCGATGATATCCATGAAAATGTATGTTGCAAAACACATGGATAGCTCTTAAGGGTGCGAATGACCTCAGTCGTCGAAGCACCCTAATCACCCAAATACTACTACTAGCTTTTAAGGTAGCTGGTTTTGCAGTTTGTTGTCCAAGGGCAGCGAGGTGTCAGGTGTTAACTGTTGATTTTGAGAACGTTATTTTCCCCTTGGATGAGGCAATTGCGTACAGGATTGTTTGATTCCATCTATAAAAACTTCTGCTTCATGAAGAGTTTCAACTTCAGTCATACCATGTGAATACAGACGATCATTTTGGAGTCTCATGCCCATTATTTCATATTTTCATCATTTGCCCATTGCTATTCTTGTCATTAGTTTAATTTATAAAATATTATTATAATCCAAACTGTGAGATTTCAATTACATTCTGATATTTGAGTGTCAGAGTACACCAACGTACAGAGGAAAAATCGGCCAAATTATGCAAATCAACCATCAGCCAGGCAGCCTGCCATTCATCCAGTAAAGCTTCAAATTAGATGTGATATCTCTTATAATGTTCAGCCATCTTCATTGTGACGGAAAGTTTGAAAGAATTCTGAAAAGAAAGGAATAAAGGAATGTTCATGTTTAGTGAGGGAAGCTTGCAGTGGTCTTGCTCCCACAGTTTGTTTGTCGTTACGTGTCCTATTTTCATCTCTGCTGCCATCCGATATGTGCCTGGCTGCTCAGTTTATCTTTTCTTCATTGCTTTTGGTGGCGGTTGGATTCTCGAGATGCCCATCTGCCCAAACACTGCAAACTGCTACCTATCCTCCACTTCGTGTTGTGTATCTCAGGCTTGCATGCCCAAATCACAAAAATGGTCACAAAAAATCACTGATGAAAACAGTCACATGCTGGGAGGGAGGTAACCAGCTAGTAGTGACTCATTGCAGACTGTGAGGGTGTCATGGGCGTCAGGGGCTAAAGATATTCCTCCAAGACCCTATACAGCACCAAGGTGGTGCCCCAGGCATGATCAGGTACGAATGCAGGTGGGGCGGTCGAGGGGGTGATGGTGCAACCCCTGAGCCTGGGGACAATGCCCATCTGGAAGCCGGAGTGAATAGTGGTGCCCCAAAGTCAGGGGGCAGCAATGGGTGAGAAGTGCAGAGTGGCAGGACATCAGTGGGGAGTGGCAGGGCATCGGAGGATGGCGTTGCCTGTTGTCTAGGACTTGGAAGCACCTCCTGACTCAAGCGACACTTCTCCCACGGTTATCCAGGCAGGGAAGTTGGGAATTCTATTGATAGGGCGATCCAACATTTAACGGATTGTGCCTTAATTGCGGAAGAGGGCAAGGGAAGACGGAGCGGACCAACGGGTGACTTCCTGGTGTTTACTTGGAGGATTAGTGCCGAACACCACATATGTGATGTGCAGAGTGGTGGGAATCACAGGCTGCCCTAGCCTGTGAGTGGTGGCCAGTGTCTTCAGCAGTAATGTGTCAAAGCTTTCCTGGTGGTTTAAATTATTAATCTGATTAATTTGTCATATTATAAACAATGGTCTGTAATTTATATCTTGAAAACTTCAACTTGATAACATAACTCTTTAACAAAAAATATTGAGTCGGAAATCATGGCATATTTTACTGGCTGAGTAGGTGTACTGTGTGGCCTTAAAGGTGGTTCAATACAAATTTTAGATACAAATACAAATCCCGGTCAAGGCGGATGATTTTTTCTCCGTGGAAATTCGCACACGTGGTTCAAAACCTTTTCTTTCAAAAATCATACAATCTCCTGGGTTGATGTGAGGAAAGAAATGGGTACTGATGAATGAATTCATTTTATCTTCCAGGTGTCTGTGACAGTAGAGGCTTCAACCAGTGAATCATCTTCAGAAGCAGAGACTGCAAAAGAGGAGAAACCTAGTGCGGATGAATCCTCAGATGACGCGGCTTCTAATGATGCAACGTCACCGCTTGAGGCGGGAGATCTGGTGAGTGAATTTGAAAGAGCACATTTTTCATCATGATCCATCTCGTCCGTGTCGGACCTCAGAATTGGCGGAATAATATAGTCTGACAGAATTATATTGTAAAGTATCTAATGCATTATTAATTACTAGCAAAGGTACCTGTTGTAATTCAATGGGGGATGAAAGAAAGACAGAGGGCGTATAGGTAGTAGGTTCAAGTCACTCATGAGGCGTATTTTTTGTCTAGGAAAAATCAACTATAGGCAAAATCAACTATAAATTTAGTTTAATTTTTTAATTCAGCCGATGTAAACCGCATTATATTATGCTTGCCGAGTTTTGTCAATCTCTTGCAGTAACATATGGAAACTAAACTACAGGCCATTTTCATTCGGAGCCTTTCCCTATTAATAAAACATCGTAGCAATCTCCTGTTTCAGATGGGTCTAACTTAAATTGGTCCACTTAAAATAAAGTTTGCCAATTTTAGGCAAATATATCCCTGAAAATATCGTAATCAGCTACATTTCTGTGTACAGCCTAGATTTCCACTGTAATACCTATCTCTAGATATAAAACCCAGCCGCCGTTGTAATGGTCCCCTTTCCCTTCTAAAGCTAATGCTAATTCCACGGTTACCAAGGAAATATCCTATTGTTGACAGAAGTAAAATTCATGATTTTGGCATTAAAAATGCGATTTCTATGGAAATTTTATTCGTACAAGAAAATTGAATGAAAGAATAAGAAACTGCAATCTATTATCCATCTAATGGCGAAAACTACTGTCTTCTATCTTTAGTAGAACTAATTAAACCACACAAAAAGAGAAACCACTGCCCTTGAACCAAAATGTTCAGACTTGAGTTTTTGAAACACTTAAGACACCAGACGCTGCCCTTGGGGCCCAGGGGCCTTCCTTATAGTCCCAATTTCCTTAAAAAAAACTATACTAGATCAGTAAAGTAACCATGTGTGAAAATTTCACTTAAATCAGTTCGTTCGTTCAATATTTATGAGGCTTTTAAGAAAGCATTTATTTGGAACCTTGGGCCCTCTGGGGCCCCAGCGTGAATTACAACCCCATGATTTTTGTACATTCAGTTTAGTTATATTTTATGTGTTTTTCATCCATGCAAGAATTATCTTCCTGGGCCAATTTTTGGCAATGAAAGGGCCCACTTGAGGGCCTTCTAGGGCCCCAAGGGCATTGTTCTGTAGCCTATGCGTGAACCAGATACATTGAGTATTCTGCCAAATTTTGTTTCAATCGAATCAAAGATTTGTGAGTGAATGAGTAACAGACAGACGCCACTAGATTGTTATATATGTATTAGTAAGATATCTAACCAATTTCCCATTGGTTTATTTAACTACTCAGATGAAATGGTATATGTGTGATACAGGTCTCTCTTTACAAATGTCTATTATTTATGTCTTGAAAATTTCAACTCGATGACATAAGTCTTCAACAATATATCTGGGGTTGGAAATCGTGACATATTCGTCTGGCTGAGTGGGTGTGTTGCATCGCCTAATTAGTCATCTTCTGTATTAACCTTCCGGCAGGCGTACTATTTTTCGTCACAGGACCGGGCGCCAGGTATTTGGTTAAATAATAACATTGTTTATTCTTTAACATCATTATCATTTATTTTTAAAGGAATCAATGTGCAAAAATGATACATTTGTCCCAATTATTTATACTGTTATGCTTATTGTGCTAGCTTTCCGTAGAATCATGTTGCCCATTGTCGTCATGGCACGGTAGGCAAGTTACAGATGCTTTTGAATGCTTTTTGCAAATATATCTTCTGCATTTGGCACATTTTCATGTTGTAGAGCTATAATTCCATAATTTACATCTCCCACGTTTCATGCCACTCAAAGGAACACTTTCTTCTTTTTGTGAGCCGTAACACTTCAGATACGCATGTAAATCTGCCGGCAGAGTAAACATAGTTGATCTAGCCACTAAATGTTCCCTCACAAGACCCATTGCCAAATCCTTAAGGAATATAATAAATGTTATCTGTCTTGAGAGTAATTACTGAACAAGTGCACATTCAGTGTACCAATTATCTGTGGTTAGCCGTATGAGTTGAGAGGGCGCAAGTTTTGCCCCTTTGCCAATGAAGAAATCCTGAATAGCGGGTTCAGCACCTAGATCCTCGCCTTCGGAAAGCTCTTCTTCTGTTCCGCTTTCCAAATCATATCGCTGTATTTATTTGGCTTTGTCTTCAGAGCCATGATCGTCAATGACATGATCGTCCTTCTCCTCTTCTTCGTAGTCCAAAATTAACTTTGAATTGATCGTACCTGGCCTTCTACATGGAGGAGCAAGCAAAGGATTTACGATTGTAAGAGAAATGTTTCCAGAAAAATAATTCATGTATATAATATTAGCAGTGAAATGTATCTTATAATCAAAGTCAAAGTTCAAAAACTGTACTGATGTGGATGGAATGTCAATTTCCAGCGTAGGCCATGGCGTGTGCACTGTCAATTCCTTACGAAAATCGTTGTTTATCTGTAGCTATCCTAATGAAGGATGCAAAAGAAAACATGTTGTTTCATAGTAGTTTAATTAAAATGTTAGGAAGAATCAATAGAAATCACAACCGCTTGGAATGTGGGATAGATATATTAACTGGCGTCGAGTTCTTCTGTATCCAACAGCAGGCGGTACACATTCTTCCCAACACGTTTCCTTCTCTACTTCCCAAGACACTGTTACTAGAAAAATTTCCCACACTCCACAAAGGGTAGTCATAAAATGTACGAATAGCAAGGAGCTCCTTGCTATTCCCCTAACGGTAAAAGGGACTAACCCACCAAAAACCAACGGAAGGTAAAGAATCGCGGCCACCGGAAGGTAAAGAATCATTTAATCTTCTGGGTTGATGTAGAGAAAGAATCACTCAGTGATGAATGCATTCTATTTTACAGGTGTCTATGATAGAAAAGTCTGCAACTAGTGAATCCTCTCCAGAAGAAGAGACTACAAAAGAGGAGAACCATAGTGGGGATGAATCCTCAGATGAAGAGGTTTCTAATGATGCATTGTCACCGCTTGAGACGGGAGATCTGGTGAGTGCATTTGTTTCTGTGCATGTTCATTTTTCCTCTTGACCATCTTTTCTGACCTCAGAATTGGTGTAATAATATAGTCTGACCTGAGTATATTTTATAATAGTTTATATGTGAATGTTTACAGTGAATTTCCTATTTAGATGGTTCCCACATTTTGAGGTTGGGGCCATTAACACTTGGGAAGCAAATTAGAAGCGAGATGGTGTAATCATTGTTGATGACATGTCCATGACTTTCCATGCACTGAACCCTCATCTCTTAATTTTATATACATTACTGACGACTCTTTCCTACGGTGTCATCTTATCCTTCAAATACATGCCAGTGTTCATTGAGCATTAGCAATGCCCACATTAGTAACCGAGTCATGTGTCACTGAGACAACTTCTATAATTTCTTTGGAGGAATCCTTCACAGAAAATAGTGACAGCATCTGAGGAAAAAGTGACGGATGTGTTAGTTGCATCCTAGTAAGTAGAAATTTTAGAATCGTTGAATCAGATAGAAATAAATACAATAACTGAGCTCACCAAACTATACATAGGAATAGACATAGTGTTTTAATGAGGTAGTGAAGTACAAGGTATAATTATCCTAATTTGTTTGATATTGGATTGGGTCAAAGCTTTTATAAATTCTTATTTACTGTAAAACTGATGTAATCATTTTGTTATTCATGTATCTGCGTTTGCATGCGACAGCAATCAATCCCCAATTTAAAACAAAATGTCTAACCTTTTGAAAAGGAGGTTTTGATGGCAACTTTCTGCTATGCTCTCAACCCCTCTTGATATGGCATTGTCATGTTAACAGTATGGCGAGTGTGTCTGCTGAGGCATGTGACAGTGGATGCTAGGACATGGGTGATGGAAGCGGAGTAAATTGAGATTTGGAAAGGGTATCGGACAGAGGGGAGTAATATGTTAATGATGAGTGTTTGAGAGATGATGAGATGTTATTATAATTCTCTCATTGTTTTAATGACTGATAGTGCATGACAACAAGCGATAAGGAGGTTGATTCCTTCTTTCGGGTTTTCCGCCGCGTTGGTTCATGGCTTGGTTGTCTTCCTCAGGTCCATGTAACAATTCGGTTCTGGAGGCGCCGTATTATATAGGGTCGTTTTCGCGCCTTTTTTGTGGTCCTCTTCTCTGATTGGTGGGAATTGTTTCTTCTTGGAAAAGTCCTTTCCAAGAAGCGGAGAGAGGGTAACCGTCTTCTCTATTGAAGTTTTCCCGGATTTTAGCGATTTCCACCGCTTCTCTGATGAGGCGGGGGAAATATCTTTTTTCTTTGTGGATGATCGTCGCTTCCGGGAATAATATGTTATGCTGCGGTCCCTCCCAAGCATGTTCCGCAATGGCAGAAAGGTGGAACTGTCTATTTTTGGTGGCTCTCAGATGTTCCTGCATGCGACACTTGAGCACTCTGCAGGTCTGTCCAATGTACTTGGAGCCGCAGCTGCAGGGCACGGAATAGATGCCTTCGTTGGCGTCTTTGGGGAGGTGGTCTTTGGCCTTGCAGAGGATGCTGGCTGTCTTCTGCACAGGTTTGAATCTAGAGACGACATTATGCCGTTTTAGGACTCGAGCTATCCTCTCGGAGATGCCGTAGGGAATTGTCGCGTAGGCCACAGGTTTTTCACTCCTTCGGTCCTCCTCGACGGTCCTTGTCAGGGCCATGGTTCTCTCCACTCTCTTGGCGATCTTCAAGATGGAGGACTTGTGGAAACCGTTTTGTTGGAAGGTAGAGAGCAGGTGTTCCTTCTCGGGTTGGAGGGATTGATCATCCGAGATGGCATGCGCTCGGTGTTACATGGTGCAGATGACAGATTCCTTTTGAATAGGATGGTGGTGTGACGATGCATTCAAGTACCTGTTGGTATGTGTCTTTTTTCGGTAAACAGAGTGGCCTAGCCGTCTTCTCTCCTGGTGACGAGAACATCGAGGAATGGCAGTTGTCTATTCTTCTCTATTTCCATGGTAAATCGAATGGAATCGTTGTGTTTATTTAAGTGGAGGAGAAAGTCATTCAGTTTTTCCTCTCCGTCGGGCCAAATTATGAACGTGTCGTCCACGTAGCATAAGAACAGCTTCGGCTTCAGATGGTAGGTTTCCAGAGCTCTTTCTTCTAGGTTCTCCATGAAAAGGTTGGCTATCACCGGTGATAATGGTGAACCCATCGCCGTGCCTTTCTCTTGCTTGAAGAAGTCCTCATATACATCACAGACAAGACTCCAAAATCCTACTCCCCGAGGCAAGCACCTCGTCCTCTCGCATCTGCCCACCCAAGTGTCACCTCATGGTTGCAGGTGGTCGCACCTCATTGGATGGTAGAGAACATCTCCTTTTATGGAGGATCTAGACGGTTGTATGGAGTGCTGACTTGCTGCTGTCAGGGTCATGAGCGAGAGACGGCTAGACATGGGTGGAATGGCTGTGGGGGAGGGGGAAAGTGCAATGTTGACTTAGGGCAATGTGCAAGGAAAGTGGGAAGGGAAAAGCAGGGGAAGGGGAACGTTTGTGGCCACCTCTTATACCATTTACAGTCTACATGTCTGTGAAAGAGTTAACGGTGTCGCTTAGGGGAAATATTATCTATATATTAATGATGGTGAGAATAAAGTAACTCAGTTGTAATTTAAGGGTATGGAAATTACTATTGCATTATTTTATTCCTACCATCATATAAATAAAACATGCTTTCATTGAAGATGTATGACATTAGAATCCAATCTCAAACATCAAATATGTCAACCATGAATCCATTGGATGGGTGGATCAGTGTTCACTGATTTATTTAATACCTCCAGCAGATGGGATGTGCCACGTGGGCCATTTAATTCGATGCCTCTAGCTTTTTTAGTTATGTACTGTGTGTCAAACCTTAAATTTGTAATTTTTGAAGGTCATGCCCTGTTTTATGGGCCTCAACACTTGGAGGACGGGAGTTTGGCTCGAGCTAGAAGGATGGCTAGGGGTCATTTTATCCCAACTACGTCTTATGAAATTAATAGCCATTTTTTCTTCCCATAGACTGTTTTATTGTAGTGATGGGCCCATTTAATTCAATGCCTCAAGCAAGCTTGAGGATGATGCCCATGCAGAATCCAGAGTGGATAGTGGTGTCCCAAGGTCAGAGGGGTAGTGACATGGCCAAAAAAGGAAAGGCGGGAGCGGAGGCTGCCCCAATCCCCGTACGCAACAGCTTCACGGTGCTATCTGAGGATGGCCCCGTGATGCCTGTTGTCGAGCGCTGCTCCCGAGGTTAGCCAGGCAGGGAGGGTGGGAATTTTATTGATAGGGAGTTAAATCGTCCAGCGGATTGTGCCCTCATTGTGGGAAGAGGGCAAGGAGAGACGGAGCAGACCAACGGGTCACCTCCTGTTGTATATCTGGAGGATTGGTTCCCAACACCACGGCTGTGATTGGAACAGTAGTGAGAGATGCGTGCTGCTCCAGGCTGTGGGTGGTGGCCCATGTCAGATCCAATGATGTATGCGAGCCGATGAGATTCTGAATTCCTTGAGGGATTTAAACTCAGAGGTGGAATGTGTCTGGAGGGCATCGGTTGCCTATTTGCGGCTGTCCATTTGTAGTGTTGTTCCGCGGACCAACCTCAGTCACCATGTTTGGAGCAGAATTGAATGCCTAAACAGGAGGCTGTAGAAATTCTGTGTAAGCATAGGAGCAGAATTCGTAGATCTTTGGCCGGTGCTCAGATCATACCGGGCTCCCCTCAACCGTTCTGGGATGCATTAATCTACCCAGGCGTCAGAATAGGTGGCTCATAGGATTTTCGAGCATTTTTAGGCTAGAGAGTAGGTCATTCAGTGAGATTCAAAGGTGTACATCCGACAACAGCCTCCAAGTAAATCCAAGTAACGTTATTATCTTCATTGCCGATAAAACTTTAGAGAAAAACAAATTGATAAATGTTATGTCCCTAGCAAAAATAATTTCAACTCGCGATCTCTAGATAACTGCGAAACTTCAAATAAAAACTCGCTTCTTAGTGGCTTCATAGAACATCAAAAAGACAAGACACATAAAACAGCGAACATACAATCATCAAGCTAAATGCGACATAAATTTAGTAAGCGTAATTTTTCCATAGTGCAAAGAGCAAACGTGGCTAAGTTTAGCATATATTTGAAAATGTAATGTAATACTTGGAATAGAAAGCTGGCTTGCAGACGATACTGGAGATAGCAAAGTTTTTCCGACAAGATATAAAACCTTTGGACGTAATAGACCAGATAGGACTGGTGGCAGAGTATTTTTAGCAGTTAATTTGCATTTGAATAGTTCCGAATGCAAATTAGGCGACAATGAAATAGAGAGCAAATTGTGTAGGATTAAGGAAAAAACAATAGAAATATACATAAGTTCATTTTACAGACCATTAGACTCCAAAATAGACTTTTTGTACAAATTCGAAATTCATTTATCATCATTAACCTGGAGAGATAACAAAAGCGTAATAGTTATCGGTGGAATAATCAACCTCCTGGCTATAAATAGGATTTTCGAGCATTTTTAGGCTAGAGAGTAGGTCATTCAGTGAGATTCAAAGGTATACACCCAACAACAGCCTCCAAGTAAATCCGAGTAACATTATTATCTTCATTGCCAAAAAAACTTTAGAGAAGCACAAATTGATAACGTTGATAACGTTGAAATGGGTTCAAGGAAGCGTGATATAAGTGAGGCCTTACTTAATATACTTTCACACCACTCTCTTACTCAAGTTGTAAACGAACCTACGAGAGGTAATAAAGCATTATGTCCTTTAGCTGTTAGTCACCCTACAATGATTAAATACTTAGATATCCTCGAAGGCAAAAGTGAACATAAAGTATTGTTATGACTTTGAAAACAACAAGAGTCCATTGTAAAATCGAAACAGAAAGTCTACTTATTTGAAAAATTCGATAACATAAAATTTTTAGAGATGTTGGAAGCGTCATTCGTTAAATTCGTAGCCACAATGAAGGATGAGAGCAGCAAAGTTTCATGGAGATACTTTTTGGACATACTATGTAAATGAATCGACATATGTATTCCACACAAATTCAAACAGGAGAGTAAAGAACCTCATTGGTATATCCACGAAGTAAGGAGGGAGCTCAGGGACAAAGGCAGTTACACAATCTATAGAAAAATTCTATTAAGTTTGGTAACAAAACAATGGAACTTGCTGCGAGAGAAATTTATGTTGCCCAGTGCTCAAAAACAAAGAAAATCATGTGCACTAGTTTACGAAACTTCAAGAAAAAAATTCCTAGGTGAATACTTAATGAAAACCCCAAGTTATTCTGGTCTTAAGTGAGAGAGCTCCAAGGCGAATCTTTGACTGTAGAGTCTTTATTGGATTCAAAAGGCAAAATGTTCACCAACAGCATCGATAAAGCCA
This sequence comes from Ceriagrion tenellum, assembly GCA_963169105.1. NCBI lineage: Eukaryota > Metazoa > Arthropoda > Insecta > Odonata > Coenagrionidae > Ceriagrion > Ceriagrion tenellum. Next base: position 2,386,007 of record OY720645.1, read on the forward strand.
ACTTATTAAATCACTACTTCGAAGTGTATTCACTAAGGATGTCACAATACACAGTTTAGACATTCTGGACGTTAACGAGGCGATGTCTGACATAACGATTCAACGTGATGCAATAATTAAACAACTGCATTCGTTTAAGAGTAACAAGTCCTCAGGTCCAGAAGGAATACCTACAAGTGTACTCATGGAGTTAGCGCTACAGATTGCACCGTTCTTAGAAATTATGTTTAGCAAATCATTATCCGAAGGCAAGGTGCCCCAAGACTGGAAAATAGCCTACGTCTCTCCGATATTTAAAAAAAGGAAATACAAGTGACCCAGGAAATGTTAGGCCTATATCGTCAACATTGCTTTTATTCAAAATCCTTGAACGCATTGTCATTAGCAATATTATGGCATTCCTGGATAATGGTAACCTCTTACACAGTAGTCAGCATGGCTTCCGTAAGGGCAGGTCCTGCGAAACACAGCTTGCACTCTTCCTTTATGATATACTAAAATCAGGTGAATCAAATAAGAAAATTGAAGCGATATTCCTTGATTTTATGAAGGAACTCGATAAGGTTCCTCACAAAAGACTCATTTATAAATGGTATTCATGCAGAGTTAAAAAAAAGAATATTGTATTATATGAGGGACTTTCTCAGTGATCGAAAACAAAAAGTACTTATTGATGGTTTAAGCTCCGATATGGTCGGAATAAGAGAAGACGTGGACTTTAGAACTAAATATTAGCCAATGCACCACAGTTCACTTCCTGCGATAGTCATCACACAAAAGTCATACCTACACCGTGGGTGGAGTAAACGTATAATCTTCAAATACAGTAAATTATCTGGGAATTACCTTAACTTCAGATATTTCGTGGGGAACACACATACCAAACATATACGGCCCAGCATTCAAGAAACTAGGTTTTGTTAAACGTGTAATAGGAATGTCCCCGGATGAAAAATTCAAAGAGAGATGCTGCTTTGCTGTGGTTAGGCCACACCTCGATTACGCCGCGAGCATTAGGGACCCTGGTCAAATAGATTTAATCAAAAAAATTAACAAAGTACAAGGAATAGCGGCACACTACGTTAACAACTGCAATGAACGAACATGCAGTGTCACACAACTGTTAGAGGGATTAAGGTGGGAGCCCCTAGAGACTCGGAGGCTGCACGCAAGGCTTAGGCTGCTTGATAAATTCAGAACTAATATTTTTCAGAGCGACACAGAAAATATTATCGTGATGCCTCTCTACACTTATAGGTCTGACAGATGCAATAAAATAAAAGAGATACTCTGCCGAACAGATAGGTGCAAAAACTCGTAAAAGCCACAAAGGAAACTGAGCTCCTCCAAATAGACTCTCATTGGACATGTCACCATTTCACCTCAAAAACTTTTACATCTTTACACGGCTAGCGACCTACCACCCCCTGCCACATGCCCAAGCGATGGCTGGCGGGGTAATATGTACATGTACATGTGGATGTAGAAGAGGGCTGTATACCTTTTGCCGAAAACCCCTCCGCAGACGTGAACGCGCTTTTAGTGCACGACTCTGATTTGCTACTTAACCCATTACCGCCTTAAGATTTTTGTTTCAAACTTTTTGAAGCAGGAGGTCATTTCCAACTCATTCTAAACACATAAGTGATCAGAATGAGTTGGAAATGACCTCCAATGACAGGGAAATTGAGTTTGAGCATGGTGTCACGCCGCGTTACCTCGTGCGTGTCTGGTTCGTAAACGACCCATTGGGCGGTTCCCCAAGGAAAGGTTTTCTAATGCGAAATATTTTTGAGTAAAGTATTTAGTCATTATTTACGACTCAAATACATAGTAATAACACCACTTTACAGCAATTATAACAAAATATCTGAATTTGGTGAAAGCAAGAACATTTCGTCAAGAATAAATTGCAATATTATAACTGTTTTTCACTCGAAAGTTACAAACGGTGGTACTGTGCAAAACAGTTATCATTAAGAGGTACGTCACACCTTTCACAAGGTTTTGTTGTTTTTTTTACATATGCGACAAATTCACCTGAACTGTTTCGTAATGAGGATGTGGCCGCCATCATCCTCTCTCTGATGCTCCACTACAGTGTCAAGGTAATTGCGAGCGACCAGCTTAGGTGCAGTGTCATACTTAATAGTATTTCTCGTGTCACTTCACGGCGGAAGATAGGTGTAAACAAATCGCGGCTTTGGGATCAGAATAGGATCCGTGCACTCATCAAATAGCCAGAGTATAATCGGAATGTACCATTTTATTTCCACGAATTAAAATTCGGTAGTACGCTATATTATGGTCCATAAGATCCACTCCGCCCATGTTGTGGTTATGTTGATTGAATACATTGGGCTGCGGGACTTTTACTTTCTCCTTTCATGCTACAGATATCGAGGAACTTCCAGTATTGGAGAGACCCCATTTTGATTGGACATGATGTTCTCAACACTGTTATCTTTCCAGCTAACGACGATGATGTTCCACCCTTTGTCCAAAAATGGCTCATACGAACTTCTCACTTTCCATCCCATCATTTGCAGAGCCTCGGCTCGCTCAACTTCCAACTCTTCGGCTCGGCTTTCAACGGCTCAACTTCCTACGCGTGCGACGCGCCACTTGGCATGAAACAAATGGCGGACATAGGAGTTGTTTGTATTTACTGTGGAATTACTTGTATTTACTGTATTTCAAACTGTGGAATCTTCATGCTGATTGCAGGTACCTGCGATACTGTCATTCCTTTGTTACCCTGCAATCTTAGTAACTCCGTCTCCTTTCGGGCGATTAATTGCAACCGTTTCTCAACCATTGCCGCTTCCGCGCTTGCTCTCTCCGACATCTGATCTATTTTTACGTCGCATTCTTGTAATCTTTCGCTGACCATATCGAATTTTCTCTTCGTTTCTTCATCATTGGTTTCAATCTCCCGCATTGTTCTTTCTTGTAGATCTTTTAATTCTGCGCGCACTTCAATCTTCTCTTGTCGTGCGTCTTCTTTTAATTCTCTGATTTCTTCACTAAGCTCCTTCTGCCCCTTCTCCATGTCTTCTTTGTGTGCAGTTAGCTTTTGATTCCATTCTTCTCTCACCGCTTCTACTTTCTCTTCAATATGTTGCTTCATTGCCTGTTGAATTTCTGCAATTCCGTCTGCTTGTTTATTTATTATTTCTCTTAATAATCCTTCTTGTAATCTCTCTTTCTCCTCCTGTTCCCTCTTCTCTTTTTTCGTTCTTCTTGTTCCCTTTTCTCTCTTTCTCTCTGCTCTTCTTGTTCCCTTTTGAATTCCTTCAGCCAAGTAACTATGTCGGGTTCTGTTGTCTGTACTACTTTTAATTTAAATTGATACGTGTCGATATCAATTCCCTTTTTCTCAAAAGCGGTTCTCAGTCTATCCATCAGTTCTCGTTTTACCCCGACGGTGTTCAAACCCAGCTCTCTTAATTCCTCTTGGATCTCCGCCTTCTTCAATTCCTTAAAACATTTTTCTATCGTCGCCATTTTGTCCAAGTCCACGCGTTCTCGGTCGAGAGTTCACTAATTGTTAGCGTGTGTAATTGTTGCTAGTCTGCGCGTGCTATTGTTTACGTATCCCGCTTGTCTCAGGTTATCCTCGTGGTTTAACAATCACCGTGGCCTAACAATCTATCTACCCATGCACAAATTTTATCGGATCACGTGATTCATTCGTGCCCGACACGTTGCGGTGCCAAAAATGTAAAATATTAACAATGCAACCCGACAGCCCCACGTTGTGGTCAGGAATGGAAACAATCTCTATTATCGTTAACTCAAAATGCCCACGTGGTGAGTATCAAAAATGGAAAAATGAACGTGAGATAAATTAACCACGGTCTCCTACCTTTTTCAATTGCCCCAGCCTTCTCTGCGGTAGATAACATGAGACACACAAAACAACATGCGATACGTGATAACTAGCAATTTAATTGATCAGACAAAATCATATCATTGAATCAAGACACAAAAACAAAGTATATAATATCTTTACCTTTAACTTAAGGTCATGACCCAGACAATTGTAATATTCTGCACCTCATACAGTTACTTCAAATGATTTACTTATCTTTAAACATTTTATGATAATCAACTTCTTTGAATTAACCCATATATCTTCTGTAAACATTCATTACTCCAATGTAAATAAAGCAAAACTAGCATCAACCTCTAATCCAGGTTGTACCAAACTGGGTTTGTATGGCTTATTTAAAATACAGAATTAAAGTCCATATTTACGCTCTTGTTGACAATACAGGTTGATACGTGGCTGGTGTCACTCTAGCTTTACAGCCTCCGGAACCCGTAGTCCTGGCGTAATGCGATCACAGCATCTGCACGAATGGTAGTCCTGTATCAGGGTCTCTCTCTCTCTCTGGCCCCCGTATTCCGGCTGAATCGTCCGCTTCCTCCGGAATATGGCACAGAAACCCCACCGCACGTCCGTTCCCTTCAAGAACTCTCCTGTCAATCCTCCGCTCGTGCTTTTCTATTCTCCCCTTCCCCAATTCTTCATTGTCGGCTTTGGCTCTGCCCTCCGTTTCCCTATTGTTTCACCGCGAAAAGTTAAACATGGTGGGTGTTTAATTGTTATTTCTTCCACGCGGTGGGAAAAGAATATGGAGGCCCGCGTTGTGTTACATACGATAGGGTTAATAGTATGTTTTTCCGACTTCAGAGGAATGTTTTACTGAAATTTGGCCAAGATATTAAGCCTATAATTTAATCTACACTGTGATAGCGGTTCCCATCCAAATTCTTCTAACCATCCAGACACACTAGCAAACTTATCGTAGCATCAGCTCGTAGGCTTCCGCGGATGCAGTGTTGACTGTTACATCGCGGAATGAATCCCGTAAAAAGTAACAGTTATCGTAGCATCGTTTCACAAACCTAGCTCTTCTTCGCTGCACGCGATCTAATTCCGATATCAACCCCGCTTCATATGGATTCCACATACTGGCAGCATATTCCATTTGAGGCCTAACGATTGAAAAATAACAACATTTCAATAGGGATAGGAATATTAGAAAAAATATTCCCACGTTTGGAATTGAACCAGCGAACTCTGATGCCAAAAGCGAACGCGCTATCTACCGAGCCAAACTCCTCTCCTATTTACAGGAGGAAAACATTTTACTACACCATATACTCTTGAGTATGGCCAAATAAAAAAAAATATTATTTTTATTGTTGAAAGTTACTTTAGTAACATTCGCTTCCGAGTCCTCGGCTAGCATCGGGTTTCATTTCCGTCATAATGGCCGAGGACTCAAGAGGGGTGGGGCAGTGATCGCAGCCACGTCCGATGCCCATCGGATGTGTGGCTACGCTGCAGTTGGGTCGTGCGTGCGGAGTAGACGGAGGGACCCAAGTAATACGGCCTTCTGCATGCGAGCTGCAAGTGACTCCTTATGTGCCACGCAGGGCGGAATGCACTTGATGCTCTCCAGCAGCGAGCTCTTAACTCCACCGAGCACACCTATGATAAGGACTATCAGATGTTTAACAGTGTCCTGGGTACATTTGTCCAAGCTCAAATAGCAGGTCTTGATATTTCGTCCGTTTCTCCGCCTCCTTTGCATCCATGTTCGTGTCAGCTTTGGCCGAAAACTCAATCACAAACATGGCGCGTTAGAGGTGGTCTAGGAGAGCGATATCAGGCTTGGTCGCCTCCAACTGCCTGGTGGTAGAAAAGGAGTTATTCTACCAATTATCGTTATCCAACAACGGACTCAATATCTCCTGGGGCATACGACAGCGCAGGAGTATTGTCGATGCCAAAATGGTGTCGAAGATGGAAATATAATACCCGCTGGGCCGCATTGTGCCAAGCAGTGTACGCTGATTTGGCGTAATAGCTACAGCCGAAGAGAAGGTGACTCATAGTCTCCGACTAGGCTCGGTACACCCTGCATCTCGTGTCAGCAACTTCCGTCTTGAATATAATGCGGTGGTACACGAGTGTGTTTATGACACCATCCTGGCATGCGAGGAAGAAACCCTCGGTGTTTGACTTTAGACTAGCGGAGGAAGGCAAACGTCGGCTCATTCGATAGTCCATGCTTCTCCATGTTTCGATAGAAACATCCATGCATGGGCTTCTCGGTGTGTGCCTTGGGCATGGTGTTCTGCTCGGCCTTTTTTGATTTCGAGCTTAAGGACGTCTGCCTTAAATGACAAGACGGACTTGCCGTCGTCGCTATGGTCTGATTATGGGTCAAAGTCCATACCGGTTTCGTCCGCTGCCCTCTTGGCCGCCTGTAAGAGAAACGCCCGACTCCGGCACTTTCGTGGTCTCTTACGGGACTGAGCAGGGGGTCTCTGCTTTTGAGCACTCGGCATGCTGTTCCAAGGACAACTCTGTTGCGGAGACACTCCAGGCTCAACAGACCTCGACCACCTAAACTGAGAGGGAGATACAGTCTGGCGACGGAAGATTTCGGATGAAGACTTCTGTGGATGGAGATTGTAGATTCTCATCTTCCTCGTTCCCCTGTCGAGGTTCTGCAACTCATTGACTTTCCATTTCATGCATCCGAGTGTGGGAACCGCGAACATGTTCGTGGCAAGAACCTTGTTCTTGCCAGACAGCTCATAACTCCAGGTTTTCCTGAGAGTGTGTCTGTACTTGGCGAGGACTCTCTCCTTCACTGCTGCAACCTCCTGCATTCAACTTTGGGGGACGCCGAGATATTCATTCCTGTCATCGCCCTCGAGGTGGCGAATGACGCTCCTGTCAACCAGGGGCACGTCTTCCTTGTTCTCCGAGAATCTTCCTCTCGCCAGGTGGATGGATGCACACTTGTCTAATCCGAACTCCATTCCTATAGCCTCACTGTACTTCAGAACGGTGTCCAGGACCATTCGAAGGTCTTTTGCGTTGGAAGCGTAGAGCTTCAGGTCATCCATATAAAATAGATGTGTGACCTTATGCTTCCTGTCACCTGGTACACCGCACATATATCCTTTCCCTTGTCGCAACCTTAGCGAGAGAGGTAGGAGGGAAATGAAGAACAGCAATGGACTCAAGCTATCGCCTTGGAAAACAGATGGTATGATACCAAGTCTCTCGAGACCGACCGCTAGTCTGCGGTCCGGACAAAGCGCGTTCTCCAGAGTGGCATCAGGCGTTGGATGCAGGACACTACCTCTGGGTGGACTTTCATCAACTTCAACATGGCAACAATGAGCTCATGTGAAGTGGTGTCAATCTCCTTTCTGTAGTCCACCCAAGCCATTGATAGGTTGCTCTTACGCTGGATAGCATCCTGGCATATGCGTCTATCAATGAGCAGGTTGTCCTTACATCCCATGATTCCACGCTTTGAACCCCTCTGCTCGTACACCTCCTCCCACACCGGCTGGACCTTGTGTAGGATAAGGTCGCTCGAGATGGAGGAGAACGCCTTGTATACAGTGTTGAGGCAGGTTATAGGGGGGTAGTTCTTAGGATTTGACAGGTCTTCCTTCTTAGGTACTAGAACCGTGCGTCCCTCAGTCAGCCACGATGGAATTTCTTCTCTTTCCGAGAGAAAGGACGTGAAGATTCTGGCGAGGTGTTGGTGGGTGGAAGTGAACTTCTTCCACCAGAATTTATTCACGGGATCCATTCCTGGAGCTGAGAAATTCTTCTTGCCAGAGAAGGCCTTCACGTCAATCTCTGTGACTGAATGAGGTCCAACCACTTCATGTAGGTGGCAGTCGCAAAACTTTTTTAAGAGGCCTATGGCCCTAGTGTCTCCATTGATAGACTTCGACGTTTCATAGATATCCTTCCAGAAACGTTCTACCTCTTGGACGGGTGGCAGAGATTCGACGACAGACTGAGCTGGTCGAAAGAGGGGAGACGGGTGAAGGAGGAAGGTTGAGTTCTCCCTCACGGCCTTACTCCTCTTCAGGAGCTTTTTCCGGGCCGTGGAGAGCGCCCGAACTCTATCAATCGCGTGCGGCTTACTATTAAGCAGCACGTTCTTGTTTAGTGTGTGATGGTTAAATCTGAGGCTGCGAGCTATGCGCCGGACTATGGGTGTGAAAGCTCGTCCAGATGTGATGTATTTCATCACTCACTGCATCCTTGAAGCCTGCCGTCTCGCCAGTGTGATCTTGGCCTCCCAACTGTTCCAGCCGTTTTTCCGCCTCCTCCCAGGAGGTGGGCTTTAGGGAGTTGGCCCTTATTTTGGCAACAGCGTAGACCACGCAGTTGACCGTCCATAGGTCCGAGTCTCCGATAGGATTTCGTCGATAAAGCCATTCAACCTGGTCAGGACGTTTGTCCGCAGAGAGATCTTCCGATGGGAATCTCCCTGCCTGGCTTGTCCTACATCATCGGTGATTTCATTTAACAACCGCGTTCGGATTTCAGAGTCGGCCTGATGTACTTCCTCCCTATTTGTCGGTGGTATGACGGTTCAGTGTCTGTCAAAACAGTCGGTGGAGAGACTGCTTGTGTTGGGGAGGGTGGTCTGGCCGGTGGTGTATTTCTCTGAGCACGCGGTTGTTGGGGAGTTTCCTTTTTTCGCAGGTGGTTGGCATAGTCGCGCAGATTCTGCTGTGACAGGTGGTTGTGTTCAGGATGTACCTCACACCACAAAGAGTGCATCGTTGCCATATACCACCTGCGATTGTGCTCGCTGGCAGCATAGCATGCGAGGTCGTCTCCCCTTAGGGTTTCCGTCCACTGCATACGAGCTCCCTTCTTGTTGGTGTTTATATTGTTATTGCCACACTCAACTTCACTAGGGCCACCATCCGAGAGGGGCCCGGTTGTGTGTGGTAGAGCTGTGTCGTTCATGAATGAATCGTTCAAAATGAACGATTCAATGGCATGAACCGAATGAATTGAATCTACGTTTTCCACTGGAATCGTTCAAAATGAACGATTTGATGGAAGATTCAAAATCACCGAATCCAAATCGTTCAACATGAACGATTTGTGTGGAAGATTCAAATCCACCGAATCCAAATCGTTCATTATGAACGATTTGATGGAAGATTCAAATCCACCGAATCCAAGTCGTTCAACATGAACGATTTGTGTGGAGGATTCAAATCCACTGAATCCAAATCGTTTAACATAAACGATTTGTGTGGAATATTCAAATCCACCGAATCCAAATCGTTCAACATGAACGATTTGTGTGGAAGATTCAAATCCACCGAATCCAAATCGTTCATATTAAACGATTTGGATTAGATTATGCTAGCAATTTTCCGAATCCGCCAAATCCAAATCGTTCAATAAGAACCCTGTAAATACCCTTGAAACACCTTGTCAAAGGTCTTGTGTTTCCGAATTGGAGCATCACACTTCACTTTTTTGTTTATTATTTCGCACACTAATATTTGAAATGCAGTAAGTCGACAGATTCAAATGGATTCAAGATTCACATGGATTCAAGATTCAGTTGGATTCGAGATTCACATGGATTTGAGATTCACATGGATTCGAGATTCACATGGATTCGAGATTCACTCGTGGATTTGGTTCATTCGGTTCATTATGAACGATTTAAAGAACCGAGTCATTGCAATGAATCAAATCCTATGAACCGAATCCACAAAATGAACCGAAATCCCACCTCTAGTGTGTGGCTTTTCTGGTTGTCATTCTTGGAACCAGATAGCTCTGCATGTGGAGTGGTTAGCCCAACATGCAGACGTCCACCATTGGCCGGCAGAGCCGTTACCAGGTACGCCACGAGGAGGCTGGTGATCCGCTTTCGTACCCTTATTATTATGATGATTATTTTTATTATTATAATGCATGTCACCGTCTCGAAGAGTTTTCGGTTCCGTTTGCTCAGTAAACATTCCTTGAAGGTAAGATTTGCACTGAAGACAATTATGAATAGCTCATTTCCGACCCGATTTCATGCTTTGGGCGGTGGATGGCCCGGGAATCGTAAATTTGGATGAATATTTGGACGGTGTATTAAAGTCGCCTGGGATGTTTATGAATGGAAATTAGTCCATTAAGTTCTTCCTGTGCCCGCAATACGACTGGTACGTATCAAGCACTGTAGCAATGATACATAGAAATCTACATATCTTGTGTGCATGCTAGTATATTGTAGTAAATTGTCAAAGTAAATACAATCGACTCCTCACGTCCGCCCTTTGTGTCGCGCGTATTGGCGCGTCGCACGCGTAGAACATCGAAATTAATAAGTAGATTGAACGTACAAAGAAGTTAAAAGAATTATTGATATCACTCATTTAAAATACACTTTTTTAAGCTATGATTGAAAAAGAAAAGAATGTGGTGCAAGACACTGGCCGTGACCTTGAAGACGACGAAGAGCATTTCGGGTTTGGGTGCAAAATTCAAATTCTCGCCACGTTTTCGTCCCGGTTCCTAAGCACCAACTTTATGCGATCGATTCTCGATACCGGTTCTAATGGCCAAGAACCGGCAGTATCGAGAAACAGGTACCGGAACCGACATATCTATAGATTAAATAAGAAGTTCAGTGGTTGCTTCATAAACCTATGTGCGGCACCCATATGTGCATTGAAACAAGCTCTTTGATAAATAAAAGGAGGCATATATCTCTTATACTAAAACGGCTTATTGAGATATTTCTTTAAGAACTCTAGAAAAATAGACCTATAGAATCATGGTTAGGGTCTATTTCAAATTGTTGTCTCAATAACATTTATTTAATAAAAGGAGTACTTTTTCTGTGGGGTAAATTTGTAAGTAAATGTAAGAGGGTGGAAAACTAGAACACGACTGCCTTTATTAGCCACACTTAGGCGCATAACAGAAGAGTACACACCGGTTGTCATTGAATATAGGCGGCATCTGTCGGGTCAACTTTTAACTCCAAAAGATTGAAGAATATATTTTTTTTAAATGAATTGTTTTAAAGCATTAATCTTCTATTTAAGTTTGCTTTAAAAAATCTTGTTCTAAAATTTTGATAATTGCAGGTACCAGGTTGTGGTGTGATGGGAGTCATTGGAAAAGCTACTGAGAAGATGGTGTGTGACCTAAGGAAAGAGAGAAAAGATATGACTGCGAAGAAAACAAAAAAGAACACCAGCCCTAGTTGTTTACCTGGAAATCACTCTCCAAGAAATAATTCTACCTTACCCTCCGTAACTCCAAGGTATCAATTGAGGAAAAGCATAAGTTCAAATGAAAAGAAACAGTTGAAATCTAAGGATTACATGAAGATTAAGGTCACACGCAGTATTAATTTGCCAAATGATCGAAGGTGTTTTGATTCTCATGAAACACATCTTGATGGAGATGTGGCTTACGTTTGCGATTCTTGTGGAATGAAATTTGCAGATAAAAATATGTTAGTCCTACACATTAAGGAATGCATTTCTAGAGAGAAGTCATCCAAGTCTTTAGTGCCGAAGGATTCGCCTACAAAGTGTACAGAATCAGGAGGCTCGTCAGAGTTTCAGTGTGAAGTATGTTGTAAGGTGTTTCGGTGGAAGTCTCATTTAACAAGACACTTAAAATCACACAAGTGTTTGAAGAAGTTTAAATGTGAAATTTGCGAAAAAAAGTTTAAATGGAAGAGGTCATTGAAACTACACTCTACTTTGCACAGCGGATTGAGACCTTACAAGTGTGATACCTGTGAAAAGGGATTTACTTGCAAGTCTCAATTAGTAGAACACTCGCGCATGCACAGCGGATTGAGACCTTACAAATGTGACACTTGTGGGAAGAGATTTGCTCGCAAGTCTGATTTAGTAAAACACTCGGTCGTGCACAGCGAGTTGAGACCTTTCAAGTGTGACACTTGTGGGAAGGGATTTTCTTGCAAGTCTTATTTGGTAAAACACTCGATAGTGCACAGCGGGTTGAGACCTTTCAAGTGTGACACTTGTGGGAAGAGATTTGCTTTCAAATTTGTTTTAGTAAGACACTTAGTCGTCCACAAAGTTTGAGGCCTTTCGCGTGTGGTGCTTGTGGGAGGAAGTGTAAATTCGAGAAATCTGTCTTGGTTTATTTTATGCTCAAAGTTAATGAAAGGTACCGTCTTAACTCTTGAGTAGATTTATTCGTCCTATTTTGTAAAAACATTCATTTTTTATATTTGATCGCAAAAAATGTGGACTAGACTGGTCTTAAAATATTATATTTCTCATTCTCTCCTGATCTAAAATCATCTTATTTGAAGGCAAGGCCATTGCCTTTGACCAAGTAGACTATGTATGTATGTATGTATATATGTAGTTTGGTGGGCAAATATATGCTTTGTTGAGTGACTGCTCACGTGGCATTGTATGCAAATAACAACACACCTAACATGGATTATGAATAATAATTCATGTTCATTTATTTTAGGTGTTCATTTATTAGTTTAACTTGTATTTTGATACATGTATATCGAAGTAGTAATAAATATATATAAGAATTCCAAGTTTTCAATGTAATTCCAAACTTATATCATAGGTTATAGTGGACAGGTTATTTAAGTGGAATGTTATTTATTGGAACTTAATCTTCGCCTTTGTTCATGTTATGAAGGAAGATGTTTGATATGAGTGACGGCATAGAAAATAGAGGTTTAGGGTTTGCCATTCCTATGGATTGATGGTACCAGCCCATATCTTAATAATAGTAGTGAATGTTGGTGGCCTCGTTACAAGTTCCGAGAGAGAGTTAACTGAAGCATCCCTTAGAAGGAGAGTTTGTATGAACAAACCTGGTCAAAATATGAATTTAGACACGGACTATAAAAATTTCTATTGTCCTTGAGTTAAGAATTTTAGGAATATATGGTTAAGTATCAATTTACTGTTAGCATATTATATGTATAACAGACTGAAATTCGGCGATGAAGTTATAATAACCCACCTCAACTATTATCGGAGTTCACTTCACCATTTTAAACGATTATTACCTCTCAACATTTACAATTTTTTTAAGGTAAATATTGGTTGAAGCCTGTTTCTCTTATTTATATATAACTTTGTGCGGATGATTCGATTCCTCTATTTTTTGATTCCGATTCTTTCAAATCGTTTCTCAATTCCGACTCCATCGATTCTTATTCCTAGTAACAGGTGGGATATTGATATACCAGCAGCATACGACTTTTATTTAAATTCACGCATTGCCTGAAATAAAATGTCTAAGACAATTAAGTTACTCAAAAAGTATATTTGGTGCTATATTGCAAATATATCCGCAGCTAACTCCGACTCCTCTCTAGGGTTTCACCTCCACATTTATTCACTCCAGTTCACACACTAGTCAATATTTTCCATTAAAATCATGAAAAAATTACATAAAACAGCATAAACATTCGTTGACCATACAACAATTACTCCTACGCGAACATATCCCGAATGACCAGAATACTGGCCATCTTCATTAATTAGCCGTTGGCCCAAACTTCGCGACATGACCACCAGCATTTGAAAAGTCACTGTAGCGAGTTAAATCATTTTCCATAATCTCTCAGTTGGAAGTGTTTATTTAGTAATGCACAAGTATAGAAAGTGTACATTCTGATGAGAAATTCAATATTGTGTATGAAAATCAATTAAATCTCGACGGGTATTCGAAAACTCGAAGCACTTCATGATGGGAAAATTCTTGTATTGAGTCGGTCATTAATGACCGAATTACAAGAACCGGTACACGTATAAGATTTAGGAGTTCGGTTATCGGAACTGACGTAATACTTCTTTGTACTACAATATTTATTGTACAATTGGTTGCACCATGTGAACGTTAAGTTATAAATTTGGTCCCAAAAACTCCGACTCATATATCTTTTACATGTGCCGAGTCATTTAATGGTTCATTAATGACCGACTCAACACAAGTGCTTTTCCACTATTAAGTGCTAAGAGTTAGTTAAATGAGTATAGCTAACGTTCGCATGGTACTACTAATAGTACTAAAGAGACTGTAAGGTGACTTACTGCCTCCTTAGTAAAGTTATTATATCTGTCCCCAGATTAACCCACTCATAAATCTTATACGTGTGCCGGTTCTTGTAATTCGGTCATTAACGACCGACTTAACAAAAGAGATTTCCCACCATTAAGTGCTTAGAGCTTTTGAATACCCGTCGAGAGGTAATTGATTTTTGTATACATTACTCGAATTGCTCGTCAAAATTTAATCTTTCTATACTTGTCCATTACGAAAGGAACACTTCATTGACCTCGCTTCAGTGATTTTTTCAAATGTTGGTCATAGTGTCGATGAGTTTGGGCCAAAGGAACTTCTTGAGGAGTGTTATATTTGTGCTTTTTCGCATTTGAGTTAATGAATTGTTTGTCGATGAATTTTAACGCCATTAAATTTATGTTTTTCATAATTTTAATGGAAAATATTGACTGGTGTGTGAACATGAGTGAATGCATGTGGAGGTGAATCCCTACATTTGCCTGTGGATGTTTTATAAACATTGCTATTATGGTAACCACAGCAAAAGGCGTACTAGACGATGAATACCCCATTCTTTGTCGACTGTGTCTTGTGGAAGAGGACGAATTGATCAACATTTTTAATCCGGGCAGTCACCATGGGTACCGTCTATGGGAAATAATACAAGAGCTCCTTGAGGTAGAGGTAAGTCTGTGCGATTGTTTCATGTGTTACGTAGACGTATGTCAAGTGTGCAAATGACCTGGTTAATTTAGCCCTTGTTCAAGAGAAGTTCGGTATGTTTGGTGTTTGTTGTGCGCTGAAAATCTCTCATGTGTCCCTCCTAATTTGAATGAGCCGAAGGCATAGTCGTGTCCATAAATTATGTACAGAAAGGCTGCCAATGGATGGAGATTGGGCTTTTCTTTCTTTTATAGGACAACATATTGTCCGTAGAATGTTTACTATTTGATATTATAACCTTAGCTCGGATTTCCACGGCTCGATCATTGGAGAGGAGTCGCCATTTCAATACATTGTGTGCATACGATGCAGATCCAGGATTATTCTGCAGACTGTCAATATACGAGGTTTAATCTTAGAAAGTATGAGATAGGTTTCAATACTGTGCGATTTCCAGTGTATACATTGTCGTAAACTACAAATATTAGCATTAATTGAACAATTTTAACTATGTAGAGTGGTGATTTCGGTTTTTCAGAGGGGAGTGTGTAATGATGGTAGGCACGTCATATGTTAGACCATTTGTTTCATCGAATGATTTTTTCGGTATCGTACCTGCTCAAATTTACTATTATTTATAAGCCTTGGGTTATTAGGACGCCATTAAATTATGATGACGGTTGATGATGATAATGAGTTGGTTACAATAAAGCTTCTTAACTGGAATTCACTGTATCGATGCTAATCATTTTTTTTAATAATATGGCGTGCTTTGAGTGGGTACATTTTAAATGAATAGTACTTAACTTTGAGAATTTGTTATTCTTGATTTTCTGTGATATAATAATAATGATAAAAAATCAATGGAGAAGGTGGAGTGAACATTCTATACATTTTGATACTGCTTGCCAACGTTCGTTCCAGTCCCCTTAACCAGTTCACGGTAAGGGCATTTCCATGAGTTTAAAATGTAAGGAAAAAAATATAACATGAGAGAAATGCAGGTTTAATGGTGGAAAATTAATAGTTTTCAACGTATTTGAGATATTACTATAGTACATTGACCAGTTGAGAAATAAGTATTTTAAGTGTTCTTATTCTCCACTGCTCTATTCTTCTCCATAGGTGTCGAGGGAAGACGGACTGCCATGGACCATCTGCAAGGGATGCGTAGGGAAGGTTAAGGAGTTCAAACAGTTTAAGATGACATGCATCCAAGCAAACATCACATTCCTCGCAATGATTTCCAGCAGGGGCTTGGTGGTGAGTACTTTTTTATCTTCAATCAGTATGCAATGGGAAGAGCGCATAAAATTAACGTGGGACTTTTTTTAGTTGGAAGTGATATATGTGTCATCAAGTGGTGATTATCACATCTTGAGTTCTCGTAAAACACTTGAATTGCGTTTGATTTTTAGGGATGTGTTCACCTCTTATCAAGCTCACATCATTTGGGTGATGTCTTTTGAGTTGTTATAAATCAGCAAACATAGAGCTGACCGTTGAATGCTGTGCTGTTGTCAAATGTAGAACATATTTCTCACTTCTTTCTATTAAATGTATGTGCAAAGTGCCCAGTTTAGTGATGAATGCGCTTGTTTTGTACATTTTTCAGTCTAGATCAAGAATTGAATAAAATTACACTAATTGAAAATATGAACTTTGCTCCTTCATCAGCGTTTCTGAATGCCCTCAATGCCTTTTTTGGTCATTAGGCATTTATTTTTTTTTATCATAAGCCTCTTTGAGTTAAAAACTTAAGAATTAGCTTTTATTGTCTCCTCAATGCATCATCATAACTCTAGGCTCTTGGATAATGTTATTGTCACACAAAACATGCTACACCATATTGTTATTGCACGTTAAACTTCTTAAATGGGTATGATATGCACTAAATAGTTTGAATTGGTGATGATAATTCACGAAGCTCATGAGAAATGTTCTGTTTGGATTTTTCATTAGAAGGTCGTTATAATTTACTTTTGCTCCACTCATATTCTGTAATCTTCTTTAACCCTTCAACGTTGAGCGACGTAGCCAGTACGTCACGGTGACCATCTGCATATTTTAATTTTTTAATCGATTATATTATTTCACGATCCATGCGTGTATGGTATTATTCGAAAGCAGAATATTGTGGCTTTTTAGTAATCATAGCTGTTATAAAATATTAATTTATCATATTTTATTTAGAGTGTTTCAATTATACGGAATTTTCGAAAATTTCTTTCACACTCTCTGAACGCTTGTTGCTCAACACTTATTCCGAAAAAATTATTTTATGCGACTTTCTTCTCACGGAGTGTTGGTGTCGCGGTGCTTTTCATTTTCAACTTTTCTTCAATGAAGAATTTGTAAATACAATTGTAAAGGAGACTAATCATATTGCTGATCAGTACATGACCTTGGGGCCGTCCCTTTCCAAAAAAGCCAGATTTATCTCTTGGAAAATAGTGTCGGTTGATGAAATTTATACAGTTTTGGGATTATTCATGTTGATGGGAATAATACAAAAGCCATCACTTGTTCCTATTTTTCCACGAAAAGAGTTCTATCCACACCTGGGTTGGGAAACGTAATTACAAGAGATCGTTTTGAACTCATATGTAAATTTTTACACTTCACGAATAATGATGACACTCTTAGTTGTCGCGGACCAAGGATGATGATAAAAGTGTTACCAGTCATTTCACATCTCAATAAAACATTCAAGGAATATTATCTTCCTAATAGAAAGATCTCAATTGATGAGACCCTGACTTTATGGAAAGGTCGCTTGTCCTTCAAACAATACTTGCCATTGAAATCATTGAAGTTTGATATAAAGAATCAGAGCTTTCGAGCTCAGCAATGCAACTGATAATGTTGAAAATGTAGTAATAATAATGTTGAAAATGAAAACAACAATTTCTCATTTCTATTGGCAATCCAGTAGGTCGTAAATATCAATATATGTTTCTTAGAAGAGCAAATTTTGTTCTCATTAAGGTAGGATATCACCACATCCTTTGTGATATTTTCATTCCATAAATACAGTTAATGATCAGTGATTCACTAGAAATATCAATGTCCAAATATAATGCTCATTCATGTTCTTCTAATATATCGTAGAAATATTATGACAGGTAATTTCAGGCAATGATTGATTAAGGTAATCATGGATACCTAACTACTATCCTCCAACTAATCCTTGGCATTGATATACTAATCTTTCTCCTTTGACTATATTAATAAAACAGGCCACACTTGATCACAGAAAATAAATCAACTTTACACTTTCCCTTTACAAGTGTGTTGATCACATAAAGTATTGTAATCACCTGTTAGATTTTTAGGGCATCTCTCAATCATCGCAAATATTTTAAAAGTGCACTCATTGATATCAAAACAATGTAATGACTGTAGCTAATAAACCATAGTACAATATTTTGAGAGTATGCTATTTAATCAATTACAAACAATAAAACATGAAACAACACGTATTTAGACACATTACTCTGCTTTCACATGTGCAAAAATTTCCATGTACCCATTGGAAACATATTTCATTATTTCGCTAACTTTATGCCATGAACTTTCCATTCCAACACTAAGCTCCTTTTAATTGATGACATGAGCAAAGTATTCACAGTCTTGGATAATATATGTCAATTTCCAGCCATATACTTACCTAACACATCTCAAGTCCTAATTACCACTACACCATCTTGGCAGAAATAGTACCACAGTCACCTCTATAATCAAACATAAAATGCATTATAATTTCTATCTCTGGAATGTCAATACTGAATGTAAACGTAACTTCATTCAACATTTGTTTTAACGCAATAAGGTTAGGATTGTGTAAAACATAATAGTGTGTTTCAAAAAATAGAACAACATGCCTAATTTTTGATTTTGTAAATGAGGACTTGAGCGTAGGGCAAAATATATTTTAATGTACGCCACAAACAGGCATTGGCAATTGCTATATAAATATTACGCAAAGTCTAGCAGGAATGACACTTAAACCTTGAACATATCCCTCCTTTTGGTTCATCAGCAAAGCTATCAATCTTCTTTGGTGTAAACTTTGCCTCACTTTTAACAAAGGAGATTGTGGCTGGAATATAGAAACAATAAAAGTGGATATTCACATGGTTTTATATATCTGCAGCACACGGTCACTTTCTTCTGAGTAATTGAAGGTAATGAAGGGTTAATGAAAGAAGGGAAGGGGAAAGTAAGAAGTTGTTGAGTTAAAGACATAGAGGTTTTGTCAATGCAAAGCAGTTTTCATATGTCTGCTTAACTCCATTTTTGTGTTGGAGGTTGTAGATAGTCCAAATGTCTTGGTTGGTTTTGTCAGCGCAGAGGAGTTTCATCATGTTTCCCATTTCTTTAAGGTTCCTCGGAAGGAGGAGGCTACAATGGAAGACCATGAGTCTGTGAGGAGTGATATTTCTGATGAATCAGTGGATGAGTCCAGACCCACAGTGCCTCAGATGGAAACTGTTGTACCTCCGCCTCCATTACCTAATGAGGTGAGTTTCGCTTTTGCTACTCCTCAATGTAGAAATGCAGTATGGGGACAAACTGCTTGTTTTTTGAAGATGAAGTGATGAGCTCTTTGAATACTAAACACATGGAAAAAAGGCATGAATACCATTCATTCAAACTTAAACATATTTCCCATGTATTTGGGATTCTATGCATTGATTCCAATTTGGTGAAGTTGTGGTTTACAAACTTCCTATTTCCTCTTATTATGATAGATGACTTCCCCTTCCAGTATTAACTATCCAAATATCCTGTGAAATGATTGGAGAGGTATGATATTGCATAATCAATACTTTTTCAGTAGCAGATACATCATGGATTAGCTTGACTCTGTCTAAGGCTTTCATGCTCTCAGGTGATCCCATGGCTGCATAGAATGATATTTGTGCGAGTGTTTTCACTTTGACGTTAAATATGCAATGTGTTGGCACTACACAGGGAATGAAGGATTCCCATGTAGAATTAATAACAAGGCATGAATGTTGTAAATGTCATAGTGATCCCCTGATTTTATTGAAAAGTTATTTCTTTCAATCAAATGTAAATAAAGAAATTGATAACGAAAAAGTTTCTGCATGTTTGCTCAGCAGTAATTGTTGTTCGAGGTGCCTTTACAAATAGATTGACCATAGTTTGAAGATCAAATTCTCTAAAAAAAGCACCTAGACGTATGTGGAAGCAATAATAGACATGGGACTCAACCCCCTAAGATAGTCTGATGATATCCTAAAGTTATTAGACTAGACTTTCATTATAGCACAATTCATGGGACTGAAAAATCATGACCTCGTAATTAAGAACTTCGCTATAAAGACGTATTAAACTCCCTTTCGCTACGAGTGTTCCATTTTCACTGGGTACATTTGTGTCATATCGTGGACGAATGCCGTGTTTTCACGCCATGAATTTTTTTCTTCCTGTTGACGAATGCCATATTTTCATGGGTTTGGGGCAAAGCGAGGTGGTGGCTGGTTGAAATGGTAAATTCATAAATGATCCCAACCTGAGGGACACAGGACCTTTTTCTGGCCTGCCAGATTGGATAATCTCTACCCTTCCCCTCCGTTTCCCCTTGTTCACTGCTCAGATTCACTTTGGAGAGTACCAAATAGCCAAAAAGTACCAATACCCAGTGTGAATTTGATGTGATTGAGTTGATTTGGGCCTGGGTAACAAACTGGGTTGCAACAAAGAATAAAACTCAGATGTAATTCAGCAATGTATTTAAGCTTTGAAACGAATGCCATATCGACATGGAAGAATGCTGTGGAACATATGAGAACATTTAAGGAGTATTATTGGATCAAGGACTGGTTGGTGGAGGAATTCACAGAACATATTGTCTTAAACATTGGAGAACAAAGCAGTAGTACCTACAGCAGAACTGATAATGATTAATTTTAGATTTATAATATTTAACGGTAAGAAACACTTATACTCATTTTATGTTCCTAGTCCAAGATGAATGCATGTCAAGATCAAAATTTGCTATAATTTTTCTTCTGCTCGTATAAATATTAATCCTTTAACTGCGGCATGACGTCTTATCATGTCATGGTTGCCTATACCCACTGGCTGATGACGTCCTATCACGTCATGGGTACTGTTAAGCTTTCTGCTTTCGCAGAGGGCACGTCACTGTGTCTAGCGACCTTGTAGTGGTCTCCCGTCCTTCAGAACAGCTCAGACAGTTGTACCCTGAAGACTGTTTGGATTTACGCCTATTTTCTGCATCGGTAAAATTTTTTCTTTGAACTCAAGGTAAGCGTGTTTTTCGTAATTCAATAACTCTCGCACACACTATTTTGTGAATATGTATTTCTTTTCGTATTATTTATTAGTTTTGTTTTTTCATTTCTTTTCTTTTTATAAATTTTCCGGGAGAATAAATTGTTGTATTTTGGTGAAAACGTATGTTTATTTGTTTTACTAGTGTATATTTTATCAGTTATTTTTCGTCAAAAAAAGGCTTTCGTTAATCTTACGCAATAAATTATCAGTTATTTTGTATTTATGACATTTAATGAAATGTTGATTTATATGATCAGGTTAGTTTAGGATATCATCATTTAAAAGAGTTAATGTTGTCCTTTTCATAATTTTTTAAAGCATTATTTTCCCGGTTTTCACCAACAGCGAGAGGAATTTTCCGATTGTGAGTTTATCTCTGTGGAAACTTAGCATCCGGTGAGCAGTCGTTCTTTCACTTATCAAAGTAAGTATCATTTGCTATTTTATGATACAACTTTTAGTTAAATTTTACCATTTGTGCATTTTATTTATTTAAACTGTCCTTTACTCTAGTCTGTCTCCTACTGCAATACTTCTCAGTCTTCTTGGGAGAAGGAAGCTTGTTTCAAGGTATTTAATTTTTATTATCTTCACAAATTCATTATTTATAACTAAACACATGCAAAGCATCCATTAAAGAACATAGCATTTTTAATTAGCTTCTATTTAGGTCAGTTTTCATTTGAACTATCGAAGAACATTTATATCCTTATGTGCATAATTTTCCGAGCTCCAGTGGGGTTAATTTTTTTTCGCACCTTCTCCTTAAATAATTTTTATGAGTCTTCCATCTCAGATTATTCCAACAATGCTATCTTTCAAGAGTCAATCGAGTTCGGCATCTATCCCATTTCATTTATAGTGAAGACGATACATTTTACTTCTGAATGTCGAGTACGCGCAAAGCTATACTTCTGTACAAACGACGAAGATAAAGAGTAAAATATTCATTGTATACGGTTGCAGAATGTCATTGTACATACCCAGTATTTCCCCCGGTATGCTCGAAATGATCTCATTTTTGAGCGTTTCTCGCTCAACAGAATGGTTTTTCAAGGGACTCTTCAGATGACATTTGATGAAAGGACAGTTAAAGCATTCAACATAGAGTGATTATATTTTTACGCGTCTCAGTATTCTGCCTCTTTCGTGAATTAAGTGGAAGACAAAAATACATTTGAAATTTGAACCTGAGAAATTATTTACAAAATTTTCTAAATAGACCCGTCACGAATGTCGTTCGTTTTTTCCCACAGAGATAAATTTAAAACTTAACGATGCGGGATGGAAAGTTTATTAGTCAGAGCATACTCAATATTTCTAGGTAGTAACATCTAAAATGTATGTCCAAAAGTCCAAAGAACCATTAGTGCAAGGCCTGAGACAAGGAAAGAACGAGAAAAATTAAAGAAGTTGGAAAAACCCTGTGAAAGGCACGTGTTCCCTTGCCTTTTGGTTTAACCTCTACCAAATATGTGCGAGGTACAGGGTTTTTCCAACCCCTCTTAAATCTCTTTTTTCTTTTAAATTTCTGTTTGAGGCTTTCGCAGCACTGGATTGCAGTTCTCCCCATTGTTTTTCGGGATAGCTGCGTCAAATTTTATTCAGATGACGTTTCGTGGCCTATGCTGGCCACATCTTCAGATCAGGTCTGAGTGCCGACAGATGAAAATGGCCCTATATATGTACCATCCTCAGGTTGGCCTACCAGTGGCGCGACCAATCAGTGTCAAGGACCCCGATTTTGGCGTGCTTTTGCGTATGAGTCTCTTCCAAGCGGTGTTCAGTCTATGCCCATCATCTCTACCCAGGACATGTGTTCACTAATCCCGGGAATTAGATTATGATTGATAAAGCAAAAGTCCTAGCCAAAGAAAAGCATTATTTCCCTCGCATCATCCGGGAGGCTATTGAAATTGAAAAAGTAGCAGACAATTTCAATAGAGATGATGGGCATAGACTGAACACCGCTTGGAAAAGACTCATACGCAAAAGCGCGCCAAAATCGGGGTCCTCAACGCTGATTGGTAGCGCCACTGGTAGGCCAACCTGAGGATGGTATATATGCAGGGCCATTTCCATCTGTCGACACTCAGACCTGATCTGAAGATGTGGCCAGCATAGGCCACGAAACGTCATCTGAATAAAACTTGACGCAGCTATCCCGAAAAACAATGGAGAGAACTGCACTTTTTTCTTTCTTCCGCGGCAGGCTCTAAGATCACACCAAAAGTGAGCCACTCTGCTTTTCGACCAGCACCGTGCCGCCGAAACAATAAAATATGGTATTCCTGAAAGGGACGAATTGAGCTGGGTACATGGGAACGGCAGCTCATTGTTTCCTCGTTTCTTTATGTCGCTGAGGGAGGGCCTTTCCGGAGGGGTTGGGAGATAGGGGTCAGGATTAGATAGCCACGTGCGGGTGGCAGGTAGTCCTCAGGAATGGAAAGATTCTCTGCTAGAGACCAAACTTGGCTATAGGGATTTCCCCTCCCCCTCTCCGAAGTGGTCACCGATGTTTGGCATGCGCAACTCTCACACTCCTTGTTCCCACTTTCTTTCCCCTCTCTTTTCTCTTTGCCAACCCCTCGGGCACTTCCAACCACCCTAAGTGAAGGCGAGTCACGGGACAACAGGCAGGAAAACCCTCACAGCCCACTGAGGCCACCACAGCCGCTTGGGATGACTCGAACTTACTATCCACTCTCCGTTATTCTTTACATATCTCTGTTATTCTTTACATATTCACTCTACCCTTCAAAGTTAAAAAAATTCTCCTCGCCCTGCCATGCATTTCACGGTGAAATGAGGTAAGGGTGAAATTTTCAACCTCTGATAGGTATACTTATCTATACAATGATATTTTCCACTTCAACATGCCCACATATCGCGATAAGCACCGTGTCTTCATTACATAATACATTTGTAGAAATCATAAAATAAATTTTCTAATGGGTTTGTCAGGAATTAGCGACGTTAGCTCGATCTAACACTCTCATGTATTCTTTATTGGTACTTGGAATTATAATCCTCCATCTTCACCATTCTATAATTTTTTGCTTAAAATTTTATGCAGATGATTCGACAAAGGACGAAGAGGAAGGCGGATTCTAATGAAGAAGTCCAGTCATTTTCCCCGTCCTCCTCACTGGAGGACCCCCAGCCTTCCACTTGGAGGCAGGATCCACAGCCTCTAACACTTCCCTCCAAAATCTATGCCTATCCCAGGCGAGAGTATACGGAGGAGGAGATAGCAGATCTTTTGGAGGGAAGTGAGGAGGAGCTGGAGAGCTCTGATTTCTCCGGGGATTCTGAGCATGGCGACAGTGCTGAGGACAGCAAAGAGGAACAAAGACCACATTCAGGGTATTCGGATACGTCACTGTTGTCTCCTTCTATGCCCGATCCCAGACACCCTGACCAAAGCTCTTCTCCTTCTACTCTCAAACCCTTCTGCCAATCCTTCCTTACCACGTTGCATAACATGGTCCCGGAGTTCAGTACCCCCACAAAATTTCTCATTCAATGGAAACCCTGGCCTCATCACATGGCCATATCGTCTTCGAGGGAACCTATCGACTTCTTCTGCCTCCTCTTTCCTGATTCTCTTGTTCACGCAATAGTTGATCAGACGAATGCGTTTGCTGATCATCTTATGCAGACGAATGTGTCTCCGAAAGCAAGGATAGGGAAGTGGAAACATTTGACCTATGAAGAGTTTTTAACCTTCATAGGTTTATTGTTCCACATGGGGACTATTCCTCTAAGCAGAATATCAGATTACTGGAGTACTGATATTTTGTTTAACATGCCTTGCTGTCGGAAATGCATGAGTCGTGATCGATTCCTTTCCATCCTGCAAGTTCTCCACTTTTCACCTAACCCCAATCCTGATGACCCTCCACCAAATGATACCCTTTATAATGTCCGACCACTTTTAAATTCCTTCCATTCTCTAATGGACTCCTTGGTTATTCCTTCCCGTAACCTTTGCATTGACGAGTCTATGCTTCTTTGGAGGGGGAGGTTGCGATTCCGTATTTATATGAAATCCAAGAAGCATAAGTACGGAATCAAGCTGTACATGCTGACCGTGACTTCCGGGCTTGTTCTGCGATTCCTTGTGTATGCTGGTGCAGGAGATTCTGAACTTGGAGGGCGTGGACATGTTCATCTACATCTACATACTACCCTGCAAGCCACCTCAAAAGGCGTGTTAGGACACCAGCCGTTAAAAAAAAATTAAAAATGAAAATAAAAAATAAATTTTTCCGCCTAGCATTGATTAAAGTCCTTAATTGTTCGGGGGAAAAACGAATTCCCATACCTATCCGTTCGGCAAAATATCTCTCAATTTATCGATTCTGTCGGACCTGGAAATATAATGTGATTCTAATATGATGTTCTCCGTGTCGCTCTGAAAGATATTCATTCTCAATTGCTCAAGCAATCTAAGCCGAGCGCGTAGCCTCCGAGTCTCTAGCAGCTCCCACCCTAAATCGTTCGAAATCTGTGTTACGCTTTCTGTTCGGCCGTAGCAGTTTTTGACAAATCGCACAGCTTTCCTTTGTATTTTATTAAGTTCATGGATTAGGTCTTTCTCCGCCGGATCCCATATGCTCACTGCATATTCAAGGTGTGGCCGGACGAGCGCGAAATAGCACCTCTCCTTCACTTTATCATCTGAAGATCTTCCCACAATGCGCTTGACAAATCCTAGCTTCTTCAGGGCTCTGCCACAAATTTTTCTTAGATGTGTCCCCCACGATAGGTTCGAAGTTATCGTAACTCCCAAGTATTTCACTAGTTCCTTTTTTAAGGATCTGTACGGAACATGAGAGCCTGAGTCTACAGAAAATATGTTCTGCAGAGTTATTTTCCTATTAACACCTTACAAGCTGTTCCATAGGACTTAAGTAACTCTTTGGAAATATGTGAGGTTTCCGTTGACCCATTTCCCTTTCTAAGGACCTACAAGGAGTCTCGTAGGGAATTCCCCGGAACATCCTAGGGTATTCAGCAGAGCGTCCTAAGGATTGTTTCAGAACGTCGTAGGGAATTACTTAAAATGGCGTTTCAATACTTAAACGATGTCTACAGAACTTTTTAAGAAATTCAGTACAAGTATTTACAAGGAAACTTACGGAAAAAGTAAGGAATTTTTTAGCAGGGTAAGTCTGCCGTGTGGACTGCTAGTCTCTAAAGCACTTAATTACCTGTGAGAGTTATTAATTACTATATGTTCGCCTGTAGCAGTTTTTTACGATGAGTGTACCTTTTCTAGGTATTTTTTTAATGTATCTAGATACATCTTTCTGTATCCAGAGTCCCAAATTCTCGCGGCGTATTCGAGGTGTGGTCTAACCAGAGCGAAGTATGGCATCCCTTTTATCTTCCCACAACACGCTCATGATATTCATCACGTAATAAGAGGCATTCTAGTTTGAATAAAAACAATAAATATCCAAGAATGGGATTGCTAAAAATTTTTATCTGCCGAAAGTGTGAAAAAAATGATATAAAAATAAATTATGCTAAAAGAAGAACCAGCAAGCCGGAGCAAGAATTATCGAAAGTAAACAACCCGCATTGCTTGACTATCCCGGTGGACTGATGACGTTCTGTCACGTCAAAAATTAAAAACATTTTTAAACAAAAATGAAAAATCCTATGACACAAAAAACTATGTTATCGGCTTCAGTAGAGTAAAATGCTACATTTATTTTCAAAAAAATGGGTGTCGTCAGGATGTAAAAATAATTGTTGTATATTGTCAGCTTTGAAAGTGTTAACACTCACATATTTTGATATTGTCAGCTTTTCTGAGCAAAGTAATATTTTCTGTAGTGCATACTAGTGTTGAATTCCATTTGAAGACTTCAGCACATTACGTTTTGGTTCGGTAGCCAGCTAAAGAATGGTAAAACTTTTCGTAAAATGAGAAAAATCTGAGATAACCTTGTTCTTCTTGTTTCATGGTTTCACTGTCAATGTAATGAGTAAACGCGAGTATCAGAAATACACAAGGAGTGGTTCTCTCCATTATATTTCTTTGCACTGCAATATGACAGGAGGAGTTGATGGGCTCTGTCGCCTTTCCCCCACCAAACGGCCTTTCCTCTGTGGGACTGGTAGACGTGCAGCGCTGTACAGTTTGTCATTACGGCTGCAATTGGAAGTATGAACATTAACATATAATAACAGTTTTACAGATGGTGGATCACAAAAATTACAAACTATTTCATAAGTTTTTCCTTGGGTTGAATTTTTATAAATATCCTGTGCAAATTGTAAGAATTGATAATGTTTTAGCATTTTTGTTCATTAACAATAAATATGCATTATAAAGGTTTGTGCATGTCATTTTTTGTATCTCAATCAACTCTCATATTTGGTTAAAATTTAATGCTTTAGATTACGTAGTTTCTCCTTGGCTGAATGGCAAGTTTCATGAAGTTGACAAAACTGCTAAATTTAGGGTGTTTGGTGTTGATATTTGCATTAACATATCTCCATTTCTGGTAATATCATATAAGGAAAAGTATTGCTGTAATTGATATTATAAAATTATCTTGAAAGTGGTGCATGAAGTATTGTACTAGTTTTTACAAGGGCCAAGATAAAAATTCTCAAACTAAAGCGGCACCTCATTTTGATGTTCATGGCGAACGAGGGCATAGTCCAATCTTTGAAAATAAATATCTCAGTTGTTTATGCGCTGCCCACAACCAAACTTGTTTGTGAGGTAAGACAAAAGACATATTAGTCAAACTAGAAAAATAATTCAAATTTAAAAATGGCATTTTTGTTGTTAAGATTAAAACTATTAACTTTTTACAATTTCAAAGATTATTTACCAAAATAATCACAATGTGTTGCTGTACATTCTTTTGCAAACTATATAGTCATCAACTGTTTCTCAAGCTTTTTTTGTTCAGTAGATACAGAGTGGTCTAAGCACAAAATGGTGGAAACTTTGATATTCTAGATCTGCCAAATTTTTTTCAAAATTACTTCTACACTTTTTCATAAAATGCTAGAAGAAATTAGCACAAAAATTGTAGTTTGAATCGCAGACACTAAGGGTCAACTCTCTTTTAATCCCATGTGGAATGACTCATATGAAGTTGGCAATGAGTTACCTTTATCTTCTGTCACATTAAAAACAACATTTGTAAGTTTAGTTAATAAATATAATTCTGGAACTTGTTGGATTTTTTTCAACAGATATTTTATCTATGGTGAGACAGTGGTGGCATAAAAAAAATAAATGGCTCAAAATCTCCGATCTCCATTCTGTGAGTGCTGTAGAGTAATACTCACAAAGCTCTGAAAAAACCCTTGGCAATGAAAAGTAAACAATGGTTTCTACGTGGATCTGATTAAAAACGTTTGATTTACTATGCTCACTCATCGCATTGTTTTACCGCAGAGGAACGCTAATTTAACCCTTTTGCTGCGGCCGTATTTCGGAAACTTGCCTCTTCCTGTGCGGCCGAAAAGTGAAGGGTCATCAAATATTTTTTTCGCCAATGTCTAAGGGAGGTTGACGATGGGTTTTCAGATTCATAAATAACAAGACCATGCTTTTTATTTAATTCTTTTACTGTCATCTAGATATTTTAACATTTAAAATATTTTTAGAGTATGATAATCTATAAAGCAACCATCAAAACATAACGCTTTGTCGCAATCACGGCACCAAAATCGCGTGTCTTTTCTGACACCCTTTCTACGTGTTGTATGTTTGCACACAAAACATGGTCTTTGTGCATGCTTTCTATTTTCAGTTTCCGGAATTTTTTCACAAAAATGCCTTGCTGTCAGCCTGTCATCAATATTTTCGATGCAGTTCAAACTTGCTCGGCCTCTTGACTTAGATTTCGGCTTAGCGCCGTATTTTCCTAATAACTGCCGCAGAACAATAGTTATAAATTTTCTCATTGGGATTTTTTTTCCAGTGTTTACCTTGTACAAATAATACGCATTTAACATACTAATATCTACAAGATGAAAAAACAATTTTTTATACCATTTCAAAGTCCATTTATACCATTTCAAAATTTCACATGCCCAGGGAAAGATTAACAATGTTGAAAATCATGCAATTCAGCAAAAATATTAACTACAAGTATATTCAACTCATAATTACAACTTTTATATGCTATATCTATGTGAATACATTAGCATAGCTAGAGAAATAAATTTACTTATACCTCAAATGTACTCACCTGTTGGCGACCATCCTCTTCATTTTCTGTGTCACTTTCCAGAATTAAACGAAATCCTTCATCATTCTCCTCATCATCTTCGAGGTCTAACCTTTGAGGAGACCTGTTGTCTACACCATGATCATTAAGAGCCTGGAAAATTAAAAGAGATATATTTCCTTCATTTACATTCTCTCTACAGCTGAACTTACAACTGTCTCATTTTCCACAGACATGAGAAATTGGGAAAAATCAATAAGCCCAAAAATTTGTTTTCTTACAGAGAAAATGGAGATTTTTCCAAAAGAAGACAGTTCAACTTTACAGCACTGCCAGATGTAGAAGATCTCAGGATTTAAACAGACCTGCAATACCTGATAGGTCATGAAAAATGATGTATGAGCCTTAAAATTGGTCAGCAAAATCAATGTGTGTTGATTTTACATAAGTGAGTACGTACCATCAATTTGGGTACTGCCGAATAGAATGTAGGATTAAGGGTTAAGATTAATTTTTCATACCCAGCCCGAATGAGATATTAAAACCCTTATTGGGCTCGTAGGAATCCACGACACCTCACCTGTAAGGTTATATGAGATAGGTTGGTAGATCAATTCATGTACATGAAGAGTTCATTAGGGTACTAGCGACTTAGGTGGATATTTGTCATATGGCGTAAAGATTGCATGATATCACATCGTGTAATAGAGATTCAATTAAGTCATGAGCATCGTATTCTACTCATTAGCTGGAGAGACTTTAATTAGCGTTCCTCCACAGTAAAACAATGTGATGAGTGAGCATAGTAAATCTAACGTTTTAATCAGATCCACGTAGTAACCATTGTTAACTTTTTATGGTCAAGGTTTTTATTTAGAGCTTTGTGAATATAATTTTATAGCACTCACAGAATGGAGATGGGAGATTTTGAGCCATTTATTTTTTTTATGCTACCTGACTGTCTCACCATAGATGAAATATCTATTGTAAAACAATCATCCAACAAGTTATAGAATTACATTCATTAACTTAACTTACAAATGTTGTTTTTGATGACACAGAAGATAAAGGTAACTCATTGCCAACTTCATATGGGTCATTCCACATCAGATTAAAAGAGAGTTCACCCTAAGTGTCTGCGATGCAAACTACAATGTTTGTGGAAGTTTCTTCGAGCATTTTATGAATAAGTGTAGAAGCGTTTTTGAAAAAAACATTGGCATATCTAGAGATGATCAAAGTTACGATCATTTTGTGCTTAGATCACTCTGTATCTCCTGAACAAAGAAAGCTTGAGAAACAGTTGATGTATTATACAGTTTACAAAAGAATGTACAGTAACAGCATGTGATTATTTTGGTAAATAAACAAAAGTTAGATGAAATTGTTCAAAGTTTAACAGTTTTAATTTTAACAACAAAAATAATTTCATTTTTAAATTTTAATTATGTTTCTAGTTTGACTAATATGTCCTTTGTCTTACCTCACAAACAAGTTTGGTTGTGGGCAGTGCATAAACAACAGATATTTAACTTTAAAAATTGTACTATGCCCTCGTTCGCTATGAACATCAAAATGATGTGCCGCTTTATTTTGAGAATTTTTATCTTGGCCCTTGTAAAAACTAGTACGATACTTTAAACACCACTTACAGGAAATTGTATTATTCCAACTACAGCAATATTTGTCATTATATGATGTGACCAGAAATGGAGATATATTAATGCAAAAATCCACACCACACACAATAAATTTAGCAGTTTTGGCAACTTCATAAACCTTGCAATTCAGCCTAGAAGAAACTATGATATCTACAGCATTAAATTTTCACCAAATATGAGAGTTGATAGAGATACAAAAAATGGCAGGCACAAACCTTTATAATGCATATTTATTGTTAATGAACAAAAATGTTAAAACATTATCAATTCTTATAATTTGCACAGAATATTTTAAAAAATTAAAGCCAAGGAAAAACTTGTGAATTAGTTTGTAATTTTTCTGTGATCCACTATCTGTAAAAATGTTATTGTTTGTTAATGTTCATACTTCCAAATGCAGCCGTAATGGCAAACTGTACAGCGCTGCACATTTACCAGTCCCACAGAGGAAAGGCCGTTTGGTGGTGGAAAGGCGACAGAGCCCATCAACTCCTCCTGTCATATTACAGTGCAAAGAAATGTAATGGAAAGAACCAACTCCTTGTGATTTATGATACTAGCGTTCACTCATTACATTAACAGTGAAACCATTATCCAAGAACAAGTATTTCCTCAGATTTTTCTCATTTCATGATAAGTTTTACCATTCATTAGCTGGCTACCGAACCAAAACGTAATGTGTTTAAGTCTTCAAATGAAATACAACACTAGTATGCACAACAGGAAATGTTATTTTGCTCAGTAAAACTGACAATATCAAAACATGTGAGCCTTAATATTTATATGTGCAGAAGAAAAATTATAGCAAATCTTGATCTGGATTTGCATTCATCTTGGCCTAGGCACATAAAATGAAAAAAAGTGTTTCTTACCGTTAAATATTATAAATCTAAACTTAATCATTTTAAGTTCTGCTGTAGGTAAATCTGCTTTGTTCTCCAATGTTTAAGACAATATGTTCCGTGGATTCCTCCACCAACCGGTCCTTGATCCAATAATACTCCTTAAATGTTCTCATATATTCCACAGCATTATTCCATGTCGATACTGGCATTCGTTCCAAAGCTTAAATACATTGCTGAAGTCATCCTGAATTTTTTGAGTTTTATTCTTTTTTGCAACCCAGTTTTTCACTCAGGCCCAAATCAACTAAATCGCAACAAATTCACATTGGGTATTGGTACTATTTGGTCCTCTCCAAAGTGAATCTGAGCAGAAAGTAGCCGCATAGAAAGAATGTTTCACATAAACAGTTGAGAGTAAAAGTGGAGAGGTTGCTTAACAGTGAGGAAATTATACAGTATAGTTACATGCTTAAGGCTGCCCTATCCTTTAAGCAGAGAGAATGTATCAGAGAGAGAGAGGGTATATCAGAAACTAGACAGTGAATGATGTGTGGGAGAGTTTAAAAGGAATGATTATAGAAAATGCTAAAAGTGTATGTGGAAAAAGAGTGGTAGGAAAAACTAAAAGGTAATGCTTGGTGGAATGTAGAGGTAAAAATTGCAGTCAGGGTAGAGAGAGAGGCATACATGAATATGATTACTGCTAAATCTGAGGAAGAGCATACTAGGGCATGTGAGATTTATAGACAGAGAATGAAAGAATCTCCTTGAGTCTTCAGAAGAAAGAGTCTTCAGATAAATATTAGTGGAAAGATTGAGGAATATTACTTTTGACAGACTATAGGGTGGGCAAAGTGGGTTTATGCCTGTAAGATGATGTAGTCACCAGCTTTTCACCATTCTGCAAGTGATAGAGAAATATATGGGCATTCTAAAGAAAGTGAATTGTGCATTTGTTGTCTTAGAGAAGATAAATGACAGAGTAAATAGGAAGAAGATGTGGAAGGTTTTGAAGGAATATTGGATTATGGAAGCAGCAAGGTGAGTTTTGTGAATCAGGAGAGATAATGGAATTGATGGTAAATGCATGCAAGACCAAAGTAGTAGTTTTTTAAATAAGAATTGGAAGAAAACTGTATGATGATGACGAATGGTGAAGTACTTGTAAAAGTGGATTATTTTGTGCAGGTAGGAAAGTTGATTACAAAGGATGGACGGATAAATAAGTAGATAAAGAGACATGCCAATGCTGGAAGGAAAGTGGTAGGTAGCATGTGGAGCATATCAAGGAACGAGTGCCTGTCTAGGGAAGCAAAAGACGCCATGTACTAAAGGGTGCTGCTTCCCACTTTGTTGTGTGGTACTAAAACATGGGAATGTCAGGAAAGACATAGAAGTAGACTAAACGTCGTGGGTACGAGTTATCTTAGGAGTGTTTGGAGCAAAGGTAGGATGGATAGAATCAGGAATGAATGGGTAATAATTGAATGTGGGAAGGATGCTCCAGTAATGGACGTATATGAAAGTTGTATGCTTCGTTGATTTGGCCATGTTGAGAGAATGGCTGAGAGTCGAATAACGAAACATACATATAAGAGTGAAATGAATGGTGCGATAGGTGGATGTAGGCTGAGGAAATTCTTAGGAGGAGGAATATTAGGAGTCTTAAAAATAGGAGAGCATGTGTGATGCAGTGTATGGGGGTAAATGAGGCGAAAATGGTTTGCTAGGATAGGTCAGTATGAAGGGCATTATTAAAGAGTATTTAGATGTACAAACGTGTGCTTGTGAGTGAAATTCTGACTGTGCCTACCCAGGAAGGGAATGGCATGATTGGTATGTATGTATGTATGCTTGATGTAATGTAAAAAAAGGGTATTTGTATTATCTATATATTGTGAGTATATCTTGATGAATTTGTCATTCATGGTAACTTGTATTCCAATAATAGGGTATTATTTGGACTGTATAACATATAAATTCATTGAAACTGAATGATATCACCATCAGATTGGAGTTTCTGAGAGGCAGTTAGATGAACACTGTATATATTTAAGTATAAGTTCAGTTGGAATCATCTTTTTTTTAAGTTTGCATAACCTGGTTAAAGATATCCGGTAATAAAATAAGATGATTTTATGGGGCAATATTACCCTGAGTTGGATGCATCAAGCCATTTGTATCACTAATATGGTCGTACCCCTCGTCTATTTGCTTGGGTAGCATTGGTGGATTCATTTTTAAGTATTTATTTATGATAATATAGATACATATTGACTCAGATGGACACAAATATTTATTGATTAGTCACTCTCTTCTTATGAAATGTCAGGTACCTATCAATATAGAGGAGGCAGACATGACAGAAGGGAAGTCAACAAATGAGGAAAAAGAGGATATCATAATTGAAGGTGAAGGTATCTCTTGTGAAAATGAATGCCTTGGGTACATGGATGACAATGCTCTGTACAAGGTAATCACTTTTATATCTACTTTAAACTGTAAGCGCCTAAGCCTGCTCTTGTGGACCCTTGATACCGTACATACACTGAAGTTAACCTACATTATTTGTGTACGGAATATGTGTTTGATGGTATTTCTAATTTATGGTAAAATCACATACTTCTTCATATTGTGTGTTGTGTCATTTCTGTGGGAGGCCCAAAAACTATAGAAACCCCAAATCCCAAATTATTGCAGCAATACGATTTCTGCATTTGAGATTCTGTTCTTTACAAATTTACAAATAAGAGGAATTTACTTTATTTAAGAAGCTTGGAAATGATTGTACTTATCATCGCATATAAAAACCAGAGTAAAAGTGCACATTATACATTTTTCTGCTCAATGAAGGGTTAAACCTCAAATCTTTAACGAAAGTACTAAAATGTTCAGAGCAGAGTAAAAGAATGAGAGTTTATTAATGTGAGATATCACTTTTAAAATCCACGGAAGGAGAAGGAAACAACTGGAGACAATGTGCGTTTGACCAGTGGAATTGCTGATGAATCAATGGATGTGTCCAGACCCAGAGTGCCTCGGTTGGGAATTGTTGAACCTCTGCCTCGTTCACCTTGTGATGTGAGTTCTAATGCTGATCTTCAATGTGTACATATTTTTAATGAATGAATTGCTTGTTTAACGAGAATGAAATGATGATCACTGTGAAAGCTAATCACAAACAAATATGTTAACGACATGATAACTATATATACATGTATTCTAAATTAGGATGAGTTTTAAGTCAGTGGGACTGTACATTCTGTTTTTAATATCAGGAAGTTGAGGTAAACAAAATTCCCATTTTGTCATCCTATGATAAAAACGTTTTATCGCAAGAAGACTGCATTATCCATATTGAACTAGATAAATCCTGGGATATGATTGGAAAGCATTTACTGTAATTTCTTCTGAAAGTCTACTTTCTACACTACAATGTTGTGTTAGTTGGTATTTCGAATTTATGGTAAAATCAGATACTTCTTCATGTTGTGTGTTGTGTTATTTGTGTGGGAGGCCCAAAAACTATAGAAACCCCAAATCCAGAAGTGTAGCGGCAATAAGATGTCTGCATTTGAGGTTCTGTTCTTTACAAATTTACAAATAGGGGGACCTTACTTTATTTAAGAAGTTTGGAAAAGATTGTACTTATCATTGCATATAAAAACCAGAGTAAAAGTGCACATTATACATTTTTCTGCTCAATAAAGGGTTAAACCTCAAATCTTTAATGAAAGTACTGAAATGTTTGGAGCAGAGAAAAAGAATGAGAGTTTATTAATGTGAGATATCACTTTAAGAATTCTCTGAAGGAGGAGGAAACAACTGGAGACAATGTGCATTTGACCAGTGGAATAGCTGATGAATCAATGGATGTGTCCAGACTCAGAGTGCCTCGGTTGGGAATTGTTGAACCTCTGCCTCGTTCACCTTGTGATGTGAGTTCTATGGCTGCTCTTCAATGTAAACTTACTTTTTATGAATGAATTGCTTGCTTAATGAGAATGAAATGATGATCACTGTGAAAACTAATCAAAAACAAATATGTTAACGACATTATAACTATATATACATGCATTCTAAATTAGGATGCGTTTTAAGTCAGCGAGACTGTAGATATTGTTTGAATATCAGGAAGTTGAGGTTAACAAAGTTCCTCTTTTGTCATCCTATGATAAAAACTTTTTATCGCAATAACATTGTATTATCCATATTGACCTGGCCAAATCAAATATGAGGTAAAAAGGCCATTTTAGAACTTGGCAAATCAAGCAATCTTGCCTTGAAACCTAGTACGCATCGAAAGCTATGATGTCATGGACGCGTCATCACCATGCGCTTGTTCACTAGCTATCGAGGAAAGATACCAAGTCAACGAAAAAGGAGACTTGTTATGCTTGCTAGGTTGTAAGTTCGACTTGGGGTGTGATAATATGGGCTTGTATGGAAAATAGAAGTGAAATACAAACTCTCAAATGGATACTATTTTATCATTACTACGTATATTTGGGTGATATTCATTATTTTTTGCGGAAAAATTGACGAATTCGTTATATTTAAAGGCTTTTCAAATGGGAATATACTGATAAAAGATAGTTGTTTATGTGTGTTGTAGTAAGACCTAATAGTTGTGTGAATAATTTCGTACATTGTAAATGTACCTTGCCTTGTTTACTTCATTGAACCTACAAAATCTATCTTCCTTACTGTGGAAGGAAAAGAAATGAAATAATGAATAAAGAAATTAAATGAAAGAATTATGGTCCAATGGAAAGTACTCTAAGGTAGCCATAATTTCATTGGCAGCATTATTTTTAGCTAATGAACATCATAATTATTAATAACGTTAAGATTGGAGAGTTCTTTCTGTTCGAAAAGTCTCTGCCCATTTTGTAAATTGGTTTATAAAGAAATGTTCCTGTGAAGAATGCCAGCATCTTCTTTTTGGAGAAGTTTCTGAAATGGCAGATGTATACTTTTCCTTTCTTGTTGAGGGACTGGGATCAGGTAAAGTTTGCCCTTCAGAAAATTAAACTTCTGTTTGTTAAATTAGTTTTAAATTTGGTGAGACCAGTACTGGAGAAGGAAGGGCATAAAAAAACCTGTCAAGTATACCCCATCCTATTATTGAACAGGCGGTGGATGTGAGCTGCTTAAGCTGTGAGAATCACATGGCTGAGATGAAAAATGATTTCAAAAACTATACGTCTGACATGTGCATAAGAAAATTTTGTATTGAGGAGAGCAAGAAGATTTTATCTTTTAAATATTGAATGTGTTTAATTGTCTTTGTTTTATATGCCATATGAGCCAGTGAGAGTTAGTTACTATCTAATCTAGTATTCCACTACCTGAATCTTGCTTTCTTGTTTTTATGTGTTGTGAGTCTCTCTTCAGTGTTATCGTCTGGAAAGGAATATATATTTTGCTGCTCTAGTACTTTAAAATTCTGCACTAATTGTGTTGAAACAATTAGAAGTAATACATGTGAAATTTCAATTTGAAGTAATTGTGAAACCATAATGCATTATAATATGTTGGCAATTATAAATATATAGAATACCAGTATGTTAGCTTAATTTTTCATTTATAAAGGAGTTGCATTTATTTTGCAACAGAGGTAATATTTCAGAGTTGAACTTTTCTGTAATCAATTGAACAGAATTTTACTTGTCTTTCCAGTCATGGAATAATCGAGGGAAAGTATGTGAAACTAAACTTCTGTTGATTCATGTCTTTCATTTGTCACAGGTATTTATTTTGCTGCCATAAAATTTAAACTTTTTTGCTAATTCTGTTAAAATGTTTAGCAATAGTACATCAGGGTGTCCAGCACTCTGGAAAACCGAGAATACAGGAGATCTCAGGGAATTTTATTTTCACTGGAAATCTCAGGGAAATATCGAATTGACTTTGGAATTTTCTGTGGTGTCAATGTATATGACAGCAACAGAAGCAATGTGCCATTACGGCTAGTCAAATTTCCGTTGCGTTGTCGCATTTTCATTCCTGTAATCACTAAAAGTAGTTAAAATGTTTTCTATATAGGTACATTGTGTTCTTATTGGTCATAGTATGTTAATCAGTGGCGTTAAGATGGTCCTTTATCGGCAAGTTGCAAAGTCAAATTTCTCTTGTATTTCCACATTTAGAAAAATTAGGAAAAAAGTTAATTCCTTAAGTTTTTTAAGTTGTTGATCATTTTATATCAATTTTGTTCATAGCAAAGTCTGGCTGTATTATAATGTTGTTCCTGAGCACCTGCATGGTAATGTTTAAATCTAAGGGTGGTGATGTAATTTTCTCTCAAACTATTTTAGTGTTCGGTTCATTTTCCTCTAAATATGCAAGTTGAAAAATAATCCTTACGTTTAATCACCCAAGAAACATACCGAACATTCTTTTATAATTAAGGAAAAAAAATCATTATTTTCTCAGGAAAAATAAAAATTATGTCTGGAAAACGTGGAAGTCTCAGGGTAATTTCAAATGCTCAGCTGCTGGACACCCTGTACATGTGACATTTGAATATGAAGTAAATGTGGAACTGTATTGTTATAAAATATGTTGGCAGTAATAGATCTCAGATGTGTGTGATCTATCTAACCTGTGTTGGATTGATTTTTAAGTAGTAAATGAATGGCATTTAAAACCTAATGATGTCCTCTTATTTCCTTATTGCCACATTGTTGTATTTTTTATTTTTTTTTGTTTATTATGTATTGTTGTATTTAACAGAACTTTGTGTTAATTAATTACATGCAAAGGAATTGTTTTCATATTGCTTCCTATTTCGGACAGTTAAATTAAGGTAAAATTATTTTCTCATGCTCTTCTGATGGAAATCATTTGTATTATTAATGTAAAATTTAGCTTGGTTTCAGAGAAACATGGACTAATTCACAAGATTTTTTCCTTTATTGTATACTATGGCTTTTCTATGATATAAATTTACTTTGCAGCCTATTGAAAAATATCAGGTAAAATGTGTGCTCCTCATGAGTAATAGCCAGGTGTTCGTTAATAGGACTGTTTAAGTCCTTGCTTTTCAGCCAACTAATTGTCCTCAATTATCCGTAACTATCAAGTTAATTGATATATCCTTAAAGGTTGTGGACAAAATTTCAAAAGTTTTTCCTTTCTTGCCCTCAGCGTCATTAGAATAACAATTAAAACGATTAAAACCATGAACCGATTCAAAAATCCCGGGAGAACGCTGGTTGATAGCGACAATAGCGCCTCCTATCAGTTGGTCCTCGAACTACTTACGAAACAAATTTGCCTCTCATTAATTTCTTCGTGTGAAAGGAAGAGCTCGGAAATCCTCGGTTTTTTCACATCTCTAATGATGTTGAAATTTTTACCGCTCCTATTTTGCTTATAAAAAGTGCTGCCATCTGGCTCTTGCTTGTCTCCGCTTCAATTCGGTAAAAACACAATCGTTAATTCATCGAAGTATTCTTGTTGGCGTCGTTTATGTTCATTGTCGCATGGTCGACTAAACTAACCGAAGGAGTATAAGACGTTTGTGAATAGATGAGCTAGGAAGAAAAATTGTAACTATTGTGGCATACGAGGTAAATAATTACGTGAGGATCATGTTAATCATGGTATAGTTGTTGTATTCGGGTACCACCCATTTCGCCTTGTTACGTCGCTTCTTGACATACTTAAAAGGTTCTTTCTAATTCTTATTTATGCTGAATGACAAGGCAGGATCCAGTGTTCCACACATTTCCCTTCGAAACTTCGTTTTCAGACAACTGAAGATATCAATTACACCTCTGCTGCGAATTGGGGTATTATATTGAAAATGTGAAACGGCGCATTTGTGTTGGATCCATTGTAAACATTCCTGTGTAAACATAGACATGCTCAGGAGTGTTAGTGATTTCTCGGACGATGAAGAGGCACCCCTTTGTCGACTGTGCCTTGCGAAAGAAGAAGATTTGATCTGTATTTTCGATCCGTGTGGATATCAGGGTTTTCGACTGTGGGAAGTAATCAAGGAACTCCTTCAGG
The DNA here is from genome assembly GCA_963169105.1 of Ceriagrion tenellum. Lineage (NCBI taxonomy): Eukaryota > Metazoa > Arthropoda > Insecta > Odonata > Coenagrionidae > Ceriagrion > Ceriagrion tenellum. The sequence goes on from OY720645.1 coordinate 2,425,632, forward strand.
TGGAGGTAAGTCTGTACGATAGTTTCGTGTGTCATGTATCTGTCGGTGAAGTGTAGAAATGATGTAATTTTGCCCATTAACTAAAAACTTCGGATGTTTCATGGCAAATGTTACGCGTATAATCATTTATGTGTCGCTCCTAACTTGTACGAGCCAAATGATGTTAGAACGTCTGTAAAATGTGTAGAGGAAGGATGGCAGTGGATGAAGGAGGTGCTTAGCTTTGTTTTATAGGGCAACACAACTTTCCAAATGCATTGGGTCAATTCCATGCAAAGAGGATCCGAGGAATTTCGTGACGTATAGCCGTCATATGTCGTTTGAAACTTGTAACTGTGCATTTCCCTACCATACTAGTTAATTTCTCGTATTAAATCAGTTTCACCGAAGCCAGCGCTTAGTTAAAAATTTAGGTGTTACGCCTTCCTGTTTGTTTTGAGCATTGGTCTGTCTCGTCGGATGAATTATTTCGTAGTGAATTTAATGTGCATTGTGAGATCTGATTTCACGGACTTCAAATAAGTATGAGCCGTCCATTACATTTTAGGGATGGAGTTGTGATTAAATAAAATTTAAAGCAATTTATTAGCCGTGTGATATTATAGGAGGTAGAATGCCAGGCAATTAGAGAAGAAAACAGTACACTCCTGTGTAGTGTTTAAAATATATACAGGGTAAATTAAACTGTTAATATTGCCATCAAAGAATACGTACTGTAATTTAGCAATGAATAGGCAGCAGAAATAGTATTAATTTAGCCAAAAACGTCCCAGTTAATTTATGATAATTTATGCATGTCGGTGATAAATATAAAGTGTCTGAAGTGGAAGAATAAATCGCTGTATTATTTAATGCAATTTAATGGCTTGAGAGTTGAATAGTCAATTTTTTTAGTTTCCTTAACCATGATTGATAGTTAAATTTGAGATTTGAGAGAAAGTTTTCTCTGACGTGTGCTAACCGATTATTAAGGAATGGATGAAATAAAGCTGACATCCCATCCAAACTCCTGAGAACTTCACCAATGCAATCCAAAACTTTTGCAAGATGAAGAAATTTCCATGAGCTGAAAATAAAACCCAAGAAAATTACATTGTGCTATGAATGTGGCTGTAATTGTATAAAATGTATTTCTATTAACGTCTTTCAGATATAACCCTTTTATACTAACCACCTGGAAAAAAATACAACTATGATTTCTGATACTTCTCTGCTCTTGTCTTCTCCAAAGGTGTCCAAGGAAGACGGACTGCCATGGACCATTTGCAAGAAATGCGTTGAAAAAGTAAAGGAGTTCAAACAATTCAAGACGATGTGCATCCGCACAAAGATTACATTCCTCACGATGATCACCAACAGGGGCTTAGTGGTGAGTGTTTGTTATCTTCATCAAAATGACCAAGCAGTCCCCAGAGCAACCACTGGGACACGATGTTTCAAATCAGTGTCTTTTGTCTGATTACACTTTCTTTGCTAACAAAATATTGATACACAGTTTATAATGAAATAGAGGGGGCCAGCAGTTTACTTTGTTATATCCGAACTTTGTTATGTGTGGGCCTGTTCTTGTGAACTTAAAATTGAACTTTGAACCATGTAAACTGCTGTAATAACGTGGCTATTGTTTTATAACCTCGCTCAGGAAGAAGAAAGGAAGAGTCTAGGCGGAAGCATTTAGGAAAAAGGCTACCATCCGAATCAGTCGAAAATACTTCCTTTTTCGTCTATTTCAGAGTCTGTCACCTTCGCCAACTTCTAAAGAACGTTTTACCTGAGACGCTTAAATGAACATACTAATTCAACTATCTTTTGCTCAGTAAAGATTGGAAAGGGTGGAGGGATTATTCTGTTGTCTCGTATTCATACATTCACAAAATGCACCTATTTACATGATGAAATTTTCGTGAAAGGAAAGAGTATGTTTCCTGAAGGGTATCAATTTCCATAAGGACTATCATTTACGATTATATGAACCACGCATCATATTTAAATCATCCGCTTCAAGGCTGCTAAGCAAGACTCATTTCAGTATGCATTTGTTAAAAGTGGGATTTTTTCATGGCGAAAGGGCCTTTTTTGACGGGGAACGGCTTCCACTTTGTTAAATGCGGGACTTTGTTGTAAGCGGGTTCATTTTAAGTGGACTCCACTGTATTTCCTTGGGATGACCCTCACTCTAAGGTCAAAGCAAGAGTCATATTTGTCATGTGATTTATTGTTGTAATACGCAGGACGATGGCAGCTATAGATGGGCATCATGGTTTCAGAGAAAGAAATATTCTATTTCCTTGGATGAGCATATCCTCTCCATGTCTTCTAATTGTTATGAATGAGACATCTAGATATTATCCAGATGAGTGGAACCACCCCTATTTCTGGTTTACAAACAATCAAACAGAAGACCAAAATAACCCAACTGAATAGTAACTGCTAAACAATTACACCACTCCTCTTTGAGGGAATTTCACGTCTAAAATGACAAAAAAGTGACGATCACGTTTAGTGAAGTTCAGCCTTCCCTCAAGGCAGGATGGTAGTGCAGGCTTTCTTTTGTGCAGAATGTCGACAGTAAAATAGCTGATTGCATCAATTTAGCATAACGAGAGTGGATGCTGAAGTCACTAATTTTGCAAGCTGAGTTTAGGATGTTGAAAGAGTGAATTACATAACATCGAGTCATTTTTAACTGTAGGAATGCAGTATGAAGATTTTGTGTTCGGTCGATTGCAAAGAGTTTCTTATGAAATAAAATCGAAACATTGTAACACCATTAAAAACCATGTAATGCTACAAGAAAACTTGTGCTATTGGATAGTTAAGAGGAATGAGACATCTAGACTTCTAAATAAAACCAATGATTACATCAGTTTGAAATTTTATCCTATTCTATATGTAGGCATTTTCCTTTTAGATTGAATAGAGATGTTTTCTTATGATTTGAGGTCTCGAAGGTCCTGAAGTCTCCTTTGCCGTGTCCCTGTTTTTAAGATCATGACAGGAATATAGGCAATTATCTAAGCTGACAGCCTTATAATCACAAGTTTGCTGCTACTTAATTTTTACTCATAATTATCCAGATTATAGCAGTTCAATTGAGTTTAGGGAGCATGTCCATTGAATAATGAAGTCGTTTGATGTTGTTCTAGAGTTAGGAGTGGTAAAACATCCCAAGAATGGGCCAATAATAGAGCAGGGTAAATTTATGAGTTAATTAACCCTGCCTTAATCTAGTCTTCCTAGAGTGATCTATTCAAGAAATGAGAGCAGTAAACGTGCTATGGAACCCCAGTGGACAAAGTTGTGTTATCTTCTAGATGCAATGTAAATAACACAAAGTCAAACTGTGAAAAGTTTGTGAGTTGATATTTGAAAACTACCGAGGGAAATTATTTTGATAAGAGTCCCTATCTCTCGGAAAAAGGTTTTCATTTTTAATTTTGAAGCAGAAGTTTGTCTTTTCAGGATGGGATGCGAGAAGGGATGTCGAACAAGGGGACTGGAGGGGGTTGATAAAGTGTAGGGAAAGGAGAGAGGAACAATAGTTGAATGATGTCTGAATTTTGTGCTTGAGTTGAAGGAATTTTGTTTAAAAGCATTCTGACTATAGAATGATTGGTTTGGGAGTAATTTCAATTCATATTTGGATTTCCCCAGAAGCAGTTTCAATGCTCTTCATGAGAAAAACATAAAATCAAAAATCAAAGAAGCAAAGTCTCTTTGTTCTCTCGTGGGGAAAGAAATTTGTATGATACTGGCTTTGGTAAAAAATTTATTAATGTTTTATTTAAAAATCGAAGCTTAGTCAAAAGCAGTGGATTTTACTCTTTTAGCAAATGGCCTTTTCCTGCCTTTAAGTAAACCCTCTTTAAAATTACATTTGTAGTTTAGATGGGACATGTGACGGATTAAAAAAATTATTGGAAAAAGTCTGTGATACCTGTTCAAAATATTTTCATGAGGTTAAAATTTCGCCTTGGAATAAGTAATCTACATATGTACAGAGCCTTGAAAGCCATTGCATGGACATGTGGCATGGGGTGTAATGGGTGGAATTGTTTCATTTAATAATGATTCCTGCTCTAATGACTCCTTTTATGTTTCAGTTGAGCATGAGGGAGACTATACCGTCAATACCTAGCAGTCAGACCAGAAGGAAGCCCAACGGTCAAGTGGAAGGAGTGGTGAAAGTGAAAGAGGAGACTCCAGTCGCTCGTACGGATGAGTATCCTCCCGAGGAGGTCATCGTCTCAAGTACACAAAGGCACGAGGGCCGTAGAGGGAAGGTGAGTGGACACGAGAAATCTGTTTTGTGGTTTAGATAAGCAGAATCATACTGCACTGTGTTATGAGAACAGAAGAGTGAACTAACAGAGGATTGCCTCTTTGATGATATATACTTTGTAGTGCAATGTTTGGCTGTTAGTGGATTATATGTAAACATTGAGGTATACATTGGGTAGGCATTTGCTATGCTGGCCAATGCTATAAGCTGAAGCCAGTCTATTATCTTTGATAATCCTCATTTTCTTTATCACTTGTGGGCCAATGCACTAATTTTGGATGTCACTGTTTTCATTTGATACCTTATTAGAAATGGGCATCCACGTACTTATTAAATATTCATTCTCCATGCATTCATTGTTTATTTGTTTAAATTAATAATTATCCACATTATCAGAGAAAACTAAAGTGAAGTCAATTAGAATCCATTGCACTAAGTAACTGAAATATGTTTCGAAAGTTACCTTAAATTTCACATGATTGCTGATATTGTGGCTTCACATTTGTTTATCCATCCAATCTTTCATACTATCCATAGAAGAGTGAGTAGAGGTCGGGATTAAGCAATATGGTCATTATTTTAGTTGTCAGGCTTTAGTTTGATGATGCAATGCCCTCTCCATCTTCATTAATGGATTCATGCAAAGAGACCAGGAATGTTGTAACATGGTGTTTATATTTCAATTGATATCAGGGAAATGTCAGGTAAAATAGGTTGGTTGTGAGGGAAATGTCAGGAATTTTTGTGTCTAGTAAGCGTAGCTATTAGTGGTCTTGCCTTCACAACGGGATTGGCTGTTGTCCCGTGTACTTTTTTTCTTACTGCCGTCTGGCACGTTCTAGGCTGCTCGGGTATTTCTTTCTCCGTTGCTTTTGGTGGTCGTAAGATTCTTGTGCCACCCATCTGCCCTTAACACTGTGAACTTCTCTGTAGCCTTGTATTTATGTTGCCTATCTCAGACTTGCACACCAAGATCACAAAAGTGGTCACAAAAATCACTTGTCAAAACTGTCACTAGCTGGGAGGGAGGTGGCCAGCTGGTAGTGGCTCATTGTGGTAGTGGTGCAAGTTGCATTTCTACATCTTTTTGTTTCAAGGACGGTATCATGATCAACGAGGTATTTTAACGAGTGCTAGTTGTGGAAGTGGAAAGAACTAAATGACCCACAAGAGGAGAAACTTCTCATTAGCTGGTTCACAGCTTTGCTTCTGAATTGCTGATATCGCCTGTTGATACTCTGAAGAAACTTGTCTTACAAAATAATGTTGCAGTTATCAATTGAATGAATCATAAATGAAATCAAGACTATAGTACATGAAACAGAACAAATGCAAAGTGTTGGCGTGATATTTCTGTGATCCATCATGAACTTAGTAAAGGCATTACATTTGGGACTCTCTTTGGTTTGCTTAGAATCCAGTGCAATGCCGTCACTGTCTATGCATCATTTAAGAGGTTTTCACTGAGGAAAATTGGATTTCATTGACTGGAAATGATAAGATTTCCAAAGAATCCAAATTTATTTCTAACAAATGTACCTCTATGGATGATTGTAAGTGAACAGTGCATTGATCACGTTTGGTGGGGAATAGTTGTAGACTTGATGTCCTCAGATTCAGTGTATATAAGATGTGATTGAGTGAAGTGTCTCACTCCATAAACACTACTTTTGAAAGCCAAAAGAATGAATGGTGGCACTATGAAAAGTGTATGATGGCATTCAACATGGTTCAGGAGGCATTGATGATATCCATGAAAATGTATGTTGCAAAACACATGGATAGCTTTTAAGGTAGCTGGTTTTGCAGTTTGTTGTCCGAGGGCAGCGAGGTGTCAGGTGTTAACTGTTGATTTTGAGAACGTTATTTTCCCCTTTGATGAGGCTATTGCTTACAGGATTGTTTGATTCCATCTATAAAAACTTCTGCTTCATGAAGAGTTTCAACTTCAGTCATACCATGTGAATACAGACGATCATTTTGGAGTGTCATGCCCATTATTTTATATTTTCATTATTTGCCCATTGCTATTCTTGTCATTAGTTTAATTTATAAAATATTATTATAATCCAAACTGTGAGATTTCAATTACATTCTGATATTTGAGTGTCAGAGTACACCAACGTACAGAGGAAAAATCGGCCAAATTATGCAAATCAGCCATCAGCCAGGCAGCCTGCCATTCATCCAGTAAAGCTTCAAATTAGATGTGATATCTCTTATAATGTTCAGCCATCTTCATTGTGACGGAAGGTTTGAAAGAATTCTGAAAAGAAAGGAATAAAGGAATGTTCATGTTTAGTGAGGGAAGCTTGCAGTGGTCATGCTCCCACAGTTTGTTTGTCATTCCGTGCACTATTTTCATCTCTGCTGTCATCCGATATGTGCCTGGCTGCTCAGTTTATCTTTTCTTTATTGCTTTTGGTGGCGGTTGGATTCTCGAGATGCCCATCTGCCCAAACACTGCAAACTGCTACCTATCCTCCACTTCGTGTTGTGTATCTCAGGCTTGCATGCCCAAATCACAAAAATGGTCACAAAAAATCACTGATGAAAACAGTCACATGCTGGGAGGGAGGTAACCAGCTAGTAGTGACTCATTGCAGACTGTGAGGGTGTCATGGGCGTCAGGGGCTAAAGATATTCCTCCAAGACCCTATACAGCACCAAGGTGGTGCCCCAGGCATGATCAGGTACGAATGCAGGTGGGGCGGTCGAGGGGGTGATGGTGCAACCCCTGAGCCTGGGGACAATGCCCATCAGGAAGGCGGAGTGAATAGTGGTGCCCCAAAGTCAGGGGGCAGCAATGGGTCAGAAGTGCAGAGTGGCAGGACATCAGTGGGGAGTGGCAGGGCATCGGAGGATGGCGTTGCCTGTTGTCTAGGACTTGGAAGCACCTCCTGACTCAAGCGACACTTCTCCCACGGTTATCCAGGCAGGGAAGTTGGGAATTCTATTGATAGTGCGATCCAACATTTAACGGATTGCGCCTTAATTGCGGAAGAGGGCAAGGGAAGACAGAGCGGACCAACAGGTTACTTCCTGGTGTTTACTTGGAGGATTAGTGCCGAACATCACATATGTGATGTGCAGAGTGGTGGGAATCACAGGCTGCCCTAGCCTGTGAGTGGTGGCCAATGTCTTCAGCAGTAATGTGTCAAAGCTTTCCTGGTGGTTTAAATTATTAATCTGATTAATTTGTCATATTATAAACAATGGTCTCTCTTTGCAATGGTCTGTTATTTATATCTTGAAAACTTCAACTTGATAACATAACTCTTTAACAAAAAATATCGAGTCGGAAATCATGGCATATTTTACTGGCTGAGTAGGTGTAATGTGTGGCCTTAAAGGTGGTTCAATACAAATTTTAGATACAAATACAAATCCCGGTCGAGGCGGATGATTTTCTCTCTGTGGAAATTCGCACACGTGGTTCAAAACCTTTTCTTTCAAAAATCATACAATCTCCTGAGTTGATGTGAGGAAAGAATTGGATACTGATGAATGAATTCATTTTATCTTCCAGGTGTCTGTGACAGTAGAGGCTTCAACCAGTGAATCATCTTCAGAAGCAGAGACTGCAAAAGAGGAGAACCCTAGTGCGGATGAATCCTCAGATGACGCGGCTTCTAATGCTGCAACGTCACCGCTTGAGACGGGAGATCTGGTGAGTGAATTTGAAAGAGCACATTTTTCATCATGATCCATCTCGTCCGTGTCGGACCTCAGAATTGGCGGAATAATATAGTCTGACAGAATTATATTGTTAAGTATCTAATACATTATTAATTACTAGCAAAGGTACCTGTTGTAATTCAATGGGGGATGAAAGAAAGACAGAGGGCATATAGGTAGTAGGTTCAAGTCGCTCATGAGGCGTATTTTTTGTCTAGGCAAAATCAACTATAAAGTTAGTTTAATTTTTTAATTCAGCCGATGTAAACCGCATTATATGATGCTTACCGAGTTTTGTCTATCTCTTGCAGTAACATATGGAAACTGAACTACAGGCCATTTTCATTCGGAGCCTTTCCCTATTAATATAACATCGTAGCAATCTCCTGTTTCAGATGGGTCTAACTTAAATTGGTCCACTTAAAATAAAGTTTGCCAATTTTAGGCAAATATATCCCTGAAAATATCGTAATCAGCTACATTTCTGTGTACAGCCTAGATTTCCACTGTAATACCTATCTCTAGATATAAAACCCAGCCGCCGTTGTAATGGTCCCATTTCCCTTCTAAAGCTAATGCTAATTCCACGGTTACCAAGGAAATATCCTATTGTTGACAGAAGTAAATTTCATGATTTTGGCATTAAAAATGCGATTTCTATGGAAATTTTATTTGTACAAGAAAATTGAATGAAAGAATAAGAAACTGCAATCTATTATCCATCTAATGGCGAAACCTACTGTCTTCTATCTTTAGTAGAACTAATTAAACCATGCAAAAAGAGAAACCACTGCCCTTGAACCAAAATGTTCAGACTTGAGTTTTTGAAACACTTAAGACACCAGACGCTGCCCTTGGGGCCCAGGGGCCTTCCTTATAGTCCCAATTTCCTTAAAAAAGCTTTACTAGATCAATAAAGTAACCATGTGTGAAAATTTCACTTAAATCAGTTCGCTCGTTCAATACTTATGAGGCTTTAAGAAAGCATTTATTTGGAACCTTGGGCCCTCTGGGGCCCCAGCGTGAATTACAACCCCATGATTTTTGTACATTCAGTTTAGTTATATTTTATGTGGTTTTCATCCATGCAAGAATTATCTTCCTGGGCCAATTTTTAGCAATGAAAGGGCCCACTTGAGGGCCTTCTAGGGCCCCAAGGGCATTGTTCTGTAGCCTATGTGTGAACCAGATACATCGAGTATCCTGCCAAATTTTTTTTTCAATCGAATCAAAGGTTTATGAGTGAATGAGTAACAGACAGACGCCACTAGATTTTTATATATGTATTAGTAAGATATCTAACCAATTTCCCATTGGTTTATTTAACTGCTCAGTTGAAATGGTATATGTGTGATACAGGTCTCTCTTTACAAATGTCTATTATTTATGTCTTGAAAATTTCAACTCGATGACATAAGTCTTCAACAATATATCTGGGGTTGGAAATCGTGACATATTGGTCTGGCTGAGTGGGTGTGATGCATCGCTTTAATTAGTCATCTTTTGTATTAACCTTCCGGCAGGCATACTATTTTTCGGCATAGGACCGGGCGCCAGGTATTTGGTTAAATAATAACATTGTTTATTCTTTTAATATCATTATCATTTATTTTTAAAGGAATCAATGTGCAAAAATGATACATTTGTCCCAATTATTAATACTGTTATGCTTATTGTGCTAGCTTTCCGTAGAATCATGTTGCCCATTATCGTCATGGCACGGTAGGCAAGTTACTGATGCTTTTGAATGCTTTTTGCAAATATATCTTTTGCATTTGGCACATTTTCATGTTGTAGAGCTATAATTACATAATTTACATCTCCCACGTTTCATGCCACTCAAAGGAACACTTTCTTCTTTTTGTGAGCAGTAACACTTCAGATACGCATGTAAATCTGCCGGCAGAGTAAACATAGTTGATCTGGCCACTAAATGTTCCCTCACAAGACCCATTGCCAAATCCTTAAGGAATATAATAAATGTTATCTGTCTTGAGAGTAATTTCTGAACAAGTGCACATTCAGTGTACCAATTATCTGTGGTTAGCCGTATGAGTTGAGAGGGCGCAAGTTTTGCCCCTTTGCCAATGAAGAAATCCTGAATAGCGGTTGCAGCACCTAGATCCTCGCCTTCGGAAAGCTCTTCTTCTGTTCTGCTTTCCAAATCATATCGCTGTATTTATTTGGCTTTGTCTTCAGAGCCATAATCGTCAATGACATGATCGTCCTTCTCCTCTTCTTCGTAGTCCAAAATTAACTTTGAATTGATCGTACCTGGCCTTCTGCATGGAGGAGCAAGCAAAGGATTTACGATTGTAAGAGAAATGTTTCCAGAAAAATAATTCATGTATATAATATTAGCAGTGAAATGTATCTTATAATCAAAGTCAAAGTTCAAAAACTGTACTGATGTGGATGGAATGTCAATTTCCAGCGTAGGCCATGGCGTGTGCAATGTCAATTCCTTACGAAAATCGTTGTTCATCTGTAGCTATCCTAATGAAGGATGCAAAAGAAAACATGTTGTTTCATAGTAGTTTAATTAAAATGTTAGGATGAATCAATGGAAATTACAACCGCTTGGAATGTGGGATAAATATATATTAACTGGCGTCGAGTTCTTCTGTATCCAACAGCAGGCGGTACACATTCTTCCCGACATGTTTCCTTCTCTACTTCCCAAGACACTGTTACTAGAAAAATTTCCCACACTCCACGAAGGGTAGTCATAAAATGTACGAATAGCAAGGAGCTCCTTGCTATTCCCCTAACGGTAAAAGGGACTAACCCACCAAAAACCAACGGAAGGTAAAGAATCGCGGCCACCGGAAGGTAAAGAATCATTTAATCTTCTGGGTTGATGTAGAGAAAGAATCATTCAGTGATGAATGCATTGTATTTTACAGGTGTCTATGATAGAAGAGGCTGCAACTAGTGAATCCTCTCCAGAAGAAGAGACTACAAAAGAGGAGAACCATAGTGGGGATGAATCCTCAGATGAAGAGGTTTCTAATGATGCATTGTCACCGCTTGAGACGGGAGATCTGGTGAGTGCATTTGTTTCTGTGCATGTTCATTTTTCCTCTTGACCATCTTTTCTGACCTCAGAATTGGTGTAATAATATAGTCTGACCTGAGTATATTTCATAATAGTTTATATGTGAATGTTTACAGTGAATTTCCTATTTAGACGGTTCCCACATTTTGAGGTTGGGGCCATTAACACTTGGGAAGCAAATTAGAAGCGAGACGGTGTAATCATTGTTGATGACATGTCCATGACTTTCCATGCACTGAACCCTCATCTCTTAATTTTATATACATTACTGACGACTCTTTCCTACGGTGTCATCTTATCCTTCAAATACATGCCAGTGTTCATTGAGCATTAGCAATGCCCACATTGGTAACCGAGTCATGTGTCACTGAGACAACTTCTATAATTTCTTTGGAGGAATCCTTCACAGAAAATAGTGACAGCATCTGAGGAAAAAGTGACGGATGTGTTAGTTGAACCCTAGTAAGTAGAAATTTTAGAATCATTGAATCAGATAGAAAAAAATACAATAACTGAACTCGCCAAACTATACATAGGAATAGACATAGTGTTTTAATGAGATAGTGAAGTACAAGGTATAATTATCCTAATTTGTTTGATGTTTGATATTGGATTGGGTCAAAGCTTTTATAAATTCTTATTTACTGTAAAACTGATGGAATCATTTTATTATTCATGTATCTGCGTTTGCATGTGACAGCAATCAATCCCAAATTTAAAACAAAATGTCTAACCTTTTGAAAAGGAGGTTTTGATGGCAACTTTCTGCTATGCTCTCAACCCCTCTTGACATGGCATTGTCATGTTAACAGTATGGCGAGTGTCTCTGCTGAGGCATGTGACAGTGGATGCTAGGACATGGGTGATGGAAGCGGAGTAAATTGAGATTTGGAAAGGGTATCGGACAGAGGGGAGTAATATGTTAATGATGAGTGTTTGAGAGATGATGAGATGTTATTATAATTCTCTCATTGTTTTAATGACTGATAGTGCATGACAACAAGCGATAAGGAGGTTGATTCCTTCTTTCTGGTTTTCCGCCGCGTTGGTTCATGGCTTGGTTGGCTTCCTCAGGTCCATGTAACAATTCGGTTCTGGAGGCGCCGTATTATATAGGGTCGTTTTCGCGCCTTTTTTGTGGTCCTCTTCTCTGATTGGTCGGAATCGTTTCTTCTTGGAAAAGTGCTTTCCAAGAAGCGGAGAGAGGGTAACCGTCTTCCCTATTGAAGTTTTCCCGGTTTTTAGCGATTTCCACCGCTTCTCTGATGAGGTGGGGGAAATATCTTTTTTCTTTGTGGGTGATTGTCGTTTCCGGGAATAATATGTTATGCTGCGGTCCCTCCCAAGCATGTTCCGCAATGGCAGAAAGGTGGAACTGTCTATTTTTGGTGGCTCTCAGATGTTCCTGCATGCGACACTTGAGCACTCTGCAGGTCTGTCCAATGTACTTGGAGCCGCAGCTGCAGGGCACGGAATAGATGCCTTCGTTGGCGTCTTTGGGGAGGCGGTCTTAGGCCTTTCAGAGGATGCTGGCTGTCTTCTGCACAGGTTTGAATCTAGAGACGACATTATGCCGTTTTAGGACTCGAGCTATCCTCTCGGAGACGCCGGCCACGTAGAGAATTGTCGCGTAGGCCACGGGTTTTTCACTCCTTCGGTCCTCCTCGCCGGTCCTTGTCAGGGCCATGGTTCTCTCCACTCTCTTGGCGATCTTCAAGATGGAGGACTTGTGGAAACCGTTTTGTTGGAAGGTAGAGAGCAGGTGTTCCTTATTGGAGAGATTGATTATCCGAGATGGCATGCGCTCGGTGGTACATGGTGCGGAAGACAGATTCCTTTTGAATAGGATGGTGGTGTGACGATGCATTCAAGTACCTGTTGGTATGCGTCTTTTTTCGGTAAACAGAGTGGCCTAGCGTGCCGTCTTCTCTCCTGGTGACGAGAACATCGAGGAATGGCAGTTGTCTATTCTTCTCTATTTCCATGGTAAATCGAATGGAATCGTTCTGTTTATTTAAGTGGAGTAGAAAGTCGTTCAGTTTTTCCTCTCCGTGGAGCCAAATTATGAACGTGTCGTCCACGTAGCATAGGAACAGCTACGGCTTCAGATGGTAGGTTTCCAGAGCTCTTTCTTCTAGGTTCTCCATGAAAAGGTTGGCTATCACCGGTGATAATGGTGAACCCATCGCCGTGCTTTTCTCTCGCTTGAAGAAGTCCTCATATACATCACAGACAAGACTCCAAAATCCTACTCCCCGAGGCAAGCACCTCGTCCTCTCGCATCTTCCCAGCCTAGTGTCACCTCATGGTTGCAGGTGGTCGCACCTCATTGGATGGTAGAGAACATCTCCTTTTATGGAGGATCTAGACGGTTCTATGGAGTGCTGACTTGCTGCTGTCAGGGTCTTGAGCGAGAGACGGCTGGACGTGGGTGGAATGGCTGTGGGGGAGGGGGAAAGTGCAATGTTGACTTAGGGCAATGTGCAAGGAAAGTGGGAAGGGAAAAGCAGGGGAAGGGGAACGTTCGTGGCCACCTCTTATACCATTTACAGTCTACATGTCTATGAAAGAGTTAACGGCGTTGCTTAGGGGAAGTATAAAGTAACTCAGTTGTAATTTAAGGGTATGGAAATTACTATTGCATTATTTTATTCTTACCATCATGTACATAAAACATACTTTCATTGAAGATGTACGACATTAGAATCCAATCTCAAACATCAAATATGTCAACCATGAATCCATTGGATGGGTGGATCAGTGTTCACTGATTTATTTAATACCTCCAACAGATGGGATGTGCCATGTGGGCCATTTAATTCGATGCCTCTAGCTTTTTTAGTTACAGTAGAACTCGGATAAGAAGTTCCCCCAAAAGAAGTTTTCCCGTCTGAGAAGTTTAATTTTTCAAGTCCCAAAATAAACCTCGTACGGTGTGTGCTAATTTTTCCCGGGTAAGAAGTTCCCGCTTATTAAGTTTTTCTGGCTAAGAGGTCTCAACCAATGACACCCCGATAACAATTTTGTACGAAATTCTATCCACATTCACAGTTTTGTAGGATTTGAATACGAGTTTTGACTTAAGTCTGATTTTCTTCGAAATTGTCAACGTTAAGTTTTTTCTAAACTTGATTGGCAGCAAGAAGCCAACGTTTCTTGGTGAGATAATATGATCTTGCAGAATGTGCGACTCACATACTATTTCGCATCTCATAATATCTAATAATTATTCTGCTTCCACAATCGATTGGCAGCTAGTGGCTGTAATTTCTCAGTGAGTAAGATCATTTGATCCTCTGTAAAGCGCTGATAGCCAACCGCAGTACATTCCAAGATACATCAGTGTTTTTATTATTCCATTAGGCGTACTTCTGCTGGCCAAGTGCCAAGGGCGGTGAAACAAGTTAAAATATTAGAGACTTTGAAGATTAATTCTTGAAGAAAAAGTCTTTTTAGAGACAATGCCAACCAAAAGAGGATCAAAGTGACTTGCTCGGAGTCAATAGTGCCCTCTCTCGAATTTTCTGAGCCTCTGATCAGAAGCACAACCACTCACGACGGAAATCTCCAGTTCGCACCAGGCACGATTCGTTCTTCTACTGTCGGCTAATGTCGGGCGCATTCTATTCAGCTCGCATAGACCAGTGGACATAAGCGCAGATGACTGTAAATGAATAACACAACTGCAAAGTATGGAAACACCATGATTTTAATTTTGCCTGATTAAAAACTTCAAGATGACTAATAAATTCCATTTGTGACGTATTTTCATTGCAATCTTACCGTGTCGAAGCGATTGAATTAAACTATATCATTACACTTCGCACTTATTTTCAGTTCAATACTTTTTCCTTTTTATTGCAATTGGAGATACTGAGAAAATTCTCGTACAGTCATCAGATTCGTCTCTAAAACCACACTACAACTTGGCGCAAAATTGTTGCTATGTAAAACATGTTCGCAGAAGTGCGCTGCCATCTGCGCTAACAAATGTGAATGGGACACGATGTGCACTAATCTGCGAAGCGCAAGCGCACTCTGTGAGTGAGAAGCTTTGATATAACAACAATTCTGATTATCAGTTGCAATCCAAAATTAATCAAACACGCAATATCTGCTAACAGCGGAATCATTGGACTTAGTACAATTTTGGGCTTGAGGTGAGTTGTGTCACATGCTAAAGAAACCATCACTCTTTAGTGCATGGCTAGGGTTGTTTCCACTATTTCGAGAAGGATATTTTTAAAAATGAGTTTGGTCAAACAAACGATTTCAACGATAATGTATTAATGAAAAATTTTCTCTTCTGATTGCGGTGAATAGTTGAAGAGAGGCTTAGCGCCCATTTGAATGAAAAAGGTCTACGATTGACTACATGAGTCAAAAAGGGATAAAAAGAAAAGCCTTGTCCCTGCAAGAAAAATTGAAAGTGATTGGAGAAGTGGAATCCAATCCAACCAGGACTAGAGTAGAACTGGCGAAACAGGTCAACATGCCTATCACGACACTTAATGGCATAATGTCAAAAAAGACTCAACTAAAATCTCGATTAGGCGAGACATCCTGTAAAACTAAGAGGAAACGGTTGGGCAAGTATGAAGAAGTGGAGAAAAAGCTATTAGTATGGTTTAAGCAAACTTCCTCTTGGAATATACCGGTGAATGGTACCGTGCTGAAGGAGAAGGCAGTTGAAATTGCAGATAGACTGGGTGTGGATTTTAATCCTTCAAATGGGTGGCTGGATAGATTTAAAAATAGAACTGGGTTAGCTTATAAAACTATCTGTGGAGTTGAGGAAGTTGAGGAATGGAAAAGAACTGTTTTGCATCCTCTTCTTGAAGAATACAAACCTTGTGATGTTTTCAATGCTGATGAACTTGGCTTATTTTATAATCTTCTCCCTAATAAGACTTATGCATTCAAAGGTGAAAGTTGCCATGGAGTAAATATGATTAAAGAGAGAAAGAGTTCTGGTTGGAGCTAATATGGATGGGACTTGAAAACTTCCATTACTAGTTATTGGAAAATACAGGAAGCCTTGATTTTTTAAATATGGCAAAAATTTACCTTGTAAGTACAGAAACAAAAGTGCCTGGATGACTTGTACCATTTTTGAGGAATATCTTAAGGCTCTTGATTTCAGTATGGGGGATAAAAATAGGAAAATAATATTATTCACTGATAACTGCCCTGCTCACCCGAAAAACACCGAGTATTTGAGCAATGTGAGGGTTGAGTTTCTCCCCGAGAATTCCACAGCAGTTTTGCAGCCCATTGATCAGGGTGTAATCAAAGTTTTGAAAACTTACTTTAGGAAGAGGCTTGTCCATAGACTGCTTTCACATGCTAGTTCTAGTATGGCTGCCCCAGCGAATAATTTCAAGCTATCAGTGTTACAGGATATACATTATTTAGCTGCATCTTGGGAACAAATTGGTCCTACAATGATAGCTAATTTTTTCCATAAAGCTGGATTCCATACAAGTCCAGAAGCGTTAATGGGTGAGAGTACATCTGTGCAGAGTAAAAATTTTGTTGACTTAGAGGGGGGAGAAGATTTCGTCCGGAATGAATGGCATAGTTTTAAAGAAATTTTTGATTTCAATGGGAATTTCACGGATTTTATTAAAGTCGATGACAGTGTCATGCCTTGGTCTATGCAGACAATTGAAGAGTTATGTGAGGGGGACCACCTGGAGCAAGAGAGTGAAGAAGAGGTCAAAGATGGGAGTGTGGTACCTACTTACTGTGAGGCTATGAATGCTCTGTCTGTGTTTGGGCCATTTATCGACAGTGTTTCTGGTGTTCCTGACAGCACCCTTAAAAGTTTGAATGAAGTGGAATCATTTTCTGTAGCTTTAAGGAAAAGGTTTATGAAAAAAACCACACTAGAGTCCTTCTTTTCCTCCCATCCTTGAGACAATAAACTATTTGTTAAAGTGAGATGAATTTGTATTTACTTTCTATTATTTAACATATCATGAAATATCCGATAAATTTTTACCAGCTTTCCCTCTTATAAAGTTTTCCCACGTAAGAAGTTTTCAACCCTCGGACCCTTGAAAAACTTCTTAACAGGGTTCTACTGTACTATGTGTGTCAAACCTTAAATTTGTAATTTTTGAAGGTCATGCCCTGTTTTATGGGCCTCAACACTTGGAGGACGGGAGTTTGGCTCGAGCTAGAAGGATGGCTAGGGGTCATTTTATCGCAACTACGTCTTATCAAATTAATAGCCATTTTTTCTTCCCATAGACTGTTTTATTGTAGTGATGGGCCCATTTAATTCAATGCCTCAAGCAAGCTTGAGGATGATGCCCATGCAGAATCCAGAGTGGATAGTGGTGTCCCAAGGTCAGAGGGGTAGTGACATGGCCAAAACAAGGAAAGGCGGGAGCGGAGGCTGCCCCAATCCCCGTACGCAACAGCTTCACGGTGCTATCTGAGGATGGCCCCGTGATGCCTGTTGTCGAGCGCTGCTCCCGAGGTTAGCCAGGCAGGGAGGGTGGGAATTTTATTGATTGGGAGTTAGAGCGTCCAGCGGATTGTGCCCTCATAGTGGGAAGAGGGCAAGGAGAGACGGAGCAGACCAACGGGTCACCTTACTTACTTACTACTTACTTCCTCGGCACTACAGCCCGGTATGGGCTTTGGCCTCCCTCAAGATGCCTGTCCATTCTCTCCTGTTCTGCACTTTCTCCCACCATCTGACAATCCTCATAGCCTTTATGTCTTCTTCCACATCCTGCATCCATCTTTTCCTCGGTCTTCCTCTTTTTCTCTTTCCATCCATATTTCCATGTAGAAGCTTCTTAGGCATCCTTTCTTCACTCATTCTTTTTACATGACCTAGCCAAGCTAACCGTTGGGTCTTCACAAATCTCACTATGTCTTCGCCTCGGATAATATTTTCTATTTCCTTGTTTGTTCTTATCCTCCAAGTTACCCCATCTGTCACGGGGCCATATATCCTTCGCAAAACCTTCCGTTCAAATATCCGCAGAGCTTGCTCGTTTCCAGCGGAGATGGTCCACGTTTCTGCTCCGTATGTCACGACCGGTCTGATAAGTGTCTTATAGATCTTGAATTTCATCTCCTTAGATAGAAGAGTTGACTTCAGGAGCTTAATATTAGCAAAGTAAGCCCTATTTCCAGCCATTATCCTCTTGTTGATCTCTTCTGTCATTGAGTTCTTACAGTTTAAATTAGTACCGAGGTAGCAGAAATATTTTACATTTTCAAAGTTGTACTGCCCAAATGTAACGTTTTGAGTCCATCTTCTGTCTTCCCTGGTCGACATTTTCATGTATTTCGTTTTTCTCTCATTGATTCTGAGCCCTATATTCTTACTCTTCTGTTCTAAAATTTTGAATATTTCTTTCAGAGAATCCATCTTCCGTGCCATTAGAACTATGTCGTCGGCATAGGCACATACCTGAGTAGATTTATGCACAATTGTTCCCTCTAACCCCAGTTCTTTCATGGCTTCATGTAGACACATTAAATAGTACTGCTGATAGAGAATCTCCTTGTCTTACTCCAGTTGTTATCTTAAAGGCTTCACTAGTCTTGCCCCCGATATAGGCCTTAGCTTGAGATCCTTCCATAGTCATATTTACCAACTTAATTAGTTTTTTTGGTATTCCAAATCCCTCCAATGCCTTCATTATTTTTCTTCTATTGACACTATCAAAAGCTTGCTGGAAATCAATGAAAAGCATATGTAGGTCAATATTGTACTCATAACATTTCTCCATGCATTGTCTCACTACTGTTCGTATCACAGCCGTGGTGTTGGGAACCAATTCTCCATATATATAACAGGAGGTGACCCGTTGGTCACCTCCTGTTGGGTACTAAATGTCACAAGGGGACTGGAGGGGGTTGATAAAGTGTAGGGAAAGGAGAGGGGAACAATAGTTGAATGATGTCTGAATTTTGTGCTTGAGTTGAAGGAATTTGGTTTAAAAGCATTCTGACTATAGAATGATTGGTTTGGGAGTAATTTCAATTCATATTTGGATTTTCCCAGAAGCATTTTTAATGCTCTTCATGAGAAAAACATAAAATCAAAAATCAAAGAAGCAGTCTCTTTGTTCTCTCGTGGGGAAAGAAATTTCTATGATACTGGCTTTGGTAAAAAATTTGTTAATGTTTTATTTAAAAATCGAAGCTTAGTCAAAAGCAGTGGATTTTACTCTTTTAGCAAATGGCCTTTTCCTGCCTTTAAGTAAACCCTCCTTAAAATTACATTTGTAGTTTTGATGGGACATGTGACGGATTTCAAAAATTATTGGAAAAAGTCTGTGATACCTGTTCAAAATATTTTAATGAGGTTAAAATTTGGCATTGGAATAAGTAATCTACATATGTACACAGCCTTGAAAGCCACTGCATGGACATGTGGCATGGGGTGTAATTGTTTCATTTAATAATGATTCCGGCTCTAATGACTCCTTTTATGTTTCAGTTGAGCATGAGAGAGACTATACCGACAATACCTAGCAGTCAGACCAGAAGGAAGCCCAACGGTCAAGTGGAAGGAGTGGTGAAAGTGAAAGAGGAGACTCCAGTCGCTCGTACGGATGAGTATCCTCCCGAGGAGGTCATCGTCTCAAGTACGCAAAGGCACGAGGGCCGTAGAGGGAAGGTGAGTGGACACGAGAAATCTGTTTTGTGGTTTAGATAAGCAGAATCATACTGCACTGTGTTATGAGAACAGAAGAGTGAACTCACAGAGGATTGCCTCTTTGATGATATATACTTTGGAGTGCAATGTTTGGCTGTTAGTGGATTATATGTAAACATTGAGGTATACATTGGGTAGGCATTTGCTATGCTGGCCAATGCTATAAGCTGAAGCCAGTCTATTATCTTTGATAATCCTCATTTTCTTATATCACTTGTGAGCCAATGCACTAATTTTGGATGTCACTGTTTTCATTTGATACCTTATTAGAAATGGGCATCCACGTACTTATTAAATATGCATTCTCCTTGCATTTATTGTTTATTTGTTTAAATTAATAATTATCCACATTCTCAGAGAAAACTAAAGTGAAGTCAATTAGAATCCATTGCACTAAGTAACTGAAATATGTTTCGAAAGTTACCTTAAATTTCACATGATTGCTGATATTGTGGCTTCACATTTGTTTATCCATCCAATCTTTCATACTATCCATAGAAGAGTGAGTAGAGGTCGGGATTAAGCAATATGGTCATTATTTTAGTTGTCAGGCTTTAGTTTGATGATGCAATGCCCTCTCCATCTTCATTAATGGATTCATGCAAAGAGACCAGGAATGTTGTAACATGGTGTTTATATTTCAATTGATATCAGGGAAATGTCAGGTAAAATAGGTTGGTTGTGAGGGAAATGTCAGGAATTTTTGTGTCTAGTAAGCGTAGCTATTAGTGGTCTTGCCTTCACAACGGGATTGGCTGTTGTCCCGTGTACTTTTTTTCTTACTGCCGTCTGGCACGTTCTAGGCTGCTCAGGTATTTCTTTCTCCGTTGCTTTTGGTGGTCGTAAGATTCTTGTGCCACCCATCTGCCCTTAACACTGTGAACTTCTCTGTAGCCTTGTATTCATGTTGCCTATCTCAGACTTGCACACCAAGATCACAAAAATGGTCACAATAATCACTCGTCAAAACTGTCACTAGCTGGGAGGGAGGTTGCCAGCTGGTAGTGGCTCATTGTGGTAGTGGTGCAAGTTGCATTTCTAAATCTTTTTGTTTCAAGGGCGGTATCATGATCAACGAGGTATTTAAAAAGAAATAAAAATCATACAATCTCCTGGGTTGATGTGAGGAAAGAATTGGATACTGATGAATGAATTCATTTTATCTTCCAGGTGTCTGTGACAGTGGAGGCTTCAACCAGTGAATCATCTTCAGAAGCAGAGACTGCAAAAGAGGAGAACCCTAGTGGGGATGAATCCTCAGATGACGCGGCTTCTAATGATGCAACGTCACCGCTTGAGACGGGAGATCTCGTGAGTGAATTTGAAAGAGCACTGTACATTTTTCATCATGATCCATCTCGTCCGTGTCAGACCTCAGAATTGGCGGAATAATATAGTCTGACAGTATTATATTTTAAAATATCTAATACATTATTAATTACTAGCAAGGGTACTCATTGAAATTCAATGGGGGTGAAAGAAAGACAGGGCGTATAGGTTGTAGGTTCGAGTCGCTCATGAGGCGTATCTTTTGTCTAGGGAAAATCAATTATAAATTTATTTCTTTATTTTTTAATTCAGCCTATGTAAACCGCATTATATTATGCTTACCGAGTTTTGTCAATCTTTTGCAGTAACATTTGGAAACTAAACTACAGGCCATTTTCATTCCAGAGGCTTTCCCTTTTAATATAACATCGTAGCATTCTCCTGTTTCAGATGGGTCTAACTTAAATTGGTCCACTTAAAATAAAGTTTGCCAATTTTAGGCAAATATATCCCTGAAAATATCGTAATCAGCTACATTTCTGTGTGCAGCCTAGATTTCCATTGTAATACCTATCTCTAGATATAAAACCCAGCCGCCATTGTAGTGGTCCCATTTCCCTTCTAAAGCTAATGCTAATTCCATGGTTACCAAGGAAATATCCTATTGTTGACAGAAGTAAAATTCATGATTTTGGCATTAAAAATGCGATTTGTATGGAAATTTTATTCGTACAAGAAAATTGAATGAAAGAATAAGAAACTGCAATCTATTATCCATCTAATGGCGAAAACTACTGTCTTCTATCTTTAGTAGAACTAATTAAATCATGCAAAAAGAGAAACCACTGCCCTTGAACCAAAATGTTCAGACTTGAGTTTTTGAAACACTTAAGACACCAGACGCTGCCCATGGGACCCATTATAGTCCTTCTTATAGTCCCTTCCTTATAGTCCCAATTTCCTTAAAAAAAAACTATACTAGATCAGTGAAGTAACCATGTGTGAAAATTTCACTTAAATCAGTTCGCTCGTTCAATACTTATGAGGCTTTTGAGAAAGCATTTATTTGGAACCTTGGGCCCTCTGGGGCCCCAGCGTGCATTACGACCCCATGATTTTTGTGCATTCAGTATAGGTGTGTTTTATGTGTTTTTATTCCAGGCAAGAATTATCTACCTGGGCCAATTTTTGGCAATGAAAGGGCCCACTTGAGGGCCTTTTAGGGCCCCAAGGCCATTGTTCTGTAGCCTATGCGTGAACCAGATACATCAAGTATCCTGCCAAATTTTCTTTTCAATTGAATCAAAAGTTTATGAATGAATGAGTAACAGACAGACGCCACTAGATTTTTATATATGTATTAGTTAGATATCTAACCAATTTCCTGTTGGTTTATTTAACTACTCAGATGAAATGGTATATGTGTGATACAGGTCTCTCTTTACAAATGTCTATTATTTATGTCTTGAAAATTTCAACTCGATGATATAAGTCTTCAACAATATATCTGGGGTTGGAAATAGTGACATATTCGTCTGGCTGAGTGGGTGTGATGCATCGCTTTAATTAGTCATCTTTTGTATTAACCTTCCGGCAGGCGTGCTATTTTTCGTCACATGACCGGGCGCCAGGTATTTGGTTAATAATAACATTGTTTATTCTTTAACATCATTATCATTTATTTTTAAAGGAATCAATGTGCAAAAATGATACATTTGTCCCAATTATTAATACTGTTATGCTTATTGTGCTAGCTTTCCGTAGAATCATGTTGCCCAGTGTCGTCATGGCACGGTAGGCAAGTTACAGATGCTTTTGAATGCTTTTTGCAAATATATCTTTTGCATTTGGCACATTTTCATGTTGTAGAGCTATAATTACATAATTTACATCTCCCACGTTTCAAGCCACTCAAAGGAACACTTTTTTCTTTTTGTGAGCAGTAACACTTCAGATACGCATGTAAATCTGCCGGCAGAGTAAACATAGTTGATCTAGCCACTAAATGTTCCCTCACAAGACCCATTGCCAAATCCTTAAGGAATATAATAAATGTTATCTGTCTTGAGAGTAATTACTGAACAAGTGCACATTCAGTGTACCAATTATCTGTGGTTAGCCGTATGAGTTGAGAGGGCGCAAGTTTTGCCCCTTTGCCAATGAAGAAATCCTCAACAGCGGTTGCAGCACCTAGATCCTCGGCTTCGGAAAGCTCTTCTTCCGTTCTGCTTTCCAAATCATATCGCTCTATTTATTCGGCTTTGTCTTCAGAGCCATGATCGTCAATGACATGATCGTCCTTCTCCTCTTCTTCGTAGTCCAAAATTAACTTTGAATTGATCGTACCTGGCCTTCTACATGGAGGAGCAAGCAAAGGATTTACGATTGTAAGAGAAATGTTTCCAGAAAAATAATTCATGTATATAATATTAGCAGTGAAATGTATCTTATAATCAAAGTCAAAGTTCAAAAACTGTACTGATGTGGATGGAATGTCAATTTCCAGCGTAGGCCATGGCGTGTGCAATGTCAATTCCTTACGAAAATCGTTGTTTATCTGTAGCTATCCTAATGAAGGATGCAAAAGAAAACATGTTGTTTCATAGTAGTTTAATTAAAATGTTAGGAAGAATCAATAGAAATCACAACCGCTTGGAATGTGGGATAGATATATTAACTGGCGTCGAGTTCTTCTGTATCCAACAGCAGGCGGTACACATTCTTCCCAACACGTTTCCTTCTCTACTTGCCAAGACACTGTTACTAGAAAAATTTCCCACACTCCACGAAGGGTAGTCATAAAATGTACGAATAGCAAGGAGCTCCTTGCTATTCCCCTAACTGTAAAAGGGACTTACCCACCAAAAACCAACGGAAGGTAAAGAATCGCGGCCACCGGAAGGTAAAGAATCATTTAATCTTCTGGGTTGATGTAGAGAAAGAATCATTCAGTGATGAATGCATTGTATTTGACAGGTGTCTATGATAGAAGAGGCTGCAACTAGTGAATCCTCTCCAGAAGAAGTGACTATAAAAGAGGAGAACCATAGTGGGGATGAATCCTCAAATGAAGAGGTTTCTAATGATGCATTGTCACCGCTTGAGACGGGAGATCTGGTGAGTGCATTTGTTCCTGTGCATGTTCATTTTTCCTCTTGACCATCTTTTCTGACCTCAGAATTGGTGTAATAATATAGTCTGACCTGAGTATATTTCATAATAGTTTATATGTGAATGTTTACAGTGAATTTCCTATTTAGACGGTTCCCACATTTTGAGGTTGGGGCCATTAACACTTGGGAAGCAAATTAGAAGCGACATGGTGTAATCATTGTTGATGACATGTCCATGACTTTACATGCACTGAACCCTCATCTCTTAATTTTATATACATTACTGACGACTCTTTCCTACGGTGTCATCTTATCCTTCAAATACATGCCAGTGTTCATTGAACATTAGCAATGCCCACATTAGTAACCGAGTCATGTGTCACTGAGACAACTTCTATAATTTCTTTGGAGGAATCCTTCACAGAAAATAGTGACAGCATCTGAGGAAAAAGTGACGGATGTGTTAGTTGAACCCTAGTAAGTAGAAATTTTAGAATCATTGAATCAGATAGAAAAAAATACAATAACTGAACTCACCAAACTATACATAGGAATAGACATAGTGTTTTAATGAGGTAGTGAAGTACAAGGTATAATTATCCTAATTTGTTTGATGCTTGATATTGGATTGGGTCAAAGCTTTTTTTTAATTCTTTTTTACTGTAAAACTGATGGAATCATTTTGTTATTCATTTATCTGCGTTTGCATGCGACAGCAATCAATCCCCAATTTAAAACAAAATGTCTAACCTTTTGAAAAGGAGGTTTTGATGGCAACTTTCTGCTATGCTCTCAACCCCTCTTACAAGGCATTGTCACGTTAACAGTATGGCGAGTGTCTCTGCTGAGGCATGTGGCAGTCGATGCTAGGACATGGGTGATGGAAGCGGAGTAAATTGAGATTTGGAAAGGGTATCGGACAGAGGGGAGTAATATGTTAATGATGAGTGTTTGAGAGATGATGAGATGTTATTATAATTCTCTCATTGTTTTAATGACTGATAGTGCATGACAACAAGCGATAAGGAGGTTGATTCCTTCTTTCGGGTTTTCCGCCGCGTTGGTTCATGTTGGGGACGATATTTCGCCGGCTGTCCTGCTGGCTTCCTCAGGTCCATGTAACAATTCGGTTCTGGAGGCACCGTATTATATAGGGTCGTTTTCGCGCCTTTTTTGTGGTCCTCTTCTCTGATTGGTCGGAATCGTTTCTTCTTGGAAAAGTGCTTTCCAAGAAGCGGAGAGAGGGTAACCGTCTTCTCTATTGAAGTTTTCCCGGTTTTTAGCGATTTCCACCGCTTCTCTGATGAGGCGGGGGAAATATCTTTTTTCTTTGTGGATGATCGTCGCTTCCGGGAATAATATGTTATGCTGCGGTCCCTCCCAAGCATGTTCCGCAATGGCAGAAAGGTGGAACTGTCTATTTTTGGTGGCTCTCAGATGTTCCTGCATGCGACACTTGAGCACTCTGCAGGTCTGTCCAATGTACTTGGAGCCGCAGCTGCAGGGCACGGAATAGATGCCTTCGTTGGCGTCTTTGGGGAGTTGGTCTTTGGCCTTGCAGAGGATGCTGGCTGTCTTCTGCACAGGTTTGAATCTAGATATGACACTATGCTGTTTAGGACTCGAGCTATCCTCTCGGAGATGCTGTAGGGAATTGTCGCGTAGGCCACGGGTTTTTCACTCCTTCGGTCCTCCTCGACGGTCCTTGTCAGGGCCATGGTTCTCTCCACTCTCTTGGCCATCTTCAAGATGGAGGACTTGTGGAAACCGTTTTGTTGGAAGGTCGAGAGCAGGTGTTCCTTCTCGGATTGGAGGGATTGATCATCCGAGATGGCATGCGCTCGGTGGTACATGGTGCGGATGACAGATTCCTTTTGAATAGGATGGTGTTGTGACGATGCATTCAAGTACCTGTTGGTATGCATCTTTTTTCGGTAAACAGAGTGGCCTAGCCGTCTTCTCTCCTGGTGACGAGAACATCGTGGAATGGCAGTTGTCTATTCTTCTCTATTTCCATGGTAAATCAAATGGAATCGTTCTGTTTATTTAAGTGGAGGAGAAAGTCCTTCAGTTTTTCCTCTCCGTGGGGCCAAATTATGAACGTGTCGTCCACGTAGCATAGGAACAGCTTCGGCTTCAGATGGTAGGTTTCCAGAGCTCTTTCTTCTAGGTTCTCCATGAAAAGGTTGGCTATCACCGGTGATAATGGTGAACCCATCGCCGTGCCTTTCTCTTGCTTGAAGAAGTCCTCATATACATCATAGACAAGACTCCAAAATCCTACTCCCCGAGGCAAGCACCTCGTCCTCTCGCATCTGCCCACCCAAGTGTCACCTCATGGTTGCAGGTGGTCGCACCTCATTGGATGTTAGAGAACATCTCCTTTTATGGAGGATCTAGACGGTTCTATGGAGTGCTGACTTGCTGCTGTCAGGGTCTTGAGCGAGAGACGGCTGGACATGGGTGGAATGGCTGTGGGGGAGGGGGAAAGTGCAATGTTGACTTAGGGCAATGTGCAAGGAAAGTGGGAAGGGAAAAGCAGGGGAAGGGGAACGTTCGTGGCCACCTCTTATACCATTTACAGTCTACATGTCTATGAAAGAGTTAACGGCGTTGCTTAGGGGAAGTATAAAGTAACTCAGTTGTAATTTAAGGGTATGGAAATTACTATTGCATTATTTTATTCTTACCATCATGTACATAAAACATACTTTCATTGAAGATGTACGACATTAGAATCCAATCTCAAACATCAAATATGTCAACCATGAATCCATTGGATGGGTGGATCAGTGTTCACTGATTTATTTAATACCTCCAGCAGATGGGATGTGCCATGTGAGCCATTTAATTAAATGCCTCTAGCTTTTTTAGTTATGTGTGTCAAACGTTAAATTTGTAATTTTTGAAGGTCATGCCCTGTTTTATGGGCCTCAACACTTGGAGGACGGGAGTTTGGCTCGAGCTAGAAGGATGGCTAGGGGTCATTTTATCGCAACTACGTCTTATCAAATTAATAGCCATTTTTTCTTCCCATAGACTGTTTTATTGTAGTGATGGGCCCATTTAATTCAATGCCTCAAGCAAGCTTGAGGATGATGCCCATGCAGAATCCAGAGTGGATAGTGGTGTCCCAAGGTCAGAGGGGTAGTGACATGGCCAAAACAAGGAAAGGCGCGAGTGGAGGCTGCCCCAATCCCCGTACGCAACAGCTTCAAGGTGCTATCTGAGGATGGCCCCGTGATGCCTGTTGTCGAGCGCTGCTCCCGAGGTTAGCCAGGCAGGGAGGGTGGGAATTTTATTGATTGGGAGTTAGAGCGTCCAGCGGATTGTGCCCTCATAGTGGGAAGAGGGCAAGGAGAGACGGAGCAGACCAATGGGTCACCTCCTGTTGTATATCTGGAGGATTGGTTCCCAACACCACGGCTGTGATACGAACAGTAGTGAGAGATGCGTGCTGCTCCAGGCTGTGGGTGGTGGCCCATGTCAGATCCAATGATGTATGCGAGGCGATGAGATTCTGAATTCCTTCAGGGATTTAAACTCAGAGGTGGAATGTGTCAGGAGGGCATCGGTTGCCTATTTGCGGCTGTCCATTTGTAGTGTTGTTCCGCGGACCGACCTCTGTCACCATGTTTGGAGCAGAATTGACTGCCTAAACAGGAGGCTGTGGGAATTCTGTGTAAGCATAGGAGCAGAATTCGTAGATCTTCAGCCGGTGCTCAGATCATACCGGGCTCCCCTCAACCGTTCTGGGATGCATTAATCTACCCAGGCGTCAGAATAGGTGGCTCATAGGATTTTCGAGCATTTTTAGGCTAGAGAGTAGGTCATTCAGTGAGATTCAAAGGTATACACCCGACAACAGCCTCCAAGTAAATCCGAGTAACGTATTTATCTTCATTGCCAAAAAAACTTTAGAGAAGCACAAATTGATAAATGTTATATCCCTAGCAAAAATAATTCCAACTTGCGATCTCTAGATAACTGCGAAACTTCAAAGAAAAACTCGCTTCTTAGTGGCTTCATAGAACATCAAAAAGACAAGACACACAAAACAGCGAACGTACAATCATCAAGCTAAATGCGACATAAATTTAGTAAGAGTAAATTTCCATAGTGCAAAGAACAAACGTGCCAAAGTTGAGCATATATTTGAAAATGTAATCTAATACTTGGAATAGAAAGCTGGCTTGAAGACAATACTGGTGATAGCAAAGTTTTTCCGACAAGATATAAAACCTATAGACGTGATAGACCAGATAGGACTGGTGGCAGAGTATTTTTAGCAGTTAATTTGCATTTGAATAGTTCCGAACGCAAATTAGGCGACAATGAAATAGAGAGAAAATTGTGTAGGATTAAGGAAAAAACAATAGAAATATACATAAGTTCATTTTACAGACCACCAGACTCCAAAATAGACTTTTTGTACAAATTCGAAATTCATTTATCATCATTAACCTGGAGAGATAACAAAAGCGTAATAGTTATCGGTGGAGTAATCAACCTCCCGGCTATAAATAGGAAAACCAATAACGTTGAAATGGGTTCAAGGAAGCGTGATATAAGTGAGGCCTTACTTAATATACTTTCACACCACTCTCTTACTCAAGTTGTAAACGAACCTACGAGAGGTAATAAAACATTATATCCTTTAGCTGTTAGTCACCCTACAATGATTAAATACTTAGATATCCTCGAAGGCAAAAGTGAACAAAAATATTGTTATGACTTTGAAAACAACAAGAGGCCATTGTAAAATCGAAACAGAAAGTCTACTTATTTGAAAAATTCGATTACATAAAATTTTTAGAGATGTTGGAAGCGTCATTCGTTAAATTCCTAGCCACAATGAAGGATGAGAGCAGCAAAGTATCATGGAGATACTTTTTGGAAATACTATGTAAATGAATGGACAAATATATTCCACACAAATTCAAACAGGAGAGTAAAGAATCTCATTGGTATATCCACGAAGTAAGGAGGGAGCTCAGGGACAAAGGCAGTTACACAATCTATAGAAAAATTCTAATAAGTTTGGTAACAAAACAATGGAACTTGCCGCGAGAGTAATTTATGTTGCCCAGTGCTCAAAAACAAAGAAAATCATGTGCACTAGTTTACGAACCGTCAAGGAAAAAATCCTAGGTGAAATACTAAATGAAAACCCCAAGTTATTCTGGTCTTACGTGAGAGCGCTCCAAGGCGAATCTTCGACAGTAGAGTCTTTATTGGATTCAAAAGGCAAAATGTTCACCAACAGCATCGATAAAGCAAACTTATTAAATCACTACTTCGAAGTGTATTCACTAAGGATGACACAATACACAGTTTAGACATTCTGGACGTTAACGATCCGATGTGTGACATAACGATTCAACGTGATGGAATAATTAAACAACTGCATTCGTTTAACACGTTTAACGCTGACTGACGTCGATCGACGCCAAAAAGTGCTATCCGCTGACTGCCGACGTCGAGCGACGTCAGAGCTCGCATTTCGCTCCCAAGGCCATTCCCGAGAGACGCCAACCGCTAGCGCTTCCGTTTCAATGCTCAGTCGTCCGATAACCTTCAAAGTGTGAGCAGTGACCGTAGCTGGAGTTGCATTCACCCAGGAGCGACGCTGCATCCCTCGTTTTCAAAAGGTAATTGTGAATTTTTTGCAATATTTTTCATACTCTAAACCAGTTTGGTAACGTAAATTATCGTTTAAGATTCGTAGTAAAATCTTTACGTATCACATAAATAATTATGGATGATTTTTGCTGACTTAGATCGAAATGCAGTTTTACCCCTCCGCCCCCCCCCCCCCCCAAACTTCCTTAATAAGTGCATCAAAATGCATTTTGAGTCTGTTTTTTCTGAGCAACATTTTGTTTCTATTTCCTTGTTAATGTATTTTCTTTATTAAAAAAGGAATACTGGCTTGCCGCGAGAGTAATTTATGTTGCCCAGTGCTCAAAAACAAAGAAAATCATGTGCACTAGTTTACGAACCGTCAAGGAAAAAATCCTAGGTG
The DNA here is from genome assembly GCA_963169105.1 of Ceriagrion tenellum. NCBI lineage: Eukaryota > Metazoa > Arthropoda > Insecta > Odonata > Coenagrionidae > Ceriagrion > Ceriagrion tenellum. The sequence goes on from OY720645.1 coordinate 2,455,746, forward strand.
AAATACTAAATGAAAACCCCAAGTTATTCTGGTCTTACGTGAGAGCGCTCCAAGGCGAATCTTCGACAGTAGAGTCTTTATTGGATTCAAAAGGCAAAATGTTCACCAACAGCATCGATAAAGCAAACTTATTAAATCACTACTTCGAAGTGTATTCACTAAGGATGACACAATACACAGTTTAGACATTCTGGACGTTAACGATCCGATGTGTGACATAACGATTCAACGTGATGGAATAATTAAACAACTGCATTCGTTTAACACGTTTAACGCTGACTGACGTCGATCGACGCCAAAAAGTGCTATCCGCTGACTGCCGACGTCGAGCGACGTCAGAGCTCGCATTTCGCTCCCAAGGCCATTCCCGAGAGACGCCAACCGCTAGCGCTTCCGTTTCAATGCTCAGTCGTCCGATAACCTTCAAAGTGTGAGCAGTGACCGTAGCTGGAGTTGCATTCACCCAGGAGCGACGCTGCATCCCTCGTTTTCAAAAGGTAATTGTGAATTTTTTGCAATATTTTTCATACTCTAAACCAGTTTGGTAACGTAAATTATCGTTTAAGATTCGTAGTAAAATCTTTACGTATCACATAAATAATTATGGATGATTTTTGCTGACTTAGATCGAAATGCAGTTTTACCCCTCCGCCCCCCCCCCCCCAAACTTCCTTAATAAGTGCATCAAAATGCATTTTGAGTCTGTTTTTTCTGAGCAACATTTTGTTTCTATTTCCTTGTTAATGTATTTTCTTTATTAAAAAAGGAATACTGGCTAATGTAATATGTATTTTTTCAATTCTTGAATTGAGGCTCTCCCCTCCCCCCCATTTTCACAAAACGGAATTGATTTTCTTCTTTCTTATACCTTGACAACAGTTTTGTATGTAAAACGTGTATTATATTTACCTGAAAAAAGTTACATACCTTAGTTTTTAATACTTTTATACAGTATATTCTTTTTATTTATGATCATTTAAATTAGTTACAATATGCCGTGTGTTTTATTTATTCCATATATTCTAAAAAACAGGCCCTAGGTATTTATTTACATTGGTGATATGAGCCCATACTAAAAAATACGTTTATTTTTCCAAAATTATGTCGTTAATTTTTGTTAGTATTCATCCACTTATTTATATTAATTTTTTACATAGGTGCCAGAAAAAGCAAAACTATCACCTCGACCAGCTGGTGAGGAAAAGTGCGCACGCTCTTCGGTACGTACCTTGTTCAGTTGTTCCATCAGTTTTCGAATTATTTATTTATTACGGTATAAATATAAATATTTCTTGTAGCTTAGACAATTTTTATATTTTTACTAGATTCATTTTCACCATGGTGCAAACACGGAGAGGCAGCGATAAGGAAGGCGAAGGAAAAGGGACTTCCAGGGAAAGGAGTTCCCAGAAAGGGAAAGAGGGTTAGTAAGCCCCCGTTTATTGCCCCACCGTCACCATCTCTCCAACCTCCCACGTCGCCTACGACCATTCCGACAAGAAAGAAAGACAACGGTCCATCTCATTCGGGTGCCAGCCCACAGCCCTCCTTCATGCCTCCCCGAGCCCCAAGTCCTCAGCCATCGACCTCCCGGTCACACCTTCCGCCCCCAAGAAAGAGGAAAATAGCAGAAGTGAGAAAATCCGTTTCGCCGAGGACTATTTCCTCGGAGGAATTAGCGGAGCTTCTGCTGGTTGAGGACAGTGACGATTCGTCCTTCGGGGAAACGGAGTGGGGTTCTTCCTCAGATGAAGAGGTAAGCGGAGAAATGGGCGATCCATCTGAGGGTGGGCAAGTTTTTCCTCCCTCTCCTAGCCCTCTAGAGGGGCCACAAACTCCCCACCCCCCTCCACTCATGACAAGAACTGCAAGTAAGACTTACACATGGACCGACAAAAGACCGACCTCCTCTAAGTTTCCTTTCACTGACACCCCAGGACTGACAATACCAAACCTTGGAGAAGAGCCCAGAGAGTATTTTAATCTTTTAGTGACTGATGACCTAATAGAATTAATAGTGACAGAGACCAATAGACAAGCAGAGTTTTTACTCTCAGCTAATGTATTGCCTAAAGCTAGGATTACTAAATGGAAACCGCTAACATCGGTGGAATTTTTAACGTTTTTAGGTGTTCTATATCATATGGGAACATGCCCAATGAGTCGAGTGTCAGACTACTGGAGTGTAGACCCTTTATTTAATTTTCCTTGCTTTAGGAAATGCATTAGTCGGGATAGGTTTGCCGCGATCATGCAAGCTCTGCATTTTGCAAGAAATCCGGATCGTGGCGAACCGCAACCCTCTGATCGACTCTACAAAATAAGACCCCTGATTGACATTTTCCATCACACAATGGACGATATTGTTATCCCGACACAAAGACTGTGTATAGACGAATCCATGGTTCTCTGGAGGGGTCGTCTTATCTTTCGTATTTACATGAAAGGTAAGCGACACAGGTATGGAATCAAACTTTACATGTTAACCGAACCATCCGGATTAGTTTTAAGATTTCTTGTGTACACTGGGTCCTCTGATTCTGATGTAGGCGGGCCGGGACATGTCGACAATGTTGTATGGAAATTGATGGAAGGAAGGTTGGACACTGGACGATCGCTTTTCATGGATAATTATTATAACAGTGTTGACTTGGCCCACCGCTTACTTGAGCGAAGGACCTATTGTACCGGAACTCTTAGAGCTAATCGGAAGGGGACTCCTCCTGACCTCGTAGCGAAAAAACTGAAAAGGGGTGAGGTAGTGGATGCATTCAGTACCGACGGAGTATGCATCATGAAGTGGAGGGATAAGCGGGACGTGCTGATGATCAGCTCCGAATTCGGTAGCAATTTGGTCGATGTCCGTCGACGGCGAGGAGGTGGTGTCACTTCCAAACCAGAGGCCATTGCTCGATATAATGAGTCAATGAGCGGCATCGATCACTATGATCAAATGATGTCGTACTACCCGATTGAGCGTAAGACTCTGAAATGGTACAAGAAACTTGGAATCCACCTACTTCAACTTTTTTTGGTTAATAGCTACTTCCTGTACTGTAAAACCCATCCTAAAGTCTCCCTCCACAATTACCGCCTGTCCATTATAAAAACCCTCCTGACTCCCACATACTCTGAACCCACTCCTCGTTCCTCCCCCAGCCTGCCCTCCCGGTCCCTTGGATTATCTAAGCACTACCCTCAGACATATGACGTTGACAAAGGCCGAAAACGGGCCCCTCAGCGACGATGCACATATTGCTCCTCTAGAGGGTTTAGGAAAGACACCATCTTCTTTTGTCCTGCCTGTGAGGGTTGTCCACCCCTTTGTTTTAGGCCCTGTTTTATTGAGCACCACAGGGACATCTGGTGCTAATTTTCATAATGTTAAAAAGTGCATAAACTACTGAAGAAAGACTGTGAAAGAAGTGTTGAAGAAGAGTGAAGAGTTATTATGACGAATTTCACTTATATTGTATTTATATGCAAACATGTTAAATTGGATGTAAAATATGTAAATATATTGAATATTTTCTGAAAGTTTGCTTCTATGCATGTCTAATCATTACTCTTATCTGTGTTAGGAATGCATGGTATTTCCACGGGTGTATGGCTTTAGTCTTCAGGGCCCGAAGCTCAAATCTGGAAGAATTATTTGGGGTAACTGGCGAATTCAAAGAGAGTGAATGGGATTTTTTTCAGATACAAGCATCAGTATTATCACAGGGGCCATAGGGATGGTAATTACCCCAATACTCTGTTTCTATTAAACACGTGGGCATTTGGGATCATTAGGAGATGAGCTCTAACATTTCCCATTTTACGAACCACCGGATTGACCAATGACTGATAAATTTCTTCTTCAATAATTAAAGCATTTTTTCCGTATCTTGATGACGTGAGGTCTGATCAATCGGTAGAAAATTGAATCCGATTTCTTCAACTTTTTCTCTTCCATTTCAAAGGAATAAAATATTTTTCATCATTTCTATAATTTTTTTCTGAATTTAGGTTATTCTCTCCCTTTCTTATACATTAATTGCTCCTCCTGCTGGGCCCCTCGAATACAGAAAGCGAAAACTGTGGAAGGAAATGACTGCCTAAAAAAGAAATCATCTCGATGTAAAACAAGCGAAATTTTATTTTACAAAGACATTCATGACGCTGTAGGGAATATATACAAAGTCTCTGAATGAGTATTTTCATAATTAATAAATTTCATATATCTAAACATAAACGACAGCCAAAGAAAATGATTTGGAAAGCTATCAAGAAATTATGTGAGGGGTATGCAACCACGCATGTCTCGATGGGGAGCAATCCAGTGGCTGCGGACGTCGATCGACGCCAAAATATAAAATATCGATTTTTCAGTAAAAAAAATTTTTTTCGATTTTTTAACCATCAGTTAATGAATGTGGCTACAAATGCAATTGAAATCGAAGAAAAAAAAAATTCAGTCACCGGCAAAAACGTAAAAATTCGTTGCCGCGTTGAAAGTGTTAAGAGTAACAAGTCCTCGGGTCCAGAAGGAATACCTACAAGTGTACACATGGAGTTAGCGCCACAGATTGCACCGTTCTTAGAAATTATGTTTAGCAAATCATTATCCAAAGGCAAGGTGCCCCAAGACTGGAAAATAGCCTACGTCTCTCCGATATTTAAAAAAAGGAAATACAAGTGAGCCAGGAAATGTTAGGCCTATATCGTCAACATCGCTTTTATTCAAAATCCTTGAACGCATTGTCATTAGCAATATTATGGCATTCCTGGATAATGGTAACCTCTTACACAGTAGTCGGCATGGCTTCCGTAAGGGCAGGTCCTGCGAAACACAGCTTGCACTCTTCCTTTATGATATACTAAAATCAGGTGAATCAAATGAGAAAATCAAAGCGATATTCCTTGATTTTATGAAGGAACTCGATAAGGTTCCTCACAAAAGAGTCATTTATAAATTGTATTCATGCAGATTTAAAAGAAAGAATAGTGTATTATATGAGGGACTTTCTCAGTGATCGAAAACAAAAAGTACTTATTGATGGTTTAAGCTCCGATATGGTCGGAATAAGAGAAGACGTGGACTTTAGAACTAAATATTAGCCAATGCACCACAGTTCACTTCCTGCGATAGTCATCACACAAAAGTCATACCTACACCGTGGGTGGAGTAAACGTATAATCTTCAAATACAGTAAATTATCTGGGAATTACCTTAACTTCAGATATTTCGTGGGCAACACACATACCAAACATATACGGCCCAGCATTCAAGAAACTAGGTTTTGTTAAACGTGTAATAGGAATGTCCCCGGATGAAAAATTCAAAGAGAGATGCTGCTTTGCTGTGGTTAGGCCACACCTCGAATACGCCGCGAGCATTTGGGACCCTGGTCAAATAGATTTAATCAAAAAAATTAACAAAGTACAAGGAATAGCGGCACACTACGTTAACAACTGCAATGAACGAACATGCAGTGTCACACAACTGTTAGAGGGATTAAGGTGGGAGCCCCTAGAGACTCGGAGGCTGCACGCAAGGTTTAGGCTGCTTGATAAATTCAGAACTGATATTTTTCAGAGCGACACAGAAAATATTATCGTGATGCCTCTCTACATTTCTAGGTCACACAGATGCAATAAAATAAAAGTAAATACTCTGCCGAACAGATAGATACAAGAACTCTTTCTTTCCACGAACAATAAGCAACCACAATAAAAATTGAGCACTAAATACTAAATACACTCCTATAATAGTCTCCGATAGGATTTCGTCGATAAAGCCATTCAACCTGGTCAGGACGTTTGTCCGCAGAGAGATCTTCCGATGGGCATCTCCCTGCCTGGCTTGTCCTACATCATCGGTGATTTCATTTAACAACCGCGTTCGGATTTCAGAGTCGGCCTGATGTACTTCCTCCCTATTTGTCGGTGGTACGACGGTGCAGTGTCTGTCAAAACAGTCGGTGGAGAGACTGCTTGTGTTGGGGAGGGTGGTCTGGCCGGTGGTGTATTTCTCTGAGCACGCGGTTGTTGGGGAGTTTCCTTTTTTCGCAGGTGGTTGGCATAGTCGCGCAGAATCTGCTGCGACAGGTGGTTGTGTTCAGGATGTACCTCACACCACAAAGAGTGCATCCTTGCCATATACCACCTGCGATTGTGCTCGCTGGCAGCATAGCATGTGAGGAGGTCTCCCCTTAGGGTTTCCGTCCACTGCATACGAGCTCCCTTCTTTTTGGTGTTTATATTGTTATTACCACACTCAACTTCACTAGGGCCACCATCCGAGAGGGGCCCGGTTGTGTGTGGCACTTCTGGTTGTCATTCTTGGAACCAGATAGCTCTGCATGTGGAGTGGTTAGCCCAACATGCAGACGTCCACCATTGGTCGGCAGAGCCGTTACCAGGTACGCCACGAGGAGGCTGGTGATCCGCTTTCGTACCCTTATTATTATGATGATTATTTTATTATTATAATGCATGTCACCGTCTCGAAGAGTTTTCGGCGCAGTTTGCTCAGTAAACATTCCTTGAAGGTAAGATTTGCACTGAAGACAATTATGAATAGCTCATTTCCGACCCGATTTCATGCTTTGGGCGGTGGATGGCTCTGGAATCCTAAATTTGGATGAATATTTGGACGGTTTACTAAAGTCGCCTGGGATGTTTATGAATGGAAATTAGTCCATTAAGTTCTTCCTGTGCCCGCAATACAACTGGTACGTATCAAGCACTGTAGCAATGATACATAGAAATCTACATATCTTGTGTGCATGCTAGTATATTGTAGTAAATTGTCAAAGTAAATACAATCGACTCCTCACGTCCGCCCTTTGTGTCGCGCGTATTGGCGCGTCGCACGCGTAGAACATCGAAATTAATAAGTAGATTGAACGTACAAAGAAGTTAAAAGAATTATTGATATCACTCATTTAAAATACACTTTTTAAGCTATGATTGAAAAAGAAAAGAATCTGGTGCAAGACACTGGCCGTGATCTTGAAGACGACGAAGAGCATTTCGGGTTTGGATGCAAAATTCAAATTCTCGCCACCTTTTCGTCCCAGTTTCTAAGCACCAACTTTATGCGATCGATCTCGATACCGGTTGTAATGGCCAAGAACCGGCAGTATCGAGAAACAGGTACCGGAACCGACATATCTATAGATTAAATAAGAAGTTCAGTGGTTGCTTCATAAACCTATGTGCGGCACCCTTATGTGCATTGAAACGAGCTCTTTGATAAATAAAAGGAGACATATATCTCTTATACTAAAATGGCTCATTGAGATATTTCTTTAAGAACTCTAGAAAAATAGACCTATAGAATCATGGTTAGGGTCTATTTCAAATTGTTGTCTCTATAATATTCTTTTAATTAAAGGAGTACTTTTTCTGTGGGGTAAATTTGTAAGTAAATGTACGAGGGTGGAAAACGAGAACACGACTGCCTTTATTAGCCACACTAAGGCGCATAACAGAAGAGTACACACCGGTTGTCATTGAATATAGGCGGCATCTGTCGGGTCAACTTTTAACTCCAAAAGATTGAAGAATATATTTTTTTTAAATGAATTGTTTTAAAGCATTAATCTTCTATTTAAGTTTGCTTTAAAAAATCTTGTTCTAAAATTTTGATAATTGCAGGTACCAGGTTGTGGTGTGATGGGAGTCATTGGAAAAGCTACTGAGATGGTGTGTGACCTAAGGGAAGAGAGAAAAGATATGACTGCGAAAAAAACAAAAAAGAACACCAGCCCTAGTTGTTTACCTGGAAATCACTCTCCAAGAAATAATTCTACCTTACCCTCCGTAACTCCAAGGTATCAATTGAGGAAAAGCACAAGTGCAAAGGAAAAGAAACAGTTGAAATCTAAGGATTACATGAAGAATAAGGTCACACGCAGTATTAATTTGCCAAATGATCGAAGGTGTTTTGATTCTCATGAAACACATCTTGATGGAGATGTGGCTTACGTTTGCGATTCTTGTGGAATGAAATTTGCAGATAAAAATATGTTAGTCCTACACATTAAGGAATGCATTTCTAGAGAGAAGTCATCCAAGTCTTTAGTGCCGAAGGATTCGCCTACAAAGTGTACAGAATCAGGAGGCTCGTCAGAGTTTCAGTGTGAAGTATGTTGTAAGGTGTTTCGGTGGAAGTATCATTTAACAAATCACTTAAAATCACACAAGTGTTTGAAGAAGTTTAAATGTGAAATTTGCGGAAAAGAGTTTAAATGGAAGAAGTCATTGAAACAACACTCTACTTTGCACAGTGAATGTAATGCATTCAAGTGTGACACTTGTGAAAAGAGATTTACTTGCAAGTCTCATTTAGTAGAACACTCGGTCATGCACAGCGGGTTGAGACCTTACAAGTGTGAAACTTGTGGGAAGGGATTTGCTCGCAAGTCTGATTTAGTAGAACACTCGGTCGTGCACAGCGGGTTGAGACCTTACAAGTGTAATACTTGTGGGAATGGATTTTCTCTCAAGTCTACTTTGGTAAGACACTTGATAGTGCATAGCGGGGTGAGACCTTTCAAGTGTGACACTTGTGGGAAGGGATTTTCTCTCAAGTCTAATTTGGTAAGACACTCGATAGTGCATAGCGGGTTGAGACCTTTCAAGTGTGACACTTGTGGGAAGGGATTTACTTGCAAGTCTCATTTAGTACAGCACTCGGTCGTGCACAGCGGGTTGAGACCTTTCAAGTGTGATACTTGTGGGATGGGATTTTCTGTCAAGTCTAATTTGGTAAGACACTCGATAGTGCACAGCGGGTTGAGACCTTTCAAGTGTGACACTTGTGGGAAGGGATTTTCTTTCAAATCTGTTTTAGTAAGACACTTAGTTGTCCACAAAGTTTGAGGCCTTTCGCGTGTGGTGCTTGTGGGAGGAAGTGTAAATTCGAGAAATCTGTCTTGGTTTATTTTATGCTCAAAGTTAATGAAAGGTACCGTCTTAACTCTTGAGTAGATTATTTCGTCCTATTTTGTAAAAACATTCATTATTTCTATTTGATCGCAAAAAATGTGGACTAGACTGGTCTTAAAATATTATATTTCTCATTCTCTCCTGATCTAAAATTATCTTATTTAAAGGCAGGGCCATTGCCTTTGACCAAGTAGACTGTAAGTATGTATGTATGTATGTATGTATGTATGTATGTAGTATGGTGGGCAAATATATGCTTGACTGACTGATGTTGAGTGACTGCTCACATGGCATTGTAAGCTAATAACAACACAGGTAACACGGATTATGAATAATAATTCATGTTCATTTATTTTAGGTGTGCATTTATTTGTTTAACTTGTATTTTGATACATGTATATCGAAGTAGTAATAAATTTATATAAGAATTACAAGTTTTCAATGTAATTCAAAACTTATATCATAGGTTATAGTGGACAGGTTATTTAAGTGCAATATTATTTATTGGAACTTAATCTTCGCCTTTGTTCATGTTATGTAGGAAGATGTTTGATATGAGTGACGGCATAGAAAATAGAGGTTTAGGGTTTGCCATTCCTATGGATTGATGGTACCAGCCCATAACTTAATAATAGTAGTGAATGTTGGTCGCCTCGTTACAAGTTCCAAGAGAGAGTTAACTGAAGCATCCCTTAGAAGGAGAGTTTGTATGAGCAAACTTGGTCAAAATATGAATTTAGACAGGGCTATAAAAATTTCTATTGTCCTTGAATTAAGAATTTTTGGAATATATGGTTAAGTTTCAATTTACTGTTAGCCTATTATATGTATAACAGACTGAAATTCGGCAATGAAGTTATAATAACCCACCTCAACTATTATCGGAGTTTACTTCACCATTTTAAGCGATTAATACCTCTCAACATTTACAATTTTTTTAAGGTAAATATTGGTTGAAGCCTGTTTCTCTTACTTATATATAACTTTGTGCGGATGATTCGATTCCTCTATTTTTTGATTCTGATTCTTTCAAATAGTTTCTCGATTCCGACTCCATCGATTCTTATACCTAGTAACAGGTGGGATATTGGTATACCAGCAGCGTACGACTTTTATTTAAATTCACGCATTGCCTGAAATAAAATGTCTAAGACAATTAAGTTGCTCAAAAAGTATATTTGGTGCTATATTGCAAATATATCCGCAGCTAATTGAGGTTGATTAAAAGTACAGCGGCGGAAGAATTTATCGCAAAATGTTTCGCCTGCCAGAACTTAGTCATCAATTGCCTCATTTTCGAGCTTTCTTAAATTATCTTTCGCATATTCAGTCGCGGTATATCGCTGTGTATATTTCAGCATGTTCAGTTTCATGATTCAGAATATTACGTCGAATAATATTATTTATACAAGACTGATTATGAAAAATATTCACCATCCCACTAAACTTGGAATATATGCCGAAATCTTCATCTGCTACCACCAAGGGATATTGACTGTGGTCGACTTTTCGAGGATTTTCTTTGAATGACACCTCTTATGTCTCTCTCACCGAAATGATATAAATCGAGATTTATTTGCACCAAATGTCGATAAAAAAGATTTAATCGAAACAAGTGTAGTCTAAGTGATGTAATTTTTCAGGATTTTCCTTTTATAGACCAATGAAGTTCCTAAAACGGAAATTTATTAAACTTAAAACGGATATTTATTAATGAATCGTTTAAGACCCAAAATAAATCCGTCTTTAGTTTGTCAGAATGTGATTAAACTCTGATAACATACGTAAATATGTATTTTCATGAATTACTAATAAATGTGCTCGCATCGATACCGAATAATCTAGGTATATTTTTTCGACATTTCTTTCGTCTTATCACGGGTAAATTGGTGATGAACTGTCCACTGTGAAGCTGTATTCGGTCAATGCAGGATATACGAATGAGCATTCAGAAAAGTCTACCCAATTTGGCGTAGTTATGGATAAACAACTCTTTTACGTCTGACTTTATAATATGCTCTTATATGTTTAGCTATTAAGTCGCCGCACGTATAAATTTAGAAAAAACCTTTTAAAAAACTTATGGTTGGATTAAAATATCATTCATGAAACATTAATTGGTAGCGGTCAATGTTATAGCTGTCAGATGTATTTGGCCAGCTAAAGAGTGGTCCGTGTTCGATTTTTAATAAATGCAAATGAGTTTGTATATAAATTTTCCCATATTGGCGATATGAATTAATGTAATGTGTAGATGAAATGACTGGCTGATAATATGAGATTTTAAATACAAAAGAGTTAAAATTTGCCAAATAAAATTTTTTACCATTTTACTTGACCAGAAATTGAAGGAAAAACTCAAAAATGTGTCAACTAGGGGTGGTCTTTCCTTCTCGTGGTCGTAATCGTCATCCATAAGGCAAGCCACATTGGTAGGGCAATGCTGAAAGTCCTGGGAGCGCATTACACTGCTATGAAGCACCTGATCTTTCTTGATAAAGATCACGTTTTCGAAATCATGTGCGCAAGTTAACAACAGCATGATGAAGAACAGTGATCGCAATTCAGGTTTGTTACCCAGTTATAACTACCAAGCTTTCAAATATAAAGGCGAGTTTCAGATGGGGTTTCATATTCTTTCGGTGTATTTATTTGCGTCCGTATGAGTAACTGTGAACTGAGTCACTTTTACTATGCATAGTGATATGTCTGGGAACGTTTAATGGAACGATAAGGAAAGGAAAAAGCATACTTCTCTCACTAGCATATAAACAGAAAGCAGAAGTTCTCGGATTTCACCTCATAAGCCCAGACCACTGCAATCAAACGCTATTAGTTCCCATCGTGCATGGGTTTTGAGGCCTGCTGACAGTCTATGTTAAAGCAACGAGTTATCTTGTGAGGATCTTAAGAGTCCCGAAAGGTTTCTCGTGTTGATACAAAGCTCTGCCAATACTAATACATTCAAAATCGGGATGAATGGAGGGCGCATAATATTGATTTTTGAAATAGTATGCCTTCAAAAAGAGTTTACTTTCCCCTTGTGTTGCGGGCGATACCTTTTCTGCCAAAGATAATGTTTCGGACGCCTGTCATTTAATTCACGGGAAAGAAGTGGTATTTGACTTATCTTACGCCCGTAAAAGTATTCGACGGATGCTTCCAATTTTTCGAAGCGAGCCGAGCCTTGTCTTTCTGGTGCAGCAAGTATTTGAAACCTGTGCGGTATTCACAACAAAAAACCACAACAACCGTCACCACCCGGAACTTGGCTAAGGTTTACTGATGACTACTTCATTGAGACGAGCATCGATAGACAAGCAGAGCAGACAACGCAAGCAGAGATATTTTTCGGAGTTTTTGTGGCCTCTCCCTAAATTCTTGGAGAAAAAATATCTTATTAGCCCTTAAGTATGCCTCATCTTTCTCCCAAGAGGAGGAATCAGGTTGTAGGTTTGCAAAAGGCAAAAACATCTGTCGAAAAATTACCCGAAGAGGTGTTGCATCTTTGACTTTCAGCCACTGAACTTTTATTTAGTGTTTAAATGTAAAAAATCCTATTTCTCACTACTATCAAACAAAATTCATTAAATTCATGTCCGCTATAATAAGTACTGTGTTTATTCAAATGTTTATCAGTAATCATTTTTCGTCCACAACTAGGAATACTTGCGAATCCACAAATGTCAAAATTCTAGGAGATTGTTCAAAACAAATCAGCACAGCGTTCATTATGATAAAAATGCGAGAAACAAGCGTTTCTTGACCCCCTCAAACGAAAAAACCTCAAATGAAGATACAATGTGGAAAACCTTGGAGGAAGAATGGGAGATGAACCCTGTGCCATGATGCCAAAATGTGGACAACTCCACGTCACAAAGACTTTGTTAACCTTTTCCAACCGGTTAAAATTAAGCATTATAGTGTCCCTTTGCAAAATACGTTAAAATACATTACCACTAAGAGGTGAAATTTATATCCCTGTAAAAAGTTTTTTTATATCTTCATGTGGGGCACTCAACAACTTAAACCTCCATTAAAGCAATAATATTACAACACATTTGAAGAGGAACATATTCTTTAGGGAGGTAACAATCGTATAATCTTTGACGGTGCACATAACTAATTTGTGCTCCATTGAATACTCAGCGGATTTTTGAGGATTATGCAAATGACCGTACGGAAAATATCTAATTACTGCTTTGTCCCTACATGAAAAAGATGATTTTTAGTATTGTATCACTTTCACAGGGGAAGATACGCGATGCATTGTTGTCGGAGTATTACTTACGTGTAAGTATGAAAATGCTTCTCAAAACTTAACTGCGTAATTTTAGCCAAAGCCTCTTCACTGCTAATATGTCAAAAGGTGTTTAATTGATTCATCAATTTGCCTTATCCTCTAATTATTGTCCTCCATCTTCTGAGTGGAACTGTTGAACTACATAGTTAATGTATTGCTCATAGCAAACCTAGAAAAAAATGCAGGGGAAAACTTCAAAAACCGTTTTAAAGATATTTGCAAGAAAATTCCACACTTATTTGGTCTCTCACTCAGATAAGTAATTGGCATTTATACAGTCGGCAGATAGAACCAAACTCTAATTCCTAATGAAAATAATAGCTCTCTTTACTTAATCATTTCAAAGGAATTTAAAGGTGAAATATAGCATCAGGTAAGTTCACTAAATCAAGCAACTGACACAATCAGAGATCCGATCTATTCCCTCCTTCATGAATAGCTCTTCATTGAGTGGTGAATTGGCAAGAGAGTGGATATGAACATCAGTCGACAGTCAGGACGTAGAAATCAAGTGATATTCTTTACGAATCCTATAGAAGAAAGTTGTCGCCAGAGGTTGACCGTCTTCGATTTTCAAATTTCTGGCTTACAAGTGAGTTTTTGTTGGCCAAAATTCGAGTAAGTTTCCTCACCAACCCAGGGGGATTAAAATTTTTCTTTCTCATAGTCGTTTGGAATATCTTTCAAACCAAATAAAGAAAAACTGAAGTAAATATCTTTGATAGTTAACCCGTTTTTGAGTGATACATTAACACGGGTAGAGTGAAAATGAGGTCTGAAAAGGGGAAAGTGGGGGGGGGAAAGAACAATGCAGGAAGAGGGTGGTTGCGGGAGGGCAGGGGGGGGCTAGGAAGACGAAGTAGAGGGGATTGAAGCTTTGAGGATGGGGGAATAGGCAGGGAGCTTACATTCATTAACAAGAAATTTATCACAGTAAGTTTGGGCGGTTACCACCCTTTCTTTTGTAATCTACTCCCTAGATCACATTAGTCGGACTTCTAAGGGGCCAACCAAGTATTACGTAAGACCTTTTTGGGGCAGGGGTTAGGATCATCTTACATTCGATTAAGAATTAGTAGGTTGAAACATTTTGCTAGAATTGAGAAAGAAGGGTGACTCAACATTGCTTGAGAGGCAGTGGAAGTTCCTCAGGGGGGAAACAAAGTCATCAAAGCACGGTCCGCACCCATAGTGCCAGAAAAGAGTTAGATTTTTTGTGAGCAAGGGTCCGCCGTTTTAACAATTGCGACCTCAAAAACGAGTACTGATGGATGTTCTTTACGTATCGTATGGAAAAAATATGTCTCCAGAGGTTGACCGTCTTCAATTTTCAAATTTTTGGTTAAAAAGTGAGTTTGTGTCAGCCAAAATTTAGGTAAGTTTCCTCGCAAACCCAGAGGGATAAAAATTTTTCTTTCATAGTCTTTCGGAATGATATTTTTTAAACCAAATAAATAAAACCCAAAGTCAACATCTTTAATAGCTAACCCGCAGATAAGTGATACATTAACACGGGTAGAAAGAATTACCTTATCACGCAGACGAGTTTGACAGTTGATTACACAGGCCTGAAATTTTAGGGTTCCGAATGCTTTTTTGATGTGAAGAGCCCTTTCCGAGATAATTTATTATTCTGACTCAGAATCTGCTCACGAAATAGGCTATCTCATCAGGATTTGGAGATATCCTAACTTTAAAGGGTCAAAATGGAAATTTTAAAATATGCTTGAGCTTGAAAATCTCAGAAACCAAAGGTGATAAGTGTAATTCTGGAAACGGATTCCAATGCTGCGTAAAAAAAGTACGCATTATGGCTACGATGCCTAGAAAATCTATTGTTACCATAACTTGTATCTTATATTTTCAATTTATGCACTCAAATACACCACAGAAACTTTATGGAATGAATGTTACAGAGTAATAGGCTGAAACTTCGGGTTTTGATATTGCTTGAGGAAAAGATCAGGTTACCATTGAACAATTCTTCATAGTTTTCATTTCTGCAATCAAAAATGGAGATTTCAGCTTCAACAGTTCATATGGACATTAAAAATACTGTGTTTGTTCATGCTCGAGGTCAATGAGAAGGTCACCTTCAGGTTTTCCACTTCAAATTCTTAACCTTTGATGCGTAACATTGTTCTCTATCCTGTGTTACTATGGAAATAATTAGGTGAGTCCATTAAAATGAGCCACCCTGCATGCTGTGAAAATCTCAACTTTGAAGATCTCTACCTTGAAAATGAGAATTTTGATGACTCAACTTCTCATCAAAGGTCACCATCCTGAGATCCTAAGACACATTACTTTCAGACATCGATGCAAAATGTGACATCCTGATAGGGGTTTCATCATCAACCTGTAGCCTGGCAACAGAAACAGCAACCATATTGATTCTTCCTCATTACAAATTTCCCTTTGTATAGCTCAGTGCAATTGCAAAATTTCTCTATATTAAGCTGGAATCATCGCAACCAGTGCCATATTTTTTGTATGGCATTGTTTTATATTTGCTGAGCCACTATTAACAGATTGATAGTATAACATTACAACGAAACTTCATGGAAAAATACTGCAAGTTGACATCATTTATATGTATGGTAACTTACAGATAGCATTTCTGGTTATTAATGATTATATTACTCCACAGAAACGAACTGATAAGAGATTGTTTATTATTTCTAAGTTTAAGAGTGTGAAACATCAAGATATTTCAATATTATCTGTAGATTGCTGTTTCGTTGTAAATTTGGCTGAATACCAATTGAGCAAGCTCAGATCACGTCCTTAGAATAAAAAATGAATATTGACCTGCAATGTCCGAGATTCATGTTTATCTATAATTGTTGACTGATGACTGACCTGACCTGATGATGGTGTGACATCTGAAACTGGTCCCTAGTTTAAAATAAATTGTGTAAGTCTATATGTTTTATCTTGTTTATTATGACATCCTTCCATTAAGTGAAATCTTCTTGTTTCCACATTTATTGCGAGACATCAAAATATCCCCTGACTGGGTACCAGAGACAAATGAAAATATATCCCACGTGAATTAAAATTGTCACTAAAAATGATTAATGCTCTCAGTGTAAACAAGTTTTCTTAACATTTAAGTACTCTTTTGTTAAGTCAAACATGCACACAAAACATACCTCTGAATATTTTGAATTCGTAAACATGATGAATTATCAGAGGAGGTCAAAATAAAATGTACTGACATGAAACAGACCAATGAACTTTTAGCTCTGGTAGAAAAAATGATTAAATGGAATTAAAAGTCAAATATGAAGTATTTTTTGCTTAAAATTACGAAGTGCAATATGGATACATTTACATAATACCCTGCGAGTGACCGCATTGGCATGTGGCAGGGGGGGAATTAGTTTACCAGATACCACGTAAAGGTGTAAGTTTTTGGAAGGTGAAATGGTGACATGTATTACAAGAGATTAAGTATTGGAGATCAGTTTTTATTGTGGTCGCTTATTGTGCACGAAAGAATGAGTTTTTGTACATATCTGTTCAGCAGTGTATCTTTCTTATTTTATCACATCTGTCCGACCTAGAGATGCAGTGATGGGCGATGAAAATATTCTGTGTGTCACTTTGAAACACACCAGATATGAATTATATTCAAGCAACCTAAGCCTATGGTGTAGCCTCCGAGTCACTAGGGGCTCCCATCGTAATCCCTCAAAAAGTTATGAGTTAGCATATATATGGGTGTGTTGCAGTTTTTATTGAAGTGTGCTGCTTTCCTTAATAATTGATTACAATTTTAATTAAATATTTATGACCATGGTCCAAAATACTTGCAGCATATTCGAGGCATCACCTATCCAGAGAGAAGTAGCACCTCTCTTTGACTTTTTCCTCCCAAGACCTTCCTATTGCATGCTTAACAAAACCAAGTTCTTTAAGGCTGTGTCCTGTACATTTTGTTTGTGCCCTCCCCATGACAAGATAGTTTTACCTCTCTTAGTGCTGCCTCCTGCTAGTGGCATCTGCATCCAAAATGCAGAGAGTAATACAACAAAATATATCATTAGAAGAAAAAATATTACAAGGTTACCAATAAAAATGACCATATGCCATCATTTATTGTGTAAAAACTAAATTAGGTAATTATCATAGAATAATTTTACACCATCAAAAAGTATTTGTAACTATAATAGTGCAATAAAGTTGAACAATGTTGAAAAGTTAAGAATGGTGAGCCGACATATTGGTAATTAAAAACACTGCACACTTCATAAAATGCTCAGGCAATTATATAAGAAACTAAACAACTTTTTCAACTTAAAATCAAAAACATTTAATATCTCATTATCATTTTTTTCTTTATGTATTTTGTGATCCATAGACACGCATTTTATGTGTGTTGATATGAGGTATTTATTTCTGTGGTGAATCTGTTCAGTTTTTATCTCTTTTAAAAAATTTCTCACTTTTAACATATACAAAATGGAAGGATTTTGAAATAAAAAGTTTCTGTTATTTCATTTACATCAGTTTTGTCTTCTATTAAGTGAATTTTTACGTTTAGATTTGTTTAACGTTAACTTTGCCATCATGGATACTTGATGCATAAAGTATTTCTCAATTTTTCAATTACTTTGCATTTGGTTCCACTGATTATAATAAGTACGTTCGAAAGTGATAAAAAACCTAAAAAAACCATACATATTAGTCAAAAGTTATTGGTTACAATATTTTTTACAATAAGATTGAAAATTTTAGGTAAGAAACAACACTTAATTTGTGCCACCAATGTGGCCTGCTCACCGAAACATGAGACAGAATTTCACATGCCCTGGGAAAGATTAACAATGTTGAAAAACCCTGCAATTCAGCAAACATATTAGCTACTGGTATATTCAACTCATAATTACAACTTTTATATGCTATATCTATGTAAATACATTAGCATAGCTAGAGAAATAAATTTACTTATACCTCAAATGTATTTACCTGTTGGCGACCATCCTCTTCATTTTCTAAGTCACTTTCCAGATTGAAACGAAATTTTCTTCATCATTCTCCTCATCATCTTCTAGGTCTAGCCTTTGAGGAGACCTGTTGTCTACACCACGGTCACTAAGAGCCTGAACAATAAAAGAGATAAATTTCCTTCATTTACATTCTATCTACAGCTGATCTTAGAACTGTCTCAGTTTCGTCAGGCATGAGAAATTGGGAGAAGTCCCGGGAAAAATCAATAAGCCCAAAAATTTGTTTTCTTACAGAGAAAATGGAGATTTTTCCAAAAGAAGACAGTTCAACTTTACAGCACTGCCAGATGTAGAAGATCTCAGGGTTTAAACAGACCTGCAATACCTGATAGGTCATGAAAAATGATGTATGAGCCTTAAAATTGGTTGGCAAAATCAATGTGTGTTGATTTTACATAAGTGAGTACGTACCATCAATTTGGGTGCTGCCGAATAGAATGTAGGATTAAGGGTTAAGATTAATTTTTCATACCCAGCCAGAATGAGACAGCAAAACCCTTATTGGGTATGTAGGAATCCACGACACCTCACCTGTAAGGTTATGTGAGATAGGTTGGTAGATCAATTCATGTACATAAAGAGTTCATTAGGGTACTAGCGACTTAGCTGGATATTTGTCAATTGGCGTAAAGATTGGATGATATCACATCGTGTAATAGAGATTCAATTAAGTCATGAGCATCGTATTCCACTTATTAGCTGGAGCAACTTAAATTAGCGTTCCTCCACGGTAAAACAATGCAATGAGTGAGCATAGTAAATCAAACGTTTTAATCAGATCCACGTAGTAACCATTGTTAACTTTTTATGGTCAAGGTTATTATTAAGAGCTTTGTGAATATAATTTTATAGCACTCACAGAATGGAGATGGGAGATTTTGGCCCATTTATTTTTTTTATGCTACCCGACTGTCTCACCATAGATGAAATATCTATTGTAAAACAATCATCCAACAAGTTATAGAATTACATTCATTAACTTAACTTACAAATGTTGTTTTTGATGAGACAGAAGATAAAGGTAACTCATTGCCAACTTCATATGGGTCATTATACATCAGATTAAAATAGAGTTGACCCTTAGTGTCTGTGATGCAAACTACAATTTTTGTGGAAGTTTTTTCGAGCATTTTATAAATAAATGTAGAAGTGTGTTTGAAAAAAAAATTGGCATATCTAGAGATGATCAAAGTTACGACCATTTTTTGCTTAGATCACTCTGTATCTCCTGAACAAAGAAAGCTTGAGAAACAGTTGATGTGTTATATAGTTTGCAAAAGAATGTACAGTAACAGCATGTGATCATTTTGGTAAATAAACAAAAGTTAGATGAAATTGTTCAAAGTTTAACAGTTTTAATTTTAACAACAAAAATAATTTCATTTTTAAATTTGAATTATATTTCTAGTTTGACTAATATGTCCTTTGTCTTACCTCACAAAAAAGTTTGGTTTTGGGCAGTGCATAAACAACAGATATTTAACTTTAAAAATTGGACTATGCCCTCGTTCGCCATGAACATCAAAATGATGTGCCGCTTTATTTTGAGAATTTTTATCTTGGCCCTTGTAAAAACTAGTACGATACTTTAAACACCACTTACAGGAAATTTTATTATTCCAACTACAGCAATATTTGTCATTATATGATGTGACCAGAAATGGAGATATATTAATGCAAAAATCCACACCACACACAATAAATATAGCAGTTTTGTCAACTTCATAAACCTTGCAATTCAGCCTAGAAGAAAGTATGATATCTACAGCATTAAATTTTCACCAAATATGAGAGTTGATAGAGATACAAAAAATGGCAGGCACAAACCTTTATAATGCATATTTATTGTTAATGAACAAAAATGTTAAAACACTATCAATTCTTATAATTTGCACAGAATATTTTAAAAAATTAAAGCCAAGGGAAAACTTTTGAATTAGTTTGTAATTTTTCTGTGATCCACTATCTGTAAAAATGTTATTGTTTGTTAATGTTCATACTTCCAAATGCAGCCGTAATGGCAAACTGTACAGCGCTGCACATCTACCAGTCCCACAGAGGAAAGGCCATTTGGTGGTGGAAAGGCGACAGAGCCCATCAACTCCTCCTGTCATATTACAGTGCAAAGAAATGTAATGGAAAGAACCAACTCCTTGTGATTTATGATACTAGCGTTCACTCATTACATGAACAGTGAAACCATTATCCAAGAACAAGTTTTTTCTCAGATTTTTCTCATTTCAGGATAAGTTTTACCATTCATTAGCCGGCTACCGAACCAAAACGTAATGCGTTTAAGTCTTCAAATGAAATACAACACTAGTATGCACAGCAGGAAATGTTACTTTGCTCAGTAAAACTGATAATATCAAAACATGTGAGCCTTAATATTTATACGAGCAGAAGAAAAATTATAGCGAACCTTGATCTGGATTTGCATTCATCTTGGCCTAGGCACATAAAATGAAAAAAAGTGTTTCTTACCGTTAAATATTATAAATCTAAAATTAATCATTTTAAGTTCTGCTGTAGGTAAATCTGCTTTGTTCTCCAATGTTTAAGACAATATGTTCCGTGAATTCCTCCACCAACCGGTCCTTGATCCCATATTAAATGTTCTCATATATTCCACAGCATTCTTCCATGACAATACTGGCATTCGTTCCAAAGCTTAAATACATTGCTGAAGTCATCCTGAATTATTTTATGTTTATTCTTTTTTGCAACCCAGTTTTTCACTCAGGCCCAAATCAACTAAATCGCAACAAATTCACATTGGGTATTGGTACTATTTGGTCCTCTCCAAAGTGAATCTGAGCAGAAAGTAGCCGCATAGAAAGAATGTTTCACATAAGCAGTTTAGAGTAAAAGTGGAGAGGTTGCTTAACAGTGAGGAAATTATACAGAATGGTTACATGCTTAAGGCTGCCCTATCCTTTAAGCAGAGAGAATGTATCAGAGAGAGAGAGGGTATATCAGAAACTAGACAGTGAATGATGTGTGGGAGAGTTTAAAAGGAATGATTATAGAAAATGCTAAAAGTGTATGTGGAAAAAGAGTGGTAGGAAAAACTAAAATGTAATGCTTGGTGGAATGTAGAGGTAAAAATTGCAGTCAGGGTAGAGAGAGAGGCATACATGAATATGATTACTGCTAAATCTGAGGAAGAGCATACTAGGGCATGTGAGATTTATAGACAGAGAATGAAAGAATCTCTTTGAGTCTTCAGAAGAAAGAGTCTTCAGATTAATATTAGTGGAAAGATTGAGGAATATTACTTTTGACAGACTATAGGGTGGGCAAAGTGGGTTTATGCCTGTAAGATGATGTAGTCACCAGCTTTTCACCATTCTGCAAGTGATAGAGAAATGTATGGGCATTCTAGAGAAAGTGAATTGTGCATTTGTTGTCTTAGAGAAGATAAATGACAGAGTAAATAGGAAGAAGATGTGGAAGGTTTTGAAGGAATATTGGATTATGGAAGCAGCAAGGTGAGTTTTGTGAATCAGGAGAGATAATGGAATTGATGGTAAATGCATGCAAGACCAAAGTAGTAGTTTTTTAAATAAGAATTGGAAGAAAACTGTAAGGTGATGACGAATGGTGAAGTAACTGTAAAAGTGGATTATTTTGTGCAGGTAGGAAAGATGATTACAAAGGATGGACGGATAAATAAGTAGATAAAGAGACATGCCAATGCTGGAAGGAAAGTGGTAGGTAGCATGTGGAGCATATCAAGGAACGAGTGCCTGTCTAGGGAAGCAAAAGACGCCATGTAGTATAGGGTGCTGCTTCCCACTTTGTTGTGTGGTACTAAAACATGGGAATGTCAGGAAAGACATAAAAGTAGACTAAACGTCATGGGTACGAGTTATCTTAGGAGTGTTTGGAGCAAAGGTAGGATGGATAGAATCAGGAATGAATGGGTTATAATTGAATGTGGGAAGGATGCTCCAGTAATGGACGTATATGAAAGTTGTATGCTTCGTTGATTTGGCCATGTTGAGTGAATGACAGAGTCTGAATAACGAAAAATACATATAAGAGTGAAATGAATGGTGCGATAGGTGGATGTAGGCTGAGGAAACTCTTAGGATGAGGAATATTAGGAGTCTTAAAAATAGGAGAGCATGTGTGATGCAGTGTATGGGGGTAAATGAGGCGAAAATAGTTTGCTAGGATAGGTCAGTATGAAGGGCATTATTAAAGAAGATTTAGATGTACAAACGTGTGCTTGTGAGTGAAATTCTGACTGTGCCTACCCAGGAAGGGAATGGCATGATTGGTATGTATGTATGTATGCTTGATGTAATGTAAAAAAAGGGTATTTGTATAATCTACATATTGTGAGTATATCTTGATGAATTTGTCATTCATGGTAACTTGTATTCCAATAATAGGGTATTATTTGGACTGTATAACATATAAATTCATTGAAACTGAATTATATCACCATCAGATTTGAGTTTCTGTGAGGCAGTTAGATGAACACTGTATATATTTAAGTATAAGTTCAGTTGGAATCATCTTTTTTTTAAGTTTGCATAACCTGGTTAAAGATATCCGGTAATAAAATAAGATGATTTTATGGGGCAATATTACCCTGAGTTGGATGCATCAAGCCATTTGTATCACTAATATGGTCATACCTCTCGTCTATTTGCTTGGGTAGCATTGGTGGATTCATTTTTAAGTATTCATTTATGATAACATAGATACATATTGACTCAGATGGACACAAATATTTATTGATTAGTCACTCTCTTCTTATGAAATGTCAGGTACCTATCAATATAGAGGAGGCAGACATGACAGAAGGGAACTCAACAAATGAGGAATAAGAGGATTACATGATTGAAGATGAAGGTGTCTCTAGTGAAAATGAATGCCTTGGGTACATGGATGACAATGCTCTGTACAAGGTAATGACTTTTATATCTACTTTAAACTGTTAGGGCATCAGCCTGCTGTTGTGGACCCTTGATACTGAACATACACTGAAGTAAACATACATTATGTATGCACAGAATACTTAACAAATGTTTACTTCCTCTAACTTAAGCAAAGATGAAAAAATGACTAGACTAGAAAATCTAGGATTAAAAAGGTGATACCTCTTGTCATCACTCCGCCTCCTCTTATTAAGCTATTTATAGGAGTATATGGATTCGGAACCATTAATTATTTGAATTTATTATCAAACAGTTATTTAAAATGGGTACATTTTTTTGTTTTTATTTCGCTCCAAAAAAAAAATACTGAAACTCATTTTCAAAGTGATATTTGTAAGTAAAGGCAACTAACTCTGAGTATTGAAGAAAGGTGAAAATAATGAGTAGGTTGAACGGGGCTTGCTGAAATGATTGCTGAGTAGTTTGGTGACTGAATTTCAACTGACAATCACATTAGGAAACATAGTGAGCAGTTAATAAAAACAATTATTAATATGCCCCTAACGGAGCAAGACTGCCTATGTGGACAAAATAATTTCTTCTGGAAGTTACTTACTACATGACAATGTTGTGTTTGCTGGTATTTCAAATTTATGGTAAAATCACATACTTCTTCATATTGTGTGTTGTGTTATAAAAACTATAGAAATCCCAAATTCAGATGTACTTACTTTTATTAAGAAGCTTGGAAATGACTGAAATGATGTGTCCAGACTCAGAGTGCCTCGGTGGGGAATTGTTGAACCTCTGCCTCATTCACCTTGTGATGTGAGTTCTATGGCTGCTCTTCAATGTATACGTACTTTTTATGAATGAATTGCTTGTTTAATGAGAATGAAATGATGATCACTGTGAAAACTAATCAAAAACAAATATGTTAACGACATGGTAACTATATATACTTGCATTCTAAATTAGGATGCGTTTTAAGTCAGCGAGACTGTAGATATTGTTTTGAATATCAGGAAGTTGAGGTTAACAATGTTCCTCTTTTGTCATACTATGATAAAAACTTTTTATCACAATAACATTGTATTATCCATATTGACCTGGCCAAATCAAATATGAGGTAATAAGGCCGTTTTAGAACTTGGCAAATCAAGCAATCTTGCCCTGAAACCTAGTACGCATCGAAAGCTATGACGTCATGGACGCGTCATCACTATGCGCTTGTTCACTAGCTATCGAGGAAAGTTACCAAGGCAACGAAAAATGAGACTTGTTATGATTGCTAGGTTTCAAGTTAGAACTCGGGGTGTGATAATATGGGCTTGTATGGAAAATAGAAGTGAAGAAACTCTCAAATGGATACTATTTTATCATTACTACATATATTTGGGTGATATTTATTATTTTTTTTTTGGAAAAATTGATGAATTCGCTATATTATAAGGCTTTTCAAATGTGAATATACTGATAAAAGATTTGGTGCCTAATAGTTGTGTGAATAATTTCGTACATTGTAGATGTACCGTCTTTGTTTACTTCATTGAACCTACAAAATCTATCTTCCTTACTGTGGAAGGAAAAGAAATGAAATAATGATGAAAGAAATTAAATGAAAGAATTATGGTCCGATGGAAAGTACTCTAAGGTAGCCATAATTTCATTGGCAGCATTCTTTTTAGCTAACGAATATCATAATTATTAATAACGTTAAGATTGGAGAGTTCTTTCTGTTCGAAAAGTCTCTGCCCAACTTGATAATTTGGTTTATAAAGAAATGTTCCTGTGAAGAATGTTCCAGCATCTTCTTTTTGGAGAAGTTTCTGAAATGGCAGATGTATACTTTTCCTTTCTTGTTGAGGGACTGGGATCAGGTAAAGTTTGCCCTTCAGAAAATTTCTGTTGTTAAATTAGTTTTAAATTTGGTGAGACCAGTACTGGAGAAGGAAGGGCATAAAAAAACCTGTCAAGTATACCCCATCCTATTATTGAACAGGCGGTGGATGTGAGCTGCTTAAGCTGTGAGAATCACATGGCTGAGATATAAATAAATGAAGCTGGGGCCACCCTCTTAAACTGTAGGTAATGTTTTCTTCAAGATTTGAGTAGCTAAGGTTGAAACAAAGAATTAAAAAAAAAGTTGTTTTTTGACCAATAGCAACCGAGATAAGAATTTTTTTTAAAATCACTGCTCCGTTGTTTATAACAATTAATAAATAAATCCGACGGCATTTGGACCTCAAAGACATATTTTCAATATCTATTGTCAGATTTACAAAATATTGACTTGTAAGTGTTAAAAAATATGAATGAAGTATAGGGAAGAAAAACAAGGCCGGCCGGCCGCGGTGGTGGGGGTTGCGCGACGTGCTCTCCCGCGCGCGAGAGAAAACTGAGTTGGCTACTTCAAATCTGCTGCGCTCGGAAAAATATCTCGTATCTCGAAAAGTTCTGAACCAATTTCGATGTTTTTTTTTAATCTGGGATAGCTTCAAATTTTATTAACAATGACATTGTTAGTTTGTAAAAAATATTAATATTTCCAGCTGAAATGCTATAAATGTAAAATTATTTTTAAAAAAACGCCCTTTTTTTGTAAGCGTTATTTGAGGAGTTGAATATCATTTTTTTTTCAATTTTTCTTTAATATTATTAAATTTGGGACCTTTACAAAGAGAATGAGCCTTTATGCGACCCTGTTTGTTGGTCCAATAAAAAGTTACAGCATTGAACATTAGACATGTTTTTAATAGACAAATGGAATAACTCAGCAGCAAATTAACCAAATTGGCTTTATAAATCCTATTTTTTTTGTCATAATGGGGGCCTTAATTACAAAGCAAAAAAGTAATAAAAAAGTCATTTTTGCAATAAATAATTGATATGCAAAAATACGCCATTTTGGGGGGTTTTTCAAAGTTTTTGCAAGAAATAATTATCGAAAAAAACTTACCATAGCTCAAATTATGCGTTTTTTAATTGTCTACAAAAAACATTTGAAACATTTCTTCTAAAAGTGAATGCCTTGGCTTGTAGAATTAAAAAACCGTTTTTAGCCAACTTTGAACCCCTGTAATTTGTTTATAACGTCTAGTTCGAAGTTTAAAAATATATAGGTATATATAACTCTCCCTTTCCTACAACTTTTGAGTATTCTTAACCTGTATCAAGACAACGTCATAAATGACCCTTTTGTCTCTCCACAGACTGGACTAATATGAAGTAAATGAGGAACTGTATTGTTATAAAATATGTTGGCAGTAATAGATCTCAGACGTGTGTGAGATCTATCTAACCTGTGTTGGATTGATTTTTCAGTAGTAAATGAATGGCACTGAAAACCTAATGATGTCCTCTTATTTCATTATTGCCACATGGTTGTATTTTTTATTTTTGTTTTTTTTTTGTTTATTATGTATTGTTGTATTTAACAGAACTTTGTGTTAATTAATTACATGCAAAGGAATTGTTTTCATATTGCTTCCTATTTCGGACAGTTAAATTAAGGAAAAATTATTTTCTCATGCTCTTCTGATGGAAATCATATGTATTATTAATGTAAAATTTAGCTTGGTTTCAGAGAAACATGGACTAATTCACAAGATTTTTTCCTTTATTGTATACTATGGCTTTTCTATGATATAAATTTACTTTGCAGCCTATTGAAAAATATCAGGTAAAATGTGTACTCCTCATGAGTAATAGCCAGGTGTTCGTTAATAGGACTGTTTAAGTCCTTGCTTTTCAGCCAACCAATTGTCCTCAATTATCCGTAACTATCAAGTTAATTAATATATCCTTAAAGGTTGTGGATAAAATTTCAAAAGTTTTTCCTTTCTTGCCCTCAGCGTCATTAGAATAACAATTAAAACGATTAAAACCATGAACCGATTCAAAAATCCCGGGAGAACGCTGGTTGATAGCGACAATAGCGCCTCTTATCAGTTGGTCCTCGAACTACTTAGACACGTAAGGGCCGTGAAATAACTCAGGATAAGGTATTTGTTCAGTAAATGGCCGTGGCAGGTTAACAGTTACTTAAGAATATTATCGTTTCGCAAAACGAAACAAATTTGACTCTGATTAATTTCTTCGTGTGAAAGGAAGAGCTCGGAAATCCTCGGTTTTTTCACATCTCTAATGATGTTGAAATTTTTACCGCTCCTATTTTGCTTATATAAAGTGCTGCCATCTGGCTCTTGCTTGTCTCCGCTTCAATTCGGTAAAAACACTATCGTTAATTCATCGAAGTATTCTTGTTGGCGTCGTTTATGTTCATGGTCGCATGGTCGACTAAACTAACCGAAGGAGTATAAGACGTTCGTGAATAGATGAGCTAGGAAGAAAAATTGTAACTATTGTGGCATACGAGGTAAATAATTACGTGAGGATCATGTTAATCATGGTATAGTTGTTGTATTCGGGTACCACCCATTTCGCCTTGTTACGTCGCTTCTTGACATGCTTAAAAGGTTCTTTCTAATTCTTATTTATGCTGAATGACAAGGCAGGATCCAGTGTTCCACACATTTCCCTTCGAAACTTCGTTTCCAGACAACTGAAGACATCAATTACACCTCTACTGCGAATTGGGGTATTATATCGAGAATGTGAAACGGCGCATTTGTGTTGGATCCATTGTAAACATTCCTGTGTATTATAATCTGCGGTAAACATAGACGACATGCTCAGGAGTGTTGGCGATTTCTCGGACGATGAAGAGGCACCCCTTTGTCGACTGTGCCTTGCGAAAGAAGAAGATTTGATCTGTATTTTCGATCCGTGTGGATATCATGGTTTTCGACTGTGGGAAGTAATCAAGGAACTCCTTCAGGTGGAGGTAAGTCTGTACGATAGTTTCGTGTGTCATGTATTTGTCGGTCAAGTGTAGAAATGATGTAATTTTGCCCATTAACTAAAAACCTCGGATGTTTCATGGCAAATGATACGCGTATAATCATTATTGTGTCGCTCCTAACTTGTACGAGCCAAATGATGTTAGAACGTCTGTAAAATGTGTAGAGGAAGGATGGCAGTGGATGAAGGAGGTGCTTAGCTTTGTTTTATAGGGCAACACAACTTTCCAAATGCATTGGGTCAATTCCATGCAAAGAGGATCCGAGGAATTTCGTGACGTATAGCCGTCATATCTCGTTTGAAACTTGTAACTGTGCTTTTCCCTACCATACTAGTTAATTCCTCGTATTAAGTCAGTTTCACCGAAGCCAGCGCTTAGTTAAAAATTTAGGTGTTACGCCTTCCTGTTTGTTTTGAGCATTGGTCTGTCTCGTCGGATGAATTATTTCGTAGTGAATTTAATGTGCATTGTGAGATCTGATTTCACGGACTTCAAGTAGGTATGAGCCGTCCATTACATTTTAGGGATGGAGTTGTGATTAAATGAAATTTATAGCAATTTATTAGCCGTGTGATATTATAGGAGGTAGAATGCCAGGCAATTAGAGAAGAAAACAGTACACTCCTGTGTAGTGTTTAAAATATATACAGGGTAAATTAAACTGTTAATATTGCCATCAAAGAATACGTACTGTAATTTAGCAATGAATAGGCAGCAGAAATAGTATTAATTTAGCCAAAAACGTCCCAGTTAATTTATGATAATTTATGCATGTCGGTGATAAATATAAAGTGTCTGAAGTGGAGGAATAAACCCTATTATTTAATATCGCTGATATTAATATCGCCGATAATATTAATATTTACATTACTCGCTGTATTATTTAATGCAATTTAATGGCTTGAGAGTTGAATAGTCAATTTTTTTAGTTTCCTTAACCATGATTGATAGTTAAATTTGAGATTTGAAAGAAACAGTTTTCTCTGACGTGTGCTAACCGATTATTAAAGAATGGATGAAATAAAGCTGACATCCCATCCAAACTGAGTCTCTCCTGAGAACTTCACCAATGCAATCCAAAACTTTTGCAAGATGAAGAAATTGCCATGAGCTGAAAATAAAACCCAATAAAATTACATTGTGCTATGAATGTGGCTGTAATTGTATAAAATGTATATCTATTAACGTCTTTCAGATATAACCCTTTTATACTAACCACCTGGAAGAAAATACAGCTATGATTTCTGATACTTCTCTGCTCTTGTCTTCTCCAAAGGTGTCCAAGGAAGACGGACTGCCATGGACCATTTGCAAGAAATGCGTTGAAAAAGTAAAGGAGTTCAAACAATTCAAGACGATGTGCATCCACACAAAGATTACATACCTCACGATGATCACCAACAGGGGCTTAGTGGTGAGTGTTTGTTATCTTCATCAAAATGGCCAAGCAGTCCCAAGAGCAACCACTGGGACACGATGTTTCAAATCAGAATCTTTTGTCTCATTACACTTTCTTTGCTAACATAATATTGATACACAGTTTATAATGAAATAGAGGGGGCCAGCAGTTTACTTTGTTATATCCGAACTTTGTTATATGTGGGCCTGTTCTTGTGAACTTAAAATTGAACTTTGAACCATGTAAACTGCTGTAATAACGTGGCTATTGTTTTATAACCTCGCTCAGGAAGAAAAAACGAAGAGTCTAGGCGAAAGCATTTTGGAAAAAGGCTACCATCCGAATCAGTCGAAAATACTTCTTTTTTCGTCTATTTCAGAGTCTGTCACCTTCGCCAACTTCTAAAGAACGTTTTACCTGAGACGCTTAAATGAACATACTAATTCAACTATCTTTTGCTCAGTAAAGATTGGAAAGGGAGGAGGGATTATTCTGTTGTCTCGTATTCATACATTCACGAAATCCACCTATTTACATGATGAAATTTTCGTGAAAGGAAAGAGTATGTTTCCTGAAGGGTATCAATTTCCATAAGGACTATCATTTACGATTATATGAACCACGCATCTTATTTAAATCATCCGCTTCAAGGCTGCTAAGCGGGACTCATTTCAGTATGCATTTGTTAAAAGTGGGATTTTTTTCATGGCGAAAGGGCCTTTTTTGACAGGGAACGGCTTTCACTTTGTTAAATGCGGGACTTTGTTGTAAGTGGGTTCATTTTAAGTGGACTCCACTGTATTTCCTTGGGATGACCCTCACTCTAAGGTCAAAGCAAGAGTCATATTTTTCATGCTATTTATTGCTGTAATACGCAGGTCGATGGAGGGTATAGATGGGCATCATGGTTTCAGAGAAAGTAATATTCTATTTCCTTGGATGAGCATATCCTCTCCATGTCTTCTAATTGTTATGAATGAGACATCTAGATATTATCCAGATGAGTGGAACCACCCCTATTTCTGGTTTACAAACAATCAAACAGAAGACCAAAATAACCCAACTGAATAGGGACTGCTAAACAATTACACCACTCCTCTTTGCCCACTCCCAGCAGAGGAAGAATCCGTTGCCCATTTTAGACGTGAAGTTCACGTCTAAAATGACAAAAAAGTGACGATCACGTTTAGTGAAGTTCAGCCTTCCTTCAAGGCAGGTTGGTAGTGCAGGCTTTCTTTTGTGCAGAATATTGTGCAGAATGTCGACAGTAAAATAGCTGATCGCATCAATTTAGCATAACGAGAGTGGATGCTGAAGTCACTAATTTTGCAAGCTGAGTTTAGGATGTTGAAAGAGTGAATTACATAACATCGAGTCATTTTTAACTGTAGGAATGCAGTATGAAGATTTTGTGTTCGGTCGATTGCAAAGAGTTTCTTATGAAATAAAATTGAAACATTGTAACACCATTAAAAACCATGTTATGCTACAAGAAAACTTGTGCTATTGGATAGGGGATCGGGTTGGTGTGGTGGTTAGAGTACTCGCCTACCACACGGGTGGCCAGGGTTCAAATCCCTGCAGTGGCGGATGTTTTTCAGAGGAACCCGATCCCTACTTGAGTGTCTTGTGGACGGCACTTCTAGTGGAGTACTCCGTCTGTCGGAAGAGACGTTAAGCCGTGGTCTCCTTGGCGCCTTTCGTTAAGAGCAGGCTAATGCCGACCCCGGGTTTCTATCCACCCTTCCTCCCTTACCTCTCCCCTATGGCGCAAATGACCTTAGCCGTCGGTCGCCTCCCCAAAAATCCAAGCTATTGGATAGTTAAGAGGAATGAGACATCTAGACTCTTCTAAATAAAACCAATGATTACATCAGTTTGAAATTTTATCCTATTTCATATGTAGGCATTTCCCTTTTAGATTGAATAGAGATGTTTTCTTATGATTTGAGGTCTCGAAGGTCCTGAAGTCTCCTTTGCCGTGTCCCTGTTTTTAAGATCATGACAGGAATATAGGCAATTACCTAAGCTGACAGCCTTATAATCACAAGTTTGCTGCTACTTAATTTTTACTCATAATTATCCAGATTATAGCAGTTCAATTGAGTGTAGGGAGCATGTCCATAAAATCAAATAAGCAAAGTCTCTTTGTTCTCTCGTGGGGAAAGAAATTTGTATGATAATGGCTATAGTAAAAAATTTGTTAATGTTTTATTTAAAAATGGAAGCTTAGTCAAAAGCAGTGGATTTTACTCTTTTAGCAAATGGCCTTTTCCTGCCTTTAAGTAAACCCTCCTTAAATTTACATTTGTAGTTTAGATGGGACATGTGACGGATTTCAAAAATTATTGGAAAAAGTCTGTGATACCTGTTCAAAATATTTTAATGAGGTTAAAATTTGGCATTGGAATAAGTAATCTACATATGTACACAGCCTTGAAAGCCACTGCATGGGCATGTGGCATGGGGTGTAATGGGTGGAATTGTATCATTTAATAATGATTCCTGCTCTAATGACTCCTTTTATGTTTCAGTTGTGCATGAGGGAGACTATACCGACAATACCTAGCAGTCAGACCAGAAGGAAGCCCAACGGTCAAGTGGAAGGAGTGGTGAAAGTGAAAGAGGAGACTCCAGTCGCTCGTACGGATGAGTATCCTCCCGAGGAGGTCATCGTCTCAAGTACGCAAAGGGACGAGGGCCGTAGAGGGAAGGTGAGTGGACACGAGAAATCTGTTTTGTGGTTTAGATAAGCAGAATCATACTGCACTGTGTTATGAGAACAGAAGAGTGAACTAACAGAGGATTGCCTCTTTGATGATATGGACTTATTAGTGCAATGTTTGGCTGTTAGTGGATTATATGTAAACATTGAGGTATACATTGGGTAGGCATTTGCTATGCTGGCCAATGCTATAAGCTGAAGCCAGTCTATTATCTTTGATAATCCTCATTTTCTTATATCACTTGTGGGCCAATGCACTAATTTTGGATGTCACTGTTTTCATTTGATACCTTATTAGAAATGGGCATCCACGTACTTATTAAATATGCATTCTCCTTGCATTTATTGTTTATTTGTTTAAATTAATAATTATCCACATTCTCAGAGAAAACTATAGTGAAATCAATTAGAATCCATTGCACTAAGTAACTGGAATATGTTTCAAAAGTTACCTTAAATTTCACATGATTGCTGATATTGTGGCTTCACATTTGTGTATACATCCAATCTTTCATACTATCCATAGAAGAGTGAGTAGAGGTCGGGATTAAGCAATATGGTCATTATTTTAGTTGTCAGGCTTTAGTTTGATGATGCAATGCCCTCTCCATCTTCATTAATGGATTCATGCAAAGAGACCAGGAATGTTGTAACGTGGTGTTTATATTTCAATTGATATCAGGGAAATGTCAGGTAAAATAGGTTGGTTGTGAGGGAAATGTCAGGAATTTTTGTGTCTAGTAAGCGTAGCTATTAGTGGTCTTGCCTTCACAACGGGATTGGCTGTTGTCACGTGTACTTTTTTTCTTACTGCCGGCTGGCACGTTCTAGGCTGCTCAGGTATTTCTTTCTCCATTGCTTTTGGTGGTGGTTAGATTCTCGTGCCACCCATCTGCCCTTAACACTGTGAACTTCTCTGTAGCCTTGTATTTATGTTGCCTATCTCAGACTTGCACACCAAGATCACAAAAATGGTCACAAAGTCACTTGTCAAAACTGTCACTAGCTGGGAGGGAGGTGGCCAGCTGGTAGTGGCTCATTGTGGTAGTGGTGCAAGTTGCATTTCTACATCTTTTTGTTTCAAGGGCGGTATCATGATCAACGAGGTATTTTAACGAGTGCTAGTTGTGGAAGTGGAAAGAACTAAATGACCCACAAGAGGAGAATCTTCTCATTAGCTGGTTCACAGCTTTGCTTCTGAATTGCTGATATCGCCTGTTGATACTCTGAAGAAACTTGTTTTACAAAATAATGTAGCAGTTATCAATTGAATGAATCATAAATGAAATCAAGACTACAGTACATGAAACAGAACAAATGCAAAGTGTTGGCGTGATATTTCTGTGATCCATTATGAACTTAGTAAAGGCATTACATTTGGGACTCTCTTTGGTTTGCTTAGAATCCAGTGCAATGCCGTCACTGTCTATGCATCATTTAAGAGGTTTTCACTGAGGAAAATTGGATTTCATTGACTGGAAATGATAAGATTTCCAAAGAATCCAAATTTATTTCTAACAAATGTACCTCTATGGATGATTGTAAGTGAACAGTGCATTGATCACGTTTGGTGGGGAATAGTTGTAGACTTGATGTCCTCAGATTCAGTGTATATAAGATGTGATTGAGTGAAGTGTCTCACTCCATAAACACTACTTTTGAAAGCCAAAAGAATGAATGGTGGCACTATGAAAAGTGTATGATGGCATTCAACATGGTTCAGGAGGCATCGATGATATCCATGAAAATGTATGTTGCAAAACACATGGATAGCTCTTAAGGGTGCGAATGACCTCAGTCGTCGAAGCACCCTAATCACCCAAATACTACTACTAGCTTTTAAGGTAGCTGGTTTTGCAGTTTGTTGTCCAAGGGCAGCGAGGTGTCAGGTGTTAACTGTTGATTTTGAGAACGTTATTTTCCCCTTGGATGAGGCAATTGCGTACAGGATTGTTTGATTCCATCTATAACAACTTCTGCTTCATGAAGTGTTTCAACTTTAGTCATACGATGTGAATACAGACGATCATTTTGGAGTCTCATGCCCATTATTTCATATTTTCATCATTTGCCCATTGCTATTCTTGTCATTAGTTTAATTTATAAAATATTATTATAATCCAAACTGTGAGATTTCAATTACATTCTGATATTTGAGTGTCAGAGTACACCAACGTACAGAGGAAAAATCGGCCAAATTATGCAAATCAACCATCAGCCAGGCAGCCTGCCATTCATCCAGTAAAGCTTCAAATTAGATGTGATATCTCTCATAATGTTCAGCCATCTTCATTGTGACGGAAAGTTTGAAAGAATTCTGAAAAGAAAGGAATAAAGGAATGTTCATGTTTAGTGAGGGAAGCTTGCAGTGGTCTTGCTCCCACAGTTTGTTTGTCGTTACGTGTCCTATTTTCATCTCTGCTGCCATCCGATATGTGCCTGGCTGCTCAGTTTATCTTTTCTTCATTGGTTTTGGTGGCGGTTGGATTCTCGAGATGCCCATCTGCCCAAACACTGCAAACTGCTACCTATCCTCCACTTCGTGTTGTGTATCTCAGGCTTGCATGCCCAAATCACAAAAATGGTCACAAAAAATCACTGATGAAAACAGTCACATGCTGGGAGGGAGGTAACCAGCTAGTAGTGACTCATTGCAGACTGTGAGGGTGTCAGGGGCTAAAGATATTCCTCCAAGACCCTATACAGCACCAAGGTGGTGCCCCAGGCATGATCAGGTACGAATGCAGGTGGGGCGTTCGAGGGGGTGATGGTGCAACCCCTGAGCCTGGGGACAATGCCCATCAGGAAGGCGGAGTGAATAGTGGTGCCCCAAAGTCAGGGGGCAGCAATGGATTAGAAGTGCAGAGTGGCAGGACATCAGTGGGGAGTGGCAGGGCATCGGAGGATGGCGTTGCCTGTTGTCTAGGACTTGGAAGCACCTCCTGACTCATGCGACACTTCTCCCACGGTTATCCAGGCAGGGAAGTTGGGAATTCTATTGATAGGGCGATCCAACATTTAACGGATTGTGCCTTAATTGCGGAAGAGGGCAAGGGAAGACGGAGCGGACCAACGGGTGACTTCCTGGTGTTTACTTGGAGGATTAGTGCCGAACACCACATATGTGATGTGCAGAGTGGTGGGAATCACAGGCTGCCCTAGCCTGTGAGTGGTGGCCAATGTCTTCATCAATAATGTGTCAAAGCTTTCCTGGTGGTTTAAATTATTAATCTGATTAATTTGTCATATTATAAACAATGGTCTCTCTTTGCAATGGTCTGTTATTTATATCTTGAAAACTTCAACTTGATAACATAACTCTTTAACAATAAATATAGAGTCGGAAATCATGGCATATTTTACTGGCTGAGTAGGTGTAATGTGTGGCCTTAAAGGTGGTTCAATACCTTTTCTTTCAAAAATCATACAATCTCCTGGGGGTATGTGAGGAAAG
This sequence comes from Ceriagrion tenellum, assembly GCA_963169105.1. Classification (NCBI taxonomy): domain Eukaryota; kingdom Metazoa; phylum Arthropoda; class Insecta; order Odonata; family Coenagrionidae; genus Ceriagrion; species Ceriagrion tenellum. Next base: position 2,491,335 of record OY720645.1, read on the forward strand.
AATTGGATACTGATGAATGAATTCATTTTATCTTCCAGGTGTCTGTGACAGTAGAGGCTTCAACCAGTGAATCATCTTCAGAAGCAGAGACTGCAAAAGAGGAGAACCCTAGTGGGGATGAATCCTCAGATGAAGCGGCTTCTATTGATGCAACGTCACCGCTTGTGACGGGAGATCTGGTGAGTGCATTTGAAAGAGCACTGTACATTTTTCATCATGATCCATCTCGTCCGTGTCGGACCTCAGAATTGGCGGAATAATATAGTCTGACAGAATTATATTGTAAAGTATCTAATACATTATTAATTACTAGCAAGGGTTTTCGTTGTAATTCAATGGGGGATGAAAGAAAGACAGGGCGTATAGGTTGTAGGTTCAAGTCGCTCATGAGGCGTATCTTTTGTCTAGGAAAAATCAACTATAAATTTAGTTCTTTATGTTTTAATTCAGCCGATGTAAACCACATTATATTATGCTTACCGAGTTTTGTCAATCTTTTGCAGTAACATATGGAAACTAAACTACAGGCCATTTTCATTCCAGAGGCTAACCCTATTAATATAACATCGTAGCAATCTCCTGTTTCAGATGGGTCTAACTTAAATTGGTCCACTTAAAATAAATTTTGCCAATTTTAGGCAAATATATCCCTGAAAATATCGTAATCAGCTACATTTCTGTGTACAGCCTAGATTTCCACTGTAATACCTATCTCTAGATATAAAACCCAGCCGCCATTGTAATGGTCCCATTTCCCTTCTAAAGCTAATGCTAATTCCACGGTTACCAAGGAAATATCCTATTGTTGACAGAAGTAAAATTCATGATTTTGGCATTAAAAATGCGATTTGTGTGGAAATTTTATTCGTACAAGAAAATTGAATGAAAGAATAAGAAACTGCAATCTATTATCCATTTAATGGCGAAACCTACTGTCTTCTATCTTTAGTAGAACTAATTAAACCACGCAAAAAGAGAAACCACTGCCCTTGAACCAAAATGTTCAGACTTGAGTTTTTGTAACACTTAAGACACCAGACGCTGCCCTTGGGGCCCAGGGGCCTTCCTTATAGTCCCAATTTCCTTAAAAAAAACTATACTAGATCAGTGAAGTAACCATGTGTAAAAATTTCACTTAAATCAGTTCGCTCGTTCAATACTTATGAGGCTTTTGAGAAAGCATTTATTTGGAACCTTGGGCCCTCTGGGGCCCCAGCGTGAATTACGACCCCATGATTTTTGTGCATTCAGTATAGGTGTGTTTTATGTGTTTTTATTCCAGGCAAGAATTATCATCCAGGGCCAATTGTTGGCGATGAAAGGGCCCACTTGAGGGCCTTCTAGGGCCCCAAGGCTGTTGTTCTGTAGCCTATGTGTGAACCAGATGCATCAAGTATCCTGCCAAATTTTCTTTTCAATTGAATCAAAAGTTTATGAATGAATGAGTAACAGACAGACGCCACTAGATTTTTATATATGTATTAGTTAGATATCTAACCAATTTCCCGTTGGTTTATTTAACTACTCAGATGAAATGGTATATGTGTGATACAGGTCTCTCTTTACAAATATCTATTATTTATGTCTTGAAAATTTCAACTCGATGATATAAGTCTTCAACAATATATCTGGGGTTGGAAATCGTGACATATTCGTCTGGCTGAGTGGGTGTGATGCATCGCTTTAATTAGTCATCTTTTGTATTAACCTTCCGGCAGGCGTGCTATTTTTCGTCACATGACCGGGCGCCAGGTGTTTGGTCAAATAATAACATTGTTTATTCTTTAACATCATTATCATTTATTTTTAAAGGAATCAATGTGCAAAAATGATACATTTGTCCCAATTATTAATACTGTTATGCTTATTGTGCTAGCTTTCCGTAGAATCATGTTGCCAAGTGTCGTCATGGCACAGTAGGCAAGTTACAGATGCTTTTGAATGCTTTTTGCAAATATATCTTTTGCATTTGGCATATTTTCATGTTGTAGAGCTATAATTACATAATTTACATCTCCCACATTTCAAGCCACTCAAAGGAACACTTTTTTATTTTTGTGAGCAGTAACACTTCAGACACGCATGTAAATCTGCCGGCAGAGTAAACATAGTTGATCTAGCCACTAAATGTTCCCTAACAAGACCCATTGCCAAATCCTTAGGGAATATTCTTAAGGAATATAATAAATGTTATCTGTCTTGAGAGTAATTACTGAACAAGTGCACATTCAGTGTACCAATTATCTGTGGTTAGTCGTATGAGTTGAGAGGGCGCAAGTTTTGCCCCTTTGCCAATGAGGAAATCCTCAACAGCGGTTGCAGCACCTAGATCCTCACCTTCGGAAAGCTCTTCTTCCTTTCCGCTGTCCAAATCATATCGCTGTATTTATTTGGCTTTGTCTTCAGAGCCATGATCGTCAATGACATGATCGTCCTTCTCCTCTTCTTCGTAGTCCAAAATTAACTTTGAATTGAACGTACCTGGGCTTCTACATGGAGGAGAAAGCAAAGGATTTACGATTGTAAGAGAAATGTTTCCAGAAAAATAATTCATGTATATAATATTAGCAGTGAAATGTATCTTATAATCAAAGTCAAAGTTCAAAAACTGTACTGATGTGGATGGAATGTCAATTTCCAGCATAGGCCATGGCGTGTGCAATGTCAATTCCTGACGAAAATCGTTCTTTATCTGTAGCTATCCTAATGAAGGATGCAAAAGAAAACATGTTGTTTCATAGTAGTTTAATTAAAATGTTAGGAAGAATCAATGGAAATCACAACCGCTTGGAATGTGGGATAGATATATTAACTGGCGTCGAGTTCTTCTGTATCCAACAGCAGGCGGTACGCATTCTTCCTGACACGTTTCCTTCTCTACTTCCCAAGACACTGTTACTAGAAAAATTTCCCACACTCCACGAAGGGTAGTCATAAAATGTACGAATAGCAAGGAGCTCCTATCTATTTCCCTAACTGTAAAAGGGACTAACCCACCAAAAACCAACGGAAGGTAAAGAATCGCGGCCACCGGAAGGTAAAGAATCATTTAATCTTCTGGGTTGATGTAGAGAAAGAATCACTCAGTGATGAATGCATTCTATTTTACAGGTGTCTATGATAGAAGAGGCTGCAACCAGTGAATCCTCTCCAGAAGAAGAGACTACAAAAGAGGAGAACCATAGTGGGGATGAATCCTTAGATGAAGAGGTTTCTAATGATGCATTGTCACCGCTTGAGATGGGAGATCTGGTGAGTGCATTTGTTTCTGTGCATGTTCATTTTTCCTCTTGACCATCTTTTCTGACCTCAGAATTGGTGTAATAATATAGTCTGACCTGAGTATATTTCATAATAGTTTATATGTGAATGTTTACAGTGAATTTCCTATTTAGATGGTTCCCACATTTTGAGGTTGGGGCCATTAACACTTGGGAAGCAAATTAGAAGCGACATGGTGTAATCATTGTTGATGACATGTCCATGACTTTCCATGCACTGAACCCTCATCTCTTAATTTTATATACATTACTGACGACTCTTTCCTACGGTGTCATCTTATCCTTCAAATACATGACAGTGTTCATTGAGCATTAGCAATGCCCACATTAGTAACCGAGTCATGTGTCACTGAGACAACTTCTATAATTTCTTTGGAGGAATCCTTCACAGAAAATAGTGACAGCATCTGAGGAAAAAGTGACGGATGTGTTAGTTGCATCCTAGTAAGTAGAAATTTTAGAATCGTTGAATCAGATAGAAAAAAATACAATAACTGAACTCACCAAACTATACATAGGAATAGACATAGTGTTTTAATGAGGTAGTGAAGTACAAGGTATAATTATCCTAATTTGTTTGATGTTTGATATTGGATTGGGTCAAAGCTTTTATAAATTCTTATTTACTGTAAAACTGATGTAATCACTTTGTTATTCATGTATCTGCGTTTGCATGCGACAGCAATCAATCCCCAATTTAAAACAAAATGTCTAACCTTTTGAAAAAGAGGTTTTGATGGCAACTTTCTGCTATGCTCTCAACCCCTCTTGACATGGCATTGTCATGTTAACAGTATGGCGAGTGTGTCTGCTGAGGCATGTGACAGTGGATGCTAGGACATGGGTGATGGAAGCGGAGTAAATTGAGATTTGGAAAGGGTATCGGACAGAGGGGAGTAATATGTTAATGATGAGTGTTTGAGAGATGATGAGATGTTATTATAATTCTCTCATTGTTTTAATGACTGATAGTGCATGACAACAAGCGATAAGGAGGTTGATTCTTTCTTTCGGGTTTTCCGCCGCGTTGGTTCATGTTGGGGACGATATTTCGCCGGCTGTCATGCTGGCTTCCTCAGGTCCATGTAACAATTCGGTTCTGGAGGCGCCGTATTATATAGGGTCGTTTTCGCGCACTTTTTTGTGGTCCTCTTCTCTGATTGGTCGGAATCATTTCTTCTTGGAAAAGTCCTTTCCAAGAAGCGGAGAGAGGGTAACCGTCTTCTCTATTGAAGTTTTCCTGGTTTTTAGCTATTTCCACCGCTTCTCTGATGAGGCGGGGGAAATATCTTTTTTCTTTGTGGATGATCGTCGCTTCCGGGAATAATATGTTATGCTGCGGTCCCTCCCAAGCATGTTCCGCAATGGCAGAAAGGTGGAACTGTCTATTTTTGGTGGCTCTCAGATGTTCCTGCATGCGACACTTGAGCGCTCTGCAGGTCTGTCCAATGTACTTGGAGCCGCAGCTGCAGGGCACGGAATAGATGCCTTCGTTGGCGTCTTTGGGGAGGTGGTCTTTGGCCTTGCAGAGGATGCTGGCTGTCTTCTGCACAGGTTTGAATCTAGAGACGACATTTTGCCGTTTTAGGACTCGAGCTATCCTCTCGGAGACGCCGGCCATGTAGGGAATTGTCGCGTAGGCCACGGTTTTTTCACTCCTTCGGTCCTCCTCGACGGTCCTTGTCAGGGCCATGGTTCTCTCCACTCTCTTGGCGATCTTCAAGATGGAGGACTTGTGGAAACCGTTTTGTTGGAAGGTCGAGAGCAGGTGTTCCTTCTCGGATTGGAGGGATTGATCATCCGAGATGGCATGCGCTCGGTGGTACGTGGTGCGGATGACAGATTCCTTTTGAATATGATGGTGGTGTGACGATGCATTCAAGTACCTGTTGGTATGCATCTTTTTTTCGGTAAACAGAGTGGCCTAGCATGGTAAATCGAATGGAATCGTTCTGTTTATTTAAGTGGAGTAGAAAGTCGTTCAGTTCTTCCTCTCCGTGGGGCCAAATTATGAACGTGTCGTCCACGTAGCATAGGAACAGCTTTGGCTTCAGATGGTAGGTTTCCAGAGCTCTTTCTTCTAGGTTCTCCATGAAAAGGTTGGCTATCACCGGTGATAATGGTGAACCCATCGCCGTGCCTTTGTCTTGCTTGAAGAAGTCCTCATGTACATCACAGACAAGACTCCAAAATCCTACTCCCCGAGGCAAGCACCTCGTCCTCTCGCATCTTCCCACCCAAGTGTCACCTCATGGTTGCAGGTGGTCGCACCTCATTGGATGGTAGAGAACATCTCCTTTTATGGAGGATCTAGACGGTTCTATGGAGTGCTGACTTGCTGCTGTCAGGGTCTTGAGCGAGAGACGGCTGGACATGGGTGGAATGGCTGTGGGGGAGGGGGAAAGTGCAATGTTGACTTAGGGCAATGTGCAAGGAAAGTGGGAAGGGAAAAGCAGGGGAAGGGGAACGTTCGTGGCCACCTCTTATACCATTTACATTCTACATGTCTATGAAAGAGTTAACGGTGTCGCTTTGGGGAAATATTATCTATATATTAATGATGAAAATCTATATTAATGATGGTGAGAATAAAGTAACTCAGTTGTAATTTAAGGGTATGGAAATTACTATTGCATTATTTTATTCTTACCATCATGTAAATAAAACATGCTTTCATTGAAGATGTACGACATTAGAATCCAATCTCAAACATCAAATATGTCAACCATGAATCCATTGGATGGGTGGATCAGTGTTCACTGATTTATTTAATACCTCCAGCAGATGGGATGTGCCATGTGGGCCATTTAATTCAATGCCTCTAGCTTTTTTAGTTATGTACTATGTGTGTCAAACCTTAAATTTGTAATTTTTGAAGGTCATGCCCTGTTTTATGGGCCTCAACACTTGGAGGACGGGAGTTTGGCTCGAGCTTGAAGGATGGCTAGGGGTCATTTTATCGCAACTACGTCTTATCAAATTAATAGCCATTTTTTTTCCCATAGACTGTTTTATTGTAGTGATGGGCCCATTTAATTCAATGCCTCAAGCAAGCTTGAGGATGATGCCCATGCAGAATCCAGAGTGGATAGTGGTGTCCCAAGGTCAGAGGGGTAGTGACATGGCCAAAACTAGGAAAGGCGGGAGCGGAGGCTGCCCCAATCACCGTACGCAACAGCTTCATGGTGCTATCTGAGGATGGCCCCGTGATGCCTGTTGTCGAGCACTGCTCCCGAGGTTAGCCAGGCAGGGAGGGTGGGAATTTTATTGAGTGGGAGTTAAAGCGTCCAGCGGATTGTGCCCTCATTGTGGGAAGAGGGCAAGGAGAGACGGAGCAGACCAATGGGTCACCTCCTGTTGTATATCTGGAGGATTGGTTCCCAACACCACGGCTGTGATACGAACAGTAGTGAGAGATGCGTGCTCCTCCAGGCTGTGGGTGGTGGCCCATGTCAGATCCAATGATGTATGCGAGCCGATGAGATTCTGAATTCCTTCAGGGATTTAAACTCAGAGGTGGAATGTGTCTGGAGGGCATCGGTTGCCTATTTGCGGCTGTCCATTTGTAGTGTTGTTCCGCGGGCCAACCTCAGTCACCATGTTTGGAGCAGAATTGACTGCCTAAACAGGAGGCTGTGGGAATTCTGTGTAAGCATAGGAGCAGAATTCGTAGATCTTTGGCCGGTGCTCGGATCATACCGGGCTCCCCACAACCGTTCTGGGATGCATTAATCTACCCAGGCGTCAGAATAGGTGGCTCATAGGATTTTCGAGCATTTTTAGGCTAGAGAGTAGGTCATTCAGTGAGATTCAAAGGTGTACACCCGACAACAGCCTCCAAGTAAATCCGAGTAATGTCATTATCTTCATTGCCGAAAAAACTTTAGAGAAGCACAAATTGATAAATGTTATGTCCCTAGCAAAAATAATTTCAACTCGCGATCTCTAGATAACTGCGAAACTTCAAAGAAAAACTCGCTTCTTAGTGGCTTCATAGAACATCAAAAAGACAAGACACACAAAACAGCGAACGTACAATCATCATGCTAAATACGACATAAATTTAGTAAGAGTAAATTTCCATAGTGCAATGAACAAACGTGCCAAAGTTGAGCATATATTTGAAAATGTAATGTAATACTTGGAATAGAAAGCTGGCTTGCAGACGATACTGGAGATACCAAAGTTTTTCCGACAGGATATTAAACCTTTAGATGTGATAGACCAGATAGGACTGGTGGCAGAGTATTTTTAGCAGTTAATTTGCATTTGAATAGTTCCGGATGCAAATTAGGCGACAATGAAATAGAGAGCAAATTGTGTAGGATTAAGGAAAAAACAATAGAAATATACATAAGTTAATTTTACAGACCACCAGACTCCAAAATAGACTTTTTGTACAAATTCGAAATTCATTTATCATCATTAACCTGGAGAGATAACAAAAGCGTAATAGTTATCGGTGGAGTAATCAACCTCCTGGCTATAAATAGGATTTTCGAGCATTTTTAGGCTAGAGAGTAGGTCATTCAGTGAGATTCAAAGGTATACACGCGACAATAGCCTCCAAGTAAATCCGAGTAACATTATTATCTTCATTGCCAAAAAAACTTAAGAGAAGCACAAATTGATAACGTTGATAACGTTGAAATGGGTTCAAGGAAGCGTGATATAAGTGAGGCCTTACTTAATATACTTTCACACCACTCACTTACTCAAGTTGTAAACGAACCTACCAGAGGTAATAAAGCATTATGTCCTTTAGCTGTTAGTCACCCTACAATGATTAAATACTTAGATAAAAATCAAAGGCAAAAGTGAACATAAAGTATTGTTATGACTTTGAAAACAACAAGAGTCCATTGTAAAATCGGACAGAAAGTCTACTTATTTGAAAAATTCGATTACATAAAATTTTTAGAGATGTTGGAAGCGTCATTCGATAAATTCGTAGCCACAATGAAGGATGAGAGCAGCAAAGTGTCATGGAGATACTTTTTGGACATACTATGTAAATGAATCGACATATATATTCCACACAAATTCAAACAGGAGAGTAAAGAACCTCATTGGTATATCCACGAAGTAAGGAGGGAGCTCAGGGACAAAGGCTGTTACACAATCTATAGAAAAATTCTATTAATTTTGGTAACAAAACAATGGAACTTGCCGCGAGAGAAATTTATGTTGCACAGTGCTCAAAAACAAAGAAAATCATGTGCACTAGTTTACGAAACTTCAAGAAAAAAATCCTAGGTGAATTACTAAATGAAAACCCCAAGTTATTCTGGTCTTACGTGAGAGAGCTCCAAGGCGAATCTTCGACAGTAGAGTCTTAATTGGATTCAAAAGGCAAAATGTTCACCAACAGCATCGATAAAGCCAACTTATTAAATCACTACTTCGAAGTGTATTCACTAAGGATGACACAATACACAGTTTAGACATTCTGGACGTTAACGGGCCGATGGCTGACATAATGATTCAACGTGATGGAATAATTAAACAACTGCATTCGTTTAAGAGTAACAAGTCCTCAGGTCCAGAAGGAATACCTACAAGCGTACTCATGGAGTTAGCGCTACAGATTGCACCGTTCTTAGAAATTATGTTTAGCAAATCATTATCCGAAGGCAAGGTGCCCCAAGACTGGAAAATAGCCTACGTCTCTCCGATATTTAAAAAAAGGAAATACAAGTGAGCCAGGAAATGTTAGGCCTATATCGTCAACATCGCTTTTATTCAAAATCCTTGAACGCATTGTCATTAGCAATATTATGGCATTCCTGGATAATGGTAACCTCTTACACAGTAGTCAGCATGGCTTCCGTAAGGGCAGGTCCTGCGAAACACAGCTTGCACTCTTCCTTTATGATATACTAAAATCAGGTGAATCAAATAAGAAAATTGAAGCGATATTCCTTGATTTTATGAAGGAACTTGATAAGGTTCCTCACAAAAGACTCATTTATAAATGGTATTCATGCAGAGTTAAAAAAAAGAATATTGTATTATATGAGGGACTTTCTCAGTGATCGAAAACAAAAAGTACTTATTGATGGTTTAAGCTCCGATATGGTCGGAATAAGAGAAGACTTGGACTTTAGAACTAAATATTAGCCAATGCACCACAGTTCACTTCCTGCGATAGTCATCACACAAAAGTCATACCTACACCGTGGGTGGAGTAAACGTATAATCTTCAAATACAGTAAATTATCTGGGAATTACCTTAACTTCAGATATTTCGTGGGGAACACACATACCAAACATATACGGCCCAGCATTCAAGAAACTAGGTTTTGTTAAACGTGTAATAGGAATGTCCCCAGATGAAAAATTCAAAGAGAGATGCTGCTTTGCTGTGGTTAGGCCACACCTCGAATACGCCGCGAGCATTAGGGACCCTGGTCAAATAGATTTAACCAAAAAAATTAACAAAGTACAAGGAATAGCGACACACTACGTTAAAAACTGCAATGATTGAACATGCAGTGTCACACAACTGTTAGAGGGATTAAGGTGGGAGCCCCTAGAGACTCGGAGGCTGCACGCAAGGCTTAGGCTGCTTGATAAATTCAGAACTAATATTTTTCAGAGCGACACAGAAAATATTATCGTGATGCCTCTCTACACTTATAGGTCTGACAGATGCAATAAAATAAAAGAGATACTCTGCCGAACAGATAGTGCAAAAACTCGTAAAATCCACAAAGGAAACTGAGCTCCTCCAAATAGACTCTCATTGGACATGTCACCATTTCACCTCAAAAACATTTACATCTTTACACGGCTGGCGACCTACCACCCCCTGCCACACGCCCAAGCGATGGCTGGCGGGGTAGTATGTACATGTACATGTGGATGTCGAAGAGGGCTGTATACCTTTTGCCGAAAACCCCTCCGCAGACGTGAACGCGCTTTTAGTGCACGACTCTGATTTGCTACTTAACCCGTTACCGCCTTAAGATTTTTTTTTCAAACTTTTTGAAGCAGGAGGTCATTTCCAACTCATTCTAAACACATAAGTGATCAGAATGAGTTGGAAATGACCTCCTATGACAGGGAAATTGAGTTTGAGCATGGTGTCACGCCGCGTTACCTCGTGCGTGTCTGGTTCGTAAACGACCCATTGGGCGGTTCCCCGAGGAAAGGTATTCTAATGAGAAATATTTTTGAGTAAAGTATTTAGTCATTATTTACGACTCAAATACATAGTAATAACACCACTTTACAGTAATTATAACAAAATATCTGAATTTGGTGAAAGCAAGAACATTTCGTCAAGAATAAATTGCAATAGTATAACTGTTTTTCACTGGAAAGTTACAAACGGTGGTACTGTGCAAAGCAGTTATCACTGAGAGGTACATCACACCTTTCACAAGGTTTTGTAGTTTTTTTGACATGTGCGAGAAATTCATCTGAAATGTTCCGTAATGAGGATGTGGCCGCCATCATCCTCTCTCTGATGCTCCACTACAGTGTCAAGATAATTGCGAGCGACCAGCTTAGGTGCAGTGTCATGCTTAATAGTATTTCTCGTGTCACTTCACGGCGGAAGATAAGTGTAAACAAATCGATCACTGCCCCACCCCTCTTGAGTCCTCGGCCATTATGACGGAAATGAAACCCGATGCTAGCCGAGGACTCGGAAGCGAATGTTACTAAAGTAACTTTCAACAATAAAAATAATATTTTTTTAATTGGCCATACTCAAGAGTATATGGTGTAGTAAAATGTTTTCCTCCTGTAAATAGGAGAGGAGTTTGGCTCGGTGGGTAGCGCGTTCGCTTTTGGCATCCGAGTTCGCTGGTTCAATTCCAAACGTGGGAATATTTTTTCTAATTTTCCTATCCCTATTGAAATGTTGTTATTTTTCAATCGTTAGGCCTCAAATGGAATATGCTGCCAGTATGTGGAATCCATATGAAGCGGGGTTGATATCGGAATTAGATCGCGTGCAGCGAAGAAGAGCTACGTTTGTGAAACGATGCTACGATAAGTTTGCTAGTGTGTCTGGATGGTTAGAAGAATTTGGATGGGAACCGCTATCACAGTGTAGATTAAATTATAGGCTTAATATCTTGGCCAAATTTCAGTAAAACATTCCTCTGAAGTCGGAAAAACATACTATTAACCCTATCGTATGTAACACAACGCGGGCCTCCATATTCTTTTCCCACCGCGAGGAAGAAATAACAATTAAACACCCACCATGTTTTACTTTTCGCGGTGAAACAATAGGGAAACGGAGGGCAGAGCCAAAGCCGACAATGAAGAATTGGGGAAGGGGAGAATAGAAAAGCACGAGCGGAGGATTGACAGGAGAGTTCTTGAAGAAAACGGACGTGCGGTGGGGTTTCTGTGCCATATTCCGGAGGAAGCGGACGATTCAGCCGGGATACGGGGGCCAGAGAGAGAGAGAGACCCTGATACAGGACTATCATTCGTGCAGATGCTGTGATCACATTACGCCAGGACTACGGGTTCCGGAGGCTGTAAAGCTAGAGTGACACCAGCCACGTATCAACCTGTATTGTCAACAAGAGCGTAAATATGGACTTTAATTCTGTATTTTAAATAAGCCATACAAACCCAACTACTGTACAACCCGGATTAGAGGTTGATGCTAGTTTTGTTTTATTTACATTGGAGTAATGAATGTTTACAGAATATATATGGCTTAATTCAAAGAAGTTGATTATCATAAAATGTTTAAAGATAAGTAAATCATTTGAAGTAACTGTATGAGGTGCAGAATATTACAATTGTCTGGGTCATGACCTTAAGTTAAAGGTAAAGATAATATATACTTTGTTTTTGTGTGTCTTGATTCAATGATATGATTTTGTCTGATCAATTAAATTGATAGTTATCACGTATCGCATGTTGTTTTGTGTGTCTCATGTTATCTACCGCAGAGAAGGCTGGGGCAATTGAAAAAGGTAGGAGACCGTGGTTAATTTATCTCACGTTTATTTTTTCCATTTTTGATACTCACCACGTGGGCATTTTGAGTTAACGATAATAGAGATTGTTTCCATTTCTGACCCACAACGTGGGGCTGTCGGGTTGCATTGTTAATATTTTACACGTACTACGGCAGATTAGATCACGCCAATAGAATTAGATGGGTAGATTGTAGAACCGATAGGTATAAAATGTCATTTTTTCCGCGTACCATTAGGGACCATAACAGCTATGATCATTGTCATGGACAGTGTAAATAGTGAGATCAGCTACATTGTAGATCTTTCTCTTTATATTCTCTACGTTATTTTTTATGCATGATGTAAATATTGATGTTTTTATTTGTGCTTGATATTTTGAATCTGTAGTAGTAGTCTTTGAACACTTGCCTGTCGGAACAATAGACGATGGAAAGCTTCTTGGTTAATAGATTGTTGATGGGCGCGTTGAATGTGTGGTACGCTGGTTTCAATGGAGTTTCGGTGTTCTTATAATGTAATCATAAGTCCACATAAGTCCTGGTGTGGAGGCACCCCCTTCCCTTTCAGTGGCTTGCAGGGTATGACGTAGATGTTGATAGATGTATTCACAACAAAGCCCCGTTCACATGCATGCGTGTTGTGCGAGGAGTGTGCCCAGTTTCGCGCAAAAGGTTCAAATGCAGGCGTTGGCGACGTCGCCGTCAGTCGCGACCACTCCACATGCTGACATATGTCGCCAAATGAATATCGAAGTGGAAAAGGCTAGAACTCCCGAGTACGTATGATAAATCGTCAAAGTAAATACAAACAACTCCTATGTCCGCCATTTGTTTCATGCCAAGTGGCGCGTCGCACGCGTAGGAAGTTGAGCCGTTGAAAGCCGAGCCGAAGAGTTGAAAGTTAAGTAAGCCGAGGCTCTGCAAACGATGGGATAGAAAGTGAGAGGTTTGTATGAGCCATTTGTGGACAAAGAGTCGAACATCATCGTCGTTAGCTGGAAAGATAACAGTGTTGAGAACATCATGTCCAATCAAAATGGGGTCTCTCCAATACTGGAAGTTCCTCGATATCTGTAGCAAGAAAGGAGAAAGTAAAAGTCCCGCAGCCCAATGTATTCAATCAATATAACCACAACATGGGCGGAGTGGATCTTATGGACCATAATATAGCGTACTACCGAATTTTAATTCGTGGAAATAAAATGGTACATTCCGATTATATTCTGGCTATTTGATGAGTACACGGATCCTATTCTGATCCCAAAGCCGCGATTTGTTTACACTTATCTTCCGCCGTGAAGTGACACGAGAAATACTATTAAGTATGACACTGCACCTAAGCTGGTCGCTCGCAATTATCTTGACACTGTAGTGGAGCATCAGAGAGAGGATGATGGCGGCCACATCCTCATTACGGAACATTTCAGATGAATTTGTCGCATATGTCAAAAAAACTACACAACCTTGTGAAAGGTGTGAAGTTCCTCTTAGAGATAACTGCTTTGCACAGTACCACTGTTTGTAACTTTCCAGTGAAAAACAGTTATACTATTGCAATTTATTCTTGACGAAATGTTCTTGCTTTCACCAAATTCAGATATTTTGTTATAATTGCTGTAAAGTGGTGTTATTACTATGTATTTGAGTCGTACATAATGACTAAATACTTTACTGAAAAATATTTCGCATTAGAAAACCTTTCCTTGGGGAACCGCCCAATGGGTCGTTTACGAACCAGACACGCACGAGGTAACGCGGCGTGACACCATGCTCAAACTCAATTTCCCTGTCATTGGAGGTCATTTCCAACTCATTCTGATCACTTATCTGTTTAGAATGAGTTGGAAATGACCTCCTGCTTCAAAAAGTTTGAAAAAAAAATCTTAAGGCGGTAATGGGTTAAGTAGCAAATCAGAGTCGTGCACTAAAAGCACGTTCACGTCTGCGGAGGGGTTTTCGGCAAAAGGTATACAGCCCTCTTCTACATCCACATGTACATGTACATATTACCCCGCCAGCCATCGCTTGGGCATGTGGCAGGGGGTGGTAGGTCGCCAGCCGTGTAAAGATGTAAATGTTTTTGAGGTGAAATGGTGACATGTCCAATGAGAGTCTATTTGGAGGAGCTCAGTTTCCTTTGTGGATTTTACGAGTTTTTGCACTATCTGTTTGGCAGAGTATCTCTTTTATTTTATTGCATCTGTCAGACCTAGAAATGTAGTGAGGCAGAGGAACACAGAGGATAATATCCTCTGTGTTGCTCTGAAAAATATCAGTTCTGAATTTATCAAGCAGCCTAAGCCTTGCGTGCAGCCTCCGAGTCTCTAGGGGCTCCCACCTTAATCCCTCTAACAGTTGTGTGACACTGCATGTTCGTTCATTGCAGTTGTTAACGTAGTGTGTCGCTATTCCTTGTACTTTGTTAATTTTTTTGATTAAATCTATTTGACCAGGGTCCCTAATGCTCGCGGTGTATTCGAGGTGTGGCCTAACCACAGCAAAGCAGCACCTCTCTTTGAATTTTTCATCTGGGGACATTACTATTACACGTTTAACAAAACCTAGTTTCTTGAATGCTGGGCCGTATATGTTTGGTATGTGTGTTCCCCACGAAATATCTGAAGTTAAGGTAATTCCCAGATAATTTACTGTATTTGAAGATTATACGTTTACTCCACCCACGGTGTAGGTATGACTAGGTAGGTAGGTAGGTAGGATGTGTGATGACTATCGCAGGAAGTGAACTGTGGTGCATTGGCTAATATTTAGTTCTAAAGTCCACGTCTTCTCTTATTCCGACCATATCGGAGCTCAAACCATCAATAAGTACTTTTTGTTTTCGATCACTGAGAAAGTCCCTCATATAATACAATATTCTTTTTTTTAACTCTGCATGAATACCATTTATAAATGAGTCTTTTGTGACGAACCTTATTGAGTTCCTTCATTAAATCAAGGAATGTCGCTCCGATTTTCTCATTTGAGTCACCTGATTTTAGTATATCATAAAGGATGAGTGCAAGCTGTGTTTCGCAGGACCTGCCCTTACGGAAGCCATGCTGACTACTGTGTAAGAGGTTACCATTATCCAGGAATGCCATAATATTGCTAATGACAATGCGTTCAAGGATTTTGAATAAAAGCGATGTTGACGATATAGGCCTAACATTTCCTGGCTCACTTGTATTTCCTTTTTTTAAATATCGGAGAGACGTAGGCTATTTTCCAGTCTTGGGGCACCTTGCCTTCGGATAATGATTTGCTAAACATAATTTCTAAGAACGGTGCAATCTGTGGCGCTAACTCCTTGAGCACGCGTGCAGGTATTTCTTCTGAACCTGGGAACTTGTTACTCTTAAACAAATGCAGTTGTTTAATTATTCCATCACGTTAAATCGTTATGTCAAACATCGGCCCGTTAACGTCCAGAATGTCTAAACTGTGTATTGTGACATCCTTAGGGAATACACTTCGAAGTAGTGATTTAATAAGTTGGCTTTATCGATGCTGTTGGTAAACATTTTGCCTTTTGAATCCAATAAAGACTCTACAGTCAAAGATTCGCCTTGGAGCTCTCTCACCTAAGACCAGAATAACTAGGGGTTTTCATTAAGTATTCACCTAGGATTTTTTTCTTGAAGTTTCGTAAACTAGTGCACATGATTTTCTTTGTTTTTGAGCACTGGGCAACATAAATTTCTCTCGCGGCAAGTTCCATTGTTTTGTTACCAAACTTAATAGAATTTTTATATAGATTGTGTAACTGCCTTTGTCCCTGAGCTCCCTCCTTACTTACTTTATGTAATCGAATTTTTCAAATTAGTAGACTTTCTGTTTCGATTTTACAATGGACTCTTGTTGTTTTCAAAGTCATAACAATACTTTATGTTCACTTTTGCCTTCGAGGATATCTAAGTATTTAATCATTGTAGGGTGACTAACAGCTAAAGGATATAATGCTTTATTACCTCTCGTAGGTTCGTTTACAACTTGAGTAAGAGAGTGGTGTGAAAGTATATTAAGTAAGGCCTCACTTATATAACGCTTCCTTGAACCCATTTCAACGTTATTGGTTTTCCTATTTATAGCCGGGAGGTTGATTACTCCACCGATAACTATTACGCTTTTGGAATCTCTCCAGGTTAATGATGATAAATGAATTTCGAATTTGTACAAAAAGTCTATTTTGGAGTCTGGTGGTCTGTAACTTAAGTATATGAATGAACCCTAACTTAAGTATATGAATGAACCGTAACTTAAGTATATGAATGAACCCTATCGTATGTAACACAACGCGGGCCTCCATATTTTTTTCCCACCGCGAGGAAGAAATAACAATTAAACACCCACCATGTTTAACTTTTCGCTGGACACTGGCCGTGACCTTGAAGACGACTAAGAGCATTTCGGGTTTGGGTGCAAAATTCTAATTCTCGCCACATTTTCGTCCCGGTTCCTAAGCATCAACTTTATGCGATCGATTCTCGATACCGGTTCTAATGGCCAAGAACCGGCAGTATCGAGAAACAGGTACTGGAACCGACATATCTATAGATTAAATAAGAAGTTCAGTGGTTGCTTCATAAACCTATGTGCGGCACCCTTATGTGCATTGAAACGAGCTCTTCGATAAATAAAAGGAGACATATATCTCTTATAATAAAACGGCTCATTGAGATATTTCTTTAAGAACTCTAGAAAAATAGACCTATAGAATCATGGTTAGGGTCTATTTCAAATTCTTTTCTCAATAACATTTATTTAATTAAAGGAGTACTTTTTCTGTGGGGTAAATTTGTAAGTAAATGTACGAGGGTGGAAAACGAGAACACGACTGCCTTTATTAGCCACACTAAGGCGCATAATTGTTACATAATAACAGTTAATTGTTACATAATAAAACATTTATTTCCATATGTTTTGAATTAATTGTTCCAATTGCTTTTATTTGCTCAGATCAGTGTTTGCCATTTAGCAATTTTTATGGATTTGTTTGCTTTCATTGAATTGGTGAGGGTCTATTTCAAATTGTTGTCTCTATAATATTCATTTAATAAAAGGGGTACTTTTTCTGTGGGGTAAATTTGTAAGTAAATGTACGAGGGTGGAAAACGAGAACACGACTGCCTTTATTAGCCACACTAAGGCGCATAACAGAAGAGTACACACCGGTTGTCATTGAATATAGGCGGCATCTGTCGGGTCAACTTTTAACTCCAAAAGATTGAAGATTATATATTTTTTAATGAATTGTTTTAAAGCATTGATCTTCTATTTAAGTTTGCTTTAAAAAATCTTGTTCTAAAATTTTGATAATTGCAGGTACCAGGTTGTGGTGTGATGGGAGTAATTGGAAAAGCTACTGAGAAGATGGTGTGTGACCTAAGGGATGAGAGAAAAGATATGACTGCGAAAAAAACAAAAAAGAACACCAGCCCTAGTTGTTTACCTGGAAATCACTCTCCAAGAAATAATTCTACCTTACCCTCCGTAACTCCAAGGTATCAATTGAGGAAAAGCATAAGTGCAAAGGAAAAGAAACAGTTGAAATCTAAGGATTACATGAAGAATAAGGTCACACGCATTATTAATTTGCCAAATGATCGAAGGTGTTTTGATTCTCATGAAACACACCTTGATGGAGATGTGGCTTACGTTTGCGATTCTTGTGGAATGAAATTTGCAGATACAAATATGTTAGTCCTACACATAAAAGAATGCATTTCTAGAGAAAAGTCATCCAAGACTTTAGTGCCGAAGGATTCGCCTACAAAGTGTACAGAATCAGGAGGCTCGTCAGATTTTCAGTGTGAAGTATGTTGTAAGGTGTTTCGGTGGAAGTATCATTTAACAAATCACTTAAAATCACACAAGTGTTTGAAGAAGTTTAAATGTGAAATTTGCGGAAAAGAGTTTAAATTGAAGAGGTCATTGAAACTACACTCTACTTTGCACAGTGAATGTAATGCATTCAAGTGTGACACTTGTGAAAAGAGATTTCCTTGCAAGTCTCATTTAGTAGAACACTCGCGCGTGCACAGCGGATTGAGACCTTTCAAGTGTGACTTTTGTGGGAAGGGATTTGCTCGCAAGTCTGATTTAGTACAGCACTCGGTCGTGCACAGCGGGTTGAGACCTTTCAAGTGTGATACTTGTGGGAAGGGATTTGCTCGCAAGTCTGATTTAGTAGACCACTCGGTCGTGCACAGCGGGTTGAGACCTTACAAGTGTATTACTTGTGGGAAGGGATTTGCTCGCAAGTCTACTTTGGTAAAACACTCGATAGTGCATAGCGGGTTGAGAACTTTCAAGTGTGACACTTGTGGGAAGGGATTTGCTCGCAAGGCTCATTTAGTACGGCACTCGGTCATTCACAGCGGGTTGAGACCTTACAAGTGTGATACTTGTGGGAAGGGATTTGCTCGCAAGTCTGAATTAGTACAGCACTCGGTCGTGCACAGCGGGTTGAGACCTTTCAAGTGTGACTCTTGTGAAAAGAGATTTGCTCGCAAGTCTGATTTAGTAGAACACTCGGTCATGCACAGCGGGTTGAGACCTTACAAGTGTGATACTTGTGGGAAGGGATTTGCTTTCAACTATGTTTTAGTTAGACACTTAGTCGTCCACAAAGTTTGAGGCCTTTCGCGTGTGGTGCTTGTGGGAGGAAGTGTAAATTCGAGAAATCTGTCTTGGTTTATTTTATGCTCAAAGTTAATGAAAGGTACCGTCTTAACTCTTGAGTAGATTATTTTGTCCTATTTTGTAAAAACATTCATTTTTTCTATTTGATCGCAAAAAATGTGGACTAGACTGGTCTTAAAATATTATATTTCTCATTCTCTCCTGATCTAAAATCATCTTATTTGAAGGCAGGGCCATTGCCTTTGACCAAGTAGAATGTATGTATGTATGTAGTATGGTGGGCAAATATATGCTTTGTTGAGTGACTGCTCACGTGGCATTTTATGCTAATAACAACACAGGTAACACGGATTATGAATAATAATTCATGTTCATTTATTTTAGGTGTGCATTTATTTGTTTAACTTGTATTTTGATACATGTATATCAAAGTAGTAATAAATTTATATAAGAATTCCAAGTTTTCAATGTAATTCAAAACCTATATCATAGGTTATAGTGGACAGGTTATTTAAGTGGAATGTTATTTATTGGAACTTAATCTTCGCCTTTGTTCATGTTATGAAGGAAGATGTTTGATGTGACTGACGTCATGGAAAATAGAGGTTTAGGGTTTGCCATTCCTATGGATTGATGGTACCAGCCCATATCTTAATAGTAGTAGTGAATGTTGGTGGCCTCGTTACAAGTTCCGAGAGAGAGTTAACTGAAGCATCCCTCAGAAGGAGAGTTTGTATGAGCAAACCTGGTCAAAATATGAATTTAGACACGGACTATAAAAATTTCTATTGTCCTTGAATTAAGAATTTTTGGAATATATGGTTAAGTGTCAATTTACTGTTAGCATATTATATGTATAACAGACTGAAATTCGGCGATGAAGTTATAATAACCCACCTCAACTATTATCGGAGTTCACTTCACCATTTTAAGCGATTATTACCTCTCAACATTTACAATTTTTTTAAGGTAAATATTGGTTGAAGCCTGTTTCTCTTATTTATGTATAACTTTGTGCGGATGATTCGATTCCTCTATTTTTTTGATTCCGATTCTTTCAAATCGTTTCTCGATTCCGACTCCATCGATTCTTATTCCTAGTAACAGGTGGGATGTTGATATACCAGCAGCATACGACTTTTATTTAAATTCACGCATTGCCTGAAATAAAATGTCTAAGACAATTAAGTTGCTCAAAAAGTATATTTGGTGCTATGTTGCAAATATATCCGCAGCTAATTGAGGTTGATTAAAAGTACAGCGGCGGAAAAATTTATTGCAAAATGTTTCGCCTGCCAGAACTTAGTCATCAATTGCCTCATTTTCGAGCTTTCTTAAATTATCTTTCGCATATTCAGTCGCGGTATATCGCTGTGTATATTTCAGCATGTTCAGTTTCATGATTCAGAATATTACGTCGAATAATATTATTTATACAAGACTGATTATGAAAAATATTCACCATCCCACTAAACTTGGAATATATGCCGAAATCTTCATCTGCTACCACCAAGGGATATTGACTGTGGTCGACTTTTCGAGGATTTTCTTTGAATGACGCCTCCTATGTCTCTTTCACCGAAATGATATAAATCGAGATTTATTCGCACCAAATGTCGATAAAAAAGATTTAATCGAAACAAGTGTAGTCTAATTGATGTAATTTTTCAGGATTTTCCTTTTATAGACCAATGAAGTTCCTAAAACGGAAATTTATTAAACTTAAAACAGATATTTATTAATGAATCGTTTAAGACCCTACATAAATCCGTCTTTAGTTTGCCAGAATGTGATTAAACTCTGAAAACATACGTAAATATGTATTTTCATGAATTACTAATAAATGTGCTCGCATCGATACCGAATAATCTAGGTATATTTTTTCGACATTTCTTTCGTCTTATCACGGGTAAATTGGTGATGAACAGTCCACTGTGAAGCTGTATTCGGTCAATGCAGGATATACGAATGAGCATTCAGAAAAGTCTACCCAATTTGGCGTAGTTATGGATAAACAACTCTTTTACGTCTGACTTTATAATATGCTCTTATATGTTTAGCTATTAGGTCGCCGCACGTATAAATTTAGAAAAAACCTTTTAAAAAACTTATGGTTGGATTAAAATATCATTCATGAAACATTAATTGGTAGCGGTCAATGTTATAGCTGTCAGATGTATTTGGCCAGCTAAAGAGTGGTCCGTGTTCGATTTTTAATAAATGCAAATGAGTTTGTATATAAATTTTCCCATATTGGCGATATGAATTAATGTAATGTGTAGATGAAATGACTGGCTGATAATATGAGATTTTAAATACAAAAGAGTTAAAATTTGCCAAATAAAATTTTTTACCATTTTACTTGACCAGAAATTGAAGGAAAAACTCAAAAATGTGTCAACTAGGGGTGGTCTTTCCTTCTCGTGGTCGTAATCGTCATCCATAAGGCAAGCCACATTGGTAGGGCAATTCTGAAAGTCCTGGGAGCACATTACACTGCTATGAAGCACCTGATCTTTCTTGATAAAGATCACGTTTTCGAAATCATGTGCGCAACTTAACAACAGCATGATGAAGAACAGTGATCGCAATTCAGGTTTGTTACCCAGTTATAACTACTGAGCTTTCAAATATAAAGGCGAGTTTCAGATGGGGTTTCGTATTCTTTCGGTGTATTTATTTGCGTCCGTATGAGTAACTGTGAACTGAGTCACTTTTACTATGCATAGTGATATGTCTGGGAACGTTCAATGGAACGATAAGGAAAGGAAAAAGCATACTTCTCTCACTAGCATATAAACAGAAAAGCAGAAGTTCTCGGATTTCACCTCATAAGCCCAGACCACTGCAATCAAACGCTATTAGTTCCCATCGTGCATGGGTTTTGAGGCCTGCTGACAGTCTATGTTAAAGCAACGAGTTATCTTGTGAGGATCTTAAGAGTCCCGAAAGGTTTCTCCGTGTTGATACAAAGCTCTGCCAATAATACATTCAAAATCGGGATGCATGGAGGGCGCATAATATTGATTTTCGAAATAGTATGCCTTCAAAAAGAGTTTCCTTCCCCCTTGTGTTGCGGGCGATACCTTTCCTGCCAAAGATAATGTTTCGGACGCCTGTCGTTTAACCCACAGGAAAGAAGTGGTATTTGACTTATCTTACGCCCGTAAAAGTATTCGACTGGTGCTTCCAATTTTTCGAAGCGAGCCGGGCCTTGTCTTTCTGGTGCAGCAAGTATTTGAAACCTGTGCGGTATTCACAACAAAAAAACCACACCAACCGTCACCACCCGGAACTTGGCTAAGGTTTACTGATGACTACTTCATTGAGACGAGCATCGATAGACAAGCAGAGCAGACAACGCAAGCAGAGATATTTTTCGGAGTTTTTGTGGCCTCTCCCTAAATTCTTGGAGAAAAAATATCTTATTAGCCCTTAAGTATGCCTCATCTTTCTCCCAAGAGGAGGAATCGGGTAGTAGGTTTGCAAAAGGCAAAAACATCTGTCGAAAAATTACCCGAAGAGGTGTTGCATCTTTGACTTTCAGCCACTGAACTTTTATTTAGTGTTTAAATGTAAAAAATCCTATTTCTCACTACTATCAAACAAAATTCATTAAATTCATGTCCGCTATAATAAGTACTGTGTTTATTCAAATGTTTATCAGTAATCATTTTTCGTCCGCAACTAGGAATACTTGCGAATCCACAAATGTCAAAATTCTAGGAGATTGTTCAAAACAAATCAGCACAGCGTTCATTATGATAAAAATGCGAGAAACAAGCGTTTCTTGACCCCCTCAAACGAAAAAACCTCAAATGAAGATACAATGTGGAAAACCTTGGAGGAAGAATGGGAGATGAACCCTGTGCCATGATGCCAAAATGTGGACAACTCCACGTCACAAAGACTTTGTTAACCTTTTCCAACCGGTTAAAATTAAGCATTATAGTGTCCCTTTGCAAAATACGTTAAAATACATTACCACTAAGAGGTGAAATTTATATCCCTGTAAAAAGTTTTTTTATATCTTCATGTGAGGCACTCAACAACTTAAACCTCCATTAAAGCGATAATATTACAACACATTTGAAGAGGAACATATTCTTTAGGGAGGTAACAATCGTATAATCTTTGACGGTGCACATAACTAATTTGTGCTCCATTGAATACTCAGCAGATTTTTGAGGATTATACAAATGACCGTAGGGAAAATATGTAATTACTGCTTAGTCGCTACATGAAAAAGATGATTTTTAGTATTTTATCACTTTCACAGGGGAAGATATGCGATGCATTGTTGTCGGAGTATTACTTACGTGTAAGTATGAAAATGCTCCTCAAAACTTAACTGCGTAACTTTAGCCAAAGCCTTTTCACTGCTAATATGTCAGAAAGTGTTTAATTGATTCATCAATTTGCCTTATCCTCTAATTATTGTCCTCCATCTTCTAAGTGGAACTGTTGAACTACATAGTCAATGTATTGCTCATAGCAAACCTAGAAAAAAATGCAGGGGAAAACTTCAAAAACCGTTTTAAAGATATTTTCAAGAAAATTCCCCACTTATTTGGTCTCTCACTCAGATAAGTAATTGGCATTTATACAGTCGGCAGATAGAACCAAACTCTAATTCCTAATGAAAATAATAGCTCTCGTTACTAAATCATTTCAAAGGAATTTAAAGGTGAAATATAGCATCAGGTAAGTTCACTAAATCAAGCAACTGACACAATCAGAGATCCGATCTATTCCCTCCTTCATGAATAGCTTTTCATTGAGTGGTGAATTGGCAAGTGAGTGGATATGAACATCAGTCGACAGTCAGGACGTAGAAATCAAGTGATATTCTTTACGTATCCTATAGAAGAAAGTTGTCGCCAGAGGTTGACCGTCTTAGATTTTCAAATTTATGGCTTACAAGTGAGTTTTTGTTGGCCAAAATTCGAGTAAGTTTCCTCACCAACCCAGGGGGATTAAAATTTTTCTTTCTCATAGTCTTTTGGAATATCTTTCAAACCAAATAAAGAAAAACTGAAGTAAATATCTTTGATAGTTAACCCGTTATTGAGTGATACATTAACACGGGTAGAGTGAAAATGAGGTCTGAAACGCTCCCCTTGAATGTCACTACCAGAATACCTTAAACACAGCATCCTCAATATCTGCATATTTAGAGCGGCGGATTTTTTTGCAATGAACTCCTTAAGTCACAGGTTCACAAGATATGTCAATTTTCTCCTGATTTTTTAATATTATTGATAAAGTACTAAGTGAAATATCCTCCTTTTTGCGACCTTGTCTTAGTAATTATGTCATCTTTGTCCTTAAAAATTCTAATTTAGTATTTAAACATAACACTTTTCTTCTTATTTAACGCTCTCCATTGTGATCAATGTCACAAGACCGTCTACACGATTGTGCAAATAAGCGTAACATTGCCCTAGATGCAACAGCGAACTGCCAGAGACATATCTGATTGACCGATGGGACAGGATGAGCGGACGGCAGAGGAGGGGAGGTGTGATTAGCGAGAGGGGGTGGGAGTTGCCCTGGCACGACAGGGGTGGGAGTTGCCATGTTATTCTAGTCTTAGAAGAGGAGTTCAGGTGCTTAGATTAGATTCCTGGATGAGCATTTATGCACGTAAAAAATGGGATATTGATAGAGCCCTTGAGGTTTTAACACGAAGGTAATATTGCCATAATGTTTTGCAACAGCCGAGAAGAGGTTTAAAATACAGTGGAGCCCACTTATAACGAAGTCTCGCTTTTAATGAAGTGATAGCGGTTCCCCGTCAAAAAAGACCCTTTTTCCATGTAAAAAATCCTGCTTTTAACGAAGGCATACTGAAATAAGTCCCTCTCATAACGAAGTTAGGAACGTGGCGAGATATCCTTTACATAGTAAACCTCTTCTCTGCTGTTGCAAAACATAATGGTAATATCACCTTTGTCTCAAAACCTCGAGGGCCCGATCAATATACGATTATTCATGCAGACGAATCCTCGTCCAGAAATCTACCATAAGCACCTAAACTCCTGTTCTCAGACTAGAAGAACACAGCAACTCCCACCCCTGTCGTGCCAGGGCAACTCCCACCCCCTCTCGCTAGTCACACCTCCCCTCCCCTGCCGTCCGCTCATCCTGTCCCATCGGTCAATCAGATATGTCTCTGGCAGTTCGCTGTTGCGTCTAGTGCCATGTTACGCTTATTTGCGCAATCGTATAGACGGTCTTGTGACATTGATCACAATGTCGCAAAAAGGAGGATATTTCACTTAGTACTTTGTCAATAATATTAAAAAATCAGGAGAAAATTGAAATATCTTGTGAACCTGTGACTTAAGGATTTCATTGCAAAAAAATCCGCCGCTCTAAATATGCAGATATTGAGGATGCTGTGTTTAAGGTACTCTGGTAGTACCTTACTGCTTCTAAGTGGAACTGTTGAACTACATAGTTAATGTATTGCTCATAGCAACCCTAGAAAAAAATGCAGGGGAAAACTTCAAAAACAGTTTTAAATATATTTTCAAGAAAATTCCACACTTATTTGGTCTCTCACTCAGATAAGTAATTGGCATTTATAAAGTCGGCAGATAGAACCAAACTCTAATTCCTAATGAAAATAATAGCTCTCGTTACTTAATCATGCAGTTACTTCTTATCTTATCTTAGAGAAGATAAATGACAAGGTAAATAGAAAGAAGATGTGGAAGGTTTTGATGGAATATGGGATTACAGAAGCAGCAAGGTGAGTTTTGTGAATCAGGAGAGATAATGGAATTGAGGGTAAATGCAAGCAAGACCAAAGTAGTAGTTTTTTAAAGGAGAATGGGACGAAAACTGTATGATGATGACGAATGGTGAAGTAATTGAACAAGTGGATTATTTTGTGCATGTAGGTAAGATGTTTACAAAGGATGGACGGATAGATAAGGAGATAAAGAGACATGTGAATGCTGGAAGGAAAGTGGTAGTTAGCATGTGGAGCATATCAAGGAATGAGTGCCTGTCTAAGGAAGCAAAAGACGCATGTACAAAAGGGTGCTGCTTCTCACTTTGTTGTATGGTAGTAAAATATGGGAATGTCAGGAAAGACATAAGAGTAGACTAAAGGCTGTGGGCATGAGTTATCTTAGGAGTGTTTGGAGCAAAGGTAGGATGGATAGAATCAGGAATGAATGGGTTATAATTGAATGTGGGAAGAATGCTCCAGTAATGGACGTATATGAAAGTTGTATGCTTCATTGATTTGGTCATGGTGAGAGAATGACAGAGTCTGAATAACGAAACATACATATAAGAGTGAAATGAATGGTGTGAGAGGTAGAGGTAGGCCAAGAAATTTGTGATATGGCTGAGGAAATTCTTAGGAGGAGGAATATTTAGAGTCTTAAAAATTGGAAGGCATGTGTGAAACAGTGTATGAGGGTAAATGAGGTGAAACTGGTTTGCTAGGATAGGTCAGTATGAAGGAAACTATTGAAGCAGATTATAATGTACAAATAAGTGCTTGTGAGTGAAATTCTGACTGTGCCTACTCAGGAAGGGAATGCCATGATTGGTATGTATGTATGTACACTTGATGTAATGTAAAAAAAGGGTATTTTTGTTATCTATATTTTGTGACTATATCTTGATGAATTTGCCATTCATTTGTAACTTGTATTTCAATAATAGGGTGACATTTGGACTGTATAACATATAAATTCATTGAAACTGAATGATATCACCATCAGATTGGAGTTTCTGTGAGGCATTTAGATGAACACTGTATATATTTAAGTATAAGTTCAGTTGGAATCATCTTTTTTTTAAGTTTGCATAACCTGGTTAAAGATATCCAGTAATCAAATATGATGGTTTTATGGGGCTATATTACCCTGAGTTGGTTGCATCAAGCCATTTGTATCACTAATATGGTCATACCCCTCATCTATTTGCTTTGGTAGCCAATGGTGGATTCATTTTTAAGTATTCATTTATGATAACATAGATACCTATTGACTCAGTTGGACACGGATATTTATGTATTAGTCACTCTCTTCTTATTAAATGTCAGGTACCTATCAATATAGAGGAGGCAGACATGACAGAAGGGAAGTCAACAAATGAGGAAAAAGAGGATTACATGATTGAAGGTGAAGGTGTCTCTCGTGAAAATGAATGCCTTGGGTACATGAATGACAATGCTTTGTACAAGGTAATCACTTTTATATCTACTTTAAACTGTTAGGGCCTCAGTCTGCTGTTGTGGACACTTGATACTGAACATACACTGAAGTTAACATTCATTATGTATGCATAGAATACTTAACAAATGTTTACTTCCTCTAACTTAAGCTAAGATGAAAAAATGACTAGACTAGAAAATCTAGGATTAAAAAGGTGATACCTCTTGTCATCACTCAGCCTCCTCTTATTAAGCTATTTATAGTAGTATATGGATTCGAAACCATTAATTATTTGAGTTTATTATCAAACAGTTATTTAAAATGGGTAGATTTTTTTAGTTTTTATTTCGCCCCATTAAAAAAAATACCGAAACGCATTTTCAAAATGATCTTTGTAAGTATAGGCAACTAACTCTGAGTATTGAAGAAAGGTGAAAATATTGAGTAGGTTGAATAGGGCAATGCTTGCTGAAATGATTGCTGAGTAGTTTGGTGACTGAATTTCAACTGACAATCACATTAGGAAACATAGTGAGCAGTTATTTAAAAAAATGGCCGAGAATAATGCCCCTATTTCAACGTCTTATAGGATAATGGAGCAAGACTGCCTGTGTGGACAAAATAATTTCATCTGGAAGTCTACTTACTACTCGACAATGTTGTGTTTGTTGGTATTTCAAATTTATGGTAAAATCACATACTTCTTCATATTGTGTGTTGTGTTATTTGTGTGGGAGGCCCAAAAACTATAGAAACCCCAAATCCAGAAGTTGCAGCAATAAGATTTCTGCATTTGAGATTCTGTTCTTAAAAATTCAGATGTACCTACTTACTTTAATTAAGAAGCTTGGAAATGATTGTACTTATCATCGCATATAAAAACCAGAGTAAAAGTGCACATTATAAATGTTTCTACTCAATATAAAGGGTTAAACCTCAAATCTTTAATGAAATTACTGAAATGTTTGGAGCAGAGTAAAAGAATGAGAGTTTATTAATGTGAGATATCACTTCAAGGATTCTCTGAAGGAGGAGGAAACAAGTGGAGACAATGTGCATTTGACCAGTGGGATAGCTGATGAATCAATGGATGTGTCCAGACTCAGAGTGCCTCGGTTGGGAATTGTTGAACCTCTGCCTCGTTCACCTTGTGATGTGAGTTCTACTGCTGCTCTTCAATGTGTACATACTTTTTATGAATGAATTGCTTGCTTAATGAGAATGAAATGATGATCACTGTGAAAACTAATCAAAAACAAATATGTTAACGACATGGTAACTATATATACATACATTCTAAATTAGGATGCGTTTTAAGTCAGCGAGACTGTAGATATTGTTTTGAATATCAGGAAGTTGAGGTTAACAAAGTTCCTCTTTTGTCATCCTATGATAAAAACTTTTTATCGCAATAACACTGCATTATCCATATTGACCTGGCCAAATCCTTGGATATGATTGGAAAGCTGTTGTATAGCATAATTGATTATTTTGATGTAGCAGATGCATAGGGAATTAGTTTTATGCTCACGGACCACAATTGTCATGCACTCCCAGATATCATGTAAGCTTACGTCAACCTTGGTTCTCCCTTGCCACGTCAAGCTTGATTTTTGCAAGCTTGATTCAAGCCTGTCTCAAGCAATGAGAGCCAAGCTACCAACCGAGCGCTTAATTCAAGCCAGTTTCAAGCTTACTGCCACCTTGATGCACGCACAGGCATAACTGTACTTCTTGTCAATGCACGACGCCTCTCTCGCCGATCAAGATCGACTGGATTATTATCTACCTTGATAAGTATTACAGTTTTTTTCCTATATTTCAACCAGCTATGATATTAAATCAGAGTTAATTGAATTTACTATCAATTTTATGTAGGCATGTAGACATAGCGTGCGCGCGAACTTCAATGCTACTGAGAGGTATAATACTACTACTACGAGGAAAATTTTAGGTATGCATGCACAAGGCACGTACCGCTAATTTTTTAAGTGTATTTAATGTTGTGATTAGGTGTTGCTACGTCAGGAATTTACATGAATACATGAATTAATTAATTTATGTTCAATAATTAAACATTTTGATTAGTTTTAACTGCGTCACACATTCCCCTGCCACACACCATCAAGGTGGCTTGCAGGGTATAAAGTAGAATTGGACGGAACTTGGAAGATATTGTCGTTATTTTACTTTTTCCAGCACTGTGAAAACCGTTACTGCTGGTAGCCCTGCAGAAACAGGGCATTTCGATTTAGTGGGGAAAAAATTAGTGGGTCAAGTTCCATCCGGTTTCAGTAGATGTAAAGGCTGTATTTGTATCTGATTGTAGATGTAAAGACTGTATTTATCTTTGGCTTCAGCTGGCAAAACATCGTATGGCAAGAAGGTATAGTAGAAGTATTGGTCTCAGAATTTACTGTATGCGAAATTACTTCATTTCCCTTTTCATAAGATAACACTTGTAATTCCAACAAACTTTTATTTGAGGGACAATTTGGTTCTATTCTTGTCCAAAACCTGTCTGTGGAAATGGATTAAGTGCTGCATTAAATTACCTGCTCTAATGTTGTTATGCATGATACATGATCAGAATGAAAACAAAGGCATTAATTATTATATGCAAAATTTGTAGGTTACTCGTGCTAAAAGGTAGTGAGAGAAGAACATAATTAAAATACTTTATGTGTTACATCCTTAAAAATGCCTCTTTAGAAACAAAAATTGCCATGACGCTACTGATTAATGCAAACTTAATTCATATTGGAACTATTACATTTTTGTAAATTGTCAAATAAATATTTCTTTGCATTCTGTTGGTGAATTGACTCTAGTTATCTTCATTTTTCAGAAAGTAGCTGTTATCATAATACTACCCTGGTTCGACATGATTCTACTGGATATTTTCAATATATGGTCAAATAGTAGTTCATCACCAGATTTGTTTAAGAAAGCTTAATTTATCAAAATAAATGTGTTTGAAAATAAATTTTCATGTGTTCATTGTTATTACTTAATGTATCTCTTGTCTTGAATTACTTTCCTAATGCTTCCTTTAAGGAAATTTTGATGATTTCATTTCTCATTTTACATACCGTAAAAGTCATTTGCATTAAATCCTGCTAGATTGAGACTTGCTGGTGAGGGAGAAGTCAGCCTTATTGATTCAAGCTGAAACATAATGCTTGAATCAAACTGGAAAATCAAGCTTGATTCAAGCTACCCTGTCAAGGTTGCAGGAAGTTTGACTGCTGGAGACTAGCTTGCTTGATTCAAGATTGAAATAAGCTGAATAGCTTGAATTGTCAAGCTGGATGCAAGCTTGGTAGCTTGTATAGTGAAGCTTAAATCAAGCTTGATTTAAGCTTACTTTGCTATCTGGGCTGGGTGTTATTCCATAACTGGAGACAACGATATATATTTGCAAGTGTGGAGATGGAGGATCCATTTCATAATTACTTCATACACTATTATTGAATGTGTGTTATATGATTTTGTTATTGATCTGATTTTTGAAAAGTTAATGCCTTCCCATTTAGTATTATAATTTATATGTTATACAGTCCAAATTTCACCCTATTAACGGAATACAATTTACCATGAATGACAAATTCGTCGAGAGAAAAACGTCATCAATGAACTGCAGATAATATTAACCAATTAAAAGGTTTCTATTAGGGATCAACAAACTCCTGTTCATATTTACTTAATGTTATGTTACCTGTGAAACATACTTAATGTTTATATTACTACGTTTACCTTCGATTGTCATGCATACCTGTCAGGTGTTGAAGGTGAAAATTACCCCATACCAAGGTTAAATATAGCTATTTCGGAACTTACGGATTTAAAAAAATGCTGAGAGAATTGGCCAATATAGTGAATATAGTTGTCTGCGACCTAAAACAACAATATTTATTAAAATTAACATTTTTTCGCTTTCACCTCCTTCGCGCTCCATATTCAATGGAATGATAAACAACTGCCGGATGATATTCAGCCATTGGCTCAGGGAAGATACGCCATGCATTCCGTGACGTACCTTGGAGTAACTTCGGCAATCCTTCCGATGAAGGGGTGGGAGGCCCGAAAAGCGTAGTGGATCCCGTAAAAGAGCTTCAGTGTGTCGGAGAAGGAATCGGAAAGTTCGTCGACGGAATGTTCGATTTCGGAAACGAGGAGGCGTAGTTACTGGATAGGGCCCGTCGGATACCGAAAAAATCATTCGATGAAACCAATGGTCAAACATATGGCGTGCCTACCATCATTACACACACTCTGCAAAAACTGAAATCACCACTACATACTTAAAATGGTTCAATTAGTGCTAATATTTGCAGTTTACGTACACTATATACACTGGAAATCGCTCAGTATTGAAACCTATCTCATATTTTTTTAAGAATAACCCTAGTAAATTAACTTCACTCTGCAGAATTATCCGGGATCTGCATAGTATGCATTCGAGTTATTGAAATGGCAACTCCTATCTAGGGTTTCACCTCCACATTTATTCACTCCAGTTCACACACTAGTCAATATTTTCCATTAAAATCATGAAAAAATTACATAAAACAGCATAAACATTCATTGACCATACAACAATTACTCCCACGCGAACATATCCCGAATAACCAGAATACTGACCATCTTCGTTAATTAGCCGTTGGCCCAAACTTCGCGACATGATGACCAGCATTTGAAAAGTCACTGTAGCGAGTTAAATCATTTTCCGTATTCTCTCAGTTGGAAGTGTTTATTTAGTAATGCACAAGTATATAAAGAGTAAATTCAGATGAGAAATTCAATATTGTGTATGAAAATCAATTACATCTCGACGGGTATTCGAAAACTCGAAGCACTTCATGATGGGAAGGCTCTTGTATTGAGTCGGTCATTAATGACCGAATTACAAGAACCGGTAGACGTATAAGATTTATGAGTTCGGTTGTCGGAACTGACCTAATACTTCTTTGTACTACAATCTTATTTGTACAATTGGTTGTACCATGTGAACGTTAAGTTATAAATTTGGTCCCAAAAACTCCGACTCATATATCTTTTACATGTGCCGAGTCATTTAATGGTTCATTAATGACCGACTCAACACAAGTGCTTTTCCACTATTAAGTGCTTAGAGTTAGTTAAATGAGTATAGCTAACGTTCGCATGGTACTACTAATTGTACTAAAGAGACTGTAAGATGACTTACAGCCTCCTTAGTAAAGTTATTATATCTGTCCCCAGATTAACCCACCCATAAATCTTATACGTGTGCCGGTTCTTGTAATTCGGTCATTAACGACCGACTTAACAAAAGAGATTTCCCACCATTAAGTGCTTAGAGCTTTTGAATACCCGTCGAGAGGTAATTGATTTTTGTATACATTACTCGAATTGCTCGTCAGAATTTTATCTTTCTATACTTGTCCATTACGAAAGGAACACTTCATTGACCTCGCTTCAGTGAATTTTTCAAATGTTGGTCATAGTGTCGATGAGTTTGGGCCAAAGGGTACTTCGTGTTATATTTGTGCTTTTTCGCATTTGAGTTAATGTATTCGTTGAATTTTAACGCCGTTAAATTTATGTTTTTCATAATTTTAATGGAAAATATTGACTGGTGTGTGAACATGAGTGAATGCATGTGGAGGTGAATCCCTACATTTGCCTGTGGATGTTTTGTAAACATTGCCATTATGGTAACGACAGCCAAAGACGTACTAGACGTTGAATACCCCATTCTTTGTCGACTGTGTCTTGTGGAAGAGGACGAATTGATCAACATTTTTAATCCGGGCAGTCACCATGGGTACCGTCTATGGGAAATAATACAAGAGCTCCTTGAGGTAGAGGTAAGTCTGTGCGATTGTTTAATGTGTTACGTAGACGTATGTCAAGTGTGCAAATGACCTGGTTAATTTAGCCCTTTGTTAAAGAGAAGTTCGGTATGTTTGGTGTTTGTTGTGCGCTGAAAATCTCTCATGTGTCACTCCTAATTTGAATGAGCCGAAGGCATAGTTGTGTCCATAAATTATGTACAGAAAGGCTGCCAATGGATGGAGATAGGGCTTTTCTTTCTTTTATAGGACAACATATTGTCCGTAGAATGTTTACTATTTGATATTATAACCTTAGCTCGGATTTCCACGGCTCGATCATTGGAGAGGAGTCGCCATTTCAATACATTGTGTGCATACTATGCAGATCCAGGATTATTCTGCAGACTGTCAATATACGAGGTTTAATCTTAGAAAATATGAGATAGGTTTCAATACTGTGCGATTTCCAGTGTATACAGTGTACGTAAACTACAAATATTAGCATTAATTGAACCATTTTAACTATGTAGAGTGGTGATTTAGGTTTTTCAGAGGGGAGTGTGTAATGATGGTAGGCACGTCATATGTTAGACCATTTGTTTCATCGAATGATTTTTTCGGTATCCGACCTGCTCAAATTTACTATGATTTATAAGCCTTGGGTTATTAGGACGCCATTAAATTATGATGATGGTTGATGATGATGATGAGTCGGTTACAATATAGCTTCTTAACTGGAAATACCTGTATCGATGTTTATCATTGTATTATTTAATAATATGGCGTGCGTCAGTGGATACTACTTAATTTTTGCTGGATACGTTTGCAATGAATAACAGTTAACATTGAGAGTTGGTTATTCTTGATTTTCTGCGATACAATAATAATAATGTAAAATTAATGGAGAAGGTGGAGTGAAAATGCTACACAGTTTGATACTGCTTGCCAAAGTTCGTTCCAGTCCACTTCACCAATTCACGGTAAGAACATTTCCATGAGTTGAAAATGTGACGACAATAATATAACATGAGATAAATGCAGGTATAATGGTGGAAAATTAATAGTTTTAAATGTATTTCTGATAATTCTATGGTACATTGACCAGTTGAGAAATAAGTATGTTTCAGTGTACTTATTCTCCACTGCTCTTTACTTCTCCATAGGTGTCGAGGGAAGACGGACTGCCATGGACCATCTGCAAGGGATGCGTAGGGAAGGTTAAGGAGTTCAAACAGTTTAAGATGACATGCATCCAAGCAAACATCACATTCCTCGCAATGATTTCCAGCAGGGGCTTGGTGGTGAGTACTTTTTTTTATCTTCATTCAGTGTGCTAAGGGAAGAGCGCATAAAATTAACGTGGGACTGGTAGTTGGAAGTGATAAATATGTGTCATCAAGTGGTGATTATCACATCTTGAGTTCTTGTTAAACACTTGAATTGCGTTTGATTTTTAGGGATGTGTTCACCTCTTATCAAGCTCACATCATTTGGGTGATGTCTTTTGAGTTGTTATAAATCAGCAAACATAGAGCTGACCATTGAATGCTGTGCTGTTGTCAAATGTAGAACATATTTGTCACTTCTTTCTATTAAGTGTATGCACAAAGTGCCCAGTTTAGTGATGAATGTGCTTGTTTTGTACATTTTTCGGTCTAGATCAAGAATTGAGTAAAAATAGACTGGTTGAAAATATGAAGTTTGCTCATTCATGAGTGTTTCTGAATGCCCTGAATGCCTTTTTTGGTTTTTAGGAATTTATTTTTTTTATCATAATCCTCTTTGAGTTAAAAAACTGAAGACTGAGCTTTTGTTGTCTCTTCAATGTATCATTATAACTTTAGTCTCTTGGACAATGTTGTTGTCACACAAAACATGCTACACAATATTGTTATTGCACGTTAAACTTCTTAAATAGACATGATACACACTAAATTGTTTGAACTGGTGATCATAATGCATGAGGCTCATGAGAAACATTGTTTAGATTTTGCATTTGAAGGACATTATAATTTACTTTTTCTCAACCCAAATACTGTAATCTTTAAAAACAGCATTTTATCCAGATGCAAATTTTTATGGTGGGGAAAAGGTAATAATTATAATGTTGAAAATGAAAACAGCAATTTCACATTTCCATTTGCAATCCAGTATATCTTTAATATCAATAAATGTTTCTCAGAGGAGCAAATTTCTTCTCATTAAGGTAGGATATTACCACATCTTGTTAATAGAATAACCCCTACAATTAATGATCAGTGATTCACTAAAGATATCAATGTCCAAATCTAATGCTCATTCATGTTTGTCGGATATGATATCATAGAAATATTATGAATGGTAATTTCAGGCAATGATTGATTAGGGTAATCATGGATAACTAACTAATATCCTCCAACTAATCCCTGGCATTCACATACAAATCTTTCTCCTTGACTATATTAATAAAACAGGCCACACTTGATCACAGAAAATAAATCAACTTTACACTTTCCCTTCACAAGTCTGTTTATTGCATAAAGTATTGTAATCACCTGTTAGATTTTTAGGGCATTTCTCAATCATCGCAACTATTTCAAAAAGTATACTTTTTGACGGCAAAACAATGTAATGACTCTAGCTTATCAACCAAAGTACAACATTTTGAGAGTATGCTATTTTTTCATTTACAAACAATAAAACATCAAGCAAGACATATTTAGACACATTACTAAGCTTTCACTTATGCAAAAATTTCCATACACCCATTGGAAACATATTTCATTATTTCGCTAACTTTATGCCATGAACTTTCCATTCCGACGCTAAGCTCCTTTTAAATGATGACATGAGCACAGTATTCACTGCCTTGGTAAATATATGTCAATTTCCAGCCATATACTAACCTAACACATCTCAAGTCCTAATTACCACTACACCATCTTGGCAGAATTAGTACCACAGTCACCTATTGTAATGAAACATAAAATGCATTATTATTTCTATCTCTGGAATGTCAATACTCAATATAAATGTAACATCATTCAACATTTTTTTAAATACAATAAGGTTAGGATTGTGTAAAACATAATAGTATATTTCAAAAAATGAAACAACATGCCTAATTTGACCAAAAAAGCATCACCCTTTCTACTGAATGTAAACAAGTACACGATAAATTTCCCCTCATATATAAGAAAAATCTGTTCCATGGACAAATCAAAATCCCTATTGCCAGTTCTCTCCATTGTATTCAGGTTAGCTGCGTCAATTTTTTCAGTTGACGTTTCGTGGCCTATGCTGGCCACATCTTCAGATCAGGTCTGAGCACCGACAGATGGAAATGGCCCTGTATATATACCGTCCTCAGGTTGGCCTACCAGTGGCGAGACCAATCAGCATCGAGGACCTCGATTTTGGCCCTGATTGATTAAGCAAAAGTCCTGGCCAAAGAAAAGCATTATTTCCCTCGCATCATCTGGGAGGCTATTGAAATTGAAAAAGTAGCTAACAAATTTAAATGAAGTTTATGGGCATGGACTGAACACCGCTTGGAAAAGACTCATATGCAAAAGCGTGCCAAAATCAGGGTCCTCGACACTGATTGGTCTCGCCACTGTTAGGCCAACCTGAGGATGTTATACATACAGGGCCATTTCCATCTGTCGGCACTCAGACCTGATCTAATGATGTTGCCAGCATAAGCCATGAAACATCATCTGAATAAAACTTGATGCAGCTATCCCGAAAACAATGGAGAGAACTGCAATCCAGTGCTGCGAAAGCCTCAAACAGAAATCCCTATTGCCAGTGAAGAAGTTATAATCTACCTTAGACACACATGGGTTAATTACTTCAGCAAAAGCCCACTCTGTATTCTATAATGAATTTCAATATAAAGGTGACTCTTGATATGGCAAGTTACTGAATCAAGCATTTGGAACTTATCAAATCTTACAAAGGATGTGAACAACTATTGTTATATATCTGCAGCACACGGTCACTTTCTTCAGAGTAATAGAAGTTAATGAAGGGTTAATGAAAGAAGGGAAGGGGAAAGTAATAAGTTGTTGATTTAAAGACATAGAGGTTTTGTCAATGCAAAGGAGTTTTCATATGTCTGCTTAACTCCATTTTTGTGTTGGAGGGTGAAGATAGTCCAAATTTCTGGGTTGGTTGCATCAGTGCAATGGAGTTTCATCATGTCTCCCATTTCTTTAAGGTTCCTCGGAAGGAGGAGGCTACATTGGAAGACCATGAGTCTGTGAGGAGTGATATTCCTGATGAATCAGTGGATGAGTCCAGACCCAGTGTGCCTCGGATCAAAACTGTTGTACCTCTGCCTCCATTACCTAATGAGGTGAGTTTCGCTTTTGCTGCTCCTCAATGTAGAAATGGAGTATGGGGACAAACTGCTTGTTTTTTGAAGATGAAGTGATGAGCTCTGTGAATACTTAACTCATGGAAAAATGTTAAAGGCATGAAACATATTTCCCATGTCATTGGGATTCTATGCATTGATTCCAATTTGGTGAAGTTGTGGTTTACAAACTTCCTATTTCCTCTTATTATGATAGATGACTTCCCCTTCCAGTATTAACTATCCAAATATCTTGTGAAATGATTGGAGAGGTATTGTATTGCATAATCAATACTTTTTAACTAGCAGATACATCATGGAATAGCTTGACCGTGTCTAAGACTTTCATGCTCTCAGGTGATCCCATGGCTGCATAGAATGATATTTGTGCGAGTGTTTTCACTTTGACATTAAATATGCAATGTCTGGACCTTCATGGGAAATGAAGAATTCTCATGTAGAAATAATGGAAATAATAACAAGGCATGAATGTTGTAAATGTCATAGTGATCCCCTGATTTTATAAAAAAGTTATTTCTTTCAATCAAATGTAAATAAAGAAATTGGTAACAAAAAAGTTTCCTCATGTTTGCTCAGCAGTAATTGTTGTTCCAGGTGCCTTTACAAATAGATTGGCTATAGTTTTAAGATCAGAATTTCCAAAAAAAGCACCTAGACATATTTGGAAGCAATAATAGATATGGGTCTCAACCTCCTAAGATAGTCTGATGACATCCTGATGTTATTAGAGTAGACTCTCATTATAACACAATTCATGGGACTGGAAAATCAGGACCTCGTAATTAAGAACTTCATTATAAAGACGTATTAAACTCCCTTTTGCTACGAGTGCTCCGTTTTCACTGGGTTCATTTGTGTCATCTTGTGGACGAATGCCGTGTTTTCACGCCATGAATTTTTCTCTTACTGTTGACGAGTGCCATATTTTCATGGGTTTGGGTCAAAGCGAGGTGGGGGCTGCTTGAATTGGTCTGAAGATTTATAAATGATCCCAACCTGAGGAGGACGTTCACCATTTTCCATCATCACTCCTTTTAAACACTCCCACGCATCATTCACTGTCTCATTTCTAATATACTCTCTTCCTCTGATACATTCTCTCTGCTTAAAGGATAGGGCAGCCTTAAGCATGTAACCGCACTGCATTTTTTCCTCACTGTTTGGCAATCTCTCCATTTTTACTCTCAACTGCTTATGTGAAACATTCTTTCTATGCGGCTACTTTCTGCTCAGATTCACTTTGGAGAGTACCAAATAGTACCAATACCCAATGTGAATTTGATGCGATTAGGTTAATTTGAGCCTGGGTAAAAAACTGGGTTGAAAAATACAATAAAACTCTAAAAATTCAGGATGACTTCAGCAATGTATTTAAGCTTTGGAACGAATGCCAGTTACGACATGGAAGAATGCTGTGGAGCAAATGAAAACATTTAAGGAGTGTTAATGGATCGAGGACCGGTTGGTGAAGGAATTCACAGAACATATTGTCTTTAACAATGGAGAACAAAGCAGTAGTACCTACAGCAGAACTGATAATGATTAATTTTAGATTTATAATATTTAACGATAGGAAACACTTTTACTCGTTCTATGTTCCTAGTCCAAGATGAATGCAAATCAAATGAAAGATTTGCTATAATTTTTCTTCTGCTCGTATAAATATTAAGGCTCACATGTTTTGATATTGTCAGTTTTTCTCAGCAAAGTAGAATTACCTGTAGTGCATACTAGTGTGGTATTTCATTTGAAGACTTTAACACATTATGTTTTGGTTCAGTAGCCAGCTAATGAATGGTAAAACTTCTCATGAAAGGAGAAAAATCTGAGAAAAAATTTGTTCTTCTTTTTTTATGGTTTCACTGCCAATGTATTGAGTAAATGCGAGTATCATAAATCACTAGGAGTTGGTTCTCGCTGTTCTATATCTTTGCACTGTAATATGACAGGAGGAGTTAATGTGCTCTATAGCCTTTCCCCCTTCAAACGGCCTTTCCACTGTGGGATCTGTTGATGTGCAGCGCTGTACAGTTTGTCATTATGGCTGCAATTGGAAGTATGAACATTAACAAATAATAACATTTTTACAGATGGTGGATCACAGAAAAATTACAAACTATTTCACAAGTTTTTCCTTGACTTACATTTTTTTAAATATTTTGTGCAAATTATTTGAATTGATAATGTTTTAACATTTTTGTTCATTGACAACCAAATATGCATTATAGAAGTTCGTGCTTGCCATTTTTTGTATCTCTATCAACTCTCATATTTGGTGAAAATTTAATGCTTTAGATTACATAGTTACTCCTAGCCTGAATTGCAAGGTTCATGAAGTTGGAAAACTGCTGAATTTAGGGTGTGTGGTGTTGATTTTTGCATTAACGTATCTCCATTTCTGGTCATATCATATAAAGAAAAGTATTGCTGTAATTGGAATAATAAAAATATCTTGAAAGTGGTGTTTAAAGTATTGTACTAGATCTGACAAAATTTTTTTCAAAAACGCTTATACACTTATTCATAAAATGCTAGAAGAAATTTATGCAAAAATTGTAGTTGAATCACAGACACTAAGGGTCAACTCTCTTTTAATCCGATGTGGAATGACCCATATGAAGTTGACAATGAGTTACCCCTATCTTCTGACACATCAAATACAACATTTGTAACTTAAGTTAATGAATGTAATCCTGGAACTTGTTGGATGATCGTTTTTCAATAGATATTTCATCTATGGTTAAACAGTCTGGTAGCATAAAAAAATAAATGGCTCAAAATCTCCCATCTCCATTCTGTGAGTGATATAGATTAATACTCACAAAGCTCTAAATAAAAACGTTGACAATAAAAAGTTAACAGTGGTTACTACGTGGATCTGATTGAAATGTTTGATTTACTATGCTCACTCATCGCATTGTTTTACCGCAGAGGAAATTAATTTCAGTCACTCGAGCTAATAAATGGAATTTGATGCTCATGACTTAATTGAATCTCCATTATGCCATGTGATATCATGATTTCTTCGCGCCATATGAAAAATATCCACCTAAGTTGCTAGTACCCTTATGATCTATTTACGCATATGAAATGATCTATTAACCTATCCCAGTATTACTTTACGGGTGAGGTGTCGTGGATTCCTACATGCTAAATGAGAGTTTTACTGTCTCATTCAGGCTGGGTATGAAAAAGTAACCTTAACCCTTAATCCTACACTCTATTCGGCAGTGCCCAAAATGATATTATGTACTCACTTATAAAATCAAAATACATTGGTTTTTCTGAACAATTTCTAGGCTCATACATCATTTTTCATGATCTATCAAGTACTGCAGGTCCGTTTAACCCATTCGCTTACAAAGACGGCGATTCGCCGGTCTCGTATAATACTCTATTTCCCACCTTTTTTTGTGCATAAATGTCAAATATATTCATCAATTATGTTCCCTATTGCTTTTATGTTCCCCTAATACATGTTTCTATGCTGTTATTATATCCCAGTTCATATTTCATTCTTGTATATACTTAATGTTTTGTCAGTATTTTCATCGCGCCGCGACGGCGCGCCGTCTTCGTTTCTCATAAACCTAATCCACATTCAGCTACGGCGCACTTTGTTTCATTTCCCACCCATCCTCCTATTTGAAAGAGTATTGATGTGTCACCAATTCATAGCCAACTTTAGATAAAGAAAACAATGTCTTACTTTCTACACATGTCGAGTGCCATCCGCTGAACGTAAGCGAAACCCACTCGTTATCTTCGTCTTCAGTGAACTTGCTACTACGCAAAAAATAAAACAATATTTTCTGCTGCCACGCAAAAGCTACATTTTATCTTTCTGTTTACTATTGCTACAATATCAACAAAGTTCATGACTTGCTGAATGAAGTCTTGGCCTTTTGATAATACACGTTCGCAGTCATCCTTCCACCACAGCCACGGACGCCGCGCTAGAGACCGTGTACAGTCGCGCTCCCCCCGTAGCAATGGCCGGCAAGAAGGGCAAGATTTTTACGGACGATGATGTGGAAAAGTGTCTCTTTGATAGTGACATTAGTGAAAGTGATAACAGTGAAGAAAGTGATATCGAGAGTTCTGATTCTTCGGAATGCATGAGTAGTGAGGGCAGTGCAGAATTTTCCAGCGAAAATGAAGGCCGTCCGTCGGATCCAAAAAAGGCGAAGGTAGAAAAAATTTGGGATTGGTGTACAACTAACGAGTGTGTGAAAGAATTTAGATTCTCTGGTAAACCTGGCATAAATAAAAGAGTTCTCAGAAATGTAGGAAACAATCCTAGCGAAAGAGACTTCTTCTTTCAGTTTCTTGAACGTGATTTTTGGGAACTCATCGTAACTGAAACTAACAATTACGCAGATGCCTTTTTGAACTCCGGCAATAGAAAAAGTGATCTTACGAAAGGGTGGTTTGAAACAACAATAGATGAGATTCAGGCCTATTTTTCATTGTGTGTGCTAATGGCACAAGTGAAAAAAAATAAACTTAAAAAATACTGGAGTCCGCGCCAGGTAACAGAAACACCTTTTTTCAGAACAGTTATGCCATATAAACGTTTTTTGTTGTTATCAAAATTCTTACATTTTGTTGACAATTCAAAAGTGGATGAAAATGATCGGCTGAGAAAAATATCTCCAGTGATTGACTATGTAAATAAAAAATTTAGAGACATGTACATTCCGGAGAGAAATCTTGCTGTGGATGAAAGCCTTATGAAATTTCGTGGCAGGCTCTGCTATGTCCAGTATAACCCAAGTAAACGCGCTCGATTTGGAATCAAGTTCTACAAGATTTGTGAAAGCTCGTCGGAATACTGCCTACAGTATTCTATTTACGCTGGAATAAAACCACTAGGCGCAAAGGAAATTCCTTCGAGTGCAGCAATAGTATTAGAACTTTTGCATCCCTACTTTGGGAAGGGTTACACTGTGGCATTAGATAATTGGTATACATCACCTTATCTCTTTCTCAAGCTGATTGATGAGAAAACTAATGCCTTAGGCACAATTAGAATAAATCGAAGAAATATGCCGGCAGAATTCAAAAATGTACAGTTGAGGAAAGGGGAGGCAAAAATAGTGTATAGCAATGGAATCGCTGCTGTAAAATGGAAAGATAAAAAAGACGTGCATGCACTAACAACATACCACAATGCCTTAGAAATAACTGATACTGGAAAGAAATCAGTAAAAATGAAAGAAGCTATCAAAAAACCAAAAGTCATTCTCGATTACAACGTTCAAATGAATGGAGTTGACAGGCAGGATCAGCAATTAGCATCGTTTCCAGTTATGCGTCGCTATGCCAAAGGCTATAAAAAGATATTTTTTTGTCATGGGTATGGTTTTATTCAATACTTATGTATTATACAAGAAACAAACAGGCAAAAAGGTTTTATTTGATGACTTCAGAGAAAATTTAGCCGAGAAAATTCTAGAAACTGTGAATATGCCGGACTATAAAAGACGCGGGCGACCAGTATCAGGTCCCTCACCCATGCGATTCCAGGCGGCAAACTGGGGCCATTTCCCTGTTCATATCCCGCCAAATCCAGTGAAAAAAATCCATCACGTAAATGTGTGGTGTGCAGATCAAGAGGAAAGAAGAGCGAAACCAGGTGGGAGTGTGAGGAATGCCACGTTGCCCTTCACCTACCACACTGCTTCAAACTCCATCATACGAAATCAGCCTAAAGGTAAAACTTTCGATTTATTCATAAAGAATTTGCCATTATATTGCATTGCCATAATGTTTCCAATAATAGTAGTTCAAGTGAAATTTATGTAAAATAAAAAAACACCTTGAAAGAAAACAGTCAAGTTTGGAATAAAATGCCAATGAGAGTAAATTTTTTTCAGAATTGTGCCAGATAAAATATAGTATATCTCCAGAGCCGTTCCATGGATCTCAAAGAAATTTTCAATAATGAAAGAAGATACTGTTTCCAACAATAATACAATAAAAAAGTAAAATTGTTTTAATAAATATGCACACACAAATATTGTTTATAATATTGCAAACTTTTTATAATTGTTAATAAAATTGTTTAATAAAAATCATTTTTGGACCAACTGCAACATATAGCAATTGACAAAATGTTAAACTAGTTAAGTAAAAATTTTCAATTCATTTAGTAATAAACTTTTATAGACTATTGATCATTTGGATGTTTTCTCAAAATAAATGGTATTTCTGGGGGAGTACCTAACAAGAAAAAAGGTAAGCCAATGGGTTAAACACTGATTCTTCTACATCTGGCAGTGCTGTAAAGTTGTACTGTCCTGTTTTGGAAAAAAACTGCATTTTATCTGTAAGAAAATTGAGTTTTTTTGGGCTAATTGATTTTTCCCTTGACTTCTCCCAATTTCTCATGCCTGTGGAAACAGAGACAGTTCTAGGCTCAGCTGTAGAGAGAATGTAGATAAAGGAAATTTATCTCTTTTATTTTCCAGGCTCTTAATGATCATGGTGTAGACAACAGGTCTCCTCAAAGGTTAGACCTCGTAGATGATGAGGAGAATGATGAAGAAGAATTTCGTTTAATTCTAGAAAGTGACACAGAAAATGAAGAGGATGGTCGCCAACAGGTGAGTACATTTGAGGTATAAGTAAATTTATTTCTCTAGCTATGCTCATGTATTCACATAGATATAGCATATGAAAGTTGTAATTATGAGTTGAATATACAAGTAGCTAATATGTTTGCTGAATTGCAGGGTTTTTCAACATTGTTAACCATTCCCTGGGCATGTGAAATTCTGTCTCACGTTTCGGTGCACAGGCCGCATTGGTGGCACAAATTAAGTTTTGTTTATTGCCTAAAATTTTCAATCTTATTTAAAATAATATTTTAACCAATAAATTTTGACTAATATGTATTGTTTATTTAGGTTTTTTATCACTTTCGAACGTACTTATTATAATCAGTGGAACCAAATGCAAAGTAATTAAAAAATTGAGAAATACTTCATGCATCAAGTATCCATTATGGCAAAGTTA
Organism: Ceriagrion tenellum; assembly: GCA_963169105.1. Classification (NCBI taxonomy): domain Eukaryota; kingdom Metazoa; phylum Arthropoda; class Insecta; order Odonata; family Coenagrionidae; genus Ceriagrion; species Ceriagrion tenellum. The sequence goes on from OY720645.1 coordinate 2,535,590, forward strand.
ACGTTAAACAAATCAACGCATCGTAAAGTCACTTAATGGAAGACAAAACTGAGAAAAAAGAGGTAACAAATACTCTTTTTTGTCGAAATCCTTTCATTTTTTATTAGTTATAAGTGGAAAATTTGTTAAAAGAGATAAAAACTGAACAGATTCACCACAGAAATAAATACCTCATATCAACACACATAAAATGCGTGTCTATGGATCACAAAATACATCAAGAAATTTATGATAATGAGATCTTAAATGTTTTGGATCCTAAGTTGAAAAAGTTGCTAAGTTTCTTGAATAAATGCCTGAGAGTTTTATCAGGTGTGCAGTGTTTTTAATTGGCAAGATATATATCGGCTCGCCATTAACTTTTCAACATTGGTCAACTTCATTGCACTATTGTAATTACAAATACTTTTTGATGGTGTAAAATTATTCTGTGATAATTACCTATTTTAGTTTTTACATGCGATGAAAAAGCCAAAGAGAGATGCTACTTCTCTCTGGTTAGGTGACACCTCTAATATGCTGCCAGCATTTCGGACCATGGTCTTAAATATTTAAATGAAAATGTAATCGAATATTAAGGAAAGCAGCACGCTTCAATAAAAACTGCAATACACCCATACATATGCTGTCTCACAACTTTTTGTGGGATTACGGTGTGAGCCCCTAGTGACTGGGAGGCTACACTATAGGCTTAGGTTGCTTGAATATAATTCATATCTGGTGTGATTCAGAGTGACACAATATTTTCATCGTCCATCACTACATCTCTAGGTCGGGCAGATGCGATAAAATAAGAGAGATACACTGCTGAACAGAGAGGTACAATAACTCATTCTTTCATGCACAATGAGTGACCACAATAACAACTGAGCTACAATACTTAATCTCCTATAATACATGTCACCATGTCACCTTCCGAAAACTTACCCCTTTACACAGTATCTGGTGAACTATATCTCCCCCTGCCACATGCCAATGTGGTGGCTCACAGGGTATTATGTAGATGTATCCACATTGCGCTTTGTAATTTTAATCAAAAAATACTTCATATTTGACTTTTAATTCCATTTAATCATTTTTTTCCACCAGAGATACAATTTCAATGGTCTTTTTATATGTCAGTACATTTTATTTTGAACTCCTCTGACAATTTGTCATGTGGACGATTTCAAAACATACTGAGGTATGTTTTGTTTGCATGTTTGACTTAACAAAAGAGTACCTAAATGTTAAGAAACCTTGTTTACACTGAGAGGATTAATCATTTTTAGTGATAATTTTAATTCATGCAGGATATACTTTCATATTGTCTGTGGTACCCAGTCAGGGGATATTTTAATGTCTCGTAAGTAATGTGGAAACAAGAAGCTTTCACTCGATGGAAGGATGTCATAATAAACAAGATAAAACAAATAGACTTACAAAATCTATTTTTAACACTTTTGCTGCTAATCCTGTCATTGGACGTGTTTCCTTAGCTGCTGAGAAACATATTCCAACCAACTTACAACCAGCTTACAATTACAAAAGGTAGAAGAATCAAGCTTTAAAGCAATATAAACAGCATTTTCTAAGTACTAAAGTTATTTTTCTGTGATAGCATGAATAAAGCTTAAAATACGCAACATTCTAATTATCCGGCAGCGAGAAGTGGCCAGCAGCAAGAGTGTTAACTAGGAACCAGCTTCAGATGTCACGCCTTCGTCAGGTCAGGTCAGTCAGTCAACAATTATAGATAAACATGAATCTCAGACATTGCAGGTCAATATTCATTTGTTATTCAAAAGAAAGCTAGCACGTGATGTGAGCTTGCTAAATTGGCATTCGGCCAAATTCACGACGAAACAGCAGCCTAGAGAAAATATTGAAATATCCTGATGTTTCACTCTCCTAAACTTAATATGAGTAATAAACAATCTCTTATCAATTCGTTTCTGTTGAGTAATATAATCATTAATGACCAGAAATGCAATATGCAAGTTATGATAAATATTAATAACGTCAACTTGCAGTATTTTGCCATGAAGTTTTGTTATAATGTTATACTATCAATCCGTTAATAGTGGCTCAGCAAATATAAAACAAACCAAAGGAAACGTCGGATGCCACCGCCCCACACCATTTCCTCCCCCATCTATAAAAAGGATCTGATGTATTGGCTTGAATTGGTTACCACTTTGGTAGGGTGGGGATGAGACTGGTATGTAAAAAAGTATGCCTTCTCTGTAAAACATTGACTAATATAATGGAAATTAGAAGCTCCATGGTTGGGATAAGTACTGAATTCTTATATCATTCTTTTTGAGAATTTAGATTACATTTTGCTAACATAATATTTGCATTGAAGACTGTGAGTGCATTTTTTTTTCATCTTTGGCATAACATTTCGGTGCATGGAGACTATTTAGAGTGGATGCTGCATTTGCTACTCACCCTTATAGAATCCAGCCTGAGATTATTCCTTGTTGAGAGCGCTCTGCGAGGTCCTTGATGACCCTCCTTCCGAAGTGGTAATCAATTTATGCCCACATATCAGAACATTTGATGGTTGGGGGAAGAAATTATTTATATTTATACTGTATTTCTATTTACACTTAATTCATTTAATTAATATGCTATAAAGGACTCCACAGAAACCATATAGAAAAATTCTATGGTGAAATGGGTTGAAACTTTTGTTTCAACCCATGGTTGATATGATCGTTCTTGAGGAGTTGATCAAAAGTCTCAACGGGGAACAAGTCGTTACATCTTAAAAGTTCATTCTCCTTATACATGATTCTCAAAAGTTAAATTGAAAAAAATTTCCATTATAGGTATAACTAATGGAAAATTATAATAGAATCTTTACCGCAAAGTAACTAGTAGACGTTTCAATTGCCAACTGCCTCACATTTGGCACTGGTTGCAATAATTCCTGCTTAACATCCAGATATTTGGCAATTCAACAAGGCTATACAAAGGAAAATACGTAGAGGAAGAATCAATATGGTTGCTGTTTCTGTTGCCAGGATACAGGTTGATGACAAAACCCCTTTCAAGATGTCACATTTTGCATCGATGTCTGAAAGTAATTGGTCTTAGGATCTCGGGATGGTGACCTTTGATGAGAAGATGAGTCGTCAAAATTCTCATTTTCAAGGTAGAGGGGTTTGAAGTTGAGATTTTCACAGCGTGCAGGGAGGCCCATTTTAATGGACTCACCTGAATATTTCCACAGTAACACAGAATAGAGAACAATGTTACGTACCAAAGATCAAGAATTTGAAGTGGAATACCTGAATGTGACCTTCTCATTGTCCTCGAACATGACCAAACACGGTATTTTCAATGTCCATATGAACTATTGAAGCTGAAATCTCCATTTTTGATTGCAGAAATGAAAACTAAGAAGAAATGCTCAATCGTAACATTGGAAAATACCTTGAGGAATGCAGTGAAAATCACAACTTCTAAGACCTTTAATGATCTTTTCCTCAAGCAAAATCATAACCCAAAGTTTCAGCCTATTGCACCATAACATTCCTTCCATAAAGTTTCTGTGGTGTCTTAGAGTGTATAAATTGAAAATATAAGATGCAAGTTATAGTATCAATAGCTTTTCTAGGCGTCGTAGCCATTATCCATACTATTTCTACGTAGAATTGGAATCACGTTCCAGAATTACACTTATCACCTTTGGTTTCTGGGATTTTCAAGCTCAAGAATATTTAAGAAATTCCATTTTTACGCATTAAAGTTAGAATATCTCCAAATCCTGACGTCATAGCCTTTTTTGTGAGCAGATTCTGAGTCAGAATTATAAATTATGTCAGAAAGGGCTCTTCACATCACAAAGGCATTCGGGACTTTAAAATTAGCAGGCCTGTGTAATCAACTGTCAAACTTATAAAAAAAATGAAAAACAATAGTTTTAAGTAATCATTCATACAATTACACATTAGCTGAGAATTCCATTTGTTCCTCCCTGTGGTTTCTCCTGTTCCGCTTCCATGGAGGTATATTTCCTATGAAACTTCTGGTTCAGCATTATGTATGCTGGGAATATGTACTCCTATGTCTAAGGTGCATAAACTTTTTTTTTCTTAGTGCCTTCTTGTAAAAAGTGTCCTAGGTATCACTTGTTAATATTTTTCAAGCAATGTTTCCGCTGTGTCCACTATAAGTAATAGCAACAATGTTTTTATCAATGAAACTGTGATGATCCTAACAATCTAGAAATTATGTAAATACCGTTTTAATTTTTGAAAGTGAGAATATCTCAAAAACCTGACAAGATAGACTTTTTTTGCGAGTCGCTCTGGAATCAGCGCCCATTATGACGTCGGAAAAAGTAATTCATATCAAAAAAGCACTCTTGCTGTTCTGTGTTATCATTCAAAATAAGTGAGGAAAGATAAATTGGCAATCAATTGTAAGACCATTTGTGTACTGCGTTCATAAATAATAACTGGCACATTGGTGAGGATGCTTGCCATTTAGAAACAGTTCATGTAGCATAATTTTTTATTCATGTTTTTTCATGTAAGTTATGATTTTCTTTTATGCTTGTTTGAAATTTTTTTTATTAATTTCAGGGGAATAGCTGTGAGGTGTATGAAGAGATTCCTGGAGGAAGCACACCATTCGCCTTAAATGACATCATGATATGGGAGAGAAAGCGATTTGATTCTCCCCAGAAACAAGAAGTCAGTGATACGAGGGATTTCATTTGTGATTACTGTGGGATAAAATATTTTGATAAGAATCAGTTAATTATTCACATAAATGGACATGCATCAGGAAATAAGACATCAGTGTTTTTTGATGGAGAGTATTTGTCTCAGAGGTCGTCTGCAATATTAGATGGAAAATGTTTAACAGCATTCGAGGGTGGATCGTGTGGAAAAACATTTGGACCGAAGAGTCTTCTCGTACAACATTTAGACTCACACAGTGTAAACGAGCAATTGAAGTGTGATAAATGTGATAAGACATTTAAGTACAAGAAAAATTTGTTAAACCACTTGAACAAGCATAATAGTTTGAAGCAGTATGAGTGTGAGATCTGTGGAAAACAGTGTTTACGTGAAAGCATGCTAAAAAAACACGCATTGCAGCACAGAAGTTTGAAAGCATTCAAGTGTCAAACTTGTGGGAAGGAATTTGCTCGGAAGAGTTACTTATCAACACACTCATTAGTTCATAGTTGTAAGAGACCATTCAAATGTGAGGTATGTGGTAAGGAGTTTGCTCAGAAGGGTAACTTAAACAAACACTCCTTGGTACATAGTGGACTTAAAGCCTTCAAATGTGAGGTATGTGGTAAGGAGTTTGCTCAGAAGGGTCACTTATTACGACACTCCTTGGTACATAGTTGTGTGAAAGCCTTCAGATGTGAGGTTTGTGGTAAAGACTTTACTCATGAGAGTAGCTTAAAAACTCACTCCTTGGTACATAGTGGTGTGGAACCCTTCAAATGTGAGGTATGTGGAAAGGACTTTACTCAGAAGGGTAGCTTAAACCGACACTCCTTGGTACATAGTGGTGTGGAACCCTTCAAATGTGAGGTATGTGGAAAGGACTTTACTCAGAAGGGTAGCTTAAAGCGACACTCCTTGCTACATAGTGGAGTTAAAGCCTTCAAATGTCAGGTTTGTGGTAAGGAGTTTTATCGTAAGAGTAGCTTCTTAAAACACTCCTTGGTACATAGTCGTGTGAAAGTCTTTAAATGTGAGGTTTGTGATAAGGTGTTTTCACGTAAGAGTAGCTTATTACAACACACCTTGGTACATAGTGGTGTGAAAGCCTTCACGTGTGAGGTATGTGGTAAGGACTTTACTCAGAAGGGTACCTTTAACCGACACTCCTTGGTACATAGTGGAGTTAAAGCCTCCAAATGCGAGGTTTGTGGTAAGGAGTTTACTCAGAAGAGTAGCCTCTTACAACACTGCTTGGTGCATAGCGGTGTAAGAGCCTTCAAATGTGAGGTTTGTGATAAGGAGTTTTCTCATAAGAGTAACTTATTACGACACTCCTTGGTACATAGTTGTGAGAAAACCTTCAAATGTGAGGTTTGTGGAAAGGGGTTTACTCAAAGGAGTACTTTAGTAGAACACTTCTATGTGCACATCAGCGTGAAAGCCTTCGAATGTGATACTTGCAGGAAGAAGTTTGCGAGTAAGAATTATTTGAAGAAACATGTTATGATACATGATAATTTTAAGCCATTTAAATGTGACGTATGCGGGAAGGAATATACTAAGAAAAAAAACCTTTTGAAGCACTCTGCCACACACAGCAGTAAGATAGCCTTATGATATGACATATGCATGAAGTGGTTGAATGCATGTGCATGGTGGGGACTGGTTGAAATGGTCTGAGGATTCATAAATGATCCCAACCTGAGGGACACAGGAGCTTTTCCTGGCCTGCCGGAGTGGATTATCTCTACCCTTCCCCTCTGTTTCCCCCTATTCACTGTGTGAGTCTGTCTTCAACTTCTTGTTAAGTTAATCAAATATTAAATGTTCTTTTATTGCTTATTGTGGAAATGCTGGCGTAAAAGTGTACTCCTTATTTTACACTATGCATTTGGCAATTTAAAATGGTTTGTCTACCAGTAATTATAAGGAAGTCCTCGAGTTAGGGATACTCTGAATAATTATTCGATTTTTCAGTTTTCAAGGTAAATAAGTTGATAATTGTTTTCTTATCCATTGATTGCCATTTTTTCATTCCTTTTAAGTTTCATATTTGTAAATTTTTTTTGGATAATATAACAAGAAAACGGAAGGAGGTTAGAAACGAAATTGTAGTGGCAATATGGGGAGATAATATTTGAAAGATGACTCAAAATGTATTTTTTATCCTGTTAGAAAGAGTGCATAATTATTTTCATTCTTTGGTAGAGCTACGAATTCGTTTACTGATACTAGACTTTCCTTAATATGTATGGTAGAATTACATTTTAAAATGTAAAGCTGATTACTCAGCATAAGAAATAAATTTCTGAACTTGTATTACATGAATGTTCAACAGCCATATTTTTTTATAAATCTAATGGCTATATCCCACACTTTTAAGGCCGCTCTTACAAGGCTGGAGCAATGACTTGGCAGAATTTAGAGATGATCTAATATGTATTTTTGATATATCAGAGTGCAGCATTGCCCAAAATTGTTAAGAAAATGCATCAGAATTTTTATCCTTCTCGATCCCAAATTTTTATTTCATTTCAGTTGAAAGACCTAATCGAATTATTGTACATAGAACTAAAATGCATTATTTTTTTGGATGATTGGTGAGAAATGAGACTTTTAGAGTACTTCCTTTCAACGTTAAAATTTTATTCATAGTGTTTTTAAAGAAATTCAGAGAAAGGTTTGTTTTCATTGCGAGAAGCATTCATAAGTTCTTTAATGAAAAGAAAACCATTCATGCCGATGAGTTTTCAGTCCCCAGTATCATGGCGTCTTGGCTTTGCAAGGTCATGCTTTGTTAGTATGCCCTCTCCTCTGAAGGCAAGAAAGATAAGGCTGTATCTCAATGATGGGATCAAGTTTCATCCTCTAGTGGAAAGTAAGCCTTAAGGAACATCGTGGAAGTGAGAGGATTTCACTTGAAAAAATAAAACAGATATTTGATATGTTTTCAGAGTTGGCAAAACAAGAAAATTCCCAGACCTAAGCTCTCAGGTAACCTGATAGCCGTGGGTTACTCATACAAGATAGGTATTCGTAAGTTCTTTCATGAAAAGAAAACCATACCCACTGATAAGTTTTCAGTCCCCAATATCATGGGGTCTTGGCTTCGAGAGGTCATGTTTTGTTAGGATGCTCCGGCATTTGAGGTATCAGTCCGACTCCGCAGCAGTCGGCAGTGTAATGACGGCAATAGTGTTGTCATATCGCTGATTCAAATGGCCAGTTGGCCGGGTTACGCCATGAAATGGTATGGTTTTTTGTGAGTAGCGTACCTCGTCCAAACAATTATTTCTCTAGGAAAATGCTGGCATGAATGTGTTAAAAAAATCTTTGTATTCAAATCTTATATGTACTGATTAACCATACACTTCCAGAATTCGTGTGTCAGAGTAATGCATTGAAGTGCATTTTGAAGTTCTAATGAAGTGTTAATTATTCACTGAAAGATGTGTATAGTCAACTCTCATTCATGTAAGACCCTTTTGTGACACACCCACAGGTATGTTTTCAGCGACCACAAATAGTCATTGGGATTCCCCCTTCCAAAATTAAAACACCAAGAATAAAACTGTTACTGTAAGCCTTTTCCATATTCACTATTATGATCCTATCGAGATTCATGCAAGGTTTTTATTCTTAACTTTGACGTCGGTATTCCCATCCTTCCTTTCTTCCATGAGGCTCATATTTGAAGAAATAGCTCTTTATATTTGACGAAGTTGGACATTTAAAATGCCTATTTCAGTGGTACATGGATCCAAAGAGAAAATTCCTGTGTAAATCAGCAACAATAATCCTTCATATATATAAGCAAGGACTGTTACCATGCATTAATTAACACAATACTCCACAATTTATTAAATATATTGATATGATGCATTGCATTTCCTGAACTTATGGGGTGAAGATTTCACTTTATATTTTTCCCACGCAATCCAATATATATCCCCAGTTTGTATCCAATCCAATATATATCCCCCTCTCCTCTGAGGGCAAGAAGGATAAGGCTCTATCTCAATGATGGGATCAAGTTTCATCCTCCCTAGCAGTGGGTAAAGCCTGAGGAACATCTTGGAAGTGAGAGGAGTTCACTTGAAGAAAGAAAACAGATATTTGATAAATTTTCAGAGCTGGCAAAACAAGATAACTCCCAGACCTAAGCTCCCAGGTAACCTGATAGCCGTGGGTCACTCTTCCAAGACCTCAATCATCCTTCCACACCATTTCCCATGGAAGCGATGATGGCAGTGGTGGTTCACCTATTCAATAAAAATTACTCTTGTCATCCTACTAATGATAAAGATAAATGATAAATTTATTGCTCCTCTTGAAATACAAGTACAAATCTCTTAGGTACAAATAAAATAAAATTGGAGCTTTAGGCAGCCTCAAAGGTACAAGCACCTGTATCGAGGCTGCCCTCCGTAAATAAATACATGCAGTTGCTGGTTAATGTAGTACATAAAAAAAACTAAATTTCTCCGAACATATGTACAAATAAGGACAATAATATCATTTATGCCAATTTGTTAACAAGAAAAATACACGCTTCTTTTTTACAATACACCAAGCTATATTTTATAAACACTTAACATGGTTAGTTACAATTTAGAACATAATACGAATTATCAATCTAATACAAAACTTCTATTTTATTTATGGATAGTATCCATTCCTTAAGCAGCTTTAGATTTTTTCTTTTGATTTTTGAAATTTTTAAATACTCTGGTATATCATTTAATAGTTTGGGTCCTAAGTAAACAAAGGACCTCTTAAATAATGTTAAGTTTGGTTTTGGAGTAATTGCACATCTCTTCCTTCTTAAATGGTATTCATCACTACCGGTACTAGCGGGAATATTGCCGCTCTTTAAATAAAATAATTTTAGTACTTTAAAAATATACAGTTGTTTAATTGGCAGAATCCGCAACCGTACAAATATGGGATATGTATGTTCGTACATTTTACTTTTGGTAACAATTCTTATTATCTTCTTCTGCAATAATACAACTGGCTGCAAGGAGTTATTATAAGATGCTCCCCAACAGACTAGCCCATACCCCAATCTAGACCCTACTAGGGCTTTATATAAGGTTATTAGAAAATTTACAGGACACCTGTTTCTAATGTAGAATAGTTTTGACGTATAGTATTGAAGAATCTTGGAAAGTCCAGTAATGTGATCATTCCATTTCAAGTATTTATCAATAACAATTCCCAAATATTTTATACTTTCAACTTGATCAATCTTTACACAACCGCAAGGCTGTTTTGAACAGTCAGAGTCGTGGTAAATTAAATAGGAATTACATTTATAACAATTTCTTGGATCAAAAAGCATAAGTTTGGTTTTGTCACTTATTTCTAGACCATTGTAGACAAACCATCTTCTTAATACATTCAAGTCACTCTGTGCATCATTTACTACATTGTTAAAACTTCTTCCACCATAGCATAAGGCAACATCATCTGCAAAAGCAGTGAGTGTTCCTTTAAATTCAAAATTACACAAGTCATTAACATAGATAAGAAATAGGATAGGCCCAAGTACAGAACCTTGGGGTACCCCTGTTTTTGCCAACTTGGAATCACTGAAGGCCTTACCTACACGAACACATTGGGTTCGCTCTACTAAATAACTTTGAAACCAAGCCAGTGGTACACCTCTAATTCCGGCATCACTTAATTTCAATAATAGAATTTCATGGTCCAAGGTGTCAAATGCTTTTCTTATGTCTATAAATAAGCCCCCAGTTCGATTGTTCGAGTTTATTTCACAGTATATTTTTGTCATAAAATTGACTAGGGCATCTTCTGCACTTCTTCCACTTCTAAATCCGTATTGGTTTCGACTAAAATAGTCCCCTTTTTCCAGAAACCTAATTAGCCTATACTTAACTAATTTCTCGAAAATTTTTGAGATGGTTGGCAATAATGAAATGGGTCGATAATATTGAATCTTATTTCGATCGCCTTTTTTAAAGATTGGTATAACTACAGCTGTTTTTAATATATTTGGAAATTCACCAGTGCTAATACTCAAGTTACAAGCATGTGCTAGAGCTGGTGCAATAGTTTCAATAACTAATTTTAATATGCTACCGTTAATGCCATCAATTCCAGGAGATGCACAATTTCTGAGTATTTTCTGAGATTTTACCGTATTTATTATTTCTTTTGGTAGAATAGGGTCAAAGAAGAATGATTCAGCTCTGTTCACTCTGATACATGGATTTGAAGCAGCCTTGTGTTTAACAGCGACATGCATAGATTTGGCAGATTCAAAGACACCAACAAAATAGGAATTGAATTCATTTGCTATGGTCAACTCATCGTCAATAATTTTGCCACTAATTTTTAAGGAACGAAGTGCTACCCCTGGTTCCTGTTCTCCAGTCATTTCTTTGAAAACTTTCCATTGTGCTTTTGAATTGTTGTAGCACTCTTTAAATCGATTCATGTAATGATTATTTGAAGCTTCCCTCAATTTATTTTTCAAATTATTCCGACATTTCAAATAGTCATTTCTCAGGCTCATATTTTTCGGATGTCGTCTACTTTTTTCAAACAAATAATTCTTTCTTTCAATCATTTTCAGCAATGAATTTGTCATCCGTAATTTAATCTTTACATGCTTTTTGTCTTCTATGTAAGTATACTTAGATAATTGTAGACACTGTTTTAATACCTCTAAAATGTACTCAAACATGTGTGACAAGATTTTTAGATTTTTCAAAATTAATCCTAGTGAAGTGAGGGAAAAATTTTTGGATAGCAGAGCGCAACTCAGCATTTACAGAAATAGTCAATTTAGTCATTGAATGGTCACTGATGTCTAGGTGCAGAATATCGGTTGTTATGTTATATCTATACATGTTTGAAATTCTAACATGGACATGATCCAAACAAGTTGCTGACGATCTCACTATTCTGGTTGGACAGTCAATAAGAGACGTTAATCCATACGACGACAGTAAATCCTTGTATTCATTTGTTACAGTGTTAATCACAGATGTATTTATATTCATATCACCCACAATTATCAAATTACCTTTGGCGTCTTTAAAAACACCTTCCATTTCTCTGAAGAAAAGTTTCTCTGGAACTTTTTGATGCCTATATACACTTAACAATTCAAATGATATAAAATCCATTTTCAAGGTGAGCAAAACACAGTCAGCAGATGATGTAGTAACTGGTTTTGAGGTACAATTTAAACAGTCTAGTACATATACCAATACACCTCTTGATCGTTCTGCTTCATTGCAATGAGCAAAGATATTGTAACCTGGTATTTTATAGAGAGAAATTTCATATTCCTTAATCCAAATCTCGGTGAGAACAATTACTGTCGGCTTAAACGATAAGTTACACAAATTTATTACAAAGATATCAAAATTTCTCCTCAAACTCCGTATATTTTTTTGAATCACAGTAACAATTTAAGTAGTATTAAACAAAATATCTCCGGAAGCCATAATGATTCACAAAAGTAAGGATCAAAGGTTTTTGACATCATCCATACTGGTAACAACAATTACAGGCTCCTTTTCTACTTTTCTCAAATAAATTTTTCCACCGCGAATCCAAAGATACTTATCTTTCTGCACTATTCTAGCAGCGTTAAATACTTTACGTCTACCAGCACAAAGGGCCTCATTAATGTAAATAGGTACGTCACTGGGAGGTACGCCTTCCAAGGTCAAGTGTCGAGTAGAAAAATTTCTTTTCACTCGGCGCTTGGCTAACAGGTTATCCCTTACGTGTTGATTCAGAAATCGCACATGTATCCCTCCTGGTTCCCCGTTAGATTTCTTTTTAGCTCGGTAGCAGTAGTCAATTTGGCTGTCACTTATTTCTACATCAAGTGCAGCACAAATTTTACCCACTACTACTTTCAAATTTCCGTCACCTTGGCTAGGGATGCCATGAATTTCCACATTATTACCTAGCATGCGTTGCTCAAGGTCATCAGAACGGTTTAGTGCGTCAGACAGTTGCTTCTTAAGCACCACATTTTAACTTTGCAAATCGGCAATTTGATTTAAACATTTCTCTAATTTTTCACCCTGCGATTCAATTAACTTTAAACTGTTTTCCAATTTGTCGTACAACTTATTTATAGTGTCCCCAAGGTTTTTCTCAGTGATCTTTAGTTCATTTTTAACCTCTTGGAACATATCAAAGATTTCCTGAAGGGATTTACCTTCCGATTTGCTTCTGTCCAACCGGGATGTCTTTTGTAATTTTTGGCAGTCCACACATTTCCAGGATTGTCCACTTGCTTCAATCCCTTCGATGTCCTCCTTGGTCAGCGACTCCTGTAGACAAAATCCATGGAAGGTCTTACGGCAGGTATCGCACTTGATGCAAGTTGTACTCCTTGTAGACTTATTACACTCTGCACACGAACTCATGCCAGAAAGATGTAGTAGGCCTGGCGGACAGAACTTCTCAGTAACTCGATCGACAGAACTCGATGTAATGTACTTTGTTTTAAACAAATTAAGCTTCCACTCAATGAAGGCAACTATTTTCACACATATAGCCGGAAACTACATGGCTCACAACCAGCAATGCATAGCCTTGAGTCAACCGCACGGAGTGAGAACACATCCACACTCGACGGGAGTGGAACACGAACTTGCCATTGCCATACCGTTCGATGGTACTATTCTTGTTGAAATTATAGAAAGCATGAAGTTCTTCCAGTCAAACATTTTTAAAGCATATAGGCTTCTCGTGCTTGCCGATGAAAATAGGCTTGATTTTGTCAGTGCCAGTCTGATTGCAACGGAGACCCACTGTCACCCTCAGTTTACTTTTCCTCCCTCCATTGCATTCCCTCCTTTCAGCCCTGATATTGTGTTATGTATTTTACCATTGTTATCTGTCTTAATTTTACTTGACATATTAATAATTTTCATAAAGTTTTATAGCCTAGTTTAAATAAACTATTTCCACTCCCCTTCACACATGTCTCGTTGAGCTTAACTACTGGTATCTTTTTCCATGATTCTTTCTGCCTGAGCTTTACAACTGATGAAGGGAGCCTTCCTCTGAGCACTCCAGGTATGATGTTGACCTGGCTGCCAGGAAGGAAAGAAGGGAGTGGTAGGGGGTGTTTTAGTCGGTAGTCTACTGCAATGTATGAGTCCGACACTGCAGGGTGACCAGTGATATCGATTACACTGCATGCGTAAATTGCATTTCACCCACTAAAACACAAAAAAAAGGCCATTCACATTGCCCTAATGGATTCATCAGGTTTGTTATAATATGTATTTCGTCATTTACTTGTTTTTCTATGCACTTATATATTTACCTCTGTACTCGAACAAGTCAGTTGTAGAATAAACTGGTTAACGTGTGGATCAGGCTGTTATTTCAGGTTATGGGCCCAGTTATCGTGGTGTCCCTATTATCTGTGGCGTATCCGAAATGGAGGCGGGCGATTCAGTAAAAATACCTTTGTTCGATGGCACGAATTGCGATTCGTGGAAGTTTCGGGTCGAGATTCTTATAGATTATTATGCCTTACGCGAATGTGTCGAAATTCTGCTCGTATTAGAAATGGTTCCTGCTGAGGAAAAAGAGTCAACGAAGGAAGAAATTGAGAAGACAAACGTTGCAAAAGTTCGACGAGACAAGCAAGCAACTTGTATCATAGTGCGAAGTATTGCGGACAGTCATCTGGAATATGCTCGAGGACAATCAAATGCATATGAAATCTGGAAAAACCTAGAGGACACATTTCAGCGTGGAAGTGTTTCATTAAGAATAAGGTTGCATCAAGAACTGTGATCCATGAGGTATGATCCAATCCATGACACCATTGGGACGCACTTTGCCCATTTTGATAAAAAAGTACGTGAGTGGCAGAATGCCGGCGCCTCTCCTGATGACATTGATGTCATCGGATATTTGCTGCAGGCCATGCCATCATCTTTCAATATGGTGATCATTGCAATTGAGATGCTGCGTAGTGATCAACATACTCTTGCATTAGTTAAGAGTAGACTTGCAGATGAAGCTACCAAGCAAGTAGATATTGCTGAAGCGGTAGGTGTGAATAGTGACCAATCCGCCTTCCTAAGCACGAGAGGAAGAGGCAGCAGCAGAGGAAGGTTGTCTGCGTGCAATGCAGGAATAAATCGAGGTGCAAACGGACCGGTTAGGACTGATTCCAGTGTGACTCAAGGGCAACAGTACCGGTGCTTCAACTGTGGTCAGTATGGGCACAGGAGGTTTGAGTGCCCAAATAAGACTAAGGACGCTCATCTGGCGGACGAAGAAGGGATGGAAGCAGCAGTGTGTTTTGATGCAGTGAATGCAGCTGGATCTGGCGAAGAGAGTGAGGTGAAAAATGTCTGGTATTTAGATTCTGGTGCCTCTGATCACTTGGTGAATAGTGATAGTGAATTGTATAATGTAGTTGATCTAAGGAGGCCGGTAAAACTGAAAGTAGCAAAGAAGGGTGAACTTATGTATTCTCAAAAACGTGGTGACATGAAACTAAAAACCATTGTAGGTTCAAGTGTGAATGATATCAGTGTCACTGATGCTCTGTATGCTCCAGGGCTTGCATTCAATCTTCTTTCTGACAGTAAATTAGAGATGAAAGGTTTCATTATTCTGTTTCGTGATGGCAAGGCTTCTATAATGAAGATTGGTAAGGTTTGGGCTGAAGCAATTCGAGAAAATGTCCTTTATAAATTGAAGCTTTTTAGTGATCAAAAAATAGCAAGCCTTACACTTCGGGAAAATTCTGAATTGTGGCACTTCAGGTTAGGGCATATAGGAAATTGTAATCTTGAAAGAATTACTAACTTGGTTGAAGGTGTAAATAATGTTGAAAAATTGGAAGGAGTTTGTCAGACGTGCAATGAAGGTAAACAGGCTGCAAAACTATTCAATTGGTCACAGACCTGCAACTACCAGGCCACTTGAATTAGTTCATAGTGATGTCATTGGACCTGTTTCTCCTGTATCGTATGACCAGAAAAGATTTGTTGTTTCATTCATTGATGATTTCACCCATTTTGTTATAATTTATGTGATTTGTCATAAGTCAGAGGTTTTTGATTGTTTCAAGAAATATGAAGCGCTAGCAATGGCGCATTTTAATGTACCATGTATTAGCCTTTTCAGGTGTGACAATGGAAGGGAATATTTGTCCAAAGAGATGAAGCGGTACCTTGAGCACAAGGGTACACAGTACGAACTAACTATAAGGTATACTCCACAGCTCAATGGAGTGGCTGAATGCATGAACCGTAGTCTGGTGGAAAAGGCACGCTGTATGTTGCTGAGTTCGAATCTTCCAAAAATTTTTTGGAGTGAAGCTATGAAGGCAGCTGCCTATGTCCTAAACAGGTATCCTACGAAAGCTCTCAGCTCCCAAGCACCTGCAGAAAAATGGTGTGGATGTAAACCTAATTTGAGTAATATGAGAATTTTTGGTTGTGTAGCCAGCCTCAAATTACCTTCAGAATTAATTTCAGAAAAATTTGCCCCTAAGGCAGAAAAGGTGTTTATGGTTGGTTACTGTAATGGAGGGTATAGATTATGGAATCCTAAGTTGCATAAGATTGTATTAGGTAGAGATGTCATTTTTGATGAACTGTCAGCATTAAAGAACTTTAAGCTTGTTAGTTTTAACGACTTGGAGAGGATGCAAGGAATTGTGAAGAAGGAAAGAATTTTGTAGAAACATTTGATGAGTTCCCTGAATCAGGCGGAGAAAGTTCAGGTATTGATGTGCATGAAATACCCCGTAGAACAGGTAGAAATAGGCAAAAACCTGACTGGCATAAAGATTATGTTATGGGAAGTAGCTTTGCTTATGCTATGTGTGCCAGCATCTCTCAGACATTTTTAGGTGATGTTCCATTGTGTTATGAAGAGATTTCAGGTAGACCAGATGCACAAAATTGGTACAAAGCTGTTGGCGAGGAACTAAATGCACTTTATGAAAATGAAACTTGGGCTGTAACTGAATTACCACATAACAAAAAACCTTTGCAGAGTAAGTGGGTTTTTAAGCTTAAGATGGATATGGACAACAATATTAATTATAAAGCTAGACTTGTGATTAAAGGCTGTCAGCAGACTAGAGGTGTGGATTATGAGGAGACCTATGCCCCTGTTGCCCATCCGGTCACCATTAGAGCTTTACTTGCTATAATAAATGCTAAAGAGATGTTTGCTGAACAATTTGATGTAAGAAATGCATTCTTGCATGGTGAAATATCAGAAGATATTTACATGGATCCTCCTATTGGATCTAATATTGAATTTCCATATGTATGTAAAATTCACAAAAGTCTGTATGGTTTGAAACAAGCTCCTAAGGCCTGGAATGATCGCTTTGACACTTTTATGAAGTCTTTGTTTTAAATGTTCTCTCTGTGATGATTGTTTATATTCCTTCATTGAAACTCCAACAATTGTTTATTTACTCATTTATGTAGATGACATTATTTTAGCTGGAAACAATGTTGACACTCTTAATCATGTCAAGAAGTCTCTTCTAAATGAATTTAAAGTTTCAGCTCTAGGACCCCTCTCCTTCTTTCTGGGTGTGAAAATTGAAAGATCTAGGGAAGGTATGTTCCTGAGTCAAGAGGCATATATCATTAAATTGTTACAACGGTTTGGCATGGAGGATTGCTATCCCATGTCTATTCCATTGGTACCTAATCCAAATTTAAATGTCACTGATCAGGAGTGTATTATTGATAGCAAGCCATATAAACAACTGGTGGGATGTCTTATGTATGTTACTCTTACCTCATGACCAGATCTCACTGCTGCTGTTAATTTTTACAGTCGCTTTCAAAGTAATGCTACAATGCATCAATGGGCTGGTCTTGTCCAAATTTTACGCTATTTAAAAGGGACTCTAAATGTAAGATTATTCTATCCTAAGTCTGTCTCAGATGTGTTAGTGGGATATGCTGATGCTAATTAGGCTAACGATGAAGATCGTAAGTCTACGTCAGACTTCCTTTTTGAATTACATGGTTCTTTAATATCATGGAATACCAAGAGACAAACTGTAATTGCCAGATCAACTTTGGAATCTGAGTTAATATCTTTGAGTGAGGCTTGTGGTGAACTTTTATGGATATGTTCTCTGTTAGAGGATTTTCACATTGATGTTCCTTATCCTGTAAATATATTTGAAGATAATCAACCTGGTATAAAATCTGTAACTCGATGGAAGCAGAAACGTTCTAAGTGTATTGATGTGCAATACCACTTTGTAAGAGATTTTGTATTGAAAGAAATTGTTAGAATTTCTTATGTTTCCAGTAAGGATATGAAAGCTGATATTCTGACCAAAGGACTTCCAAAACCAGCCTTTGTAAAGCTTAGGCATTTACTCAATGTATTTTAATTTATATTGTCAAAACCTATTCAAAATTAAAATAAGGCGGAGTGTTATAATATGCATTTCGTCATTCACTTGTTTTTCTATGCACTTATATATGTTGCCTCTGTACTCAAACAAGTCAGTTGTAGAATAAACTGGTTAACGTGTGGATCAGGCTGTTATTTCAAGTTTGATACCAATTTCCTTCATTAGCAGTCTACCTTGTGGCAGACTAATTCAACTTTTTTGTTCTTTCTAACACATGTCATCTTTTTATGTCATTTCATGCCTGACCTGGAGGAATCATGAAGTCTGCCACCTGACTAAATTCACTATCCTTGGAGAATGATATTGATCTTGATGCCAGTAAATCAGCAAGAAGTGCCTTGATATGAGGGTAATTCAAGCATTGATTAATCCTCATCATATGTGATATGTATTTCTACAATTAATTGCTGCTTTCAGTGATATTCTATGTAATGTCATTGCATTTTAAATCAGGCCCTTAATGAAGCTGAAGCGTCTGTTTCCTAGCATAAGTTGGAACCATTTCTTTACATTAATGGTACCTTCCTTTAGCACTTATGAACTTATGCATACACTTAGTTGCAAACGTGAAAAGGAGTTATGCATGACTTTTTTGTCAGTGCGTAAGATTTCTGAACAAAAGAATCTCCCTTGACAAGCTCAGAGATGGTTTTTTTAATTTTTTCATGTTCTTTAATGAAAGGCATTTTTAGAGGCTGGTGAATACAAATCATGACTTCTATAGCTTTGCATGTTTAACATATCTTAGTTTATCGAGTAATTTACATCCACTATATGTTTGAAGTATTCTGCAAGTGATGCTTCCATTTGCTTTCTTTATGTTATAACAAATGTATTGTATGAGTGCATTTCGTATGTCATTTGTTGGACACGATAAAGTGTGGTTCCGCCGTTTTGGCGCCAGTCTCTCTCCTGCATCCGAACATTTTGTTTGTTATTTAGTATACCACAAAGATGAAGTTTGGTCCTTAATGGCTCTGAGTGACCAACCCCATGTATTGTAGAAGCTATAACCGTATTTTCCATTTTTGGAAGGTCCCATAATTATTAAATCCATGGATTTTGTGTTACCTGCTATAATCAACGTTGAACTGTATGTAGCCCCATGGTACAACAATCATAAAATACTTAATAGTCCTGTAACTAGTTGTGAGTCTTGTATAACCGGCTCTGATACCAGAATCTGAAATATAAGACTGAATAAACCTGGCCACAATGGATGACAACATTAAGCATCTTCTAGTTCCAAAGGCAACTGTGGCCTCCAAAGCTCATCGAGTCAACAGTTGGAAAGGTCGCACCACATGGCGATGGAAAGCGACCCATAATGAGCGGGGGAGGGACCAGTTTAGGGTAGGAATGGGGATGGCCTATTGTTCCCCCATGGAAAGAGAAGGCTGGGGTCGTAAAAATAAGGTAGGGTTCTAGGCTCAGGAGGCAGGACACGGTCAAACGTTTAAAAACGTTTTTCCCGCAGTTGCCCGTGAAAACGTAGATAAACGTTTCCTGCAGCTAAGAGGTTAAGCATCTTCTATTTCCACATTAAAGTTCCTCTAGCCTGAAGACATCACTACCAGGCAGTCGTGACAACAATTCCATTTTAACTCTGATAGACTGTAAAGATTGTACTCTTGTCACTTAAGTATTTGTCATCCTCTTGTTTATATTAAGTAGATGCTTAATGACAATAGAAGTGAGTTGATCGATACTATCAATATGTTTCACCTATCTCACTTGCAACATAACTGATAATATGACATGATGACTGTAGACTGACTTAAGAAGGACAAAACTATAATCATTCTTCATATTGCATCTTCTCAATCAAAATCTCACCTTGACAACTTGAACAATAATCTCTGACTTTCCTACAATTATTATTTCATATTTTATGAGAACTTGAAGAATGCACACACAGGTATTTTGAGCAAAACTTGAAGAAAACTTTAGAATGTATCCACAACTTTCAAAAACAAAAAGAAAACTTTGGGATGGACTCATAACTTAATAAAAAATATAGAAAATTTTAGGCGGGACTCATAACTTTAGAAATTTTCCAAGTAAATTTTCCCAAGGGGTATCATGCTCTCATTGGTCCAAGTAACTTGTCTTATATCTGCTGTGGTTGTACTGATCGTATGGATTATGAGATATCCATGATGCAAAATACAAGGAAAACTGAGGAAAGCAATATAAAATGTACCAAAACAGACCAGAACCTAACATCAACTGTGATGAGAATGGTTGGATGAAAAATGTAATTGTTAAAAATGTTGCCTATGGTGGATGGATGATCTCAATGGGCAGAAGGGACTCGCAGTGAGACGACAGGAGGTAGGAGTCGGGGGAGGTAGGAAATGAGGCCTTAAAGAAACAAATGGCAGTCCCCATGTACTGTATTTACTCTCATATAAGACGACTTCGAATATAGAACGAGGTAGGATTTTAGAGACAAAAAATTAAAAATTGGACTTCCTTACTCGTTTATTAACGTAACGTTTAAATTCCGAAAGTATTACGGAAGACGTTTTGGGGGAGAGTGGGGGGTTGGGAATATCTCACATTGTCTTTCGTACGAGGGTCTGGGGGTCTGGAACCATATTACGTAACCTTCTTGTCCGTATTGTAACACTGTATCGTTCTTGAATGAAATATAGCAGTGGCGGTGGAGCATTCGCTCGTTACTTTCGTACATTCTGTAATCTCGCCCCTATAACAATGCTACTCTTCTGTCGCCTGACTGCCTGGCTACATTACCTTTATGGTCAACCAAAGCAGGCTGTATGCAGGAGGCATTGGTGCCCAGCGAGCTCCAGCGATCGACTCCACTACATTGTTGTGAAAGATGTAACAAAGATGTTAGTCAGAAATTGTCGATTTGCGCCTGGATATCAGATGACACGGCCGCCGTGCCGGGCTCATGTATACGTTCGCTTCCGAAGCACATGTAGCGTGGCATCGTCTGCCACAACAGTCAAAAATAGCTACAAGTCACCCGTCATACAATGTTATTATCACACCATCCAACAAAGGTGACTTTGATTTCGACCTTGAAGAACTAACCCAAAACAAACAGCAAAGAATCCTTTGCTCACGCACATAGGACGACCCCGATTTTTTAAGCGAACAAAAGTGACAAAAAACCTCATCCTATATGCAATTAAATACGGTATATAAAATCAATAGACTCTGGCTACACACATGGCACTTTCCCCAGCGAGTGGGATGGGAAGGGAGGATTAAGAAGAAAGACATACAGAAATTATGTATGAGGAACCTTTTGGTAGGGACCTAGGGGTGACCCTTCAGATCCAAATGGTCAACCTCGGCATTAAGAACATGATGATGGAGAAGAAGGAATTGAAGCTGAAGAAATCAATGTAGAGGATAAAGAAATAGTTCAAAATAAAAGACCAAGAAGAAAAATAAAATGGCCCTCAAAGTACTAAGACCATGTAACAGATTTTTCAAATCATGAATGAATAAAATGGAGAAAAAGCTTCATTGAAATTTGAAGAATGCATGGAAAGTAAAGACAAAGGAAAGTGAAAATAAGCTACATAGGAAGAAAAGAAATGTTTGGAAAGAAATAAGACCTGGAGACTTGTGAATGAAAAGTATGGTCAAGGAAAACAAATAATTACCAGCAGTTGATTAAAAGTGGTCAAAGGGACAACGTTAAAAACTATTGTCCAGTTCTGATATCATCCTGTTTTGCTGAGAAACTGGAGATGTAAGTAGCCGACCATTTGGAACCCTTGCTTAGATGTATCATTGACCCTCATCACTGCTCCATAATTCAAGCCAGGGCTTTAAAACCATTACCCAAGGAGGAATGAAAAGTCACATCGACGTCATCATGATGTCACCTCAGGGTCACAGTGCAAAAGTCATCTTGACACCAAAATGGTCCCACAAAACGATGTCCTTCGTGACTCACTTTGACATCAGTTTGACTTGAAATGACCTCTGTCAAGTGGACATCAAATTGACGTCCTTTGTGACTCACTTTGACTTGAAATGACCTCTGTCATGTTGACATAAAAATGATTCCTTTTGACTCTTGTGATAGTTTGACTTTTGTTTTCGTACTGCTGTAATGCCAGGGAAAGGTGGAAGGGGATGGGAAAGCAATGGCTGGAAATGGTAACAGCAGTTAATAATTAGATTTGGAAATCATTTTTGTGCTGTAAGAGAAATCATTTTTATTTTTTATGTTTTTTTCTATTAAGTATATTGAATTTTGCTAGATTAATACCATTTGTCGAGCATAGTTTGCCCTTTTCAATCCTCAAGAGAATAGAAATTACTGAATTTAAAAGGTCATAATGTGCTAATAAAAAACTTGCAAGACCAGCATTTCGTTGGGCGCGACAGTTCATATTTGAGCTACGATTAATTATTGCGCCAAATTTAAAATGCCATTTATCGCTTTCCGATTTGCATCATTCGCATCAAAATAGGCATTAAGTTATAGGGGTAAAGTGATATGTGGGATCAGATTGTTGATAGGGGCAAACAGCAAGGTATTTTGGAAGTTAACTGTAGACGTCATGGTGATGTCAATGTAAAATCTCAGTGACGCCATAAACCTAACTTCGTATTTTTTCAAGTGAAACTGTCAGAGTGGTGAGTAGTCATCTGTTTATCAACTAATATTGACCATTTATGACTTTCTGACAGTAAATTTTCGAAGGTCAAATTTTTGTCAATCTTAGTCAATTTGAGTCAACAACAAACTCATGACTGAAGACTGACATTTTGCCCATCATATTGACATCAAAATGAAGTCATCGAGACTTCCCTGCCTCCTTGTGTAGGGTTTATTTTCAGGTTTTGTCATGATTTTAGATATATAGGGTATGGAAAAGGGTTTGGCAAGTGGGATGGAAAGAGAGAGAGTTCAAAATAACTGGCGTTTATCACTCACCAAACAGCTCACATAAAACTTTTATTGATGTGCTATATGATTACTTGGATGAAAGAGCCAGCAATGGGAGAAGGCAAATATTGCTGGGGGATTTCAGCATACATTGGTTAAAAAAAGATACTTATGCCTGGGATTTTCCAAAAATTTATGGATATTTTGTTGGCAGGGCTCCAAGGAGTGGTAGTTTATTTAGATGATATTCTAATCATGGGAAAAACACAGGAGGAACATGAAGGCAGAGTCAAGGAAGTTTTGAAAAGACTCAGGGGAGCAGGACTTTGCCTTCAAGGAAATAAATGTGAATTTAATCTGTCTCAGATTATGTATTTGGGGTTTGTGTTGGATCAGGCTGGAATATGCCCAAAAAAAGAAAAAGTGGATGCAATACAGGAAGGCTCCAGCTCCAAAAAATAAATAGTGGTGTTACAGTAATTTTTAGGATTTGTGAATTACATATTATGACATGTTTTTGAAGGACAAGGCTACAACTGCAGAGGGACTACATAGACTGCTGCATAATCACCAAGAGTGTGAATGTAGCGAGTCTCAAGAAAAAGCATTTGCAAAAGTCAAGGAACTTACACTGTGGAGGGAAATTTTTTGGTACCGTATGATGAGAACAAGCAAATAGTGCTGACTTGTGATGCTTCACCCTATGGGTTATAGGGGCTGTGTTAGCTCACCATAGGGAAGATGGCAAAGAAGAGCCAATCGTGTTCACATCATGGACACTATCAGAAACAGAAAGTATGCTCAGATTGACACAGAGTGTTTGGAGTGACAGAGTTTCATAATTATGTAATGGGAAGACAGTTTGAGTTAGTGACTCATCACAAAATGATGATACATTTAGTCCTGTTATATAGAGAAAAACAATAAGAGTCTTGTTTACTATTGCAATGGAAAATCTGTGGTGTGCTGAACAATATGATACATATAAATGCTGCATATTTAAAGAGTCCCATAAAAGAGGAGGTTTATGTAGAGCAGTCCTATGGTTTTTGTCACAAAACAAAGGATAAAACCAACTATTTGTACAAACTGAAGCGTAGTATGTATGGTATGCATCAAACTGCATGAGACTAATCTAAGTTTGAACCTAATTACTTTGAAATCACAACAGGTATTGCAAGTTTCATTTCAAATAAGTGGCAATTTAAAATTTTTAAAGAGTTCTACAAATTTGGTTTTGGACATGATTTTATAGTTTGCTTAGGCGAACATTTATGTAATTGAGTCAGAGTGCAGCATATTTTTAAGGCATTCAATTAGAGATTCATGAACATCTGAAATACGTCATGATTGAAAATTCTTTTCACACGCCACGATATGTGATAGGAATATGTTCTATGTGTGTTTGTAAGAGAGTACACTAAATATCCTCTAATTCTCCCCATCCTGTTATCCTTTATAAATGCCTGTCCCCACACACCCCTTAATAACCAAAAGTGTCGATAGCGTGACCGTATTTGGTGCCTCTGCTTGTTTATTGTTGACTACATTCAGAATCCTTATCGTCCAATTTATATTGTTAATAACTGTGTACCCCAAATAATGCTTATAGTGAAAGTCACGGATCTCACCTACTATCAGGGATATTAAATGACCAACTGGTAACTGTGACAAAACCGCATTCAGTGACTGATTCCGAGGTCGGAGGTTCATTTTCTTATTCAAGGAATACCAGCACATTCATATCTCTGAAACTTAGATATATTGTTAATAACTGAATACTACTTAATAATACTAATATGCATGTCGCGGACCTCACCTACTATCAGGGATATTAAATGACACACTGGTAACTGTGACAAATCCCCATTCAGTGACTGATTCCGATGTCAGAGGTTCATTTTTTTATACAAGGAATACCAGCACATATATGTCTCTGAAACTTTGATATAATGTTAAAAACTGTGTACCTCTTATATTGCCTATAGTGAAAGTCTCGAATCTCTCCTACTATCAGGGATATTATTAATGACCAACTGGCACCTGCGACATAAATCGTATTCAGTGACTGATTCCGAGGTCGGAGGTTCATTTTTTTATACAAGGAATACCAGCACATTCATATCTCTGAAACTTTGATATATTGGTAATTACTGTGTACCCGTTATAATGGTTATAGTGAAAGTCGCGAGTGTAACCTACTATCATGGATATAAAATGACCATCTGGTACCTGCGACAAAAACCGCATTCAGTGACTGATTCGGAGGTCGGAGGTTAATTTTTTTATATTGGGAATACCAGCACATTTATATCGCTGAAACTTTGATGTGTTGTTAATAATTGTGTTCCCCTAATAATGCTAATAGTAAAAGTCACGGATCTCATTTACTATCAGAGATATTAAATGACCAACTGGTACCAACGACAGAAACCGTATTCAGTGACTGATTCCGAGGTCGGAGGTTCATTTTTCGGAGGAAAATTTTCTCCTTTTGGTAGCAGCATCATGAATTAATAACTAATATTTTACCTTAATATTTGCCAATTGGCTGATTTAAGCCACTCTTAGGTTAACGCTAGTAGATTAATGATGCTATATAACCTTAAGGAAGGCTATTTTCGTAGTATACCACACCATATATTCTAAAGGCATCTTAAATTAAAAGTCTAAACATCTTAAATTTATCGTAAACTATATGCGCATCGCTTATATAATCATTTACTGAAGCAGAAGGGCTCGCCAATCATCCAAAGAGGATTCATTTTTGGCAGTGGGTTTTCCCGCTTCTCGGCCAGCTTCCGCCGCCACAGAATTCAGTCCAGATTCAGCCAGGCTGAATATTTGCGGCCCCCGCTAGCCATCATAGCACAGCTCATCGGTCTGACGTCATGATTTCTAAAAACGTGTCCTCATTGGCTGAGTACCACCACTTCCACTTCTACTGAGTACTACACTTCCGCTGCCGCCGCCTCCGACCTATGAAGCCGGCCTTAATCGTTCAGAAGCAACACTCTAAAAAGCAGATGCTTACGCAGCGACCAAGAAAAAATTCCGACATTTTTTATTTATTTGGCAGTTTGTAGTTTTAAAGTTGGTTTTTTCACTAAAAGGCAACAATTAACATGTCAAGTAGCAAATGCATGCCAAATTCCAAGTTCAAACATACAATAATATCGACGGAACGAACATTTCATAGGGATGATTAGGGTATTCATTTTCATAAAGTCGGACTTTGGGGGATTGTTACGAGAAAACCACAGACAAAAGGGAAAAGTAAATGGTATTATCTATTACGCCATTTTATTGTCTACAGTTAAAATTTAATAAATTGGGAAAATGTTTAAACGTTCTCAGTCAACACACCGTAATCCAAAAGCCGGCGTCACAACTGAACGAAGAGTCCTCCACTTTTAAATTAAATTCGGCCATTTTTATGTAATAAGTCGCTAATTTTACTAAACAATCTTGAAAATCATGTAAAGTTTCTTATACCTGCCAACTTTTAAGGCTATTTACGCAACAGTACCGACGTGACGGGCATTTTACCGTGATTAAATGGGAAATCATTTTCAAAATGTCAGATATTGGGGGATTGTAGTGAAATATTTATTAGTGAATGAAATAAACTATAGGTATTTATTTGTTCTTCAATTAATTACCTACAACAACAATTCATAACATTGGTAATATGAATTATCGTTCACATGTAACACAATGAATTCCAGGGACCTACGCCGCAACTGAGGGAAAAATCCGCCATTTTAAACGTTATATCGCCGATTGTAGATGTAAAGTCGGTAATTTCACTAAATGATCTTTAAAATCATTTATAGCTTCTTATACCCAACCTTCAAGGCCATTTGTACAATAGTGGAGACGTGACGGGCATTTTACCGTGATAAAATGGGAAATAATTTTTTAAAAGTCAGATTTTGGGGGATTGTTGTGAGATATCATTGAGTAATTGGAATACTCTAAAGGTATTTATTTATACGTCATTTAATTACCAACAACAATTAATCCATAACATTAGTCATATGTCTTACCGTTCAGATGTAACACAATGAATTCCAGAGACCTACGCCGCAACTGAGAGAAAAATCCGCCATTTTTTAAATATTTTTGAAGGCTTGTATACATAAAGTCGGCATTTTTGCTGTATATACTTAAGAATTATTAAACGTATAATAAGTTTGCCAAATATCAAGGTCATATCACAACTATTGGAGACGCGACGGTTCGAAATATATTTGAAATTTTCAAAAGTCCGACAAATCCCGATTTTGGCGCTATTTAACACAGAAAATGACAAACGTAGAAGCAAGCAATTTGCATCATTGTTTACGACGTTTGGTTGCCAAAAAAATTCGCCATTCATTTTTAGATCAAATTAACCGTTTTGACGCTAGAGCGATAAAACCGCGAAATTTGTACGTGAAAATATGCACGTGGAATTTAAATCACTGGCTCAGACTACACAAATTAATGTGCATGAATGTTTTCTGATCTGCTGTATTGAATTCCATTCAATTAGGAGCTTTCGACTGAGCAGGTAATTGAAATTCTTATTAAGTTTACCAACTGTAATTATGTGCTCATATTGTAACAAGGGTTAAATTTCATCGTTTTTAAAATGAGCGCCTTGTCTCTAAATATGCTCTACAAACATAAACTCACTGACCAAATATTAATGGATTTATGCCCATAAAGATATCTCTCTGAACTTTCATGTCTAGACATAACGGATAACGTACATGTGAACACGCTTTTCTACATTATGTCAGATTCAATCACACGGCAGACGGAAACACAAAATGATTGAATGATCGAATCATTTTCCCGAAATGAATCATGAGTCATTTGGCTCACTTGGTGATTCAATCAGTTTGAAAGAATCGGTCATGGACGACCCAACACTATTGGAGACGAGACGCTCGGGAGGGAATGAAACCGAAGTGTTCGGGGATCCCTAGGAAATATGCGTTGCCACTGTCCAGTGGTGAGGCAAGGCGTCATTCGCTTCATTCCCTCCCGATAGAACAAAGGATTGTCATAGACGGTATCATGTCAAACACAGTTAGAGTTACATCGGGTGTTCCCCAAGGAAGTGTCATTGGTCCACTTTTATTTCTCTTGTACATAAATGATATTAGCAACGTCGTTAAAAGTAAGCTTAGACTCTTCGCAGACGACGCGGTTTTGTTTAGGGTTATTACCAATTCCGAAGATAGCTACTCGTTAACAATAGACCTACTTGCTATTCATGCTTGGTGCGAAAAGTGACAGATGGAACTAAACATAAAAAAGTGCGTAGCAGTCAGCTTTTGGAAAAAGAAATATAGGCCAGGTATGGCTTACAGAATAAAAAATACGGAAATTATTCACGCCGAGTCTGTTCAGTACTTAGGGGTCACAATTACTCACGACCTATCTTGGGGAAAACATATTAGGGAAATAAGCGGTCCAGCATATATGAAGCTAGGCTTTATCAAGAGAGTACTCGGAAAATGTGATGAGAAAGTGAAAGAACGTTGTTATTTTTCAATCGTTAGGCCTCATCTGGAATGTACTGTTAGTGTATGGGATCCGTACGAAACGGGGTTGATATCAGAGTTAGATCGCGTGCAGCGAAGAGGAGCTAGGTTTGTGAAACGATGCTACGATAAGTTGGCTAGTGTGTCTGGACTGTTAGACGAATTAGGATGGAAATCTCTATCACAACGTAGATTAAATTATAGGCTTAACGTAGTAAAACTATTTCAAGAAAATCATTTCTCTGACGACGTAAAAAACATACTATTAACCCCTTACAACTACGGCAGGTTACATCGCGCCAATCAAATTAGAGAAAACTAGGTTGTAGAACCGATAGGAAATAAAATGTCATTTTTTCCGCGTACCATTCGGGCCATGACAGTTGTGATCGTCGTCATGAATAGTTCGAGTATTGACAATAGGCAGACAGTAAATCTTTCTCATTATGTTCTCTGTCTCCTTATTTATGCATGATGTAAATATTGATGTTCTTATTTATGCATGATGTTTTGGATCTGTAATGGTGGTCTTTGTATCCCTAGCATGTTGGAACGATTGAAGATTCTTTGAGTTTTCTTGGGTATTAGATTTCTGATTGGCGCTTTGCATGTGTGGTACGCGGGTTTGAATGTAATGTCGGTGTTCTACCGTATCAATCATGCATGCCTGGTGCGAAAGCACCCCCTGCCACACACCCTTTGGGTGGCTTGCAGGGTATGACGTAGATGTAGGTGTAGGTAGTCTCTGTGAGGGGCGTTCGAGTCCTCTACTGCGCCGCTGCCGTGGGTGTCCTTGGCCACGACCACCTAAAAATAATGGTCTATGTAGAGGTAACTATGTGATTAAGATTTTGGGTCAGACATGGTATTTGTCCATTCATAACAATTCCTCTTAATGTAATTTAATGTGCAATGTAATTTAATTGAAGTTAGGAATGCATTGTAATTATGCTCTTTCTCTGTGAAGTACTCTTTGGGGGGATGGTATTTGTCCATTCCAAACAATTATGCTTCCCTAATGCAAAGTTAACGTTCCTGATGTCATCATCTTTAATATATAATCCGTTTTTATGTTGGCAAAAATATCATAGCGAGATATGGTAGTCGCTAACTCTTCACTGGCCGTGAATCTGCCTTGACAACGGCAGCCTTCGCTACACTCATCGCCCGCCCCTGAGTCGTGACGTCACGAGCGAGCGCTCAGGTCTTGTCTCTGGGTGGTCACGCCTTGGCGGGGACACTCGGGTGGGAATGAAGCCGAAGTGATCCCAATGGAAATGTGCGTTGCCACTAGTGATGGGTCGTTCATGATCGATTCGTTCAAAATGATGGAATCACCAAGTGAGTCAAATGACTCATGATTCATTTCGGGAAAATGATTCGAACATTCAATCATTTGATGTTTCCGTCTGTCGTGTGATTGAATGTGATATTATGTGGAAAAAACGTGTTCACATGTACGTCATCCGTGACGTCTAGTCATGAAATTTCAGAGAGATATCTTCATGGGCATAAATCCATTAATATTTGGTCAGTGAGTTTATGTTTGTATAGCATAGTTAGAGACAAGGCGCTCATTTTAAAAACGATGAAATTTAATCCTTGTTACAATATCAGCGCATCATTACAGTTGGTCAACTTGGTGAGAATTTTAATTACCTGCTCAGTTGAAAACTCCTAATTGAATGGAATTCAATACAGCAGATCAGAAAACATTCATGCACATTAATATGTGTAGTCTGAGCTAGTGATTTAATTTTCATGTGCATAGTTTGACGTTATTCTTCTTGAGTTCAGAGTCTGTGACAGTTTTGCCTCTCTCAATATTCTCGTGACTATAGTACTTGGAAATCACCAATTTAATGCGGATCCAAAATTTGTGGAACACGGAAATCAATCAGCCTTCCTAAATATCTAAGCACGATAGTATTTATTCGAAATCAATTATTCAAATAGATTGATGGCATCAATTAGCATCATTCGAGTGTTTGAGTCTCTTCCAATCTTGATTCATTCGAGTCTTTCGATGCACGAGAGTCTCGTGATTCATCTAATCAATGTGACTTACGAGTCATAATGAATCAGTTGATTGAATCTTTTAGGTGACTCGAATCAAAATGATTGAATCACTAAAATGATCGACTTAGCCCAACTCTAGTTGCCACTATCCAGCGGTGGAAAAGGCATGGTTTCCTTTATTTCCTACCCGACAGTGTCCCTGGAGGGGCGTTCAAGGGTATCTGCAGGGATTGCGTCGTTGGGGAGGGGAGATGAAAAGGAGTGCGTCTATTGGCGGACTGCTCTATTAGCTCGTGCGTTCTGTCATTGCATCAATCACTCGACCGCTGTCCTCTGCGGAATACGCACGAGTTCTCTCCGGGCTTTTCAAGGGTAAGTAAGGATTTCATTATATTGTTAGTTCTCTTGTTCGTTATCCGATGTGTTTGTCCTCCGTCGTGTTCTAAGGCTGTGATATGATTGATACATTGTGTATATTTTGCAACTGAGTTAATATATTTGTCGTGAGTGGAGACGAATAAGGTTGGGCTTCTTCTGCTACCGATAAAAAAATTACACTGTGATTGATGACCGATCATACTGATGTGTAGTTCACTAATTACGATATCAAAACTTGTATTAATTATCATTTAAGACACTTTGCGTTCTCCGATAGATTGGTAGGCCCATAGGTCCTTAGGCGAACAAAAGTTTTAAAGGATCCGCGACTTTATTTAGAAGAATTTTTAGGCTATAGCAGTTATAAACAAAATATTTAATTCCAAGACATGAATGTGCTGGTATTCCTTGTAATTAAAAATGAATCTTCGACCTCTGAATCAGTCACTGAATTCTATTATTGACGCAGTTTCCAGTTTGTATTCTAATATCTCTGAAAGTGGGAAAGATGTGCGACTTTAATTAGCAGCGTCAATAGGTGAAGAGAGTTATAAATATTATATTAAAGTTTCAGAGACATGAATATGTTACTTTTCCTTGTAATTAAAAATGAATCTCCGCCCTCGGAATCAGTCACCGAATTCTGTTTTTGACGAAGATCCCAGTTTGTCATTTAATATCTCTGAAAAGTGGGTGAGATCCGCGAATTGTCCTGGAAATTGCGACGTGAAATGATAGTAATTTGTGATGGTGTATTTTTTAACATCGCTACAGTCTGCTCTATGTAGTCCGGGTAGAAGTAGGATATTTTTTCCGTCGCGTTAACTTTGGCTCACTACTTGACGAGGAAAGTGCAGTGTTTGAATCTCGTTTTTGCAGCATCTCCTCCCAAAGTGTAGAACGGAAGGACTAATACATACTCACCGTGATACCTTTTCACTGAAGAGCTCTCTATCGGCTGTGTAAAACCCACTGAATTGGTTCCCACAACATGGAAATACACCATTAACTCAATTGAGCGGTTTATAGTATTATTGCATTTTGAGAGAAAGATACGACTTGCACTTTCACACAAGGATGCTCCCCTTATAGGAAGAGCAGATGGAATGTAATATCAATCTGGTGTCTGGTATTCCTTGTAATTGTTAATCAATCTCCAACCCCGGAATCAGTCTCTGAATTCTAATAATCACGCAGTTAACAGTTAGTCATTCAATATCTCTGAAATTGGGTGAGATCCGCAACTACCTTAGCAGCGTTAATAGGTAAAGTCAGTTGTAAAAAAAATATAAAAGTTTCAAAGACATGAATGTGCAGGTATTCCTTGTAAATAAAAATGAATCTCAGACCTCGGAATCAGTCACTGACTTCTGTTTTCGACGCAGTTCTTTGGTTGTCATTTAATATCTCAGAAAGTGGGTAAGATTTGCAAATTTAAATAGCAGAGTTATTAGGTGAAGAGAGTTATTAACAATATGTAAAAGTTTCAGAGACATAAATGTGCCGGTATTCCTTGTAATTAAAAATGAATCTCCACCGTCGGAGTCAGTCACCCAATTCTGTTTTTGACGCAGTTCCCTCACGCGCCCAGTCATGTCATAGCTTATCCTCATCGTGTATAACGACTTAAGGTGTCTGTGTTTTCTTTGCCCTTCGCACTAGACTATTTAACCGTTTATTATAAAGTAGTGAATGAAAACGTAGTGTATGGGAACTTGGCCTTTTTCCGCGGAAATATATAACCGCAAAATTTCAAAAACCCTTTACCAAAAACATAAAAAAGTGCGTAGCAGTCAGCTTTTGGAAAAAGAATAATATTCCCGGTAGGGCTTACATAATTAATAATACGGAAATTATTCACGCCGAGTCTGTCAAGTACTGTCAAGTACACATTTACTCACGACATATCTTGGGGAAAACATATTCGGGAAATATGCGGTCAAGCATACAGGAAGCTAGGCTTAATCAAGAGAGTACTCGGAAAATGTGATGAGAAAGTGAAAGAACGTTGTTATTTGTCGATCGCTAGGCCTCATCTGGTATATGCTGTTAGTGTATGGGATCCATACGAAACGGGGTTGATATCAGAGTTAGATCGCGTACAGCGAAGAGGAGCTAGGTTTAGTGAAACGATGCTACGATAAGTTGGCTAGTGTGTCTGGACTGTTAGAAGAATTAGGATGGGAATCGCTATCACATCGTAGATTAAATTATAGGCTTAACCTTTTTATCTAAATTTCAAGAAAATCATTTCTCTGACGACGTAAGAAACACACTATTAACGCCCTCGTACTACGGCAGATTAGATCGCGCCAATAAAATTGGAGAGTTAGATTGTAGAACCGATAGGTATAAAATGTCATTTTTTCCGCGTACCATTCGGGACCACAGCAGCTGTTATCGTCGTCATTAATAGTTCGAATTGTGACAATAGGCAGACAGTAAATCTTTCTCAATATATATATTCTACTCTCTTTTATATGCATGATGTAAATATTGATGTTCTTATTTATGCGTGATATTTTGAATCTGTAGCAGTAGTATTTGTATTTTGCGCTTTGCATGTGTGGTACGCGGGTTCCAATGTAATTTCGGTGTTCTACCGTACCATTCATGCATGCCTGGTGCGAAAGCACCCCCTGTTACACACCCTTTGGGTGGCTTGCAGGGTATGACGTAGATGTAGATGTACCGCAAAAATAATTTCCGCATCACCCTCTCGAGTGAGTGAACACAAATGGAAATGACTCCCACATTTTCGTTGTTGTTATCACCACTTGGAGTACATAATACCTGGTACTTTGGCATGGAGTTTGCCGAAATTGGTCATTATATTGCCGGGTTATGTTATGGCAGTGGGGGAAGGCAATGAAGGGTCTGAGGAGGTGTCTGGTTTATCCTTCCAAGACAAACTGCGCATGCTGATTTTCTGTATTGTCAAAAGATACAACGCAAGCCGTCTGGGGTGGCAATGCGTTTTGCGAGGGGTGCGAATATTTCTCTAAGGAACACACGCTTCAGCGGGCTGTAAGACGGACAACGAACTAGATGGTCTCTCACTCAACCCGACCACAGATCGGCACGAGGGTGGCATACTCCCCCTCCACCCCCTCCTCCCCATGACCACTTTCACCGCTTAGGGAAGGGTCGAGAGAGAGGGTAGGCTTACCGCCCATCGTACGGTATACAATGGGGGGGTGGAAATGGGGAAAACACTTCGGCCACGCAAAAAGACTGAAGGCACGTGCCTTCCTTTCGCCTGCTTTGAGAACGCGCGAATGGGAGGAAAGAGGGGGGATTTATATCATGAACGGCAAAAGAATAACGAGAGGTGTAAACATTGTGAAAAGGGGAAAATCATAACCAACCAGCAAACACATTGCCACCCTCAGCGGTCTGATATCATGCATATTTTTAAATATAATATTAATGAATATGGTGTGCGTTTCCTTTGCCCGTTAAGCATCTCCACCCAAAGTTTAGATCGGAAGGACTTATACGTTCTCACCGTGATACCTTTTCACTGAAGAGCTATCTATCGGCCGTGTAAAACCCACTGATCGGTTCCCACAACATGGAAATACACCATTAACTCAATTGAGCGGTTTATAGTATTATCACCGAATGTGGGAAAGATCCTACTTGCCCCTTCGCAGGTGGAACATAATATCTATCTGGTATCTGGCGTATGGTATTCCTTGTAATTATATATCAATCTCCGACCCCGGAATCAGTCACTGAATTCTGTTTTTGACGCACTTCCCAGTTTGTCATTTGTCATATCTCTGAAACTGAGTACGATTCGCGAATTTTAATGGCAGAGTTATTAAGAGAAGAAGTTATGAACAATTTAATGCGAATTCATGCAATGCAATGGAAACATTTGCACAGTGGTGACCGACACCGCGTGGACGCGTAATGGAGACTCGTGATCAACTTCAAACTGCGTGAAGTAAACGTTATTGCAGAAAATACTCAAAGCTACCTCTCCGGAATCGTGTGATCTGTCGAAGACCATTGCTACTATTTGTTACAACTGAAAGAAGCAGCTCGGATGGAAAAGGATGCGGGAGTAGTATTAGGTTCAATAATTAATTATCCATCAGGAAGCATAGCGTGGGGAACTGTGACTCCATTCCAATGGAGAACTTTGAGTGAAAAATAAACTACCAAAGAATCTAAGGATATACTGTCGGCGCAGAAATTATGTGCACTCGAGTTTGGGCAAAAATAAAAAGTTTCAATTTTTTTGATGAATTTTTATATGTTTTACTACAGTTATGACGTGAACAGTACCGGTTATTTACAGCGCGCGGGAAAAGCTCCGAATTTGATACTTTGTAACTCAAACACACGATCTTCAACGTCAGCCATATTTATGTTAATTAAGGATGGATATGTTTTCTATGTATTGTGCGAGTTGTGGCTATGTATGCTTCATAGAAATAAAGTTATTATTAATTTTTTAAAGTTATTGCACTTCAAAACTGGGGCATCGTAAGATTTCGTTCTAGGTCTCGTTGCAATTGGCATGCCTTGAACGTTTCCAATATGTTATTGTCCAAAACATGGATAAGCGCGTTAAACTTAAATCGAGTGATATTTATCATGGAATATTTTATAATTTAATATATAGTAGGATGCCACACTCATCATGAAACATGAAAGTTTCGGACGGAATCCACGACGGTATTAACAATCGTTTTCGCGAAATTCACACATCCTGGCAAACGGAATAAATGGAAGTAACGAGATTTATGTGACAGGTATCCCCGTTCGCAAAGGAACGATCGATATGTACTGTCTTTATGGATGTAGAGTGTACTCATTGAGGGTGTTATGCAACACCACAGTGTATGGAGGACTTGTCCATGAAAACCTGGAAATGTCCGTGCATTTATTCGGGATTTTGAAACATATGCATAGTATAGTTATAGAAATTGAGTTTATTTAACCATTTTGGATTGGTGATGCGTAGACCTGTTGCCTTCCAGTTCGCCGAAATTGGTCACTGTGCCTGTGCGGGGTATGTTAGGGCAGTGGAGGGTAGCTGTGGCCGTTTTCGAACTTGGCAAACGCCTAGTTAACTTGATATCAAGATATCTGTATACCTAGGCAAGCAAAGTGAAATGCTTACTTGACACTTTCGTAGCCCTTTTACGATGGAAGAGACATCATGCGGTCTTCATCTCGAAAAACATACGAAAAGCAACATCCGTGTCCATAATTATTGTGGGTGATGGAAGTCGATTGCTTCTTTAAAACGCATCCCATCCGTATGCGTCAAATTAAAAGGGAATATAATTTTAAAAATCTTATTGTTTATGAATAAAATAATTCTCATATACCATTATGTGGTGAATAACTATTACGATTCGATTGCAAGGGTCTGCTGAAGTGGACGACATATCACTCACTGTATTTCACCACAGACAACGTCTTTATGCACAAAAAGGCATTATAATATTCCTTGTCTACATGAAAAAACAGGTTACATTATTTTAATATATTACACTCCAAACAAATACCTATATTCTTCGACCGATAACTGAAATATACGCGCGTTGTAACTAACATAGGTAATTTCGTTGAAAATGAATTACATTTACGCGAATGGTTTATTGTCCCCTTTCTTTGATGAATGCAGTGAAAACCTCTCAAATTTCAACGTTATTAAAAATTATGATGTTCGTTAGCTAAAAATAATGCTGCAAATGAAATCATGGCTACCATAGAGTACTGTCCATCGGACCATAATTCTGTCATATAATTTCTTTCATCATTATTTCATTTCTTTTCCTTCCAGAGTAAGGAAGATAGATTCTGTAGGTTTAATGAAGTAAACAAGGACGGTATATTTTCAATGTATGGAATTATTCCCAGAACTATTCGGTACCAAATCTTTTATCAGTATATTCACATTTTAAAAGCCTTTAAATATAGCGAATTCATCAATTTTTTCGCAAAAAAAATAATAAATGTCACACAAATAAACGTACTAATGCTAAAATGGTATCCATTTGAAAGTTTCTTCACTTCCATTTTCCATACAAGCCCATATCATCACACCCCGAGTTCGAACTTAAAACCTAGCAAGCATAACAATAGTCTCCTTTTTCGTTGACTTGGTTATCTTCCCTCGATAGCTAGTGAACAAGCGCATGGTGATGACGCGTCCATTACGTCATAGCGCTCGATGCGTACTAGGTTTCAAGGCAAGATTGCTTGATTTGCCAAGTTCGAAAACGGCTATGAAGGGTCTGAGGAGGTGTCTGGTTTTTCCTTCCAAGACAAACGTCGCATGCGGGGTTATTTGTATTGTCAAAAGAAGCATCGCAAGCCGCCTTGGGTGGCACGAAGTTCGGCGAGGAAAACAGAAGGATCTGAGGGTTGTAACACGGTCAACGAACTGAAGGATGGTCTCTCACTCACCCCGCCCAAAGATCGGCACGAGAACGGCATGCACCCACCCCCTCCTCCCCTTGGCCACTTCCACCGCTCAGGGAAGGGTCTAGAGAGAGGGTATGGTAGCCGCCCATCGTACGGTATTTCGTGGGAGTGGAGCTGGGGAAGACACACTGCGGCAAGGGCAAAGGACTGGGAGCACGTGTCTTTATTTCGCCTGCACCCTTAACGCGTCAATCGGAAGAAAAGTGTGTGTAAAGCCGTGTCCCAATTCGTTAGGCATTAGGGAGGATGCCGTTAGATACCTAAATATTTAGAGGCCTTTCACTAAGTAAGCTTGATTTGGGATAGCCTTCGCTAGTGTTGCCGTCTACCGAGGTGGAAACGAATGAATAACATATGAGTAATTAATAAAGGACGGAATGAAACAAATGAAACCTGAAATGACTGGTAAGTCAGATCGATTAGATGAATCACGAGACTCACGCGAATCGAAAGACTCGAATGAATCGAGATTGTAGAGACTCAAACACTCGAATGATGCTAATTGATGCCATCAATCTATTTGAATAATTGATTTAGAATTATTACTATCGTGCTTAGATATTTAGGAAGGCTGATTGATTTCCGTGTTCCACAAATTTTGGATCCGCATTAAATTGGAGATTTCCAAGTACTATAGTCACGAGAATATTTAGAGAGGCAAAACTGCCACAGACTCTGAATACAAGAAGAATTAACGTCAAACTATGCACATGAAAATTAAATCACTAGCTCAGACTACACAGATTAATGTGCATGAATGTTTTCTGATCTGCTGTATTGAATTCCATTCAATTAGGAGTTTTCAACTGAGCAGGTAATTAAAATTCTCACCAAGTTGACCAACTGTAATGATGCGCTGATATTGTAACAAGGATTAAATTTCATCGTTTTTAAAATGAGCGCCTTGTCTCTAACTATGCTATACAAACATAAACTCACTGACCAAATATTAATGGATTAATGCCATTGAAGATATCTCTCTGAAATTTCATGACTAGACATAACGGATAACGTAATTGTGAATGTTTTTTCCAAATAATATCACATTCAATCACACGGCAGACGGAAACACAAAATGATTGAATGATCGAATCATTTTTCCGAAATCAATCATGAGTAATTTGACTCACTTGGTGATTCAATCATTTTGAACGAATCGATCATGGTCGACCCAACACTATTGGAGACGAGACGCTCGGGAGGGAATGAAGCAGAAGTGTTCGGGGATCCCTAGGAAATATGCGTTGCCATTGTCCAGTGGTGAGGCAAGGCGTCATTCGCTTTATTCCCTCCCGATAGAACAAAGGATTGTCATAGACGGTATCATGTCAAACACAGTTAGCGTTACATCGGGTGTTCCTCAGGGAAGTGTAATTGGTGCACTTTTATTTCTCTT
Source organism: Ceriagrion tenellum (assembly GCA_963169105.1). Classification (NCBI taxonomy): domain Eukaryota; kingdom Metazoa; phylum Arthropoda; class Insecta; order Odonata; family Coenagrionidae; genus Ceriagrion; species Ceriagrion tenellum. The sequence continues at coordinate 2,574,363 of OY720645.1, forward strand.
GTACATAAATGATATTAGCAACGTCGTTAAAAGTAAGCTTAGACTCTTCGCAGACGACGCGGTTTTGTATAGGGATATTACCAATTCCGAAGATAGCGACTCGTTAACAATAGACCTACTTGCTATTCATGCTTAGTGCGAAAAGTGACAGATGGAACTAAACATAAAAGAGTGCGTAGCAGTCAGCTTTTGGAAAAAGAAATATAGGCCAGGTATGGCTTACAGAATAAAAAATACGGAAATTATTCACGCCGAGTCTGTTAAGAACTTAGGGGTCACAATTACACACGACCTATCTTGGGGAAAACATATTAGGGAAATAAGCGGTCCAGCATATATGAAGCTAGGCTTTATCAAGAGAGTTCTCGGAAAATGTGATGAGAAAGTGAAAGAACGTTGTTATTGTTCAATCGTTAGGCCTCATCTGGAATATGCCGTTAGTGTATGGCATCCATTCAAAACGGGGTTCATATCAGAGTTAGATCACGTGCAGCAAAGAGGAGCTAGGTTTGTGAAACGATGCTACGATAAGTTTACTAGTGTATATGGACTGTAAGAAGAATTAGGATGGGAATCGCTATCACAGCGTAGATTAAATTATAGGCTCAACCTCCTAAATAAATTTCAGGAAAATCATTTCTCTGACGACGTAAAAAACATACTATTAACCCCCTCGTACTACGGCAGATTAGATCGCGCCAATAAAATTAGAGAGATAGATTGTAGAACCGATAGGTCTAAAATGTCATTTTTTCCGCGTACCATTCGGGACCATAACAGCTGTGATCGTCGTCATGAATAGTTCGAGTATTGACAATAGGCAGACAGTAAATCTTTCTCATTATGTTCTCTGTCTCCTTATTTATGCATGATATTTTGAATATGTAGAAGTAGTCTTTGTATCCCTTGCATGTTGGAACGATTGACGATAGAATATTTCTCGGGTATTAGATTTTTAATTGGTGGTTTGCATGTGTGGTACGCGGGTTTCAATGTAATTTCGGTGTTCTACCTTATCATTCATCCATGCCTGGTGCGAAAGCACCCCCTGCCACACACCCTTTGGGTGGCTTGCAGGGTATGACGTAGATGTAGGTGTAGGTAGTCTCTGTGAGGGGCGTTCGAGTCCTCTACTGCGCCGCTGCCGTGGGTGTCCTTGGCCACGACCACCTAAAAATAATGGTCTATGTAGAGGTAACTATGTGATTAAGATTTTGGGTCAGACATGGTATTTGTCCATTCAAAACGATTCCTCTTAAATTTTTGATGTGTGATGTAATCTAATTGAAGTTAGGAATGAATTGTAATTATGCTCTTTCTCTGTGAAGTACTCTTTGGGGGGATGGTATTTGTCCATTCCAAACAATTATGCTTCCCTAAGGCAAAGTTAACGTTCCTGATGTCATCATCTTTAATATATAATCCGTTTTTATGTTGGCAAAAATATCATAGCGAGATATAAACCTGTTGGTAGTCGCTAACTCTTCACTGGCCGTGAATCTGCCTTGACAACGGCAGCCTTGTCATAAATTTCAGGAAAATCATTTCTCTGACGACGTAAAAAACATACTATTAACCCCCTCGTACTACGGCAGATTAGATCGCGCCAATAGAATTAGAGAGATAGATTGTAGAACCGATAGGTATAAAATGTCATTTTTTCGGCGTACCATTCGGGACCATAACAGCTGTGATCGTCGTCATGAATAGTTCGAGTATTGACAATATGCAGACAGTAAATCTTTCTCAATATATATTCTACTCTCTTTTATATGCATGATGTAAATATTGATGTTCTTCTTTATGCATGACATTTGGATTATGTAGGCTTTGTATCCCTGTATGCACGTTGGAACAATTGACGATGGAATGTTTCTTGGTTGTTAGATTTTTAATTGGCGCTTTGCATGTGTGGTACGCTGGTTTCAATGTAATTTCGGTGTTCTACCGTACCATTCATGCATGCCTGGTGCGAAAGCACCCCCTGTTACACACTCTTTGGGTGGCTTACAGGGTATGACGTAGATGTAGATGTACCGCAAAAATAATTTTCGCATCACCCTCTCGAGTGAGTGAACACAAATGGAAATGAGTCCCACATTTTCGTTGTTGTTATCACCACTTGGAGTACATAATACCTGGTACTTTGGCAATGAGTTTGCCGAAATTGGTCATTATGTTGCCGGGGTATGTTATGTCAGTGGGGGAAGGCAATGAAAGGTCTGAGGAGGTGTCTGGTTTATCCTTCCAAGACAAACTGCGCATGCGGGGTTTTCTGTATTGTCAAAAGATACAACGAAAGCCGTCTGGGGTGGCAATGCGTTCTGCGAGGGGTGCGAATATTTCTCTCAGGGAACCACACGCTTCAGCGGGCTTTAAGACGGACAACGAACTAGATGGTCTCTCACTCAACCCGACCACAGATCGGCACGAGGGTGGCATACTCCCCCTCCACCCCCTCCTCCCCATGGCCACTTTCACCGCTTAGGGAAGGGTCTGGAGAGAGGGTAGGCTTACCGCCCATCGTACGGTATACAATGGGGGGGTGGAAATGGGGAAAACACTTCGGCCACGCAAAAAGACTGAAGGCACGTGCCTTCCTTTCGCCTGCTTTGAAACGCGCGAATGGGAGGAAAGAGAGGGGATTTATATCATGAACGGCAAAAGAATAACGAGAAGTGTAAACATTGTGAAAAGGGGAAAATCATAACCAACCAGCAAACACATTGCCACCCTCAGCGGTCTGATATCATGCATATTTTTAAATATAATATTAATGAAAATAATATGCGTTTTGATATCCCGTTACGCATCTCCTCCCAAACTGTCGAACGGAAGGACTTATACGTTCTCACCGTGAAGCCTTTTCACTGAAGATCATCTATCGGCCGTGTAAAACCCACAGAATTGGTTCCCACAACATGGAAATACACCTTCACACATTTGAGCAGTTTCTAGTATTATCGCCGAATGTGGGAAAGAACCTACTTGCCCCTTCATACAAGGATGCTCCCCTTATAGGAAGAGCAGGGGGAACATAATATCTATCTGGTATCTGGCGTATGGTATTCCCTGTAATTATGTATCAATCTCCGAACCCGGAATCAGTCACTGAGTTCTATTATTCACGCAGTTCCCAGGTAGTCATTTAATATCTCTAAAAGTGGGTAAGGTCCGCAACGTAATTTAACAGCATTATTAAGTGAAGTCAAGTTTAAAAAATACATATAACTTTCACAGACATGAGGGTGCTGGTATTCCTTTTAATTAAAAATGAATCTCCGACCTCGGAATCGGTCATTGAATACGGTTTTTGTGGAAGTTACAAGTTGGTTATATAATATCTCTAAAAGTAGGTGAGATCCGCAAATTTCATTAGCAGCATTATTAGGTGAAGAGAGTTATAAACAGTATATTAAAGTTTCAGAGACATGAATTTGCTGGTTTCCGTGTAATTAAAAATGAAGATCCGACCTCAAACTCAGTCACTGAATTATGTTTTTGACAAATTTCCACGTTTGTCATTTAATATCTCAGAAAGTGGATAGGATCCGTGACCATAACTAGTAGCCTTTATAGGATAAGACAGTTATAAACATTATATTAAAGCTTCAGAGACATAGATGCGCTGGTATTCCTTGTAAATAAAAATGAGTCTTCGACCTCGGAGTAACTAAATTCTGATTTTTTACGCAGTTCCCAGTTTGTCATTTAATATGTATTTGTGTAACTAAATTCTGTTTTTTACTTAGTTCCCAGTTAAACATTTCATATCTCTGAAAGTGGTTAAGGTCCGCGACTTTTATTTGCAGCATTATTTAAAAAAAGATACTTATGAACAGAAATTTAAAGTTTCATTGACATATTTGTGCGGGTTTCCATGGAATTTAAAATGAATCTCTGACCTCCAATTCAGTCACCGAATTACGTTTTTGACGCAGTTCCACATTCGTCATTTAATATCTCAAGAAGTGGATAAGATCTGTGGCCTTAATTAGCAGCCTTTTTGAAGAAGACAGTTATAAACAATATATATTATAGCTTCAGAGACATAAATGTGCTGGAATTCCTTGTAATTAAAAATGAATCTGTGACCACGGAATCAGTCACAGAATTCTGTTTAAGACGCAGTTCCCAGTTTGCCATTCAATATCTCTGAAAGTGGGTAAGATCGGGGACTTAAATTAGAAGAGTTATTAGGTGAAGATAGTTATAAAAAATATATATAATTTTCAGAGTCATGATCTTGTTGGTATTCCTTGTACATAAAAATGAATCTCCGACCTTTCACTCTGTCATTGAATTATTTTTTTGACGCTGTATTCAGATTGTCATTTAATAGCCTTGAGAGTGGGTAAGTCCGCGACTTTGATTAAAAGCATTATTAGAAAAAGACAGTTCTTACTAATATATTATACTTTCAGAGATTTGAATGTGTTGGTATTCATTGGAATTAAAAATGAATCTCCGAGCTCGGAATCAGTCACTTAATTCACTTTTCGAAGCAGTTCTCAGTTTGTCATTTAATATCATAGAAAGTGGGTACGATCCGCGACTAACATTTGCAGAGTTATTCGGAAAAGACAGTTATAAAAAATATAAAAAATTTTCAGATATATGAATGTGTTAGTATTCCTTGTATATATAAATGAAACTCTTACCTTTCTCTCTGTCACTTAATTATAATTTTGTCGATGTATTCAGTTTGTCATTTTATATCGCTGAAAGTGTGCAAGATCCGCGCCATTTATTAAAAGCATTATTAGAGAACCACAGTTCCTAATAATAAATTAAAGTTTCAGAGATGAATGTTGTAGTTTTTCTAGTAATTGAATATGAATCTCCGTTTTCGGAATCACTCTCTGAATTCTGTTTATGACGCAGATCTCAGTTTGTCATTTTATGTCTCTGCAAGTGGGTAAGATCCGCGATCTTTATTAGAAGCATTGTTATAGAAATAAAGTTCTTACTAGTATATTAAAGTTTCACAGTCATGAATGCGTTGGAATTCCTTGTAATTGAAATAGAATCTCCGATCTCGGAATCCGTCACTTATTTCTGTATTCGAAGCAGTTCTCAGTTTGTCATTTAATATCTTAGAAAGTGGGTATAATCAGCGATAAACATTTGCAGAGTTATTTGGGGAAGACGGTTACCAAAAATATAAAAGATTTTTAAAGACATGATAGTGCTAGCATATTTTTTATATAAAAATGAATCTCTGACCTTTCTTGCTTACCGCTGAAATTCTTTTTAACGCTGTTTTCAGTCTGTCTTTTTATATCTCTCAAAGTGGGTAAGATCCGCGATATTTATTAGACGCATTGTTATAGAAAGACAATTCTTACTAATATATTAATGTTTCAGATACATGATTGTGTTGGTATTCCTTGTAATTGAAAATTAATCTCCAGTCTCGGAATCAGTCACTGTATACAGTTTTTTACGCAGATCCCAGTTTGTCATTTAATATCATAGAAAGTGGGTATGATCTGCGACTAGCATTTGCAGAGTTTTTTGGGGAAGACCGTTTTTAAAAATATGAACAATTTTGAGAAACATGAATTTGCTAGTATTCCTTGTATATAAAAATGAATCTCTGGCCTTTCTCTCTGTCACTGTTTTTTTATGCTGTTTTCAGTTTGTCTTTTTATATCTATTAAAGTGGGTAAGATCCGCGTCATTTATTAGAGGCATTGTTAGAGAAAGACAGTTCTTACTAATATATTAATGTTTCAGATACATGATTGTCTTGGTATTCCTTTTAATTGAAAATTAATTTCCGGTCTCGTGTTCAGTCACTGAAATGTGCTTACTACGCAATTCCCAGTTTGTCTATTATTATCTTAGAAAGTGGGTAAGATCTGCGACTTATATTTGCACAGTTACGTGGGGAAGAATGTTATAAAAAATATAAAACATATGCAGATACATGAATGTGCTAGTATTGCTTGAATTTAAAATTGAATCTCCGACGTTTCTCTCTGTCACTTAATTATTTATTAGACGCTGTTTTCAGTTTGTCATTTTATATTTCTGAAAGTGGGTAAGATCCGCGATTTTTATTAGAAGCATTATAAGAGAAATAAAGTTTTTACTAATATATTGAACTTTCACAGACAGACAGACTTGTAATTGAAATAGAATCTCCGATCTCAGAATCAGTCACTTAAATCTCTTTTCGAAGCAGTTCTCAGTTTGTCATTTAATATCTTAGAAAGTGGGTACGATCTGCGACTAAAGTTTGCAGAGTTATTTGGGGAAGATAGTTATAAAAGATACAAAAAATTTTGAGAAACATGAATTTGCTAGTATTCCTTTTATAAAAAAATGTAACTCCCACCTTTCTCTATGTAACTGAATTTTTTAAATCCTGTTTTCAGTTTGTCATTTCATATCTCTGAAGGTGGGTAAGATGATCGACATTTATTAGAGGCACTGTTAGAGAAAGACTGTTCTCACTTATATATCAAAGTTTCAGAGACATGATTGTGGTGGTATGCCTTGTAATTAAAAATGAATCTCCGGTCTCGGATTCAGTTACTGAATTCTGTTTTCTACGCAGTTCCCAGTTTGTCATTTAATGTCATAGAAAATGGGTAAGATCCGCGACTAACATATGCAGAGTTATTTGGGGAAGACAGTTATAAAAAATATAAAAAATTTTGAGAAACATGAATTTGCTAGTATTCCTTGTATATAAAAATGAATCTCTGACCTTTCTCTCTGTCACTGAATTATTTTTTTGGACGCAGTTCTCAGTTTGTCATTTTATATCTCTGAAAGTGGGTAAGATCCGCAATTTTTTTAGAGGCCTTATCAGAGAAAAATAGCTCTTACTAATATATAAAAATTTCAGAGACATGATTGTGTTGGTATTCCTTGTAATTGAAAATAAATTTCCGGTCTCGGAATCAGTCACTGAAATCTGTTTTGGACGCAGTTCTCAGTTTGTCATTTTATATCTCTGAAAGTGGGAAAGATCCGCGACTTAAATTAGTTGATTTATTAGGTGAAGACATTTAATGAAAAATGTATTAATGTTTCAGGGACATGGAGGTGCTGGTATTCCTTGTAATAAAAAAGGAATCCTCCGACTCTGTCGCTGAATTCCTTTTTTGTCACACCATTTTTACACCTAATATCTCTGACGTTACACCCACGACTTTTTTCAGTTTCGCTCTTTTTGAAGTAGTTTTTAAAATAATATTCAGCCTTAAGCGATAAGATTGTTTTTTTCTTCCTTTTAATTTTAAAAGATACTTCGTCCTCCGGGTCAATTGCTGAGTAACGTATTAGGAACACCTACAAATTTCTGCCATTTCATCTCTGATCGTGGGTTACGTCAGGGAATCACATTTCATCTAATTATTTCATAATTCTTACGAAAGTTGTCGGTCACTGTGAATGTCATTATCTTACTCTGCTCACAATTCTGTCACTTTTCTCTGTAACTGAATTTATTTCCGTTCCCCTGATCTTGGGATAGATTTTCTTGGGCTAAAATCTTGGACCCAACCTTAAATACTTTTACTCTACGGTGACTTTTGAAACACTAAAATTTCACCTCTTAAACTTTGCTCTTTTTATTGCATTCATACAGTCGTCCGTTCCAGAGGCTCGAGCCTCCGTGTCTTCGGCTTTCTAATATGAACGACTTTGGACTGCGATACTCTGCTTAGCAGCTCTTTAGGCCGCTTTGCACGGTGAATGATAATGCGCGAATGATCATGCGAATGACGATCATGCGTCGTGTAATACGGAAAATTCAGCGAATGAACCGTCATGCGCAAGATCATTCAAGCAAAATTAGAACATGTTCTATTTTTGCTCGCATGATCCCGTGAATGACCGCATGATCCGAACGCGCGACCTCCATCTTGATTATTTTGATTTATTTAACTAGAATGTAGAAGCGGAACCAGTGAACCGTGAGCGTCCAGTGGAATTTCTCATACAATTCTACACGATTTCGACAGTCCTTTGTCCAATTCACGGTATATCTTCACGGTATATCTGCACAGTGATATCTATTATCTTCCTCTTGAGGTGATTTGCGAGCAAATTTGGCTATTTTAAATATTTTTTTTTACTTCTCATTGTTTTATTACTTTTTCAATTAGTAGCACTAGCGTAGTTTATTTTTTATATTATATAAGTTAGCGGTAGCGTTAGCACTTGGGTAGATAGTAGATTTTAACTTCTTTTGGTATCGTTAGGTTTTTAATAATACATTTTTACTCTACATTTTTAATAGTTTTATTATTTTTCCCGCTATTTAAAATTATATTTGGTAGATTTATTTCGTATATTCGTTCTTGGGTGTGGTTCATTTTTATAAATACGGCGTAAATTTTTCCTTTTACAGTTACGTGCAGACTTGATATTTTAATTTCCAATGCCAATATAACCACCGACTATGCGCTGACAGACGTCGTATGCTATGTAAACAAAAATACTACCGTTACCTTAGCCCACAGCCCAACGTAACCAGCCCACAGCCCAAATAAAGTAAATCGACCGTTGAAGTCTCCAGTACCAACAGTAAATAATTCACCTCTATTCATAAATTAAACTCATTTCAATTTTATTACATATACCATTCAGATGAAAAGAAAAAAAGGATAATGGAAGGAAATTACGGGTAATAAAGGATAATTTATTCTTTTTGCAGGGTTAAGACTGTCGGCTGCGAAATAACTACCAATTATTAGACCGAGGGCTGGATATTACGCTAGAAAAGAAAGAATTTATATATCCTATTAAAACTACTCGCATACCCTTACTATAAAATTCACTTTATAAATAAAAAGTATTATAAGCGGAAAGCATTCCGCAAAAAACTTCGCGAGGAACATAAAAGTAAAAAAGGATTAAGGACCATGCATAGGATAATGTACCGCAAAAGGATAAATTATTAATTTCTCTACAAAAACAATGCACTAAAATTCCTACCTAAAAAAAATGTTGGGAAATTAAACACTAAAATTTAATAATTTATACTAATGAAGTATGGAGAAAACAATGAAAATTAATAGTTAACGAGGCATGGATTAGATAAAATGCTGCAAAACCTAGAACAAAACCATTTTCGGAAATCCGAAAAACACATACTCCCAATGTAGAACATTATTTTTCATCACTATTTCAAAATGAAAAAGTAATCATGTTACTAACATGATGACGTGGGGAAAGCCTATGATACAAAAAGGTAAATAACACGTGGGCTGGATGTTTTATGACAAAATCAGGAAAATGGTAAATTATTCCCTAAGTTCAGAGTACAATTACTCCCAAACTAGAACATTCATTTTCTTGAAAATTTGTAAGTCAATACGCATTAATGTTAACAGCATGATGATTAGGAAAAAACCTATGATACAAGAAGGTAAATAACACGTGGGCTGAATGTTTTATGGCGAAATCAGGAAAATGTTGAATTATTCCCCAAGTTCAGAGTACAATTACTCCCAAACTAGAACATTCATTTTCTTGAAAATTTGTAAGTCAATACGCATTAATGTTAACAGCATGACGATTAGGAAAAAACCTATGATACAAGAAGGTAAATAACACGTGGGCTGGATGTTTTATGGCGAAATGAGGAAAATGGTAAATTATTCCCCAAGTTCAGAGTACAATAACTCCCAAACTAGAACATTCATTTTCTTGAAAATTTGTAAGTCAATACGCATTAATGTTAACAGCATGACGATTAGGAAAAAATCTATGATACAAGAAGGTAAATAACACGTGGGCTGGATGTTTTATGGCGAAATGAGGAAAATGGTAAATTAATACCCAAGTTCAGAGTACAATAACTCCCAAACTAGAACATTCATTTTCTTGAAAATTTGTAAGTCAATACGCATTAATGTTAACAGCATGACGATTAGGAAAAAACCTATGATACAAGAAGGTAAATAACACGTGGGCTGGATGTTTTATGGCGAAATGAGGAAAATGGTAAATTATTCCCCAAGTTCAGAGTACAATAACTCCCAAACTAGAACATTCATTTTCTTGAAAATTTGTAAGTCAATACGCATTAATGTTAACAGCATGACGATTAGGAAAAAACCTATGATACAAGAAGGTAAATAACACGTGGGCTGGATGTTTTATGGCGAAATCAGGAAAATGGTAAATTATTCCCCAAGTTCAGAGTACAATAACTCCCAAACTAGAACATTCATTTTCTTGAAAATTTGTAAGTCAATACGCATTAATGTTAACAGCATGACGATTAGGAAAAAACCTATGATACAAGAAGGTAAATAACACGTGGGCTGGACGTTTTATGGCGAAATCAGGAAAATGGTAAATTATTCCCCAAGTTCAAAGTACAATAACTCCAAAACTAGAACATTCATTTTCTTGAAAATTTGTAAGTCAATACGCATTAATGTTAACAGCATGACGATTAGGAAAAAACCTATGATACAAGAAGGTAAATAACACGTGGGCTGGATGTTTTATGGCGAAATGAGGAAAATGGTAAATTATTCCCCAAGTTCAGAGTACAATAACTCCCAAACTAGAACATTCATTTTCTTGAAAATTTGTAAGTCAATACGCATTAATGTTAACAGCATGACGATTAGGAAAAAACCTATGATACAAGAAGGTAAATAACACGTGGGCTGGATGTTTTATGGCGAAATGAGGAAAATGGTAAATTAATACCCAAGTTCAGAGTACAATAACTCCCAAACTAGAACATTCATTTTCTTGAAAATTTGTAAGTCAATACGCATTAATGTTAACAGCATGACGATTAGGAAAAAACCTATGATACAAGAAGGTAAATAACACGTGGGCTGGATGTTTTATGGCGAAATGAGGAAAATGGTAAATTAATACCCAAGTTCAGAGTACAATAACTCCCAAACTAGAACATTCATTTTCTTGAAAATTTGTAAGTCAATACGCATTAATGTTAACAGCATGACGATTAGGAAAAAACCTATGATACAAGAAGGTAAATAACACGTGGGCTGGATGTTTTATGGCGAAATCAGGAAAATGGTAAATTATTCCCCAAGTTCAGAGTACAATAACTCCCAAACTAGAACATTCATTTTCTTGAAAATTTGTAAGTCAATACGCATGAATGTTATCAGCATGATGATTAGGAAAAAACCTATGATACAAGAAGGTAAATAACACGTGGGCTGGATGTTTTATGGCGAAATCAGGAAAATGGTAAATTATTCCCCAAGTTCAGAGTACAATAACTCCCAAACTAGAACATTCATTTTCTTGAAAATTTGTAAGTCAATACGCATTAATGTTAACAGCATGACGATTAAGAAAAAAACCTATGATACAAGAAGGTAAATAACACGTGGGCTGGATGTTTTATGGCGAAATCAGGAAAATGGTAAATTATTCCCCAAGTTCAGAGTACAATAACTCCAAAACTAGAACATTCATTTTCTTAAAAATTTGTAAGTCAATACGCATTAATGTTAACAGCATGATGATTAGGAAAAAACCTATAATACAAGAAGGTAAATAACACGTGGGCTGGATGTTTTATGGCGGAATGAGGAAAATGGTAAATTATTCCCCAAGTTCAGAGTACAATTACTCCAAAACTAGAAATTTCATTTTCTTGAAAATTTGTAAGTCAATACGCATTAATGTTAACAGCATGATGATTAGGAAAAAACCTATGATACAAGAAGGTAAATAACACGTGGGCTGGATGTTTTATGGCGAAATCAGGAAAATGGTAAATTATTCCCCAAGTTCAGAGTACAATAACTCCCAAACTAGAACATTCATTTTCTTGAAAATTTGTAAGTCAATACGCATTAATGTTAACAGCATGATGATTAGGAAAAAACTTATAATACAAGAAGGTAAATAACACGTGGGCTGGATGTTTTATGGCGGAATGAGGAAAATGGTAAATTATTCCCCAAGTTCAGAGTACAATTACTCCAAAACTAGAAATTTCATTTTCTTGAAAATTTGTAAGTCAATACGCATTAATGTTAACAGCATGACGATTAGGAAAAAACCTATGATACAAGAAGGTAAATAACACGTGAGCTGGATGATTTATGGCGAAATCAGGAAAATGGTAAATTATTCCCCAAGTTCAGAGTACAATAACTCCCAAACTAGAACATTTATTTTCTTGAAAATTTGAAAGTCAATACGCATTAATGTTAACAGCATGACGATTAGGAAAAAACCTATGATACAAGAAGGTAAATAACACGTGGGCTGGATGTTTTATGGCGAAATCAGGAAAATGGTAAATTATTCCCCAAGTTCAGAGTACAATAACTCCCAAACTAGAACATTCATTTTCTTGAAAATTTGTAAGTCAATACGTATTAATGTTAGCAGCATGATTATTAGGAAAAAACCTATGATACAAGAAGGTAAATAACACGTGGGCTGGATGTTTTATGGCGGAATGAGGAAAATGGTAAATTATTCCCCAAGTTCAGAGTACAATTACTCCAAAACTAGAAATTTCATTTTCTTGAAAATTTGTAAGTCAATACGCATTAATGTTAACAGCATGATGATTAGGAAAAAACCTATGATACAAGAAGGTAAATAACACGTGGGCTGGATGTTTTATGGCGAAATCAGGAAAATGGTAAATTATTCCCCAAGTTCAGAGTACAATAACTCACAAACTAGAACATTCATTTTCTTGAAAATTTGTAAGTCAATACGCATTAATGTTAACAGCATGACGATTAGGAAAAAACCTATGATACAAGAAGGTAAATAACACGTGGGCTGGATGTTTTATGGCGAAATGAGGAAAATGGTAAATTAATACCCAAGTTCAGAGTACAATAACTCCCAAACTAGAACATTCATTTTCTTGAAAATTTGTAAGTCAATACGCATTAATGTTAACAGCATGACGATTAGGAAAAAACCTATGATACAAAAAGGTAAATAACACGTGGGCTGGATGTTTTATGGCGAAATGAGGAAAATGGTAAATTATTCCCCAAGTTCAGAGTACAATAACTCCCAAACTAGAACATTCATTTTCTTGAAAATTTGTAAGTCAATACGCATTAATGTTTACAGCATGACGATTAGGAAAAAACCTATGATACAAGAAGGTAAATAACACGTGGGCTGGATGTTTTATGGCGAAATCAGGAAAATGGTAAATTATTCCCCAAGTTCAGAGTACAATAACTCCCAAACTAGAACATTCATTTTCTTGAAAATTTGTAAGTCAATACGCATTAATGTTAACAGCATGACGATTAGGAAAAAACCTATGATACAAGAAGGTAAATAACACGTGGGCTGGATGTTTTATGGCGAAATCAGGAAAATGGTAAATTATTCCCCAAGTTCAGAGTACAATAACTCCCAAACTAGAACATTCATTTTCTTGAAAATTTGTAAGTCAATACGCATTAATGTTAACAGCATGACGATTAGGAAAAAACCTATGATGCAAGAAGGTAAATAACACGTGGGCTGGATGTTTTATGGCGAAATGAGGAAAATGGTAAATTATTCCCCAAGTTCAGAGTACAATAACTCCCAAACTAGAACATTCATTTTCTTGAAAATTTGTAAGTCAATACGCATTAATGGTAGCAGCATGACGATTAGGAAAAAACGTATGATACAAGAAGGTAAATAACACGTGGGCTGGATGTTTTATGGCGAAATCAGGAAAATGGTAAATTATTCCCCAAGTTCAGAGTACAATAACTCCCAAACTAGAACATTCATTTTCTTGAAAATTTGTAAGTCAATACGCATGAATGTTATCAGCATGATGATTAGGAAAAAACCTATGATACAAGAAGGTAAATAACACGTGGGCTGGATGTTTTATGGCGAAATCAGGAAAATGGTAAATTATTCCCCGAGTTCAGAGTACAATAACTCCCAAACTAGAACATTCATTTTCTTGAAAATTTGTAAGTCAATACGCATTAATGTTAACAGCATGATGATTAGGAAAAAACCTATAATACAAGAAGGTAAATAACACGTGGGCTGGATGTTTTATGGCGAAATCAGGAAAATGGTAAATTATTCCCCAAGTTCAGAGTACAATAACTCCCAAACTAGAACATTCATTTTCTTGAAAATTTGTAAGTCAATACGCATTAATGTTAACAGCATGATGATTAGGAAAAAACTTATAATACAAGAAGGTAAATAACACATGGGCTGGATGTTTTATGGCGGAATGAGGAAAATGGTAAATTATTCCCCAAGTTCAGAGTACAATTACTCCAAAACTAGAAATTTCATTTTCTTGAAAATTTGTAAGTCAATACGCATTAATGTTAACAGCATGACGATTAGGAAAAAACCTATGATACAAGAAGGTAAATAACACGTGGGCTGGATGTTTTATGGCGAAATCAGGAAAATGGTAAATTATTCCCCAAGTTCAGAGTACAATTACTCCCAAACTAGAACATTCATTTTCTTGAAAATTTGTAAGTCAATACGTATTAATGTTAGCAGCATGATTATTAGGAAAAAACCTATGATACAAGAAGGTAAATAACACGTGGGCTGGATGTTTTATGGCGGAATGAGGAAAATGGTAAATTATTCCCCAAGTTCAGAGTACAATTACTCCAAAACTAGAAATTTCATTTTCTTGAAAATTTGTAAGTCAATACGCATTAATGTTAACAGCATGATGATTAGGAAAAAACCTATGATACAAGAAGGTAAATAACACGTGGGCTGGATGTTTTATGGCGAAATCAGGAAAATGGTAAATTATTCCCCAAGTTCAGAGTACAATAACTCCCAAACTAGAACATTCATTTTCTTGAAAATTTGTAAGTCAATACGCATTAATGTTATCAGCATGGTGATTAGGAAAAAACCTATAATACAAGAAGGTAAATAACACGTGGGCTGGATGTTTTATGGCGAAATCAGGAAAATGGTAAATTATTCCCCAAGTTCAGAGTACAATAACTCCAAAACTAGAACATTCATTTTCTTGAAAATTTGTAAGTCAATACGCATTAATGTTACCAGCATGACAATTAGGAAAAAACCTATGATACAAGAAGGTAAATAACACGTGGGCTGGATGTTTTATGGCGAAATCAGGAAAATGGTAAATTATTCCCCAAGTTCAGAGTACAATTACTCCCAAACTAGAACATTCATTTTCTTGAAAATTTGTAAGTCAATACGCATTAATGTTAACAGCATGACGATTAGGAAAAAACCTATGATACAAGAAGGTAAATAACACGTGGGCTGGATGTTTTATGGCGAAATCAGGAAAATGGTAAATTATTCCCCAAGTTCAGAGTACAATAACTCCCAAACTAGAACATTCATTTTCTTGAAAATTTGTAAGTCAATACGCATTAATGTTAACAGCATGATGATTAGGAAAAAACCTATGATACAAGAAGGTAAATAACACGTGGGCTGGATGTTTTATGGCGAAATCAGGAAAATGGTAAATTATTCCCCAAGTTCAGAGTACAATAACTCCCAAACTAGAACATTCATTTTCTTCAAAATTTGTAAGTCAATACGCATTAATGTTAACAGCATGACGATTAGGAAAAAACCTATGATACAAGAAGGTAAATAACACGTGGGCTGGATGTTTTATGGCGAAATCAGGAAAATGGTAAATTATTCCCCAAGTTCAGAGTACAATTACTCCAAAACTAGAACATTCATTTTCTTGAAAATTTGTAAGTCAATACGCATTAATGTTAACAGCATGACGATTAGGAAAAAACCTATGATACAAGAAGGTAAATAACACGTGGGCTGGATGTTTTATGGCGAAATGAGGAAAATGGTAAATTAATACCCAAGTTCAGAGTACAATAACTCCCAAACTAGAACATTCATTTTCTTGAAAATATGTAAGTCAATACGCATTAATGTTAACAGCATGATGATCAGGAAAAAACCTATGATACAAGAAGGTAAATAACACGTGGGCTGGATGTTTTATGGCGAAATCAGGAAAATGGTAAATTATTCCCCAAGTTCAGAGTACAATAACTCACAAACTAGAACATTCATTTTCTTGAAAATTTGTAAGTCAATACGCATTAATGTTAACAGCATGACGATTAGGAAAAAACCTATGATACAAGAAGGTAAATAACACGTGGGCTGGCTGTTTTATGGCGAAATCAGGAAAATGGTAAATTATTCCCCAAGTTCAGAGTACAATAACTCCCAAACTAGAACATTCATTTTCTTGAAAATTTGTAAGTCAATACGCATTAATGTTAACAGCATGATGATTAGGAAAAAACCTATGATACAAGAAGGTAAATAACACGTGGGCTGGATGTTTTATGGCGAAATCAGGAAAATGGTAAATTATTCCCCAAGTTCAGAGTACAATAACTCCCAAACTAGAACATTCATTTTCTTGAAAATTTGTAAGTCAATACGCATTAATGTTAACAGCATGATGATTAGGAAAAAACCTATAATACAAGAAGGTAAATAACACGTGGGCTGGATGTTTTATGGCGGAATGAGGAAAATGGTAAAATATTCCCCAAGTTCAGAGTACAATAACTCCCAAACTAGAACATTCATTTTCTTGAAAATTTGTAAGTCAATACGCATTAATGTTAACAGCATGATGATTATGAAAAAACCTATGATACAAGAAGGTAAATAACACGTGGGCTGGATGTTTTATGGCGAAATCAGGAAAATGGTAAATTATTCCCCAAGTTCAGAGTACAATAACTCCCAAACTAGAACATTCATTTTCTTGAAAATTTGTAAGTCAATACGCATTAATGTTAACAGCACGACGATTAGGAAAAAACCTATGATACAAGAAGGTAAATAACACGTGGGCTGGATGTTTTATGGCGAAATCAGGAAAATGGTAAATTATTCCCCAAGTTCAGAGTACAATAACTCCCAAACTAGAACATTCATTTTCTTGAAAATTTGTAAGTCAATACGCATTAATGTTAACAGCATGATGATTAGGAAAAAACCTATAATACAAGAAGGTAAATAACACGTGGGCTGGATGTTTTATGGCGGAATGAGGAAAATGGTAAATTATTCCCCAAGTTCAGAGTA
The DNA here is from genome assembly GCA_963169105.1 of Ceriagrion tenellum. NCBI lineage: Eukaryota > Metazoa > Arthropoda > Insecta > Odonata > Coenagrionidae > Ceriagrion > Ceriagrion tenellum. Next base: position 2,591,436 of record OY720645.1, read on the forward strand.
CAATAACTCCCAAACTAGAACATTCATTTTCTTGAAAATTTGTAAGTCAATACGCATTAATGTTAACAGCATGATGATTAGGAAAAAACCTATGATACAAGAAGGTAAATAACACGTGGGCTGGATGTTTTATGGCGAAATCAGGAAAATGGTAAATTATTCCCCAAGTTCAGAGTACAATAACTCCCAAACTAGAAAATTCATTTTCTTGAAAATTTGTAAGTCAATACGCATTTATGTTATCAGCATGATGATTAGGAAAAAACCTATGATACAAGAAGGTAAATAACACGTGGGCTGGATGTTTTATGGCGAAATCAGGAAAATGGTAAATTATTCCCCAAGTTCAGAGTACAATAACTCCAAAACTAGAACATTCATTTTCTTGAAAATTTGTAAGTCAATACGCATTAATGTTAACAGCATGACAATTAGGAAAAAACCTATGATACAAGAAGGTAAATAACACGTGGGCTGGATGTTTTATGGCGAAATCAGGAAAATGGTAAATTATTCCCCAAGTTCAGAGTACAATAACTCCCAAACTAGAACATTCATTTTCTTGAAAATTTGTAAGTCAATACGCATTAATGTTAACAGCATGATGATTAGGAAAAAACCTATGATACAAGAAGGTAAATAACACGTGGGCTGGATGTTTTATGGCGAAATCAGGAAAATGGTAAATTATTCCCCAAGTTCAGAGTACAATAACTCCCAAACTAGAACATTCATTTTCTTGAAAATTTGTAAGTCAATACGCATTAATGTTAACAGCATGACGATTAGGAAAAAACCTATGATACAAGAAGGTAAATAACACGTGGGCTGGATGTTTTATGGCGAAATCAGGAAAAAATGTAAATTATTCCCCAAGTTCAGAGTACAATAACTCAAAACTAGAACATTCATTTTCTTGAAAATTTGTAAGTCAATACGCATTTATGTTATCAGCATGATGATTAGGAAAAAACCTATGATACAAGAAGGTAAATAACACGTGGGCTGGATGTTTTTTGGCGAAATCAGGAAAATGGTAAATTATTCCCCAAGTTCAGAGTACAATAACTCCCAAACTAGATCATTCATTTTCTTGAAAATTTGTAAGTCAATACGCATTAATGTTAACAGCATGACGATTAGGAAAAAACCTATGATACAAGAAGGTAAATAACACGTGGGCTGGATGTTTTATGGCGAAATCAGGAAAATGGTAAATTATTCCCCAAGTTCAGAGTACAATTACTCCAAAACTAGAACATTCATTTTCTTGAAAATTTGTAAGTCAATACGCATTAATGTTAACAGCATGACGATTAGGAAAAAACCTATGATACAAGAAGGTAAATAACACGTGGGCTGGATGTTTTATGGCGAAATCAGGAAAATGGTAAATTATTCCCCAAGTTCAGAGTACAATAACTCCCAAACTAGAACATTCATTTTCTTGAAAATATGTAAGTCAATACGCATTAATGTTAACAGCATGATGATTAGGAAAAAACCTATAATACAAGAAGGTAAATAACACGTGGGCTGGATGTTTTATGGCGAAATCAGGAAAATGGTAAATTATTCCCCAAGTTCAGAGTACAATAACTCACAAACTAGAACATTCATTTTCTTGAAAATTTGTAAGTCAATACGCATTATTGTTAACAGCATGACGATTAGGAAAAAACCTATGATACAAGAAGGTAAATAACACGTGGGCTGGATGTTTTATGGCGAAATCAGGAAAATGGTAAATTATTCCCCAAGTTCAGAGTACAATAACTCCCAAACTAGAACATTCATTTTCTTGAAAATTTGTAAGTCAATACGCATTAATGTTAACAGCATGACGATTAGGAAAAAACCTATGATACAAGAAGGTAAATAACACGTGGGCTGGATGTTTTATGGCGAAATCAGGAAAATGGTAAATTATTCCCCAAGTTCAGAGTACAATAACTCCCAAACTAGAACATTCATTTTCTTGAAAATTTGTAAGTCAATACGCATTAATGTTAACAGCATGAAGATTAGGAAAAAACCTATGATACAAGAAGGTAAATAACACGTGGGCTGGCTGTTTTATGGCGAAATCAGGAAAATGGTAAATTATTCCCCAAGTTCAGAGTACAATAACTCCCAAACTAGAACATTCATTTTCTTGAAAATTTGTAAGTCAATACGCATTAATGTTAACAGCATGATGATTAGGAAAAAACCTATGATACAAGAAGGTAAATAACACGTGGGCTGGATGTTTTATGGCGAAATCAGGAAAATGGTAAATTATTCCCCAAGTTCAGAGTACAATAACTCCCAAACTAGAACATTCATTTTCTTGAAAATTTGTAAGTCAATACGCATTAATGTTAACAGCATGATGATTAGGAAAAAACCTATAATACAAGAAGGTAAATAACACGTGGGCTGGATGTTTTATGGCGGAATGAGGAAAATGGTAAATTATTCCCCAAGTTCAGAGTACAATAACTCCCAAACTAGAACATTCATTTTCTTGAAAATTTGTAAGTCAATACGCATTAATGTTAACAGCATGATGATTATGAAAAAACCTATGATACAAGAAGGTAAATAACACGTGGGCTGGATGTTTTATGGCGAAATCAGGAAAATGGTAAATTATTCCCCAAGTTCAGAGTACAATAACTCCCAAACTAGAACATTCATTTTCTTGAAAATTTGTAAGTCAATACGCATTAATGTTAACAGCACGACGATTAGGAAAAAACCTATGATACAAGAAGGTAAATAACACGTGGGCTGGATGTTTTATGGCGAAATCAGGAAAATGGTAAATTATTCCCCAAGTTCAGAGTACAATAACTCCCAAACTAGAACATTCATTTTCTTGAAAATTTGTAAGTCAATACGCATTAATGTTAACAGCATGATGATTAGGAAAAAACCTATGATACAAGAAGGTAAATAACACGTGGGCTGGATGTTTTATGGCGGAATGAGGAAAATGGTAAATTATTCCCCAAGTTCAGAGTACAATAACTCCCAAACTAGAACTTTTATTTTCTTGAAAATTTGTAAGTCAATACGCATTAATGTTAACAGCATGACGATTAGGAAAAAACCTATGATACAAGAAGGTAAATAACACGTGGGCTGGATGTTTTATGGCGAAATCAGGAAAATGGTAAATTATTCCCCAAGTTCAGAGTACAATAACTCCCAAACTAGAACATTCATTTTCTTGAAAATTTGTAAGTCAATACGCATTAATGTTATCAGCATGATGATTAGGAAAAAACCTATGATACAAGAAGGTAAATAACACGTGGGCTGGATGTTTTATGGCGAAATCAGGAAAATGGTAAATTATTCCCCAAGTTCAGAGTACAATAACTCCCAAACTAGAACATTCATTTTCTTGAAAATTTGTAAGTCAATACGCATTAATGTTAACAGCATGATGATTAGGAAAAAACCTATGATACAAGAAGGTAAATAACACGTGGGCTGGATGTTTTATGGCGAAATCAGGAAAATGGTAAATTATTCCCCAAGTTCAGAGTACAATAACTCCCAAACTAGAACATTCATTTTCTTGAAAATTTGTAAGTCAATACGCATTAATGTTAACAGCATGATGATTAGGAAAAAACCTATAATACAAGAAGGTAAATAACACGTGGGCTGGATGTTTTATGGCGGAATGAGGAAAATGGTAAAATATTCCCCAAGTTCAGAGTACAATAACTCCCAAACTAGAACATTCATTTTCTTGAAAATTTGTAAGTCAATACGCATTAATGTTAACAGCATGATGATTATGAAAAAACCTATGATACAAGAAGGTAAATAACACGTGGGCTGGATGTTTTATGGCGAAATCAGGAAAATGGTAAATTATTCCCCAAGTTCAGAGTACAATAACTCCCAAACTAGAACATTCATTTTCTTGAAAATTTGTAAGTCAATACGCATTAATGTTAACAGCATGATGATTAGGAAAAAACCTATGATACAACAAAGGTAAATAACACGTGGGCTGGATGTTTTATGGCGAAATCAGGAAAATGGTAAATTATTCCCCAAGTTCAGAGTACAATAACTCCCAAACTAGAACATTCATTTTCTTGAAAATTTGTAAGTCAATACGCATTAATGTTAACAGCATGACGATTAGGAAAAAACCTATGATACAAGAAGGTAAATAACACGTGGGCTGGATGTTTTATGGCGAAATCAGGAAAATGGTAAATTATTCCCCAAGTTCAGAGTACAATAACTCCCAAACTAGAACATTCATTTTCTTGAAAATTTGTAAGTCAATACGCATTTATGTTATCAGCATGATGATTAGGAAAAAACCTATGATACAAGAAGGTAAATAACACGTGGGCTGGATGTTTTATGGCGAAATCAGGAAAATGGTAAATTATTCCCCAAGTTCAGAGTACAATAACTCCCAAACTAGAACATTCATTTTCTTGAAAATTTGTAAGTCAATACGCATTAATGTTAACAGCATGACGATTAGGAAAACACCTATGATACAAGAAGGTAAATAACACGTGGGCTGGATGTTTTATGGCGAAATCAGGAAAATGGTAAATTATTCCCCAAGTTCAGAGTACAATAACTCAAAAACTAGAACATTCATTTTCTTGAAAATTTGTAAGTCAATACGCATTAATGTTAACAGCATGACAATTAGGAAAAAACCTATGATACAAGAAGGTAAATAACACGTGGGCTGGATGTTTTATGGCGAAATCAGGAAAATGGTAAATTATTCCCCAAGTTCAGAGTACAATAACTCCCAAACTAGAACATTCATTTTCTTGAAAATTTGTAAGTCAATACGCATTAATGTTAACAGCATGATGATTAGGAAAAAACCTATGATACAAGAAGGTAAATAACACGTGGGCTGGATGTTTTATGGCGAAATCAGGAAAATGGTAAATTATTCCCCAAGTTCAGAGTACAATAACTCCCAAACTAGAACATTCATTTTCTTGAAAATTTGTAAGTCAATACGCATTAATGTTAACAGCATGACGATTAGGAAAAAACCTATGATACAAGAAGGTAAATAACACGTGGGCTGGATGTTTTATGGCGAAATCAGGAAAATGGTAAATTATTCCCCAAGTTCAGAGTACAATAACTCCCAAACTAGAACATTCATTTTCTTGAAAATTTGTAAGTCAATACGCATTTATGTTATCAGCATGATGATTAGGAAAAAACCTATGATACAAGAAGGTAAATAACACGTGGGCTGGATGTTTTATGGCGAAATCAGGAAAATGGTAAATTATTCCCCAAGTTCAGAGTACAATAACTCCCAAACTAGAACATTCATTTTCTTGAAAATTTGTAAGTCAATACGCATTAATGTTAACAGCATGACGATTAGGAAAAAACCTATGATACAAGAAGGTAAATAACACGTGGGCTGGATGTTTTATGGCGAAATCAGGAAAATGGTAAATTATTCCCCAAGTTCAGAGTACAATTACTCCAAAACTAGAACATTCATTTTCTTGAAAATTTGTAAGTCAATACGCATTAATGTTAACAGCATGACGATTAGGAAAAAACCTATGATACAAGAAGGTAAATAACACGTGGGCTGGATGTTTTATGGCGAAATCAGGAAAATGGTAAATTATTCCCCAAGTTCAGAGTACAATAACTCCCAAACTAGAACATTCATTTTCTTGAAAATATGTAAGTCAATACGCATTAATGTTAACAGCATGATGATTAGGAAAAAACCTATAATACAAGAAGGTAAATAACACGTGGGCTGGATGTTTTATGGCGAAATCAGGAAAATGGTAAATTATTCCCCAAGTTCAGAGTACAATAACTCACAAACTAGAACATTCATTTTCTTGAAAATTTGTAAGTCAATACGCATTAATGTTAACAGCATGACGATTAGGAAAAAACCTATGATACAAGAAGGTAAATAACACGTGGGCTGGATGTTTTATGGCGAAATCAGGAAAATGGTAAATTATTCCCCAAGTTCAGAGTACAATAACTCCCAAACTAGAAAATTCATTTTCTTGAAAATTTGTAAGTCAATACGCATTAATGTTAACAGCATGACGATTAGGAAAAAACCTATGATACAAGAAGGTAAATAACACGTGGGCTGGATGTTTTATGGCGAAATCAGGAAAATGGTAAATTATTCCCCAAGTTCAGAGTACAATAACTCCCAAACTAGAACATTCATTTTCTTGAAAATTTGTAAGTCAATACGCATTAATGTTAACAGCATGAAGATTAGGAAAAAACCTATGATACAAGAAGGTAAATAACACGTGGGCTGGCTGTTTTATGGCGAAATCAGGAAAATGGTAAATTATTCCCCAAGTTCAGAGTACAATAACTCCCAAACTAGAACATTCATTTTCTTGAAAATTTGTAAGTCAATACGCATTAATGTTAACAGCATGATGATTAGGAAAAAACCTATGATACAAGAAGGTAAATAACACGTGGGCTGGATGTTTTATGGCGAAATCAGGAAAATGGTAAATTATTCCCCAAGTTCAGAGTACAATAACTCCCAAACTAGAACATTCATTTTCTTGAAAATTTGTAAGTCAATACGCATTAATGTTAACAGCATGATGATTAGGAAAAAACCTATAATACAAGAAGGTAAATAACACGTGGGCTGGATGTTTTATGGCGGAATGAGGAAAATGGTAAATTATTCCCCAAGTTCAGAGTACAATAACTCCCAAACTAGAACATTCATTTTCTTGAAAATTTGTAAGTCAATACGCATTAATGTTAACAGCATGATGATTATGAAAAAACCTATGATACAAGAAGGTAAATAACACGTGGGCTGGATGTTTTATGGCGAAATCAGGAAAATGGTAAATTATTCCCCAAGTTCAGAGTACAATAACTCCCAAACTAGAACATTCATTTTCTTGAAAATTTGTAAGTCAATACGCATTAATGTTAACAGCACGACGATTAGGAAAAAACCTATGATACAAGAAGGTAAATAACACGTGGGCTGGATGTTTTATGGCGAAATCAGGAAAATGGTAAATTATTCCCCAAGTTCAGAGTACAATAACTCCCAAACTAGAACATTCATTTTCTTGAAAATTTGTAAGTCAATACGCATTAATGTTAACAGCATGATGATTAGGAAAAAACCTATGATACAAGAAGGTAAATAACACGTGGGCTGGATGTTTTATGGCGGAATGAGGAAAATGGTAAATTATTCCCCAAGTTCAGAGTACAATAACTCCCAAACTAGAACTTTTATTTTCTTGAAAATTTGTAAGTCAATACGCATTAATGTTAACAGCATGATGATTAGGAAAAAACCTATGATACAAGAAGGTAAATAACACGTGGGCTGGATGTTTTATGGCGAAATCAGGAAAATGGTAAATTATTCCCCAAGTTCAGAGTACAATAACTCCCAAACTAGAACATTCATTTTCTTGAAAATTTGTAAGTCAATACGCATTAATGTTATCAGCATGATGATTAGGAAAACACCTATGATACAAGAAGGTAAATAACACGTGGGCTGGATGTTTTATGGCGAAATCAGGAAAATGGTAAATTATTCCCCAAGTTCAGAGTACAATAACTCCCAAACTAGAACATTCATTTTCTTGAAAATTTGTAAGTCAATACGCATTAATGTTAACAGCATGACGATTAGGAAAAAACCTATGATACAAGAAGGTAAATAACACGTGGGCTGGATGTTTTATGGCGAAATCAGGAAAATGGTAAATTATTCCCCAAGTTCAGAGTACAATAACTCCCAAACTAGAACATTCATTTTCTTGAAAATTTGTAAGTCAATACGCATTAATGTTAACAGCATGATGATTAGGAAAAAACCTATGATACAAGAAGGTAAATAACACGTGGGCTGGATGTTTTATGGCGAAATCAGGAAAATGGTAAATTATTCCCCAAGTTCAGAGTACAATAACTCCCAAACTAGAACATTCATTTTCTTGAAAATTTGTAAGTCAATACGCATTAATGTTAACAGCATGACGATTAGGAAAAAACCTATGATACAAGAAGGTAAATAACACGTGGGCTGGATGTTTTATGGCGAAATCAGGAAAATGGTAAATTATTCCCCAAGTTCAGAGTACAATTACTCCAAAACTAGAACATTCATTTTCTTGAAAATTTGTAAGTCAATACGCATTAATGTTAACAGCATGACGATTAGGAAAAAACCTATGATACAAGAAGGTAAATAACACGTGGGCTGGATGTTTTATGGCGAAATGAGGAAAATGGTAAATTAATACCCAAGTTCAGAGTACAATAACTCCCAAACTAGAACATTCATTTTCTTGAAAATATGTAAGTCAATACGCATTAATGTTAACAGCATGATGATCAGGAAAAAACCTATAATACAAGAAGGTAAATAACACGTGGGCTGGATGTTTTATGGCGAAATCAGGAAAATGGTAAATTATTCCCCAAGTTCAGAGTACAATAACTCCCAAACTAGAACATTCATTTTCTTGAAAATTTGTAAGTCAATACGCATTAATGTTAACAGCATGACGATTAGGAAAAAACCTATGATACAAGAAGGTAAATAACACGTGGGCTGGATGTTTTATGGCGAAATCAGGAAAATGGTAAATTATTCCCCAAGTTCAGAGTACAATTACTCCAAAACTAGAACATTCATTTTCTTGAAAATTTGTAAGTCAATACGCATTAATGTTAACAGCATGACGATTAGGAAAAAACCTATGATACAAGAAGGTAAATAACACGTGGGCTGGATGTTTTATGGCGAAATCAGGAAAATGGTAAATTATTCCCCAAGTTCAGAGTACAATAACTCCCAAACTAGAACATTCATTTTCTTGAAAATATGTAAGTCAATACGCATTAATGTTAACAGCATGATGATTAGGAAAAAACCTATAATACAAGAAGGTAAATAACACGTGGGCTGGATGTTTTATGGCGAAATCAGGAAAATGGTAAATTATTCCCCAAGTTCAGAGTACAATAACTCACAAACTAGAACATTCATTTTCTTGAAAATTTGTAAGTCAATACGCATTAATGTTAACAGCATGACGATTAGGAAAAAACCTATGATACAAGAAGGTAAATAACACGTGGGCTGGATGTTTTATGGCGAAATCAGGAAAATGGTAAATTATTCCCCAAGTTCAGAGTACAATTACTCCAAAACTAGAACATTCATTTTCTTGAAAATTTGTAAGTCAATACGCATTAATGTTAACAGCATGACGATTAGGAAAAAACCTATGATACAAGAAGGTAAATAACACGTGGGCTGGATGTTTTATGGCGAAATGAGGAAAATGGTAAATTAATACCCAAGTTCAGAGTACAATAACTCCCAAACTAGAACATTCATTTTCTTGAAAATATGTAAGTCAATACGCATTAATGTTAACAGCATGACTATCAGGAAAAAACCTATAATACAAGAAGGTAAATAACACGTGGGCTGGATGTTTTATGGCGAAATCAGGAAAACGGTAAATTATTCCCCAAGTTCAGAGTACAATAACTCCCAAACTAGAAAATTCATTTTCTTGAAAATTTGTAAGTCAATACGCATTAATGTTAACAGCATGACGATTAGGAAAAAACCTATGATACAAGAAGGTAAATAACACGTGGGCTGGATGTTTTATGGCGAAATCAGGAAAATGGTAAATTATTCCCCAAGTTCAGAGTACAATAACTCCCAAACTAGAACATTCATTTTCTTGAAAATTTGTAAGTCAATACGCATTAATGTTAACAGCATGAAAATTAGGAAAAAACCTATGATACAAGAAGGTAAATAACACGTGGGCTGGCTGTTTTATGGCGAAATCAGGAAAATGGTAAATTATTCCCCAAGTTCAGAGTACAATAACTCCCAAACTAGAACATTCATTTTCTTGAAAATTTGTAAGTCAATACGCATTAATGTTAACAGCATGATGATTAGGAAAAAACCTATGATACAAGAAGGTAAATAACACGTGGGCTGGATGTTTTATGGCGAAATCAGGAAAATGGTAAATTATTCCCCAAGTTCAGAGTACAATAACTCCCAAACTAGAACATTCATTTTCTTGAAAATTTGTAAGTCAATACGCATTAATGTTAACAGCATGATGATTAGGAAAAAACCTATAATACAAGAAGGTAAATAACACGTGGGCTGGATGTTTTATGGCGGAATGAGGAAAATGGTAAATTATTCCCCAAGTTCAGAGTACAATAACTCCCAAACTAGAACATTCATTTTCTTGAAAATTTGTAAGTCAATACGCATTAATGTTAACAGCATGACGATTAGGAAAAAACCTATGATACAAGAAGGTAAATAACACGTGGGCTGGATGTTTTATGGCGAAATCAGGAAAATGGTAAATTATTCCCCAAGTTCAGAGTACAATAACTCCCAAACTAGAACATTCATTTTCTTGAAAATTTGTAAGTCAATACGCATTAATGTTAACAGCATGATGATTAGGAAAAAACCTATGATACAAGAAGGTAAATAACACGTGGGCTGGATGTTTTATGGCGAAATCAGGAAAATGGTAAATTATTCCCCAAGTTCAGAGTACAATAACTCCCAAACTAGAACATTCATTTTCTTGAAAATTTGTAAGTCAATACGCATTAATGTTAACAGCATGACGATTAGGAAAAAACCTATGATACAAGAAGGTAAATAACACGTGGGCTGGATGTTTTATGGCGAAATCAGGAAAATGGTAAATTATTCCCCAAGTTCAGAGTACAATTACTCCAAAACTAGAACATTCATTTTCTTGAAAATTTGTAAGTCAATACGCATTAATGTTAACAGCATGACGATTAGGAAAAAACCTATGATACAAGAAGGTAAATAACACGTGGGCTGGATGTTTTATGGCGAAATGAGGAAAATGGTAAATTAATACCCAAGTTCAGAGTACAATAACTCCCAAACTAGAACATTCATTTTCTTGAAAATATGTAAGTCAATACGCATTAATGTTAACAGCATGATGATCAGGAAAAAACCTATAATACAAGAAGGTAAATAACACGTGGGCTGGATGTTTTATGGCGAAATCAGGAAAATGGTAAATTATTCCCCAAGTTCAGAGTACAATAACTCCCAAACTAGAACATTCATTTTCTTGAAAATTTGTAAGTCAATACGCATTAATGTTAACAGCATGACGATTAGGAAAAAACCTATGATACAAGAAGGTAAATAACACGTGGGCTGGATGTTTTATGGCGAAATCAGGAAAATGGTAAATTATTCCCCAAGTTCAGAGTACAATTACTCCAAAACTAGAACATTCATTTTCTTGAAAATTTGTAAGTCAATACGCATTAATGTTAACAGCATGACGATTAGGAAAAAACCTATGATACAAGAAGGTAAATAACACGTGGGCTGGATGTTTTATGGCGAAATCAGGAAAATGGTAAATTATTCCCCAAGTTCAGAGTACAATAACTCCCAAACTAGAACATTCATTTTCTTGAAAATTTGTAAGTCAATACGCATTAATGTTAACAGCATGACGATTAGGAAAAAACCTATGATACAAGAAGGTAAATAACACGTGGGCTGGATGTTTTATGGCGAAATCAGGAAAATGGTAAATTATTCCCCAAGTTCAGAGTACAATTACTCCAAAACTAGAACATTCATTTTCTTGAAAATTTGTAAGTCAATACGCATTAATGTTAACAGCATGACGATTAGGAAAAAACCTATGATACAAGAAGGTAAATAACACGTGGGCTGGATGTTTTATGGCGAAATGAGGAAAATGGTAAATTAATACCCAAGTTCAGAGTACAATAACTCCCAAACTAGAACATTCATTTTCTTGAAAATATGTAAGTCAATACGCATTAATGTTAACAGCATGACTATCAGGAAAAAACCTATAATACAAGAAGGTAAATAACACGTGGGCTGGATGTTTTATGGCGAAATCAGGAAAACGGTAAATTATTCCCCAAGTTCAGAGTACAATAACTCCCAAACTAGAAAATTCATTTTCTTGAAAATTTGTAAGTCAATACGCATTAATGTTAACAGCATGACGATTAGGAAAAAACCTATGATACAAGAAGGTAAATAACACGTGGGCTGGATGTTTTATGGCGAAATCAGGAAAATGGTAAATTATTCCCCAAGTTCAGAGTACAATAACTCCCAAACTAGAACATTCATTTTCTTGAAAATTTGTAAGTCAATACGCATTAATGTTAACAGCATGAAAATTAGGAAAAAACCTATGATACAAGAAGGTAAATAACACGTGGGCTGGCTGTTTTATGGCGAAATCAGGAAAATGGTAAATTATTCCCCAAGTTCAGAGTACAATAACTCCCAAACTAGAACATTCATTTTCTTGAAAATTTGTAAGTCAATACGCATTAATGTTAACAGCATGATGATTAGGAAAAAACCTATGATACAAGAAGGTAAATAACACGTGGGCTGGATGTTTTATGGCGAAATCAGGAAAATGGTAAATTATTCCCCAAGTTCAGAGTACAATAACTCCCAAACTAGAACATTCATTTTCTTGAAAATTTGTAAGTCAATACGCATTAATGTTAACAGCATGATGATTAGGAAAAAACCTATAATACAAGAAGGTAAATAACACGTGGGCTGGATGTTTTATGGCGGAATGAGGAAAATGGTAAATTATTCCCCAAGTTCAGAGTACAATAACTCCCAAACTAGAACATTCATTTTCTTGAAAATTTGTAAGTCAATACGCATTAATGTTAACAGCATGATGATTATGAAAAAACCTATGATACAAGAAGGTAAATAACACGTGGGCTGGATGTTTTATGGCGAAATCAGGAAAATGGTAAATTATTCCCCAAGTTCAGAGTACAATAACTCCCAAACTAGAACATTCATTTTCTTGAAAATTTGTAAGTCAATACGCATTAATGTTAACAGCACGACGATTAGGAAAAAACCTATGATACAAGAAGGTAAATAACACGTGGGCTGGATGTTTTATGGCGAAATCAGGAAAATGGTAAATTATTCCCCAAGTTCAGAGTACAATAACTCCCAAACTAGAAAATTCATTTTCTTGAAAATTTGTAAGTCAATACGCATTAATGTTAACAGCATGATGATAAGGAAAAAACCTATGATACAAGAAGGTAAATAACACGTGGGCTGGATGTTTTATGGCGGAATGAGGAAAATGGTAAATTATTCCCCAAGTTCAGAGTACAATAACTCCCAAACTAGAACTTTTATTTTCTTGAAAATTTGTAAGTCAATACGCATTAATGTTAACAGCATGATGATTAGGAAAAAACCTATGATACAAGAAGGTAAATAACACGTGGGCTGGATGTTTTATGGCGAAATCAGGAAAATGGTAAATTATTCCCCAAGTTCAGAGTACAATAACTCCCAAACTAGAACATTCATTTTCTTGAAAATTTGTAAGTCAATACGCATTAATGTTATCAGCATGATGATTAGGAAAAAACCTATGATACAAGAAGGTAAATAACACGTGGGCTGGATGTTTTATGGCGAAATCAGGAAAATGGTAAATTATTCCCCAAGTTCAGAGTACAATAACTCCCAAACTAGAACATTCATTTTCTTGAAAATTTGTAAGTCAATACGCATTAATGTTAACAGCATGATGATTAGGAAAAAACCTATGATACAAGAAGGTAAATAACACGTGGGCTGGATGTTTTATGGCGAAATCAGGAAAATGGTAAATTATTCCCCAAGTTCAGAGTACAATAACTCCCAAACTAGAACATTCATTTTCTTGAAAATTTGTAAGTCAATACGCATTAATGTTATCAGCATGATGATTAGGAAAAAACCTATGATACAAGAAGGTAAATAACACGTGGGCTGGATGTTTTATGGCGAAATCAGGAAAATGGTAAATTATTCCCCAAGTTCAGAGTACAATAACTCCCAAACTAGAACATTCATTTTCTTGAAAATTTGTAAGTCAATACGCATTAATGTTAGCAGCATGATGATTAGGAAAAAACCTATGATACAAGAAGGTAAATAACACGTGGGCTGGATGTTTTATGGCGAAATCAGGAAAATGGTAAATTATTCCCCAAGTTCAGAGTACAATAACTCCCAAACTAGAACATTTATTTTCTTGAAAATTTGTAAGTCAATACGCATTAATGTTAACAGCATGATGATTAGGAAAAAACCTATCATACAAGAAGGTAAATAACACGTGGGCTGGATGTTTTATGGCGGAATGAGGAAAATGGTAAAATATTCCCCAAGTTCAGAGTACAATAACTCCCAAACTAGAACATTCATTTTCTTGAAAATTTGTAAGTCAATACGCATTAATGTTAACAGCATGATGATTATGAAAAAACCTATGATACAAGAAGGTAAATAACACGTGGGCTGGATGTTTTATGGCGAAATCAGGAAAATGGTAAATTATTCCCCAAGTTCAGAGTACAATAACTCCCAAACTAGAACATTCATTTTCTTGAAAATTTGTAAGTCAATACGCATTAATGTTAACAGCATGATGATTAGGAAAAAACCTATAATACAAGAAGGTAAATAACACGTGGGCTGGATGTTTTATGGCGGAATGAGGAAAATGGTAAATTATTCCCCAAGTTCAGAGTACAATAACTCCCAAACTAGAACATTCATTTTCTTGAAAATTTGTAAGTCAATACGCATTAATGTTAACAGCATGATGATTAGGAAAAAACCTATGATACAAGAAGGTAAATAACACGTGGGCTGGATGTTTTATGGCGAAATCAGGAAAATGGTAAATTATTCCCCAAGTTCAGAGTACAATAACTCCCAAACTAGAACATTCATTTTCTTGAAAATTTGTAAGTCAATACGCATTAATGTTAACAGCATGACGATTAGGAAAAAACCTATGATACAAGAAGGTAAATAACACGTGGGCTGGATGTTTTATGGCGAAATCAGGAAAATGGTAAATTATTCCCCAAGTTCAGAGTACAATAACTCCAAAACTAGAACATTCATTTTCTTGAAAATTTGTAAGTCAATACGCATTAATGTTAACAGCATGACAATTAGGAAAAAACCTATGATACAAGAAGGTAAATAACACGTGGGCTGGATGTTTTATGGCGAAATCAGGAAAATGGTAAATTATTCCCCAAGTTCAGAGTACAATAACTCCCAAACTAGAACATTCATTTTCTTGAAAATTTGTAAGTCAATACGCATTAATGTTAACAGCATGATGATTAGGAAAAAACCTATGATACAAGAAGGTAAATAACACGTGGGCTGGATGTTTTATGGCGAAATCAGGAAAATGGTAAATTATTCCCCAAGTTCAGAGTACAATAACTCCCAAACTAGAACATTCATTTTCTTGAAAATTTGTAAGTCAATACGCATTAATGTTAACAGCATGACGATTAGGAAAAAACCTATGATACAAGAAGGTAAATAACACGTGGGCTGGATGTTTTATGGCGAAATCAGGAAAATGGTAAATTATTCCCCAAGTTCAGAGTACAATAACTCCCAAACTAGAACATTCATTTTCTTGAAAATTTGTAAGTCAATACGCATTTATGTTATCAGCATGATGATTAGGAAAAAACCTATGATACAAGAAGGTAAATAACACGTGGGCTGGATGTTTTATGGCGAAATCAGGAAAATGGTAAATTATTCCCCAAGTTCAGAGTACAATAACTCCCAAACTAGAACATTCATTTTCTTGAAAATTTGTAAGTCAATACGCATTAATGTTAACAGCATGACGATTAGGAAAAAACCTATGATACAAGAAGGTAAATAACACGTGGGCTGGATGTTTTATGGCGAAATCAGGAAAATGGTAAATTATTCCCCAAGTTCAGATTACAATTACTCCAAAACTAGAACATTCATTTTCTTGAAAATTTGTAAGTCAATACGCATTAATGTTAACAGCATGACGATTAGGAAAAAACCTATGATACAAGAAGGTAAATAACACGTGGGCTGGATGTTTTATGGCGAAATCAGGAAAATGGTAAATTATTCCCCAAGTTCAGAGTACAATAACTCCCAAACTAGAACATTCATTTTCTTGAAAATATGTAAGTCAATACGCATTAATGTTAACAGCATGATGATTAGGAAAAAACCTATGATACAAGAAGGTAAATAACACGTGGGCTGGATGTTTTATGGCGAAATCAGGAAAATGGTAAATTATTCCCCAAGTTCAGAGTACAATAACTCCCAAACTAGAAAATTCATTTTCTTGAAAATTTGTAAGTCAATACGCATTAATGTTAACAGCATGACGATTAGGAAAAAACCTATGATACAAGAAGGTAAATAACACGTGGGCTGGATGTTTTATGGCGAAATCAGGAAAATGGTAAATTATTCCCCAAGTTCAGAGTACAATAACTCCCAAACTAGAACATTCATTTTCTTGAAAATTTGTAAGTCAATACGCATTAATGTTAACAGCATGAAGATTAGGAAAAAACCTATGATACAAGAAGGTAAATAACACGTGGGCTGGCTGTTTTATGGCGAAATCAGGAAAATGGTAAATTATTCCCCAAGTTCAGAGTACAATAACTCCCAAACTAGAACATTCATTTTCTTGAAAATTTGTAAGTCAATACGCATTAATGTTAACAGCATGATGATTAGGAAAAAACCTATGATACAAGAAGGTAAATAACACGTGGGCTGGATGTTTTATGGCGAAATCAGGAAAATGGTAAATTATTCCCCAAGTTCAGAGTACAATAACTCCCAAACTAGAACATTCATTTTCTTGAAAATTTGTAAGTCAATACGCATTAATGTTAACAGCATGATGATTAGGAAAAAACCTATAATACAAGAAGGTAAATAACACGTGGGCTGGATGTTTTATGGCGGAATGAGGAAAATGGTAAATTATTCCCCAAGTTCAGAGTACAATAACTCCCAAACTAGAACATTCATTTTCTTGAAAATTTGTAAGTCAATACGCATTAATGTTAACAGCATGATGATTATGAAAAAACCTATGATACAAGAAGGTAAATAACACGTGGGCTGGATGTTTTATGGCGAAATCAGGAAAATGGTAAATTATTCCCCAAGTTCAGAGTACAATAACTCCCAAACTAGAACATTCATTTTCTTGAAAATTTGTAAGTCAATACGCATTAATGTTAACAGCACGACGATTAGGAAAAAACCTATGATACAAGAAGGTAAATAACACGTGGGCTGGATGTTTTATGGCGAAATCAGGAAAATGGTAAATTATTCCCCAAGTTCAGAGTACAATAACTCCCAAACTAGAACATTCATTTTCTTGAAAATTTGTAAGTCAATACGCATTAATGTTAACAGCATGATGATTAGGAAAAAACCTATGATACAAGAAGGTAAATAACACGTGGGCTGGATGTTTTATGGCGGAATGAGGAAAATGGTAAATTATTCCCCAAGTTCAGAGTACAATAACTCCCAAACTAGAACTTTTATTTTCTTGAAAATTTGTAAGTCAATACGCAATAATGTTAACAGCATGATGATTAGGAAAAAACCTATGATACAAGAAGGTAAATAACACGTGGGCTGGATGTTTTATGGCGAAATCAGGAAAATGGTAAATTATTCCCCAAGTTCAGAGTACAATAACTCCCAAACTAGAACATTCATTTTCTTGAAAATTTGTAAGTCAATACGCATTAATGTTGTCAGCATGATGATTAGGAAAAAACCTATGATACAAGAAGGTAAATAACACGTGGGCTGGATGTTTTATGGCGAAATCAGGAAAATGGTAAATTATTCCCCAAGTTCAGAGTACAATAACTCCCAAACTAGAACATTCATTTTCTTGAAAATTTGTAAGTCAATACGCATTAATGTTAACAGCATGACGATTAGGAAAAAACCTATGATACAAGAAGGTAAATAACACGTGGGCTGGATGTTTTATGGCGAAATCAGGAAAATGGTAAATTATTCCCCAAGTTCAGAGTACAATAACTCCCAAACTAGAACATTCATTTTCTTGAAAATTTGTAAGTCAATACGCATTTATGTTATCAGCATGATGATTAGGAAAAAACCTATGATACAAGAAGGTAAATAACACGTGGGCTGGATGTTTTATGGCGAAATCAGGAAAATGGTAAATTATTCCCCAAGTTCAGAGTACAATAACTCCCAAACTAGAACATTCATTTTCTTGAAAATTTGTAAGTCAATACGCATTAATGTTAACAGCATGACGATTAGGAAAAAACCTATGATACAAGAAGGTAAATAACACGTGGGCTGGATGTTTTATGGCGAAATCAGGAAAATGGTAAATTATTCCCCAAGTTCAGAGTACAATAACTCCCAAACTAGAACATTCATTTTCTTGAAAATTTGTAAGTCAATACGCATTAATGTTAACAGCATGACGATTAGGAAAAAACCTATGATACAAGAAGGTAAATAACACGTGGGCTGGATGTTTTATGGCGAAATGAGGAAAATGGTAAATTAATACCCAAGTTCAGAGTACAATAACTCCCAAACTAGAACATTCATTTTCTTGAAAATATGTAAGTCAATACGCATTAATGTTAACAGCATGACGATCAGGAAAAAACCTATAATACAAGAAGGTAAATAACACGTGGGCTGGATGTTTTATGGCGAAATCAGGAAAATGGTAAATTATTCCCCAAGTTCAGAGTACAATAACTCACAAACTAGAACATTCATTTTCTTGAAAATTTGTAAGTCAATACGCATTAATGTTAACAGCATGACGATTAGGAAAAAACCTATGATACAAGAAGGTAAATAACACGTGGGCTGGATGTTTTATGGCGAAATCAGGAAAATGGTAAATTATTCCCCAAGTTCAGAGTACAATAACTCCCAAACTAGAAAATTCATTTTCTTGAAAATTTGTAAGTCAATACGCATTTATGTTATCAGCATGATGATTAGGAAAAAACCTATGATACAAGAAGGTAAATAACACGTGGGCTGGATGTTTTATGGCGAAATCAGGAAAATGGTAAATTATTCCCCAAGTTCAGAGTACAATAACTCCCAAACTAGAACATTCATTTTCTTGAAAATTTGTAAGTCAATACGCATTAATGTTAAAAGCATGACGATTAGGAAAAAACCTATGATACAAGAAGGTAAATAACACGTGGGCTGGCTGTTTTATGGCGAAATCAGGAAAATGGTAAATTATTCCCCAAGTTCAGAGTACAATAACTCCCAAACTAGAACATTCATTTTCTTGAAAATTTGTAAGTCAATACGCATTAATGTTAACAGCATGACGATTAGGAAAAAACCTATGATACAAGAAGGTAAATAACACGTGGGCTGGATGTTTTATGGCGAAATCAGGAAAATGGTAAATTATTCCCCAAGTTCAGAGTACAATAACTCCCAAACTAGAACATTCATTTTCTTGAAAATTTGTAAGTCAATACGCATTAATGTTAACAGCATGATGATTAGGAAAAAACCTATAATACAAGAAGGTAAATAACACGTGGGCTGGATGTTTTATGGCGGAATGAGGAAAATGGTAAAATATTCCCCAAGTTCAGAGTACAATAACTCCCAAACTAGAACATTCATTTTCTTGAAAATTTGTAAGTCAATACGCATTAATGTTAACAGCATGATGATTATGAAAAAACCTATGATACAAGAAGGTAAATAACACGTGGGCTGGATGTTTTATGGCGAAATCAGGAAAATGGTAAATTATTCCCCAAGTTCAGAGTACAATAACTCCCAAACTAGAACATTCATTTTCTTGAAAATTTGTAAGTCAATACGCATTAATGTTAACAGCATGAAGATTAGGAAAAAACCTATGATACAAGAAGGTAAATAACACGTGGGCTGGCTGTTTTATGGCGAAATCAGGAAAATGGTAAATTATTCCCCAAGTTCAGAGTACAATAACTCCCAAACTAGAACATTCATTTTCTTGAAAATTTGTAAGTCAATACGCATTAATGTTAACAGCATGATGATTAGGAAAAAACCTATGATACAAGAAGGTAAATAACACGTGGGCTGGATGTTTTATGGCGAAATCAGGAAAATGGTAAATTATTCCCCAAGTTCAGAGTACAATAACTCCCAAACTAGAACATTCATTTTCTTGAAAATTTGTAAGTCAATACGCATTAATGTTAACAGCATGATGATTAGGAAAAAACCTATAATACAAGAAGGTAAATAACACGTGGGCTGGATGTTTTATGGCGGAATGAGGAAAATGGTAAATTATTCCCCAAGTTCAGAGTACAATAACTCCCAAACTAGAACATTCATTTTCTTGAAAATTTGTAAGTCAATAGGCATTAATGTTAACAGCATGATGATTATGAAAAAACCTATGATACAAGAAGGTAAATAACACGTGGGCTGGCTGTTTTATGGCGAAATCAGGAAAATGGTAAATTATTCCCCAAGTTCAGAGTACAATAACTCCCAAACTAGAACATTCATTTTCTTGAAAATTTGTAAGTCAATACGCATTAATGTTAACAGCATGATGATTAGGAAAAAACCTATAATACAAGAAGGTAAATAACACGTGGGCTGGATGTTTTATGGCGGAATGAGGAAAATGGTAAATTATTCCCCAAGTTCAGAGTACAATAACTCCCAAACTAGAACATTCATTTTCTTGAAAATTTGTAAGTCAATACGCATTAATGTTAACAGCATGACGATTAGGAAAAAACCTATGATACAAGAAGGTAAATAACACGTGGGCTGGATGTTTTATGGCGAAATCAGGAAAATGGTAAATTATTCCCCAAGTTCAGAGTACAATAACTCCCAAACTAGAACATTCATTTTCTTGAAAATTTGTAAGTCAATACGCATTAATGTTAACAGCATGATGATTAGGAAAAAACCTATGATACAAGAAGGTAAATAACACGTGGGCTGGATGTTTTATGGCGAAATCAGGAAAATGGTAAATTATTCCCCAAGTTCAGAGTACAATAACTCCCAAACTAGAACATTCATTTTCTTGAAAATTTGTAAGTCAATACGCATTAATGTTAACAGCATGACGATTAGGAAAAAACCTATGATACAAGAAGGTAAATAACACGTGGGCTGGATGTTTTATGGCGAAATCAGGAAAATGGTAAATTATTCCCCAAGTTCAGAGTACAATTACTCCAAAACTAGAACATTCATTTTCTTGAAAATTTGTAAGTCAATACGCATTAATGTTAACAGCATGACGATTAGGAAAAAACCTATGATACAAGAAGGTAAATAACACGTGGGCTGGATGTTTTATGGCGAAATGAGGAAAATGGTAAATTAATACCCAAGTTCAGAGTACAATAACTCCCAAACTAGAACATTCATTTTCTTGAAAATATGTAAGTCAATACGCATTAATGTTAACAGCATGATGATCAGGAAAAAACCTATAATACAAGAAGGTAAATAACACGTGGGCTGGATGTTTTATGGCGAAATCAGGAAAATGGTAAATTATTCCCCAAGTTCAGAGTACAATAACTCCCAAACTAGAACATTCATTTTCTTGAAAATTTGTAAGTCAATACGCATTAATGTTAACAGCATGACGATTAGGAAAAAACCTATGATACAAGAAGGTAAATAACACGTGGGCTGGATGTTTTATGGCGAAATCAGGAAAATGGTAAATTATTCCCCAAGTTCAGAGTACAATTACTCCAAAACTAGAACATTCATTTTCTTGAAAATTTGTAAGTCAATACGCATTAATGTTAACAGCATGACGATTAGGAAAAAACCTATGATACAAGAAGGTAAATAACACGTGGGCTGGATGTTTTATGGCGAAATCAGGAAAATGGTAAATTATTCCCCAAGTTCAGAGTACAATAACTCCCAAACTAGAACATTCATTTTCTTGAAAATTTGTAAGTCAATACGCATTAATGTTAACAGCATGACGATTAGGAAAAAACCTATGATACAAGAAGGTAAATAACACGTGGGCTGGATGTTTTATGGCGAAATCAGGAAAATGGTAAATTATTCCCCAAGTTCAGAGTACAATTACTCCAAAACTAGAACATTCATTTTCTTGAAAATTTGTAAGTCAATACGCATTAATGTTAACAGCATGACGATTAGGAAAAAACCTATGATACAAGAAGGTAAATAACACGTGGGCTGGATGTTTTATGGCGAAATGAGGAAAATGGTAAATTAATACCCAAGTTCAGAGTACAATAACTCCCAAACTAGAACATTCATTTTCTTGAAAATATGTAAGTCAATACGCATTAATGTTAACAGCATGACTATCAGGAAAAAACCTATAATACAAGAAGGTAAATAACACGTGGGCTGGATGTTTTATGGCGAAATCAGGAAAACGGTAAATTATTCCCCAAGTTCAGAGTACAATAACTCCCAAACTAGAAAATTCATTTTCTTGAAAATTTGTAAGTCAATACGCATTAATGTTAACAGCATGACGATTAGGAAAAAACCTATGATACAAGAAGGTAAATAACACGTGGGCTGGATGTTTTATGGCGAAATCAGGAAAATGGTAAATTATTCCCCAAGTTCAGAGTACAATAACTCCCAAACTAGAACATTCATTTTCTTGAAAATTTGTAAGTCAATACGCATTAATGTTAACAGCATGAAAATTAGGAAAAAACCTATGATACAAGAAGGTAAATAACACGTGGGCTGGCTGTTTTATGGCGAAATCAGGAAAATGGTAAATTATTCCCCAAGTTCAGAGTACAATAACTCCCAAACTAGAACATTCATTTTCTTGAAAATTTGTAAGTCAATACGCATTAATGTTAACAGCATGATGATTAGGAAAAAACCTATGATACAAGAAGGTAAATAACACGTGGGCTGGATGTTTTATGGCGAAATCAGGAAAATGGTAAATTATTCCCCAAGTTCAGAGTACAATAACTCCCAAACTAGAACATTCATTTTCTTGAAAATTTGTAAGTCAATACGCATTAATGTTAACAGCATGATGATTAGGAAAAAACCTATAATACAAGAAGGTAAATAACACGTGGGCTGGATGTTTTATGGCGGAATGAGGAAAATGGTAAATTATTCCCCAAGTTCAGAGTACAATAACTCCCAAACTAGAACATTCATTTTCTTGAAAATTTGTAAGTCAATACGCATTAATGTTAACAGCATGATGATTATGAAAAAACCTATGATACAAGAAGGTAAATAACACGTGGGCTGGATGTTTTATGGCGAAATCAGGAAAATGGTAAATTATTCCCCAAGTTCAGAGTACAATAACTCCCAAACTAGAACATTCATTTTCTTGAAAATTTGTAAGTCAATACGCATTAATGTTAACAGCACGACGATTAGGAAAAAACCTATGATACAAGAAGGTAAATAACACGTGGGCTGGATGTTTTATGGCGAAATCAGGAAAATGGTAAATTATTCCCCAAGTTCAGAGTACAATAACTCCCAAACTAGAAAATTCATTTTCTTGAAAATTTGTAAGTCAATACGCATTAATGTTAACAGCATGATGATAAGGAAAAAACCTATGATACAAGAAGGTAAATAACACGTGGGCTGGATGTTTTATGGCGGAATGAGGAAAATGGTAAATTATTCCCCAAGTTCAGAGTACAATAACTCCCAAACTAGAACTTTTATTTTCTTGAAAATTTGTAAGTCAATACGCATTAATGTTAACAGCATGATGATTAGGAAAAAACCTATGATACAAGAAGGTAAATAACACGTGGGCTGGATGTTTTATGGCGAAATCAGGAAAATGGTAAATTATTCCCCAAGTTCAGAGTACAATAACTCCCAAACTAGAACATTCATTTTCTTGAAAATTTGTAAGTCAATACGCATTAATGTTATCAGCATGATGATTAGGAAAAAACCTATGATACAAGAAGGTAAATAACACGTGGGCTGGATGTTTTATGGCGAAATCAGGAAAATGGTAAATTATTCCCCAAGTTCAGAGTACAATAACTCCCAAACTAGAACATTCATTTTCTTGAAAATTTGTAAGTCAATACGCATTAATGTTAACAGCATGATGATTAGGAAAAAACCTATGATACAAGAAGGTAAATAACACGTGGGCTGGATGTTTTATGGCGAAATCAGGAAAATGGTAAATTATTCCCCAAGTTCAGAGTACAATAACTCCCAAACTAGAACATTCATTTTCTTGAAAATTTGTAAGTCAATACGCATTAATGTTATCAGCATGATGATTAGGAAAAAACCTATGATACAAGAAGGTAAATAACACGTGGGCTGGATGTTTTATGGCGAAATCAGGAAAATGGTAAATTATTCCCCAAGTTCAGAGTACAATAACTCCCAAACTAGAACATTCATTTTCTTGAAAATTTGTAAGTCAATACGCATTAATGTTAGCAGCATGATGATTAGGAAAAAACCTATGATACAAGAAGGTAAATAACACGTGGGCTGGATGTTTTATGGCGAAATCAGGAAAATGGTAAATTATTCCCCAAGTTCAGAGTACAATAACTCCCAAACTAGAACATTTATTTTCTTGAAAATTTGTAAGTCAATACGCATTAATGTTAACAGCATGATGATTAGGAAAAAACCTATCATACAAGAAGGTAAATAACACGTGGGCTGGATGTTTTATGGCGGAATGAGGAAAATGGTAAAATATTCCCCAAGTTCAGAGTACAATAACTCCCAAACTAGAACATTCATTTTCTTGAAAATTTGTAAGTCAATACGCATTAATGTTAACAGCATGATGATTATGAAAAAACCTATGATACAAGAAGGTAAATAACACGTGGGCTGGATGTTTTATGGCGAAATCAGGAAAATGGTAAATTATTCCCCAAGTTCAGAGTACAATAACTCCCAAACTAGAACATTCATTTTCTTGAAAATTTGTAAGTCAATACGCATTAATGTTAACAGCATGATGATTAGGAAAAAACCTATAATACAAGAAGGTAAATAACACGTGGGCTGGATGTTTTATGGCGGAATGAGGAAAATGGTAAATTATTCCCCAAGTTCAGAGTACAATAACTCCCAAACTAGAACATTCATTTTCTTGAAAATTTGTAAGTCAATACGCATTAATGTTAACAGCATGATGATTAGGAAAAAACCTATGATACAAGAAGGTAAATAACACGTGGGCTGGATGTTTTATGGCGAAATCAGGAAAATGGTAAATTATTCCCCAAGTTCAGAGTACAATAACTCCCAAACTAGAACATTCATTTTCTTGAAAATTTGTAAGTCAATACGCATTAATGTTAACAGCATGACGATTAGGAAAAAACCTATGATACAAGAAGGTAAATAACACGTGGGCTGGATGTTTTATGGCGAAATCAGGAAAATGGTAAATTATTCCCCAAGTTCAGAGTACAATAACTCCAAAACTAGAACATTCATTTTCTTGAAAATTTGTAAGTCAATACGCATTAATGTTAACAGCATGACAATTAGGAAAAAACCTATGATACAAGAAGGTAAATAACACGTGGGCTGGATGTTTTATGGCGAAATCAGGAAAATGGTAAATTATTCCCCAAGTTCAGAGTACAATAACTCCCAAACTAGAACATTCATTTTCTTGAAAATTTGTAAGTCAATACGCATTAATGTTAACAGCATGATGATTAGGAAAAAACCTATGATACAAGAAGGTAAATAACACGTGGGCTGGATGTTTTATGGCGAAATCAGGAAAATGGTAAATTATTCCCCAAGTTCAGAGTACAATAACTCCCAAACTAGAACATTCATTTTCTTGAAAATTTGTAAGTCAATACGCATTAATGTTAACAGCATGACGATTAGGAAAAAACCTATGATACAAGAAGGTAAATAACACGTGGGCTGGATGTTTTATGGCGAAATCAGGAAAATGGTAAATTATTCCCCAAGTTCAGAGTACAATAACTCCCAAACTAGAACATTCATTTTCTTGAAAATTTGTAAGTCAATACGCATTTATGTTATCAGCATGATGATTAGGAAAAAACCTATGATACAAGAAGGTAAATAACACGTGGGCTGGATGTTTTATGGCGAAATCAGGAAAATGGTAAATTATTCCCCAAGTTCAGAGTACAATAACTCCCAAACTAGAACATTCATTTTCTTGAAAATTTGTAAGTCAATACGCATTAATGTTAACAGCATGACGATTAGGAAAAAACCTATGATACAAGAAGGTAAATAACACGTGGGCTGGATGTTTTATGGCGAAATCAGGAAAATGGTAAATTATTCCCCAAGTTCAGATTACAATTACTCCAAAACTAGAACATTCATTTTCTTGAAAATTTGTAAGTCAATACGCATTAATGTTAACAGCATGACGATTAGGAAAAAACCTATGATACAAGAAGGTAAATAACACGTGGGCTGGATGTTTTATGGCGAAATCAGGAAAATGGTAAATTATTCCCCAAGTTCAGAGTACAATAACTCCCAAACTAGAACATTCATTTTCTTGAAAATATGTAAGTCAATACGCATTAATGTTAACAGCATGATGATTAGGAAAAAACCTATGATACAAGAAGGTAAATAACACGTGGGCTGGATGTTTTATGGCGAAATCAGGAAAATGGTAAATTATTCCCCAAGTTCAGAGTACAATAACTCCCAAACTAGAAAATTCATTTTCTTGAAAATTTGTAAGTCAATACGCATTAATGTTAACAGCATGACGATTAGGAAAAAACCTATGATACAAGAAGGTAAATAACACGTGGGCTGGATGTTTTATGGCGAAATCAGGAAAATGGTAAATTATTCCCCAAGTTCAGAGTACAATAACTCCCAAACTAGAACATTCATTTTCTTGAAAATTTGTAAGTCAATACGCATTAATGTTAACAGCATGAAGATTAGGAAAAAACCTATGATACAAGAAGGTAAATAACACGTGGGCTGGCTGTTTTATGGCGAAATCAGGAAAATGGTAAATTATTCCCCAAGTTCAGAGTACAATAACTCCCAAACTAGAACATTCATTTTCTTGAAAATTTGTAAGTCAATACGCATTAATGTTAACAGCATGATGATTAGGAAAAAACCTATGATACAAGAAGGTAAATAACACGTGGGCTGGATGTTTTATGGCGAAATCAGGAAAATGGTAAATTATTCCCCAAGTTCAGAGTACAATAACTCCCAAACTAGAACATTCATTTTCTTGAAAATTTGTAAGTCAATACGCATTAATGTTAACAGCATGATGATTAGGAAAAAACCTATAATACAAGAAGGTAAATAACACGTGGGCTGGATGTTTTATGGCGGAATGAGGAAAATGGTAAATTATTCCCCAAGTTCAGAGTACAATAACTCCCAAACTAGAACATTCATTTTCTTGAAAATTTGTAAGTCAATACGCATTAATGTTAACAGCATGATGATTATGAAAAAACCTATGATACAAGAAGGTAAATAACACGTGGGCTGGATGTTTTATGGCGAAATCAGGAAAATGGTAAATTATTCCCCAAGTTCAGAGTACAATAACTCCCAAACTAGAACATTCATTTTCTTGAAAATTTGTAAGTCAATACGCATTAATGTTAACAGCACGACGATTAGGAAAAAACCTATGATACAAGAAGGTAAATAACACGTGGGCTGGATGTTTTATGGCGAAATCAGGAAAATGGTAAATTATTCCCCAAGTTCAGAGTACAATAACTCCCAAACTAGAACATTCATTTTCTTGAAAATTTGTAAGTCAATACGCATTAATGTTAACAGCATGATGATTAGGAAAAAACCTATGATACAAGAAGGTAAATAACACGTGGGCTGGATGTTTTATGGCGGAATGAGGAAAATGGTAAATTATTCCCCAAGTTCAGAGTACAATAACTCCCAAACTAGAACTTTTATTTTCTTGAAAATTTGTAAGTCAATACGCAATAATGTTAACAGCATGATGATTAGGAAAAAACCTATGATACAAGAAGGTAAATAACACGTGGGCTGGATGTTTTATGGCGAAATCAGGAAAATGGTAAATTATTCCCCAAGTTCAGAGTACAATAACTCCCAAACTAGAACATTCATTTTCTTGAAAATTTGTAAGTCAATACGCATTAATGTTGTCAGCATGATGATTAGGAAAAAACCTATGATACAAGAAGGTAAATAACACGTGGGCTGGATGTTTTATGGCGAAATCAGGAAAATGGTAAATTATTCCCCAAGTTCAGAGTACAATAACTCCCAAACTAGAACATTCATTTTCTTGAAAATTTGTAAGTCAATACGCATTAATGTTAACAGCATGACGATTAGGAAAAAACCTATGATACAAGAAGGTAAATAACACGTGGGCTGGATGTTTTATGGCGAAATCAGGAAAATGGTAAATTATTCCCCAAGTTCAGAGTACAATAACTCCCAAACTAGAACATTCATTTTCTTGAAAATTTGTAAGTCAATACGCATTTATGTTATCAGCATGATGATTAGGAAAAAACCTATGATACAAGAAGGTAAATAACACGTGGGCTGGATGTTTTATGGCGAAATCAGGAAAATGGTAAATTATTCCCCAAGTTCAGAGTACAATAACTCCCAAACTAGAACATTCATTTTCTTGAAAATTTGTAAGTCAATACGCATTAATGTTAACAGCATGACGATTAGGAAAAAACCTATGATACAAGAAGGTAAATAACACGTGGGCTGGATGTTTTATGGCGAAATCAGGAAAATGGTAAATTATTCCCCAAGTTCAGAGTACAATTACTCCAAAACTAGAACATTCATTTTCTTGAAAATTTGTAAGTCAATACGCATTAATGTTAACAGCATGACGATTAGGAAAAAACCTATGATACAAGAAGGTAAATAACACGTGGGCTGGATGTTTTATGGCGAAATGAGGAAAATGGTAAATTAATACCCAAGTTCAGAGTACAATAACTCCCAAACTAGAACATTCATTTTCTTGAAAATATGTAAGTCAATACGCATTAATGTTAACAGCATGACGATCAGGAAAAAACCTATAATACAAGAAGGTAAATAACACGTGGGCTGGATGTTTTATGGCGAAATCAGGAAAATGGTAAATTATTCCCCAAGTTCAGAGTACAATAACTCACAAACTAGAACATTCATTTTCTTGAAAATTTGTAAGTCAATACGCATTAATGTTAACAGCATGACGATTAGGAAAAAACCTATGATACAAGAAGGTAAATAACACGTGGGCTGGATGTTTTATGGCGAAATCAGGAAAATGGTAAATTATTCCCCAAGTTCAGAGTACAATAACTCCCAAACTAGAAAATTCATTTTCTTGAAAATTTGTAAGTCAATACGCATTTATGTTATCAGCATGATGATTAGGAAAAAACCTATGATACAAGAAGGTAAATAACACGTGGGCTGGATGTTTTATGGCGAAATCAGGAAAATGGTAAATTATTCCCCAAGTTCAGAGTACAATAACTCCCAAACTAGAACATTCATTTTCTTGAAAATTTGTAAGTCAATACGCATTAATGTTAAAAGCATGACGATTAGGAAAAAACCTATGATACAAGAAGGTAAATAACACGTGGGCTGGCTGTTTTATGGCGAAATCAGGAAAATGGTAAATTATTCCCCAAGTTCAGAGTACAATAACTCCCAAACTAGAACATTCATTTTCTTGAAAATTTGTAAGTCAATACGCATTAATGTTAACAGCATGACGATTAGGAAAAAACCTATGATACAAGAAGGTAAATAACACGTGGGCTGGATGTTTTATGGCGAAATCAGGAAAATGGTAAATTATTCCCCAAGTTCAGAGTACAATAACTCCCAAACTAGAACATTCATTTTCTTGAAAATTTGTAAGTCAATACGCATTAATGTTAACAGCATGATGATTAGGAAAAAACCTATAATACAAGAAGGTAAATAACACGTGGGCTGGATGTTTTATGGCGGAATGAGGAAAATGGTAAAATATTCCCCAAGTTCAGAGTACAATAACTCCCAAACTAGAACATTCATTTTCTTGAAAATTTGTAAGTCAATACGCATTAATGTTAACAGCATGATGATTATGAAAAAACCTATGATACAAGAAGGTAAATAACACGTGGGCTGGATGTTTTATGGCGAAATCAGGAAAATGGTAAATTATTCCCCAAGTTCAGAGTACAATAACTCCCAAACTAGAACATTCATTTTCTTGAAAATTTGTAAGTCAATACGCATTAATGTTAACAGCATGAAGATTAGGAAAAAACCTATGATACAAGAAGGTAAATAACACGTGGGCTGGCTGTTTTATGGCGAAATCAGGAAAATGGTAAATTATTCCCCAAGTTCAGAGTACAATAACTCCCAAACTAGAACATTCATTTTCTTGAAAATTTGTAAGTCAATACGCATTAATGTTAACAGCATGATGATTAGGAAAAAACCTATGATACAAGAAGGTAAATAACACGTGGGCTGGATGTTTTATGGCGAAATCAGGAAAATGGTAAATTATTCCCCAAGTTCAGAGTACAATAACTCCCAAACTAGAACATTCATTTTCTTGAAAATTTGTAAGTCAATACGCATTAATGTTAACAGCATGATGATTAGGAAAAAACCTATAATACAAGAAGGTAAATAACACGTGGGCTGGATGTTTTATGGCGGAATGAGGAAAATGGTAAATTATTCCCCAAGTTCAGAGTACAATAACTCCCAAACTAGAACATTCATTTTCTTGAAAATTTGTAAGTCAATAGGCATTAATGTTAACAGCATGATGATTATGAAAAAACCTATGATACAAGAAGGTAAATAACACGTGGGCTGGATGTTTTATGGCGAAATCAGGAAAATGGTAAATTATTTCCCAAGTTCAGAGTACAATAACTCCCAAACTAGAACATTCATTTTCTTGAAAATTTGTAAGTCAATACACATTAATGTTAACAGCACGACGATTAGGAAAAAACCTATGATACAAGAAGGTAAATAACACGTGGGCTGGATGTTTTATGGCGAAATCAGGAAAATGGTAAATTATTCCCCAAGTTCAGAGTACAATAACTCCCAAACTAGAACATTCATTTTCTTGAAAATTTGTAAGTCAATACGCATTAATGTTAACAGCATGATGATTAGGAAAAAACCTATGATACAAGAAGGTAAATAACACGTGGGCTGGATGTTTTATGGCGAAATCAGGAAAATGGTAAATTATTCCCCAAGTTCAGAGTACAATAACTCCCAAACTAGAACATTCATTTTCTTGAAAATTTGTAAGTCAATACGCATTAATGTTAACAGCATGACGATTAGGAAAAAACCTATGATACAAGAAGGTAAATAACACGTGGGCTGGATGTTTTATGGCGAAATCAGGAAAATGGTAAATTATTCCCCAAGTTCAGAGTACAATAACTCCCAAACTAGAACATTCATTTTCTTGAAAATTTGTAAGTCAATACGCATTTATGTTATCAGCATGATGATTAGGAAAAAACCTTTGATACAAGAAGGTAAATAACACGTGGGCTGGATGTTTTATGGCGAAATCAGGAAAATGGTAAATTATTCCCCAAGTTCAGAGTACAATAACTCCCAAACTAGAACATTCATTTTCTTGAAAATTTGTAAGTCAATACGCATTAATGTTAACAGCATGACGATTAGGAAAAAACCTATGATACATGAAGGTAAATAACACGTGGGCTGGATGTTTTATGGCGAAATCAGGAAAATGGTAAATTATTCCCCAAGTTCAGAGTACAATTACTCCAAAACTAGAACATTCATTTTCTTGAAAATTTGTAAGTCAATACGCATTAATGTTAACAGCATGACGATTAGGAAAAAACCTATGATACAAGAAGGTAAATAACACGTGGGCTGGATGTTTTATGGCGAAATCAGGAAAATGGTAAATTATTCCCCAAGTTCAGAGTACAATAACTCCCAAACTAGAACATTCATTTTCTTGAAAATATGTAAGTCAATACGCATTAATGTTAACAGCATGATGATTAGGAAAAAACCTATAATACAAGAAGGTAAATAACACGTGGGCTGGATGTTTTATGGCGAAATCAGGAAAATGGTAAATTATTCCCCAAGTTCAGAGTACAATAACTCACAAACTAGAACATTCATTTTCTTGAAAATTTGTAAGTCAATACGCATTAATGTTAACAGCATGACGATTAGGAAAAAACCTATGATACAAGAAGGTAAATAACACGTGGGCTGGATGTTTTATGGCGAAATCAGGAAAATGGTAAATTATTCCCCAAGTTCAGAGTACAATAACTCCCAAACTAGAAAATTCATTTTCTTGAAAATTTGTAAGTCAATACGCATTAATGTTAACAGCATGACGATTAGGAAAAAACCTATGATACAAGAAGGTAAATAACACGTGGGCTGGATGTTTTATGGCGAAATCAGGAAAATGGTAAATTATTCCCCAAGTTCAGAGTACAATAACTCCCAAACTAGAACATTCATTTTCTTGAAAATTTGTAAGTCAATACGCATTAATGTTAACAGCATGAAGATTAGGAAAAAACCTATGATACAAGAAGGTAAATAACACGTGGGCTTGCTGTTTTATGGCGAAATCAGGAAAATGGTAAATTATTCCCCAAGTTCAGAGTACAATAACTCCCAAACTAGAACATTCATTTTCTTGAAAATTTGTAAGTCAATACGCATTAATGTTAACAGCATGATGATTAGGAAAAAACCTATGATACAAGAAGGTAAATAACACGTGGGCTGGATGTTTTATGGCGAAATCAGGAAAATGGTAAATTATTCCCCAAGTTCAGAGTACAATAACTCCCAAACTATAACATTCATTTTCTTGAAAATTTGTAAGTCAATACGCATTAATGTTAACAGCATGATGATTAGGAAAAAACCTATAATACAAGAAGGTAAATAACACGTGGGCTGGATGTTTTATGGCGGAATGAGGAAAATGGTAAATTATTCCCCAAGTTCAGAGTACAATAACTCCCAAACTAGAACATTCATTTTCTTGAAAATTTGTAAGTCAATACGCATTAATGTTAACAGCATGATGATTATGAAAAAACCTATGATACAAGAAGGTAAATAACACGTGGGCTGGATGTTTTATGGCGAAATCAGGAAAATGGTAAATTATTCCCCAAGTTCAGAGTACAATAACTCCCAAACTAGAACATTCATTTTCTTGAAAATTTGTAAGTCAATACGCATTAATGTTAACAGCACGACGATTAGGAAAAAACCTATGATACAAGAAGGTAAATAACACGTGGGCTGGATGTTTTATGGCGAAATCAGGAAAATGGTAAATTATTCCCCAAGTTCAGAGTACAATAACTCCCAAACTAGAACATTCATTTTCTTGAAAATTTGTAAGTCAATACGCATTAATGTTAACAGCATGATGATTAGGAAAAAACCTATGATACAAGAAGGTAAATAACACGTGGGCTGGATGTTTTATGGCGGAATGAGGAAAATGGTAAATTATTCCCCAAGTTCAGAGTACAATAACTCCCAAACTAGAACTTTTATTTTCTTGAAAATTTGTAAGTCAATACGCATTAATGTTAACAGCATGATGATTAGGAAAAAACCTATGATACAAGAAGGTAAATAACACGTGGGCTGGATGTTTTATGGCGAAATCAGGAAAATGGTAAATTATTCCCCAAGTTCAGAGTACAATAACTCCCAAACTAGAACATTCATTTTCTTGAAAATTTGTAAGTCAATACGCATTAATGTTATCAGCATGATGATTAGGAAAAAACCTATGATACAAGAAGGTAAATAACACGTGGGCTGGATGTTTTATGGCGAAATCAGGAAAATGGTAAATTATTCCCCAAGTTCAGAGTACAATAACTCCCAAACTAGAACATTCATTTTCTTGAAAATTTGTAAGTCAATACGCATTAATGTTAACAGCATGACGATTAGGAAAAAACCTATGATACAAGAAGGTAAATAACACGTGGGCTGGATGTTTTATGGCGAAATCAGGAAAATGGTAAATTATTTCCCAAAGCTCAGAGTACAATAACTCCCAAACTAGAACATTCATTTTCTTGAAAATTTGTAAGTCAATACGCATTAATGTTAACAGCATGACGATTAGGAAAAAACCTATGATACAAGAAGGTAAATAACACGTGGGCTTGATGTTTTATGGCGAAATCAGGAAAATGGTAAATTATTCCCCAAGTTCAGAGTACAATAACTCCCAAACTAGAACATTCATTTTCTTGAAAATTTGTAAGTCAATACGCATTAGTGTTAACAGCATGACGATTAGGAAAAAACCTATGATACAAGAAGGTAAATAACACGTGGGCTGGATGTTTTATGGCGAAATCAGGAAAATGGTAAATTATTCCCCAAGTTCAGAGTACAATTACTCCAAAACTAGAAATTTCATTTTCTTGAAAATTTGTAAGTCAATACGCATTAATGTTAACAGCATGATGATTAGGAAAAAACCTATAATACAAGAAGGTAAATAACACGTGGGCTGGAATGTTTTATGGCGGAATGAGGAAAATGGTAAATTATTCCCCAAGTTCAGAATACAATTACTCCAAAACTAGAAATTTCATTTTCTTGAAAATTTGTAAGTCAATACGCATTAATGTTAACAGCATGATGATTAGGAAAAAACCTATGATACAAGAAGGTAAATAACACGTGGGCTGGATGTTTTATGGCGAAATCAGGAAAATGGTAAATTATTCCCCAAGTTCAGAGTACAATAACTCCCAAACTAGAACATTCATTTTCTTGAAAATTTGTAAGTCAATACGCATTAATGTTAACAGCATGACGATTAGGAAAAAACCTATGATACAAGAAGGTAAATAACACGTGGGCTGGATGTTTTATGGCGAAATCAGGAAAATGGTAAATTATTCCCCAAGTTCAGAGTACAATAACTCCCAAACTAGAAAATTCATTTTCTTGAAAATTTGTAAGTCAATACGCATTAATGTTAACAGCATGACGATTAGGAAAAAACCTATGATACAAGAAGGTAAATAACACGTGGGCTGGATGTTTTATGGCGAAATCAGGAAAATGGTAAATTATTCCCCAAGTTCAGAGTACAATAACTCCCAAACTATAACATTCATTTTCTTGAAAATTTGTAAGTCAATACGCATTAATGTTAACAGCATGACGATTAGGAAAAAACCTATGATACAAGAAGGTAAATAACACGTGGGCTGGATGTTTTATGGCGAAATCAGGAAAATGGTAAATTATTCCCCAAGTTCAGAGTACAATAACTCCCAAACTAGAACATTCATTTTCTTGAAAATTTGTAAGTCAATACGCATTAATGTTATCAGCATGATGATTAGGAAAAAACCTATGATACAAGAAGGTAAATAACACGTGGGCTGGATGTTTTATGGCGAAATCAGGAAAATGGTAAATTATTCCCCAAGTTCAGAGTACAATAACTCCCAAACTATAACATTCATTTTCTTGAAAATTTGTAAGTCAATACGCATTAATGTTAACAGCATGACGATTAGGAAAAAACCTATGATACAAGAAGGTAAATAACACGTGGGCTGGATGTTTTATGGCGAAATCAGGAAAATGGTAAATTATTCCCCAAGTTCAGAGTACAATAACTCCCAAACTAGAACATTCATTTTCTTGAAAATTTGTAAGTCAATACGCATTAATGTTATCAGCATGATGATTAGGAAAAAACCTATGATACAAGAAGGTAAATAACACGTGGGCTGGATGTTTTATGGCGAAATCAGGAAAATGGTAAATTATTCCCCAAGGTCAGAGTACAATAACTCCCAAACTAGAACATTCATTTTCTTGAAAATTTGTAAGTCAATACGCATTAATGTTAACAGCATGACGATTAGGAAAAAACCTATGATACAAGAAGGTAAATAACACGTGGGCTGGATGTTTTATGGCGAAATCAGGAAAATGGTAAATTATTCCCCAAGTTCAGAGTACAATTACTCCAAAACTAGAACATTCATTTTCTTGAAAATTTGTAAGTCAATACGCATTAATGTTAACAGCATGACGATTAGGAAAAAACCTATGATACAAGAAGGTAAATAACACGTGGGCTGGATGTTTTATGGCGAAATCAGGAAAATGGTAAATTATTCCCCAAGTTCAGAGTACAATTACTCCAAAACTAGAACATTCATTTTCTTGAAAATTTGAAAGTCAATACGCATTAATGTTAACAGCATGATGATTAGGAAAAAACCTATGACACAAGAAGGTAAATAACACGTGGGCTGGATGTTTTATGGCGAAATCAGGAAAATGGTAAATTATTCCCCAAGTTCAGAGTACAATTACTCCAAAACTAGAACATTCATTTTCTTGAAAATTTGTAAGTCAATACGCATTAATGTTAACAGCATGACGATTAGGAAAAAACCTATGATACAAGAAGGTAAATAACACGTGGGCTGGATGTTTTATGGCGAAATGAGGAAAATGGTAAATTATTCCCCAAGTTCAGAGTACAATAACTCCCAAACTAGAACATTCGTTTTCTTGAAAATTTGTAAGTCAATACGCATTAATGTTAACAGCATGACGATTAGGAAAAAACCTATGATACAAGAAGGTAAATAACACGTGGGCTGGATGTTTTATGGCGAAATGAGGAAAATGGTAAATTAATACCCAAGTTCAGAGTACAATAACTCCCAAACTAGAACATTCATTTTCTTGAAAATTTGTAAGTCAATACGCATTAATGTTAACAGCATGACGATTAGGAAAAAACCTATGATACAAGAAGGTAAATAACACGTGGGCTAGATGTTTTATGGCGAAATCAGGAAAATGGTAAATTATTCCCCAAGTTCAGAGTACAATAACTCCCAAACTAGAACATTCATTTTCTTGAAAATTTGTAAGTCAATACGCATTAATGTTAACAGCATGATGATTAGGAAAAAACCTATGATACAAGAAGGTAAATAACACGTGGGCTGGATGTTTTATGGCGAAATCAGGAAAATGGTAAATTATTCCCCAAGTTCAGAGTACAATAACTCACAAACTAGAACATTCATTTTCTTGAAAATTTGTAAGTCAATACGCATTAATGTTAACAGCATGACGATTAGGAAAAAACCTATGATACAAGAAGGTAAATAACACGTGGGCTGGATGTTTTATGGCGAAATCAGGAAAATGGTAAATTATTCCCCAAGTTCAGAGTACAATAACTCCCAAACTACAACATTCATTTTCTTGAAAATTTGTAAGTCAATACGCATTAATGTTAACAGCATGACGATTAGGAAAAAACCTATGATACAAGAAGGTAAATAACACGTGGGCTCGATGTTTTATGGCGAAATCAGGAAAATGGTAAATTATTCCCCAAGTTCAGAGTACAATTACTCCCAAACTAGAACATTCATTTTCTTGAAAATTTGTAAGTCAATACGCATTAATGTTATCAGCATGATGATTAGGAAAAAACCTATGATACAAGAAGGTAAATAACACGTGGGCTGGATGTTTTATGGCGAAATCAGGAAAATGGTAAATTATTCCCCAAGGTCAGAGTACAATAACTCCCAAACTAGAACATTCATTTTCTTGAAAATTTGTAAGTCAATACGCATTAATGTTAACAGCATGACGATTAGGAAAAAACCTATGATACAAGAAGGTAAATAACACGTGGGCTGGATGTTTTATGGCGAAATCAGGAAAATGGTAAATTATTCCCCATGTTCAGAGTACAATTACTCCAAAACTAGACAATTTATTTTCTTGAAGATTAGTAAGTCAATACGTCTTAATGTTAGTAGCATGATGATTAGGAAAAACCCTATGATACAAGAAGTTTAATAACACGTGGGCTGAATGTTTAATTGCGAAATCAGGAAAATGTTAAATTATTCCCTAAGTTCAGGGTACAATTACTCCCAAACTAGACCTATCATTTTCTTGAAAATTTGTAAATCAATACGTATTAATGTTAGTTGCATGGTGATTAGGAAAAAACCTATGATACAAGAAGTTAAATAACACGTGGGCTAGATGTTTTATGGCGAAATCAGGAAAATGATAAATTATTCCCTAAGTTCAGAGTACAATTACTCCCAAACTAGACCTATCACTTTCTTGAAAATTTGTAAATCAATACGTATTAATGTTATAGCATGATGAATAGGAAAAACCTATGATACAAGAAGTTAAATAACACGTGGGCTGGATGTTTTATGGCGAAATCCGGAAAATGTTAAATTATTCCCCAAGTTCAGAGTACAATTACTCCCAAACTAGACCATTCATTTTCTTGACAATTTGTAACTCAATACGTATTAATGTTATTAGCATGAAGGTTAGGAAAAACCCTATGATATAAAAAGGTAAATAACACGTGGGCTGGATGTTTTATGGCGAAATCAGGATAATGGTAAATTATTCCCTAAGTTCAGAGTACAATTACTCCCAAACTCGAACATTCCTTTTCTTGAAAATTTTTAATTCAATAGGTATTAATGTTAATAGCTTGATAAATACGAAAAAATCTATGATACAAGAAGGTAAATAACACGTGAGCTGGATGTGTTATGGCGAAATCAGGAAAAAGGTAAATTATTCCATAAGTTCAGAATACAATTACTCACAAACTAGAATATTCATTTCTTGAAAATTTCTTAATCATTTCTTATTAATGTTACTAACATGATGACGTGGAGAAAGCCTATGATATAAAACGGTAAATATCCCGTGGGCTGGATGTTTTATGGCGAAATCAGGAAAATGTTAAATTATTCCCAATGTTCAGAGTACTTTTACACCCAAATTAGAAAATTCATTTTCTTGAACATTTCATAATCACTACGTATTAATGTCACTAATAAGATGACGAGGAGAAAACCGATGATACAAGAATATAAACAGCCCGTGGGCTGTATGTTATTTACCTTCTTGAATCATAAGTTTTTTCCTAATCATAATGCTATTGACATAAATACGTGTTGACTTACAAATTTTGAAGAAAATGAATGTTCTAGTTTGGGAGTAATTGTACTCTAAACTTGGGGAATAATTTACCATTTTCATGATTTCGCCATAAAACATCTAGCCCACGTGTTATTTACCTTCTTGTATCATATGTTTTTTCCTAATCATCATGCTGTTAACTATAATGCGTATTGACTTACAAATTTTCAAGAAAATGAATGTTCTAGTTTGGGAGTAATTGTACTCTGAACTTGGGGAATAATTTCACATTTTCCTGATTACTCCACAAAACATCCAGCCCAGGTGTTATTTACCGTCTTATATCATAGGTTTTCTCCTCGTCGTCAAGTTAGTATCTTAAATGTGTAGTGATTAAATACTTTTCAAGAAAATGAATGTTCTAGTATGGGAGTAATTGTAATCTGAACTTAGGGAATAATTTACCATTTTCCTGATTTCGCCATAAAACATCCAGCCCACGTGTTATATACCTTCTTGTATCATAAATTTTTTTCCTAATAATCATGCTTATAACATTAATGCGTATTGACTTACAAATTTTCAAGAAAATGAACGTTCTAGTTTGGGTGTAATTGTACTCTGAATTTGGGGAATAATTTAACATTTTCCTGATTTCGCCACAAAACATTCAGCCCACGTGTTATTTACCGTCTTATGTCATAGGTTTTCTCCTCGTCGTCAAGTTAGTATCTTTAATGTGCAGTGATTACAAAATTTTCAAGAAAATGAATGTTCTTGTATGGGAGTAATTGTACTCTGAACTTGGGGAATAATTTAACAATTTCCTGATTTCACCATAAAACATCAAGCCCACGGGTTATTTACCTTCTTTTATCATAGGTTTTTTCCTAATCGTCATGCTGTAAACATTAATACGTATTGACTTAAACATTTTCATGAAAATGAATGTTCTAGTTTGGGAGTAATTGTACTCTGAACTTAGGGATTAATTTACCATTTTCCTGTTTTCGCCATAAAACATCCAGCCCACGTGTTAT
Organism: Ceriagrion tenellum; assembly: GCA_963169105.1. Lineage (NCBI taxonomy): Eukaryota > Metazoa > Arthropoda > Insecta > Odonata > Coenagrionidae > Ceriagrion > Ceriagrion tenellum. The sequence continues at coordinate 2,631,570 of OY720645.1, forward strand.
TTTCTTCTTGTATCATAGGTTTTTTCCTAATCATCATGCTGTTAACATTAATACGTATTGACTTAAACATTTTCAAGAAAATGAATGTTCTAGTTTGGGAGTTATTGTACTCTGAACTTGGGGAATAATTTACCATTTTCCTGATTTCGCCATAAAACATCGAGCCCACGTGTTATTTACCTTCTTGTATCATAGGTTTTTTCCTAATCGTCATGCTGTTAACATTAATGCGTATTGACTTACAAATTTTCAAGAAAATGAATGTTCTAGTTTTGGAGTAATTGTACTCTGAACTTGGGGAATAATTTACCATTTTCCTGATTTCGCCATAAAACATCCAGCCCACGTGTTATTTACCTTCTTTTATCATAGGTTTTTTCCTAATCATCATGCTGTTAACATTAATGCGTATTGACTTACAAATTTTCAAGAAAATGAATGTTCTAGTTTTGGAGTTATTGTACTCTGAACTTGGGGAATAATTTACCATTTTCCTCATTTCGCCATAAAACATCCAGCCCACGTGTTATTTACCTTCTTTTATCATAGGTTTTTTCCTAATCGTCATGCTGTTAACATTAATGCGTATTGACTTACAAATTTTCAAGAAAATGAATGTTCTAGTTTTGGAGTAATTGTACTCTGAACTTGGGGAATAATTTACCATTTTCCTCATTTCGCCATAAAACATCCAGCCCACGTGTTATTTACCTTCTTTTATCATAGGTTTTTTCCTAATCGTCATGCTGTTAACATTAATGCGTATTGACTTACAAATTTTCAAGAAAATGAATGTTCTAGTTTGGGAGTAATTGTACTCTGAACTTGGGGAATAATTCAACATTTTCCTGATTTCGCCATAAAACATTCAGCCCACGTGTTATTTACCTTCTTGTATCATAGGTTTTTTCCTAATCGTCATGCTGTTAACATTAATGCGTATTGACTTACAAATTTTCAAGAAAATGAATGTTCTAGTTTTGGAGTAATTGTACTCTGAACTTGGGGAATAATTCAACATTTTCCTGATTTCGCCATAAAACATTCAGCCCACGTGTTATTTACCTTCTTGTATCATAGGTTTTTTCCTAATCATCATGCTGTTAACATTAATGCGTATTGACTTACAAATTTTCAAGAAAATGAATGTTCTAGTTTGGGAGTAATTGTACTCTGAACTTGGGGAATAATTTACCATTTTCCTGATTTCGCCATAAAACATCCAGCCCACGTGTTATTTACCTTCTTGTATCATAGGCTTTCCCCACGTCATCATGTTAGTAACATGATTACTTTTTCATTTTGAAATAGTGATGAAAAATAATGTTCTACATTGGGAGTATGTGTTTTTCGGATTTCCGAAAATGTTTTTATTCTAGGTTTTGCAGCATTTTATCTAATCCATGCCTCGTTAACTATTAATTTTCATTGTTTTCTCCATACTTCATTAGTATAAATTATTAAATTTTAGTGTTTAATTTCCCAACATTTTTTTTAGGTAGGATTTTTAGTGCATTGTTTTTGTAGAGAAATTAATAATTTATCCTTTTGCGGTACATTATCCTATGCATGGTCCTTAATCCTTTTTTACTTTTATGTTCCTCGCGAAGTTTTTTGCGGAATGCTTTCCGCTTATAATACTTTTTATTTATAAAGTGAATTTTATAGTAAGGGTATGCGAGTAGTTTTTATAGGATATATAAATTCTTTCTTTTCTAGCGTAATATCCAGCCCTCGGTCTAATAATTGGTAGTTATTTCGCAGCCGACAGTCTTAACCCTGCAAAAAGAATAAATTATCCTTTATTACCCGTAATTTCCTTCCATTATCCTTTTTTTCTTTTTATCTGAATGGTATATGTAATAAAATTGAAATGAGTTTAATTTATGAATAGAGGTGAATTATTTACTGTTGGTACTGGAGACTTCAACGGACGATTTACTTTATTTGGGCTGTGGGCTGGTTACGTTGGGCTGTGGGCTAAGGTAACGGTAGTTCGCCAATCATCTTTGGATGATTAGCTAGTCCTTCTGCTTCAGTAAAAGATTCTATAAGCGATGCGCATAATGTTTACGATATATTTAAGATGTTTAGACCTTTAATTTATAATGGCTTTAGAAAATATGGTGTGGTATCCAACGGAAATAGCCTTCCTTAAGGTTATATGGCATCATTAATCTACTAGCGTTAACCAGAGAGTGGCTGAAATCAGCCAATTGGCAAATATTAAGGCAAAATATTAGTTATCCGTTCTAGATGCTGCAACCGCGGGGAGAACATTTTCAGGTTGTGGCTATTGTTTATTGCATGTTCGGACAGTGGAGCTGATCACGCATAAATGCCGATATGGCATTGCCTAACGAGTTAAACAACGACCAAATTACATATGTCACTCGATCGAATGTAAGAACCAAGCATAATATAATTCTTGAATTGTGTGGCAAGGCTTTTTCTCAACTCATTTCAATAAATATGTATTTCAGATTGAGGCGTTGCACGTTAGCTCGACGAATACGGTTATAGAGAAACTACTGTCATCAAATAAGCATTAAGAAATAATTACATACTAATCTTTGACCAAATCTATCAATATATAGCACGAATCATTCTAATGAGTAAGAAAATGTTAGTTTTTCCGATTACATGCAAATACTGCAGTGTCAATGTTATTGTACGCCCAACACCTTTCATTTGTTTTCTCGCCGCCTACCCTTGAAGGCATGGCAGGTAATGTCAATGCTTTAAAATTTCGAATATGTTTAGAAAAGATATGAAACTTTTACTACTAGCGCATCTGGTTTTGCCACCCGCGAACTACACGCATCTTTTCAAGGAATGTTTTCCGTGGCGGTCGCCAGGTGGCAGGGCACATCAAGATTTTAATAGTTCCTTATTTTTTCATATTCCTTGGTCTAATTACGTCATTGGCTTCAGCTATTTCAGTATTGTGCGCGAGGCAGAATATTAGGAGAGCCAGTGAAATTCATGCAAATTAAAATGTATAAAGTAGAATCGCGAGCATGAATTGCTACTGAAAATGCAACCCATGAAAGTTGCGATCCATTTAATTCAAAGGAATCTCACACAATGAAGGCAAATTGCACGAAATGCACTGTTCTTGTCACTGTTCTACGTCGCGCTTTAAGCTGATGCCTAGAAATCTCCATCCCTTGACCTGTTTTTTTACGCCGAGATGAGGAAGAATGAGGCTCTGTAAACATGACCGGAAAGTCAACACAGGAATACACAGATATTAAATGCATTTGATTGTTTATTTAACTATTCCCAACGGAAAGTGTTGTCGCAACATACTAAAACATAATAAATTCAAATTTCAAAACAATACAATTCAAAGAAATACGGCACTGAAACAGAAATATTTTGTTCTTTGTCCTCCTTACATACAAATTGGCCTCATACAGAAGCCTCCACAAACTTGCGTACAAACAGAGGCAACAGTATTCGTGTGAATAGGAGGATCAACCACCCTCCAAATTCCACGATGCTCAAGCTTTATCACTGATTGGAAAAGTGTTATCATCACTGTAGACACTGCCCTGTGATCCGCTCATAAGGTATGAACACCCTATGTACATTGCATCACTATAACAGGTGCACCCTGAAATAATTGACAGTACCTAGGAAAACACAAATCACGTTACAGAAGACCCCTATGAATGAGTCCTGAGGCACAAGACTCAAAGTTGAATTCCCATTAGCCAATCATTTCTCCTAAGCACTTGCTCAATCGACAAGGCTCAGAGCAGAGTCCATCAATACGAATGCATTTAACACTCCTTTTCACAAAACCAATAACAGAAGGTAGAGGAGAAGTCCACAGAGTCCTTTAGTTTCTGAGTGACCAGTGCACACACCACTGAGGTCCACAGATAAAAGTCACTATTTAATAACTGACAACGGGTTTACACATAATCACTGGGTATAGGTATCACTGAAGGTCCCTCTAAACCTGAGTCCTGAGGTAAAAGACCAAAAGCTGAATTCCCATCAGTCCATCAGTAAACAGTATCACTTGTTCAATGAACAAAGTTCAGCACAGGTTCCATGAAGAAGAATACATGTAGGACTCCATTTCGTAAAAATAACTGAGAATGAAAAAACTAAGAGGAAAAGTCCAAGGAGTCCATTAGCTCATGAGTGAGCAGTGCACACACCACTGAGTGTCCCCAGAAAATATTCACCGTTAAATACTTAACAGTGGGTTAACACAATATCTTTGGATACACATATCACAGAAGGCCCCAAGAACAATGAGTCCTGAGACAGAAGACCCATAGTTAAATCCCCATCAGACAATCAGTTCTCCAAAGCACTTATTCAATCTACAAGGCTCGAGTCCATAAATACAAATGCATATAACACTCTTTTTAATAAAACCAAGGAGAATGACAGAACTTAGAGGAGTTCATACAGACAATATCAATCAAGTGACATAAATAGTGGACATTATCAGGTCACCTAGAGGCCTAATAATAGGAACACTATGAGATGTTTAACACACAATAAACAATTAAAATGAAGTGGATAGACCCATGATACATTTCTGAGAAAGTTAGAAGATATATAATATATCAAAATGTACAACAAATGTTGGGTCTAAAGTGTCACAGTAAAGGAAAGATGTACATAGGTACTGTTAAGGTAACAGGGAACAACCCATGTGAAATGGAGAGCCACTCAATTTCAAAGGAATGGCTATCACATGAAAGATTTTAATGAACATCATGACAATTAATAAATTTCATTTCTGGCCACTTAAATATTGAGTACAGAGGACAGTGCCCAAAATGAAATGGATGATAGCACAAATATAAGGAAAAATATTGATATCAGCACACCACTGGACAAAATAGGTATTCTGTTCTAAGATAAGGCAGACGAAAAAACACCTTAAACACTAAAAAAACACCTTAAATACATCAAGCAGCACAATCTTTTAAAGAACAACAATATACTTAAAACATCAGAACTTACACATTAAGTACTTCATCAAAGAAATTCAACACCAAAATCAATAACAGAACAAATGCCAAACTGAATCAGTATCACATGAGGCACAGAAACAGAAAAGATTGCTAAATATAGTACTCCTAAGAGCCATTGAAATGAACGCAAAAAGAGAAAGGTGCAAACATTATTCTATCGACAGACTCAAAAACCAAAGAGGTGGCACATTAGCACAAAATGCATACCAACACCATAAAAATACAAAATATCATATATGTCAAGTTGCAGTATAGAAGCACTAAAAGGATTTTAGATTGGTTCTAGATTTTAGGTCGGTGGAGTGCATGACACATGCATCCCATCCGATGGTGAGATGTACCGACCCCTAAGCACCGGCCTACTTTGCCAGAGAGGGCACTAGGTCATGGATTTGGAGATATTGGTTCATGTGGGGAAGGCATTCGCAGGGAATAGTCAAGGAGAATGCATCGGACAGAAAGTCTGCGTCTTTTAGGACCGACCAAAAATGGGAAAAAGGTTGGGTCGGCAGGGAAAACGAAGAGAAAGGCTAGCCGAAAGTGCCCAAGAGACAGGAAATGGAGGTGGAGGGGGGGATGGGGAGGAGAAAAAGGGTACCGCAGGGTGGGGTCTCACCATACCCGGGTCGGCAACCTCGAGCCTGTTTATTGCCTTTTCCATCCCTTACAGGGAAAGGGAAAATGACAAGCGAGATATATGAAGGTGAAAGTAAATCAGCTGCATTTACACTTTTCCTAGTATGGTTCCGTCAAAAAATCGCTACACTAAAATATTGTTTTAAGATATAAGGAAAGCTAGGTGGTTAATTATGTCATTATTAACACGTATGCTACGGATGAGTGGCAAAAAATATTTATCCGGAATTACCTCCCAACTGTAAATGCATACATAGGGAAACCGAGCGTAAGCACTGCAACCTGTAGAAAACATAAACGGAACTATGACACCGTAGAGTACACAATCGTAGTAAAATAACAGTCAATTCCTTTCCGATGTTTTAAGATCACTTGTTAGAAGGAAACCGTGACAATAATATTCACCCATGGTGCATCACTGAAAAACTTTTCCGGCAACCCACTCTCCTTTAACATTATTAACATTAACAACGAAAATGTGGGAAATATGACGAACAAAAGTCTTCAAGCCTTATCGTTAGGAAAAGCACCCTTAAGTATTGAATTCTAGTTCACTCTGGGTTGGCGCCTACAGTTTCGCAGAAAGTCATTATAACACAATCTACCGAAATTATCATACAACAAGTAATAACGTTATAGCGCTCGGCTAATCCATTGAATCTTCATCTGATTGACTTCATACTGCACTTTCTAAGTTTCTGCCATACAAGGAAACAATTAAAATATATTCATCTGAGAAGTGGCAAACAAAGAGCATCCCTAGCTTCTATTTGATAGACATTTAAAGCACACGATATGGGAAATATACCTAAGAATGACGAATAATACACCTGCAAGGGAAATGAAAGGGGTAAACGTTCAAATACAAACAACAACAAATCAAGATAAAGACAAGTAGGCAAGAATATACGGTTGAAATATGCTATACTACCTGAAGATACATATATATTCATGGGAGAATGGAAATGTTTCCGAAACTAGTTTAAGCGAATGCTTAAGGTGTAGCCATCAACTATTACAAAAAGCGTGCCAAAAGTGTACATTGCTTACCTATCTAGAGATCTTAATATTTCTAATTAAATAATATTTCTTCCCCACGTCTGCACCGCAGCCCCTTACAGCGCACTTACACCGCATGGTCTACTTGCCGCGGAGAACCCGTAACTGCAGTAAAATAAATTTATAATTAAAGGTAGAAGGAATGAGCACTCTTAGCGAAACACCAAGTGACCAAGTAAATAATGATTGCCTACATGACACAACCTTAGAACGATGACAATGCATCAATTCTTGAACATGATCACTTTACTTGAAGGTCAAGGCAGCCTCATGCAGTAACGGACGTAAGTAATACTCTACTACGATAGTGACAGTTAACTGGCAACTTACCGCTGAAGATGGTGACGATGAACACGGTTTTGTAAGGGCCCAACACAGGAGGTAATGCCGTAGAAAACTTCTCGACCGCTTCACACTAGCACAAAACCGCTCACACCAGAAGCTAGATGCTGACTAAGGAGAATTTGAATCATAAACGCCCGCCGAAGGAGGTCGTAGTACCAGGGCCATAAGCAGATGGCACAGAACGCAGTCGAATTTTTCCCCGCAAGCTTGAACTGGGCTGCTTGAAGGGTCCGCCGCTACCGGCCGCAGCGAAAACCATCGTTTTCCCCGCCGCCGTCGACCCATGAAGCCGGCCAGCGGGGTAGTGTTCACACTATCCCGCTTTATCCCGCACACTTTAGCGGGATAGTGTTCACACTATTCCGCTAAATTCTCTGTTGGTTTGTGTTGCTTTGCTTCTTTCCTGAGAGTCTCATCCAGCAAAACGCTCTGTGTGCACTTCAACGGTTCATTTCTTCTTAAACGTAAGTGACGACTTCATTTAATTCTCAATTCTCTTGTTAGTCATCGGTTGTGTTAGTCCTCAGTGTTGCGTTCCAAATCTCCTAAATTACAAATATAATGTGCATACTTTGGTTACTGAAAGAATGTTTATCGCAAATAATAAAGATTAACAATAGCATACCAAAATTTGCTCTCTAAATGGTAAAGTACAAGCAATGTTGGAAAGATTGACAATTCTTCTGTTTTATCGAATGTATCATTCAGATCCGTCAAATATTCATGAAGAACGGTGTTCTCCAAATTAAGTTTCTTTTCAGGTAGAAAGACTAATGATCTTTGCCAGTCATTGTGGGTTAGCAGTGTATTAAACATGTCGCCATGGAAGAAGTTCTTCCATGATGTCGCCTTTCAAGCTTGGGCTACAAATTGGTGAAAATGTTGATCAACGGAAATCGAATCGAGAAGAACAAATGCCTGCTCGTATCCGTATAATTCACGATAACCACCGTCAAAATTTAATACTTGAGACGTGGTACATTTTTGGTGATAAATGTTGACCGTATAGTGAATATAAGCTCACTTCAACAACAAGATTCCGCACATTAAATACACAATTCAAATCGCATGCTCAAACAACTTCAAACATATGCATATATGTATAATACGAATACTTGGAATACAACACCTCAACAATCATAAATTTTATCTGATCCAGGCAATGCGTTGGAGACTGTTTTCCGAGGAAAAAACAAGAAATGCTCTGATGCCAACGACTTCTTCGATATGTTGATCGATTAAATCGCCAAAACTTGTGATGCAAATGTAAATGCAGATCGATCTCTGTGCACCGTTCACAGCAATTACTGCGTTAAATACTGAATATTATTGGCTACCGAGATAAATTAAGAATAAATATTCACTCAAAAATAACTTATGCCGCAACAAAGAAAAATATGACAATTCAGAACCAAACAATTTCTCAATAAAATGTGCGTAATATTTACAAATCCACAACATTAAAAAAATGGCACGACCCGGGTTTCAGTGCATTAGCACTGAATCACATCAGGTGAAGAGGTAACTTACGGATCCCGGTCAGTAAGGCCGTTTTCGAACTTGGCAAATCAAGCAATCTTGCCTTGAAACCTAGGCCGTTTCCGAACTTAACTTGATATCAAGATATCTTGATACCTAGGCAAGCAAAGTGAAATCCTTACTTGACACTTTCGTAAGCCCTTTTACAATGGAAGAGACACCATGCGGCCTTCATCTCGTAAAACATACGAAAAGCGCCATCCGTGTCCATCATTATTGTGGGTGATTGAAGTGGATTATTTCTTAAAAATGCTTACCAACCTTATACGACAAATTAAAAGAGAATATTATTTTTTAAATCTTATTGCTTGTGAATAAAATAATTCTCATATACCATAATATGGTGATTAACTATTATGATTCGATTACTTGGGGCTGCTAAATTGGACGACATATCGCTCACTGTATTTCACCAAAATCAACGTCTTTATGCAAAAAAAGGCAGTATAATATGTTTTGCCTATAAGAAAAAACACGTGACAATATATTAATGCATTACACTCCGAACTAACTACGGCGATCTTCGACTGTTGACTGATAAATACGCGCGTTGTAACTAACATAATTAAGCTGAAAACAAATTACATTTACTCTAAAGGTTTATTGTCCCATTTCTTTGATGAATGCTGTGAAAACCTCTCCAATGTTAACGTTATTAACAATTATTATGTTCGTTAGGTAAAAATAATGCTGCCAATGAAATTATGGCTACCTTAGAGTACTTTCCATCGGACCATAATTCTTTCATATAATTTCTTTCATCATTATTTCATTTCTTTTCCTTCCACAGTAAGGAAGATAGATTTTGTAGGTTCAATGAAGTAAACAAGGACGGTACATTTACAATGTATGGAATTATTCACACAACTATTAGCAACTAACTATCTTTTATCAGTATATTCACATTTGAAAAGCCTTTAAATATAACGAATTCATCAATTTTTCCGAAAAAAAATAATAAATATCACACAATTATACGTAGTAATGATAAAATAGTATCCATTTGAAAGTTTCTTCACTACTATCTTCCGTACAAGCCCATATTATCACACCCCGAGTTCTAACTTGAAACCTAGCGAGCATAACAATAGTCTCCTTTTTCGTTGATTTGGTATCTTTCCTCGATAGCTAGTGAACAAGCGCATGGTGATGACTTGTCCATGACGTCATAGCTTTCGATGCGTACTAGGTTTCAAGGCAAGATGCTAGATTTGCCAAGTTCGAAAACGGCCCAAGTCACTCTTCTTATCATTTCGAACGTAGATTGGCGCCGAACTCAACAGGTAAGGAATCAGAGTTAATAGGACGCTACCTCTTTGGGGAGTGGATGTAAAACGTTCTATCTTCTACCATTTTTGCTAAAACTAAACTACATATATTTCAGTTACTTCTGGAATATTGTGCTGCACTCTGGATTATTCATTTTAAAAAATATATGCATCTATATAGTAAGCATGCCTCGAAATCTGTTATATATTTTCTAATTTCACACTTTTCTGCGCTGTTTGTACGTTATAACGGTTCTTTAGCCATTCCTTGTTTTTTTTATACGTTGTCTTTCCAAGGAGGACAAGATGGATGGCTTTGACTACGCGTACGGCCGTTTGTTGCGTCATCTCGTCAACAGCGGCCAGTTCAAACGCGCGCACGATGATAAAATCGCCAGCGTCCTCAGGGAGATATTCGAGGGACTATCATCGGCCGGAAGTGGCGGCGGGCGAATTCCGGCGCTTCCGCCCTCTCAAGATGGCGGATCCGTGGCGTCCACGTCCCAGTCTGCCGAGTTACCAGTCGTCATGGAAACTGTAAGCATTGCGCTCAGAAAAATAACCATTAATCCTTTCCATGAAATCACGCGATGAATATGAAACCATACTGCTTCCACCGAGTTCGTTGAAAATCAATACGGACTCACTTTCCGCAGATTGGTATTACCAGTTATAATCACACCATTTTGGTGGCATGTTTTAGAATTATATCAACTTCATTCCACGGTAAAACTCCACGTGGTCCACAATTTACATACTCTCATTTGCATTTTCCGAAACACACCTGGTGTCTCACATTCAAATATCTCTCATGAAGTTCAACAACTAAAAAACAAACATTATTGAACACAAAAAAACATGGTCGGACACAAAAACAAAAGATAATGAAAACATTGAGGTGCATATCCTCAAACATAACAAAAGAAAACAAATTTATAAATCCAGAAACGCAAAATTCAGCCAATTGTTCATCACTCCCTCTCACTGCTAAGACTTTTCTCCCATATAATACAAAACAACAAAAACTGAATATTGCACTTATTTCAACCCATAAATACTACAGAGCATTTGTGCACAGTCAACTGAATAAGACATTTAATAATTCCACAGCAATATTTTCTGAGGAAAAATATATGTTCAACATAAGTTGAACACATACATATGTTAGACATATGTATGTTGTGTTTCTCTCACAGGTTCCTGAAAAACATATGATTTAACATCACAATGCCTGATCCTTTCTGTCACACTGTCTGCATTTGACATATCTCTTATCTGCTCATTGCCACAAAATATGACACAGGTCTTAGAAGTTGATGATTTTGGCAAATATCCGAATAAAAAGTAATCAATCGTTTGATTCCACTTGGCTCATCTACTTTTTCCTCAGTATTTTTTTATGTACAGGAAGTCTCTTCTAGGTAGCATTCTTCCATGTGACAGCATCTTCTGCCATTATAATTGTGTAGCCAGTTATAGATTTTCCCTTACTCTTAAGTTTACCCCAACTTGTAATGTTGGGTAGTACTCGCATATCGTGGATGTAATGATGATGGTGTGTTGTTCGTTACCACAGCAGAAGTCCGAGCACGTGTTGCTGAAATCATTGGAGATCCTCGGGACGTCGTGCATGATGGAGGGTCTCCTCTCGCACGCGTACACGTGCTTCAAGATGGCGCACACTTACTACGCGGACCGCTTCGACCGGAACTTCATGAAGACGAGGGAGTTGAGGCGCAAGATGGCGCGGGTGCTGTTGGAGAGCGGTCGTTACGATCTAGTACTGTCCGAGCTGAGGGGCGACGCCCAATTGGACGCCTACGGGACGACGCTCGACGCCGAGACGACGCTCTTCATCAAGTATGCCATTGGACGCTCCCTGGTGGCCACCGGAAGGACGCTAGAAGCCGTCCCTTACCTCACGCAGCGATACATTGGAGCCATGAACTGCGACAAAAGGGTGTGTCTCCTATGGTATTAATAGCGGTTCATCAATGCCACGCTTATGAACGCTTTCCGATATGTTTTTGTTTTCAATTCGGTGATGCGAATCACAGAATTCGGTGATTCGATGATGAAAATAATGTCTCTTTGGACTGTATTCATATTTAAAATCGTTTTTTTTGCGAATGAAGAAAGGTTCAAAAACTTATTTAGCTGAGTACTCTTATTTAATCAAGCCATTTGTCTGTTTGAAATGCACTCTAAAATTTTGAAACATTTTCACCATGGTTCAAACAAAATGTTTTCCGGGTTGAAATATTTTTATAATTTTGGATGTTTTACAATACATTTACTTTTAATTCAACTTTTTGAAAATTATGCATGAGTTGTATTTCGATGGTGATGTTTAGAGTATTTTGTCAAATTTAAATTATTATTTTAAACAATCTATCCTTACGTATTTAGAAAGTGATGGAGATTTTGAGTCACAGCTAGTGTTACAATCATTAGCATACTTCATGAATTACGTAGCAATTTAAATAAATATTACAAACATATTTTTACAGTTGTATAAGCACTATCTTCCGTAATATAGCAGGTGGTACAAAAACGGCAACAATCACAATAAATTCCTCTTTTTACCAGCATTAAAACTAATGTAATGATAGTATTTTAGGCTACCATAAAAGAAACTTGGTGATTTTGAGGAATCCTTTAATCGGATAATACTTTTCATTAATGTACTACAATATTGTCATAAGGGTCTGAATAGTCTGACTTTAAATACAACTCTGCTATTGTTTGCCGTCGGGAGTTTAGTTCCTAATTTATCTAAATATCACGAATTTTACAGGTAAACATGGATGTTCTCATGTCCATATTCAAGATCATAATGGAGCAGTTGATGGGGAGCCGGGTGGATTTCGCAATACAGGTGGCAGACGGAGTCCTGAGCTCTTTCTTCGGTCGATTCCGCAAGGGGGACTGCCCCTCCGAAGTGTTCGACTTCGCCTCCTGCTTCTCATGCCAACTGATAGCCAAGGATTACAAGAAACAGTTCCGTCGACTGTACCACTGCGCCGTGGACCTTCACGCAAACATTAGCACCGCCGACAGCTTCCTGCTTGCGTCGGTCATCGGCTGTTCCTTCCCTCAGGGCACGGTGGAGTTCCGGATGAACATGGACCACATCTGTCTCCTGCATAGTCAGCTGCTGGCCAAAGTCAGCAAGGACGATCGGTTCGCGTTGGGCAGGCTGAAGGTCACGACGAAGCTGGTTTACATCTGGGAGCGATGGGAGAGGGCCGTCAAAATACTGCTCGACACTTTCAACCACGTCTCCGAGTTCCTCAGTCCGGACGATCAGTATCACGAATTCTTCCTGGAGACGGCGAACGGAAGGCTGTGGTCGAATGACTGAAGACGGATAAAACGAGATTAAGCTCCTAATATTTTGAGATTTTTTTCTATAATTTTATCGCGAAAACACTCATTAGTGCCACTGCGTATTGAATGGCAAGTTTGAAGGTACCTGTTCCAATACAATATGCGCTCAAGGGTACTTCATTTCGACGTTGAAAGGAATTGATGTTGCCACATGTCTGAAGAGGAATAACGTAACTAGTTAGATCACATAATTTCAAATGTTTTTCCGTCCACAAATCGCTAAGTATCCAGAGGTGCGCTTGCTCAGATACATAAGCATGGGATTGTATGCATTAACGTCTATTTCATTGCGTTATAATCATGAAAGTCATCGCCAATTTATCAAAACTTAAATTTGGTTCCCATTTTTATCAACTTTCTCAAGTGTGAGTGTTTAACCTTGCCATTGATTTCCAATGCGCGGAGTACTCACCATTCACGCTCAAAATAGATGGTTGAGACGAGACAACAGATATGGGCCGAATAATTTTTACTGATAGCATTCTGTGCCATTTAGGCAGTTCATAATGCACAAGCCTAGTAATTTCGTTCGTTTACGAGTCCACAGTTTTCTGCAGTATGCTCGCGAAAATAAGTTAGCATTTGAGTACTCTTAACAATTTCTTCCTCGAGGTAACAGTGGAAGTTTGGAAGTCGCCTGAGCAGATGGGAACAGTATGTACCTACTTTCGTTGTATCGCATGTTACAAGGAAAGGTAGATATTATGTAAAACAGATTCACTTTAACTACTGAGTAAGATTGTCTTGAACTACCAGGTATGAAAAACACTCGGTTTTCTGTGAAGATAGACTTTTTAAAATTTTTACATTTAACAATCACTGCAGACGGATCGTGATAAGAGAAACGGTCGTATGGGTTTTTCAAGCGATGTTTCAGGAATAGTTATTTTTTTCATCGATATTTTAAGTACTTATCAATTTTGTTTGTATTTTTATGTGTACTATTTTAAAGCATTAAAAATTTCATTTTTTCATCCCCTTTCAATTTTTTGTCGCATGGATTTCGATTCTTTTATTCCTATACATTATTTTCTCTGTGGTGTAATGTTTCCGATTTCTATAATTCTTTGACTCGCCGCAAATCACTCAGTGTGGCATTCATTATCGCACGATAAAGAGTAATCGATTTCATAACATCAAAGATATGGAAGCAATATATTGTGTGTGGGAAAGTTTGCAAAACTGCTTCCGAAGGCTACATTTTTACTCGTACCTTGTTTTTGAGGAGAATATTGCCAGAATTTCCTTTCAAAGAAATTTTATTTTGTGCAATACTGTAGCAAAGCATAGAATATTCTTGCTTAAATTATCAATGCATACATAACGTTATGCATCTGGCCGCAAGGGTTTTGACGTGGGAGTTGAATTACTAGCTATTAGGATGTAAAACATCTGGCCCAGTCTAAGGGTCATCGAGATGGAGAGAAATGTTTTTCGTTAAGGATAGTCACCTATATCCATTCATATCTCATAAGCAATTCCATTTTCTGCGACAGAGACATTCCAGTCTGCCTCGACGCAGTGAATTTCTTCACTGACAGCTCCTTCAAGTAATCGGTGGAAACACTGAGAGCATTCACCTATTGTGAAATCCAAAAGGATTTTTCATTATTGGTGGAGAATATTAAGATGTATTACACGTATCTTTATGGAGTCTGTGCTTTATTTTCTAAGTTTGAGAATTTGATTATCCAGACTTATCTTTTTCCATCCATAGTTTCGGTAGTCATGGTGAGGATACCACAGCTATCTCTCCCAGTTCTTATGTCAACATGTCAGAAGACTAGGTGGTTGATTTATAAAAAAGGTTAAAAAAGGACGATTAATGTATAAAAATCAGAGATTTAGATATTTTGTCGTAACTTCGGAGGCCTGGGAGAAGCTTTTTTTTACGAATGAGAGAGGGACACGGTCGAGGAAAAAGAACAGCGGAGAAAATGGCATCACATCGCTCCATTATTCCGCCAAATTAATAAGCAGATAGGGGGTTTTTTTAATAACGGCTAATCATCCGATTAACACATCCATGAATGATCCATTCAAAACTGTCCCACTTATTCTCCAAATCCTCGCTATTTACGAACTTCCACAGAGAAAAAAGTAATTCACTTTGGCTGGCTTTAAACCCGGAGTTCCATGACAAAGTGACAAGTGCTTAAGACAGGTTTAAGACCACTTAAGACACACACACAAAGGTGAGTAAAGGTCGTCGACATGACCTTCCTGTTAGCGGCCCTATTCTACAGCAGAGGGCAGAAGCAATTTCCTAAATAAAAAAACTTCAAAGGGAGTCAAATTCTCCACAGGCTCGCTGACAAAGTTTAAAGCAAGATACAAAAATCTCTAAAGATCTGTGAAGAAGATGATGCAGTAGACAATGTGGCAGTAGCGAAGCGGCATTTGGAAAATGAAGCACTTATTAATGAATATCTCCCAGAAAACTGCTTTAAGTTTGATGAAACAGGACTAGTCTACTACATTCTACCTAATACAATATCAGGGCTGAAAGGAGAGAATGCCATGGAGGGAGAAAAGTAAACTGTGGGTGACAGTGGGTCTCCGTTCCAATCAGACTGGCACTGACAAAATCAAGCCTATTTTCATCAGCAAGCATGAGAAGCCTAGATGCTTTAAAAATGTTCGACTAGAAGAACTTCATGCTTTCTATGATTTCAACAAGAATAGTCGGATGACAAGAGTAATTTTTATCGAATAAGTGAACCACCACTGCCATCATCCCTTCCATGGGAAATGGAGTGGAAGGATGATTGAGGTCTTGGAAGAGTGACCCACGGCTATCAGGTTACCTGGGAGCTTAGGTCTGGGAGTTATCTTGTTTTGCCAGCTCTGAAAACATATCAAATATCTGTTTTCTTTTTTCCAGTGAACTCCTCTCACTTCCAAGATGTTCCTCAGGCCTTACCCACTGCTAGGGAGGATGAAACTTGATCCCATCATTGAGATACAGCCTAACCTTACTTGCCTTCAGAGGAGAGGGCATCCTAACAAAGCATGACCTTGCGAGCGAAGCCAAGACCCCATCATATTGGGGACGGAAAACTCATTGGCGTGGATGGTTTTCTTTTCATGAAAGAACATAAGAATGACTTCTCGCAATGAAAACAAACCTTTCTCTGAATTTCCTTTAAAACACTTTGACTTAAACTTTGACGTTGAAAGGAAATACTCTAAAAGTCTTATTTCTCACCAAACATCCAAAAAAATTATGCATTTCAGTTCTACGTACAATAATGCGATTAGGTCTTTCAACTGAATTGAAATAAAAATTTGCGATCAAGAAGGATAAAAATTCTGATGTACTTTCTTATCAATGTTGGGCAATGCCACACTCTGATACATCAAAAATACATATTAAAAGATCTCAAAACTCTGCCAAGTAATTGCTCCAGCCTTGTAAGAGCGGCCTTAAAAGTGTAGCCAAAAAAAATATGGTTGATTTATAAAAAAATATGGCTGTTGAACATTCACGTAATACAAATTCAGAAATTTATTTCTTATGTTGAGCAGTCAGTGTAAGATTTAAAAATGTAAATCAACCATTGATATTAAGGAAAGTCGAACATAAATATCAGTAAACGAATACATGGCTTTCTTGCTCTACCAAAGAATGAAAATAATTATGCACTGTTTCTAACAAGATAAAAAATACATTTTGGGTTTTCTTCTGAATATTAACTCTCCATATTGCCACTACTATTTCGTTTGTAACCTCCTTCTGATTTCTTGTTTTATTATCCAAAACAAATTCACAAATTTGAGACTTAAAAGAAATGAAAAAATGGCAATCAATGCACAAGAAAACATTTATTATCTTTTTATCCTTGAAAACTGAAAAATGGAATAATTATTCAGAGTATCCCTAACTCGAGGACTTCCTTATAATTAATGGTAGAAAAACCATTTAAAAGTACCAAATGCATAGTGTAAAATAAGGAGTACACTTTTATGCCAGCATTTCCACAATAAGCAACAAAAGAACATTTTAACATTTGACTAACTTAACACAGACTCGCGCGGTGAACATATTCTTTGATTGAGTATGGCCAACATGGTGTTGGCCATACTCAATCAAAGAATGGTTTGCTTTGGTTTATTAAATTAAATGATATTTAAAGAACTTTTGTCGAGTAACATATCTTATGGACGATGTATAATATATTACACATTATTCTTCTCTTCTATCACAATTGGTTGGCTAGAATGTAGTTTATATTGGAAAATTATTTCAATAGTTGTACTGTTTTGATAATTAGCCATGTCCAATTGAAGCAGACAATCCCATTATAGTTTTCTTTTCACATTAAATTACAGCTGTCATTCCAATATATCATGTTTGCAAGGAATATGGGTGTCGTACTTGGTTATAATATTAAATAGAAGATTTATTATGAATTCAATTGACAGTGTATACTATGGCATTCATAAGTAATACTTTGTCTAATGAAATTATGTATAGTGACAGATATCATGGTATTTCAATGCCACAATATGTAGCAAAGGTTAGAGATGAGTGACCAAGGCATTTATATTGCCTTTCCTGCTATTACTTTATCTATGGAATGGAATCTATGACAACTGAAATTTAGTTGGTAACATTGTATCAGTTTAGAGTTGTCGGTGTAGTTGTTTACATCCTTCGTAAGATTCTTAAGTTCCAAATGCTTGATTCAGTAACTTGCCATATCGAGAGTCACCTTTATATTGAAATTCATTACAGAATAGAGAGTGGGCATTTGCTGAAGTAATTAACCCAATTGTGTCTAAGGCAGATTATAACTTCTTGACTGGCAATAGGGATTTTGATTTGTCCTTGGAATAGATTTTTCTTACATATGAGGGGAAATTTATTGTGTAATTGTTTACACTATAAATGTCCCGTCATATGTAAGAAGCCAAAGCAAACCATTTTCTCTCCCCTTTGCCGGGAGAAACTCCCCAGTCGCCCCGTATCGCAACACTCCAGAGAGCCCGCGCTCACCCACTGGAAAGGCCTCGATGGCGATTGAAATGCGAGCTGCAATTAAAACGATGCCACTGGGTGGAGGGGCGGGCTTTGAGTGTACACGCGAGTCGGTTGGGTGGAAAGGAAGGAGGTTAGGAGAGGCAACGGAATGCAGGAAACGCCCTCCAAACGGTCCTTGTTTCTCTCTCGAAGCCATTTCTTCATTTCCTCCAGAGGAAATAATGCAAGTGGCGTGAGTTTCGAAGAGTGATCTGATGTTTTCCCCACATGCATAACCTAATATTTTTAAATACCTTCGGTTCAGGCAATAGAAAGTCTCACACAGTAAGCTTTCACTCTAAATGAAATAGAAAGACACTAAGAGAAGAGTCGTCAAGTCGATACAATTTACAGATGTTCTTAAACGCTTCCCTTTTCTAACTCATCCCCTTTATGTCTCGCTAACTCTGAAGCAGAGAGACAAATTGGAGAATAAAACTCCTTCTTCAGGCGCATAAATGTGAAATAATTTGTCACGCTCATATCGAAGTGAGGAAATTCGCCGTCACCAGAACACATTGCGTGATACTTATTTCGTATTCGTGATTGGTACCCAGCTTAGCCAATTTGAGATCAGATTTGTTTGCCAATTTCACCGCAGGAATTATTTATATTATTAATTAATATGATAATACTATTCTCTTAGCTTTGTTGTTATTTTTATATGTTGTGAAGGAATTCTTGAGAGGGAAAAAGGTGGATTGTTAAAGAGATACGCAGGGTTAATGAGATATTGTTTGCAGAATGTTGCCCATCAAGAATTTTTAGTGGAGTCTTTCATATGCCTCACCAGACAGACAGAAATGACAATGAGAAGCTTTCACTCTTAAGCGTTAGTATGGCCCATCAAACATAATAACACAGTTGAAACATAGTCTATAGCATGGAGGTATATCAAGAGGGCTTGCTATGGTGACCAATGTTAAAAGCTGCAACGCGGGTGGGGCCTGTCCGCCATCTTTGTTATTCCCAATTTTTCTTCCAGAGCTTATAGGCTCGCATGACGAATTAGCAATATAACAATGTTACCATCGAAAACTTTATATAAATCAGTATTCATTAATTTATTTCATCAGGATTTTCATTTAATGTAATTTATTATAATATGTAATGTAATTTATTAATTAATGTAATGTATTAATTTAAATCAATAAGAAACAGTTTTTTCGTAGAAAACTGTAGTAAAATCAAATACAATCCATAGAATTAAGAATAAAATACATGGTAGGGGAGGGGAGAGGGGACCCTACCGGCCTGAAGGTGCCCGGTGTCAACCGTACACCATGCGAGTGCGGAGACTTGTATATTGGTGATATTGGCCAAACCATTTAAACAAAAGTGCCACAACGTGTGCTTTGGTGCATCCTAGCCAACTCCTTTACACATATCTCACATCCGTATGGTTTCACAGTGATATTAAAACAGAATGAGCTCATTAGTTTCTCTTCTGAGTGCAGTCCTTCCCACATACCTCAAATTTCATAGGCTTTAAGTATTTCGTGCGTAGGAGTATGCCTCTTTCAAACCTATAAAACCACTTCCCGCATATTTCATATCATAAGGCTATCTTACTGCTATGTGTGTCAGAGTGTTTCAAAAGGATATATTTCTTAGTAAACTCCTTCCCGCATACTTCACATTTAAATGGCTTCAAATTATCATGTATCATAACATGTTTCTTCAAATAACTCTTACTGTTAAACTTCTTCCCACAAGTATCCCATTCAAAGGCTTTCACGCTGATGTGCACATCGAAGTGTGTTCCTAAACTACTCCTATGAGTAAACTCCTTACCACAAATCTCACATTTGAAGGCTTTAAAACTGCTATGTACCAAGCAGTGTTGTAAGAAGTTACTCTTACGAGCAAACTCCTTACCACAAACCTGACATTTGAAGGCTTTAACTCCACTATGTAGCAAGGAGTGTCGGTTTAAGCCACTCTTCTGGGTGAAGTCCTTACCACATACCTCACATGTGTAGGCTTTCACACGGCTATGTACCAAGGAGTGTTGTAATAAGCTACTCTTATATGGAAACACCTTATCACAAACCTCACATGGGAAGGCTTTCACACGGCTATGCACCAACGAGTGTTGTAATAATCTACTCTTACCAGAAAACTCCTTACCACAAACCTCACATTTGAAGGTTTTTACAGCGCTATGTACCAAGCAGTGTTGTAAGAAGCTACTCTTATGAGAAAACTCCTTACCACAAACCTGACATGTGAAGGCTTTAACTACACTATGTACCAAGGAGTGTCGGTTTAAGCTACCCTTCTGAGTAAAGTCCTTACCACATACCTCACATGTGAAGGCTTTCACATCGTTATGTACCAAGGTGTGTTGTAATAAGCTACTCTTATGTGGAAACACCTTACCACAAACCTCACATGTGAAGGCTTTAAGTCCACTATGTCCCAAGGAGTGTTTGTTTAAGCTACTCTTCTGAGTAAAGTCCTTACCACATACCTCACATTTGAATGGTCTCTTACAACTATGAACCACTGAGCGTGTTGATAAGTAACTCTTCCGAGCAAATTCCTTCCCACAAGCTTGACACTTGAATGCTTTCAAACTTCTGTGCTGCAATGCATGTTTTTTTAACATGCTTTCACGTAAACACTGTTTTCCACAGATCTCACACTCATACTGCTTCAAACTATTATGCTTGCTCAAGTGGTTTAACAAACTTTTCTTGTACTTAAATGTCTTATCACATTTATCACACTTCAATCGCTCGTTTACACTGTGTGAGTCTAAATGTTGTACGAAAAGACTCTTTGGTCCTAATGTTTCTCCACACGGCACACGGTCCACGGACCCTTCAGACGAATCCTCTCCATTAAACACCACAGATGCCTTATTTCCTGACATATGTCCATTTATGTGCATAATTAACTGATTCTTATCCAAATATTTTATCCCACAGTAATCACAAATGAAATCCCTTGTATCACTGACTTCTTGTTTCTGGGGAGAATCAAATTGCTTCCTCTCCCTTATCATGATGTCATTGAAGGCGAATGGTGTGCTTCCTCCAGGAATCTCTTCATACACCTCACAGCTATTCCCCTGTAATTAATTTTAAAAAATTTCAAACAAGCATATATGAAAATTATAACTTACAAGAAAAAACATGAATCATAAATTAAGCAACATGTATCATGTTTCTCAACTGCAAGCAGCCTCAACAATGAGCCAGTATTTATTAATGAACGCCATACACAAATGGCCTTACAATTGATTGCCAATTTATCTTTCCCCACTAAATTTGAATGATAACACAGACCAGCAAGAGTATTCTTTTTTGATGTGAATTACTCTTCCGGATGTCATAATTTGCGCTGATACTGGAGCGAATTGCAAAAAAGTCCATCTTGTCAGGATTTTGAGATATTCTCACTTTCAAATATTGAAACGGTATCTACCTAATTTCTAGATTGTTAGGATCATCACAGTTTCATTGAAAAAAACATTGTCGCTATTACTTACACAGCAGACACAGCGGAAGCATTGCTTGAAAAATAATAACAAGTGCTAGTACACTTTTTACAACAAGGCACTAAGGAAAAAAAAAGTTTATTCACCTTAGACATAGGAGTACAAGTTCCCAACATATATAATATTGAACCAGAAATTTCATAGGAAATCTACCTCCATGGAAGTCGTACAGGAGAAACCACAGGGGGGAACGAATGGAATTCACAGCTAACGTGTAAATGTATGAATGATTACTTACAACTATTGTTTTTCATTTTATTTAATAGTTTGACAGTTGGTACACAGGCCTGTAAATTTTAGGGTCTCGAATGCCTTTCTGATGTCCTAACTTGTCGCCCCCCTGTGCCCCTTCGCATTCGCGACTTGAAAGGACTCGTACCCTCTGACTACCAGTCTGATCTACTCACGAAGGACTGGAGTACAATCTTTTCTGCTGGTACCATTGATAATAAACTTGATGCGTTTAATCTTAACCTATTGAGTTGCATTAACACTCATGCGCCCATACGAACTCGCCTCTACAAGCGACCTCCGTCTCACTGGTTAACCAATGAAATTATAACTCTTATCAACGCGAGAAACAAATTTCGACTTACCTTCGTTCGCACCAGACAAAATTGGGCTTTCTCAAAATATAAATCTCTTAGGAATAAGGTCAAATCGCTCATTTACGACGCCAAACGCTCCTATTATGATACTGCCCTTTCTTCTCTAAGGATTCAAACAGTGTCTGGCTACAGCTGCGAACTCTTGGTCTAATACGGCAACGAGATGCTATAGATAATTGCAACTTCTCGTTGGACCAGTTTAATGAACACTTCACTGGCAGTCTGGCCGGAAACAACACCCATTTTTCAAGTAACTTAGCTCATTTAGACCCCGTTATGCCTTTTAATAACAATTAACTTTTATTTTAAAAATATCTCATTAGAGTCACTACAAAAAGATCTTCGCAGCTCTAAATCCAACTCTGTGGGTGTTGATCATATCTCCATAGACTTCATTATTACAGCTGGAGACGTATTACTCCCATTCATTCTTGACATCTTCAATCATTCATTTCTGACATCAGTCTTCCCATCTACTTGGAAAAAATCAATAGTTGTACCAATAAAAAAATCTAAAAATCCTAAGACCATTAACGACTATCGCCCTATATCATTATTATGAACTCTCTCAAAAGTTCTTGATAGAATAGTACACCAGCAAGTTCTCGACTACCTCAACAGTCAAAATAAACTGGATCCCTATCAATCGGGATTTAGGAAGAGCTTCAGTACGCAATCTGCTCTCATCAAAGTCACCGACGACATTCGTCTAGCTATTGACCAGTCGAAGGTAACAATACTTGTCCTGTTCGACTTCAGTAAGGCCTTCGACAGAGTTGATCATGCCTGCCTTCTCAGTAAAATGAAGCTGCTCGACGATGAAGCTTCTCTGCTTCTGCTCTTAACTGGTTTCTCTCGTATTTGACTGGGCGGCAACAGGCAGTTTGGGACTCTCAGGGTAATCTATCTTCCTGGCTACCAACTGTGAAAGGTGTCCCCCAGGGATCCGTCCTTGGTCCCGTTGTTTGCTATCTACATATTAGATCTCCCAAAAGTAATTAAAAATTGTAAGTATATGTTATATGCGGAAGACTTGCAAATTTATTATCACTGTCATCTGCAAGACCTAAATGAAGGGACCGCTCAAATTAACAGGGACGTTGACGCTGTGGTAAACTGGGCCAAAGCGAATTTTCTTACCTTAAACTGTGAGAAAACCAAAACAACCATTATTGGTACAGCGAGGATCATAAATAAAATAAATTTCGGTGAAGTCCCCAATGTCATTCTAGACAACGTTGCTGTACCATATTCCAACGTCATTCGGAATCTGGGAATATTAATGAACATGAACCTCACTTGGCACGACCATGTACTTCAAATTTCAAATAGGATCAATAGCACAGTCTATCGACTTAAACTCTTCAAGCATATACTACCTTTTCATACTAAAAAGTTACTTATCACTACACTAGTTTTTCCACATTTTGACTATTGCTCATTAGTCTTCAGTGACTTGACTAATGAACATAAAGAGAGACTCCAGCGGTAGCAGAACTCCTGCATTCGAGACATTTTTAATATTCGCCGAGCCAAGCATATCACTCCATATAGAGCAAAACTAGCCTGGCTTAGTATTGAAAACAGACGCCAATACATGCTCTGCGCATTTCTTTACGTGCTATTTTCCCGGAGAGAACCTCGGTATATCTACGACTTATTTAGTAGACCTCCACTATCTCGGAGCATGTCTACCAGGAGTGACCCTGCCAATCTGTACTGCCCCGCGCATCGTACCACTAAATACCACCTATAATTTGTAGTCAGCGCCACGGCAACATGGAACTCTCTACCGAACTATATAAAATGCAGTCAGACTCTTTCTACCTTTAAAGCCAAAACATCTCATTACCTGCTTGCGAAGTTATTCCAAACTTGGTACTTTGGACTTCTCACTGTTGATATCTAATAAGTTTGTCTCACACATTTTACTCTCTTGTGGTACTTAATGCTTGTTTTATTGTATATTGTTTTTGGTTCCGAACTTTTTACTTTGGATTTCTCACTGATAAACATCGAATGAGTTTTTCTCACACTTTTCTTCACTCTTTGTGGTTTTTAATGCTTATTTTGTTGTATATTGTTTTTGATAATTTTTGTTTGATAATTGTTTTTGATAATTTCTGTAATGCTCTTAGGGGTGATGTACCCAGAGCAAATAAAGTATTCTTATTCTAACTTTAAAGGGTCAAAATTGAAATTTTTAATAAATTTTTAACATTACATACATACATACCCATCACGCCGTTCCCTTCCGGGGTAGGCACAGTCAAAATGTTTCACTCATTAATTCATAATTGTGCACCTAACTCCTCTTCAATAATTTCCTCCATACTGACCTCTCCTTGCAAACCTCTTTTGCCTAATTTAAACCCATACACTGTTTCATACATGCCCTCCTGTTTTTATAACTCCTAATATTCCTCCTCCTAAGAATTTCCTCAACCACATTCAACCACAACTTCCTTGGCCTACCTCTACCTCTCACACCACTCATTCTACTCTCATATATCTGTTTCGTTATTCGACTTTCATCCATTCTCTCAACATGGCCAAACCAACGAAGCACGCTCCTTTCATACACGTCCATTACTGGAGCATTTAACCCACATTCATTCATGACCCACTCATTCCTGACCCTATCCATCCTACTTTTGCCGCAAATACTCTGCAGATAACTCATACCCACGGCGTTAAGTCTACTCTTATGTCTATCCTGGCATACCCATGTTTCACTACCATATAGCAAAGTGGGAAGAAGTACACTGCGATTTTCGCTTCCTTAGAAGACAGGCACTCATTCTTTGACATATGCTCCGCATACTGTACCTACCACTTTCCTTCCAGCATTCGCACGTCTCTTTATCTCCTCATCTATTCTTCCATCTTTCAAATACATCTTACCTAAGTACACAAAATCATCCACCTGTTCAATTACTTCACCATTTGCCCTCATCACACAGTTATTCTCCCCATTCTCCTTATCAAAAACTACTACTTTTGTCTTGCACGCATTCACCTTCAATTCCATTCTCTCGGTTGATTCACAAAACTTATCAAGGAGCTTTTGTAATCCCTGTTGACTGTTTGAGATCAAAACAGCATCATCCGCATATAGAAGAACTCGCACGTTTACATTCCCAATCAAAACACCGTCATTTTCACTACATGCGTCTCTAACACATTTATCCATAAAAACATTAAACAGCCATGGAGACATTACGCATCCTTGCTTTACACCCCGATTTATTACAAACCAATCACTCAGAACCCCGTTAACTCTTACACTTGCCTTACTGTTGTCATACATTGCCATCATAACATTCAATAACTGCCCATTTACTCCATAGTCTCTCAAAACCTTCCACAACTTCTTTCTATTTACTCTGTCATATGCCTTCTCTAAATCGACAAACGCACAGTATGCTTTCTTTCGGACACTCATACTTTTTTCTATCACTTGCTGAAGTGCAAAAAGCTGGTCACTACATCCTCTCCCAGGCATAAACCCACACTGAACACCCCATATTCTGTCGGAAGTAATACTCCTCACTCTTTCGATTAATATTTTACTGAATACTTTTCCCGGGATACTCAATAAACTAATGGCCCGATAATCATTACATTCGGTCTTTCCTCCCTTCCCTTTGTACAACGGAACGATGATAGCATTCTTCCAATCCGCTGGAACAACAGAAACCTGTAAGCCTAAATTGCATAGGTCACGCAGCCTACAAATTAGTAATTTACACCCACACTTCAACATTTCACTGGATATCCCATCTATGCCTGCAGCCTTCCCATTTTTCAATATTCTCACAGCCATTGTGACCTCCTTCTCACTGATATCCTTTTCCATCATCACATTCTCACATACCACTTCACAAGGCTCATCCTAAACGCCTGCAATATTATTGTACAATTCTTCAAAATACTCCCTCCAGCAGTCCCTGATATCTCTCTCGTCCCACATGATCTCTCCACTTTTGTTCTTCACCGCATTCATTCCCCTACCTTCACCAATCTTAGCCCTTTTTACCCACTTCCAAAACAGCTTTTTATTACCTTCAAAATCGCTCTGCATCTTGCTAGCTTCATCCGCGCGCATTCTTTCTTTGCTCTCTTTCACAACGGTTTTGCATTCATTCTTTTTCTTTCTGTAAATCTCACATGCCTTAGTATGCTCTTCCTCAGATTTTTCGGCAATCATATCCTTGTACGCCTCTTTCTTTTCTCTGACTGCACTTTTTCATTTCTTCATTTTCACTTCTTCATTCCACCAAGCATCACCTTTCGTTCTTCCAACAACTCCTTTTCCACATACACTTTCAGCACATTCCACAATCACTCCTTTCAAACACTCCCACGCATCATTCACATTCTCGTTTCTGATATACTCGTCCCATTCTCTCTGCTTGAACGATAGAGCATCCTCAAGCATGCAACCACACCGCATTCTTACATCACTGCCTAGCAACCTTTCCACTTTTACTCTCAACTGCTTACTCGCAAAATTCTTCCTTGGCATCCACTTTCTGCCCAGATTCACTTTGGAGAGCACCAAATAGTGGTCTGTTCCACATTCAGCACCCCTCATCACTCGCGTGTCCCACACTAACTCTCTCAATCTCTCATCATACACAACGAAATCAATCATGCTTTTACAATCGCCCCTTTGCCAAGTATATATATGTATTCTCTTATGTTTAAACCATGTATTCGACAAACAATCCTTTTTCCAAGCACACACTCACCAAGTTTTCACCATTATCATTCACTCGGGGGTCACCAAAAGGCCCAACCACTCTCTCAGATGCATTCCGCCTCACACCAACCCACCCATTCATGTCACCTAGTAAAATTATTCTCTCACCAGGATCACAATCATTCAAAACCTCTCTGTTTTTCCCAAAACTCATCTTTCACACTGTCACTCTCTCCATCCACTGGTGCATAGCACGCCACAATCACAACTCTCCTAATACCTACTTTCATGCGAACCCATAGCAATCTAGGGGATACTAACTCGTACTTCCTCACTAGCAACTTAGCTCTCTCATTAAGGAGGAGTCCTACACCTTGACTGCCGTGTACATTATCTTCAACTCCAGACCACAATGCCAGACTACCGCCATCTAATGTAACGGCATCCCGCCCCTTACTCATAGTTTCACATACACACAAAACATCCATTCGTCTCACTTTCATTTCATTCAGCAACTCATGCTCCTTTCCATACACTCCTCTCACATTCCAAGTACCGAGAGTCCAGTTCGTTTCCAGTCCGTATCTTGATGGGCCAACCTTATTCAGCTTCCGCCGCCCATCGTGGCTTCGGCTGTCCGAGGCAACATTTTGACGTTTAGCAGAGTGTTGTAATAGAGTATGCAAGGTTACCAGCCTTCACAGTACCCGCACCACGTGCAGCTTTCCCTGCTAACGGTTACGGCGCTCTACCGGTCAGTTTTGGCACATTTTGGCCAGGATGCAACAAGAGAAACCAAAGCATAGTAATACCCTAGGCCCGCTTTCCCTATTCTGCTCAAGCTAGGATCCCTTCTGAAAGGACTTCTGCGAGAGCCAGCATACTGTTGCCCGCGACCCACCACTAGGAGGTATATGCGGTGTACTGACACACCGGGTCACATAAATTTTTAAAAATTTTTAAATATTATTGAGCATGACAATCTCAGAAACCAAAGGTGATAAGGGTAATTCTGGACACAGATTCCAATCCTGCGTAGAAAAAGTACGGATTACAGCTGCGACGCCTAGAAAAGCTATTGTTACCATAACTTGTATCTTATATTTGAAATTAATGCACTCAAAGACACCACAGAAACTTTATTGGAAAAATGTAGAATTAAAAGGCACATATTAAGTATTTTTTGCTTAAATTTACAAGGTGTAACATGAATACATCTACATAATACCCTACAAGCCACCGCATTGGCACGTGGCAGGGGGGGAGTTAGTTCACCAGCCGTGTAAAGGTGTAAGGTTTTGGAAGGTGAAATGGTGACATGTATTATAGGAGATTAAGTATTGGAGCTCAGTTTTTATTGTGGTCGCTTTTTGTGCACGAAAGACTGAATTTTTGTACGTATCTATTCAGCAGTGTATCTCCCTTATTTTATCGCATCTGTCCGACCTAGAGATGTAGTGGTGGGCGATGAAAATATTCTGTGTCACTCTGAAACACACCAGATATGAATTATATTGAAGCAACCTAAGCCTAGTGTGTAGCCTCCGAGTCACTAGGGGCTCCCACCTTAATCCATCTTAACCCTTTCGCTCTGGACTCCTTCACGGAAAGATGGTTTTGGCTGTATGAATGCTTATAGCATTTCTTTCTTCGCCCTGTACGGAGCTCTCTCGCGGCAAGAAATCGTCCAGGTAGTCGCTTCCTATGCTTAATGACCTTGCCTAGTGGGGTGCCGGACCCTTTTCTCGGCAACTGACCAGATATAATCCTCGACCCTTTTCTCGAAGGTAGCCCATCGCGGTGTATTTATGCGGTCAGATTAGTGTTACTAAGGTGATTTACATTTTTTTAAATTGTTGATTTTGCAGGGAATGTCAGTACACCAATGTATACCTTTCATTTTGCACTGCCTTTAGAAAATTTAAACGAAGTTCTACGGTTATTTTTACGGTTTTCAGCAAAAGCGCATTGTACCAAAGACCAACAAATCTTGGATGTCCCGATTGGGCAGTAATATGTTTTTCCAAGAAAACATTAATGCATTAATGTGCTCAGATGAAAGCATGGTATGGGCTAATACGTACAGCATGTGTCGACCGAAACCATCCCTTATTTTGTACCGTAAATTAACAAATTTTGAGGATACGCATTTATTTGTGTTTATTGCGAAATGCATTTATAATGCATTTGTATTTATAGGTTCTGTGGAGAGATTTTGGAAAAATGGTAACTGTAATTTTGGCTCACGGCAAAGAAATTCATACTTCAAAGAGAATTTGCTTGTATGATTCAACTATTACAGTTTTAACATCTAACCTTGACGTCTCCAAAATTTTTCCAAAGTGGTGATGAACTCCGTTAATAAAAACGATAGAATTCCGTTTAAAATTATGAACCGAACAGAAGAACATCGAGAATGTAATTCTTAGCATTGATTTCCAATAAATTTAACAAATGCGTTTTTAGTTCTTCCAACAATTAAACAAATAGTTGACCGTGAGGACCTTCCTTGAGGGGGACATTTAGTGCGGGAAAGGGCTGAGATAATCCCCACATGGACAATGAGAAAGGGTCGGACCTCTAGCGTGTGGAGTCTCGAATGACGCTTGGGACCCTTTTGGCGTGCTTGACCGCAAAGCCTTGTATACACGGCCTTCAGCGAAGAAAAATTCACGCCTTGTATACATGGCCTTCGTTCTGTAGCGAAGAAAAATTCACGCCATGTATACAAGGCCTTCGTAGGGAAAGGGTTAAAGTTATGAGACAGCATATGTATGCTTGTATTGCAGTTTTTATTGAAGCGTGCTACTTTCCTTAATATTCGATTACATTTTTATTCAAATATTTATGACCATGGTCCTAAATGCTTGCAGCACATTCGAGGCATCACCTATCCAGAGAGAAGTAGCACCTCTCTTTGACTTTTTCCTCCGAGGACCTTCCTATTGCACACTTCACAAAACCTAGTTTCTTGAAGACTGTCCTTTTCGTTTTGTTTGTGCCCTCCCCACGACAAGATAGTTTTACCTCTCTTAGTGCTGCCTCCTGCCAGCGGCATTTATCCAAAATGCAGAGAGTAATGCAACAAAATGTATCATTTGAAGAAAAAATATTACAAGGTTACCAATTAAAATGTCTATATGCCATCATTTATCGTGTAAAAACTAAATTAGGTAATTATCACAGAATAATTTTACATCATCGAAAATTATGTGTAATTATAATAGTGCAATAAAGTTGAAAAATGTTGAAAACTTAAGAATGGCGAGCCGATATATATTGCCAATTTAAAACACTGCACACTTCATAAAATGCTCAGGCAATTACTCAAGGAACTTAACAACTTTTTCAACTTAACATCCGAAACACTTAATATCTTATTATTATTAATTTTATGATTTTTTTTACCATATACACGTATTTTATGAGTGATGATATGGCGTATTTTATTTGTGGTGAATCTGATTAGTTTTTATCTCTTTTAACAAATTTCTCACTTTTAACTAATAAAAAAATGAAAGAATTAAAAAATAAAGTTTCTGTTATTTCATTTATATCAGTTTTGTCTCTATTAAGTTAACTTTTTATGATTAGATTTGTTTAACGTTAACTTTGCCACAATGGATACTTGATGCATAAAGTATTTCTCGATTTTTCAATTACTTTCCATTTTGTTCCACTAATTATTATAAGTACGTTGGAAAGTGATAAAAAACCTAAACAAACAATACATACTAGTCAAAATTTATTAGTTAAAATATTTTTTACAATAAGATTGAGAATTTAAGGCAATAAACCAAACTTAATTTGTGCCAACAATGTGGCCTGCGCACCGAAACATGAGACAGAATTTCACATGCCCACGGAATGGTTAACAATGTTGAAAAACCCTGCAATTCAGCAAATGTATTAGCTACTTGTATATTCAACTCATAAATAAAAATTTTACAAGCTATATCTATGGGAATACATTAGCATAGCTAGAGAAATAAATTTACTAGTACCTCCAAAATACTCACCTGTTGGACACCATCCTCTTCATTTTCTGACTCACCCTCCAGATATAAATGAAATCCTTCTTCATCATTCTCGTCATCATCTTCAAGGTATAATCTTTGAGGAGACCTGTTGTCTACACCATGATCATTAAGAGCCTGGAAAATAAAAGAGATAAATTTCCTTCATTTACATTCTATCTACAGCTGAGCTTACAACTGTCTCAGTTTCCACAGGCATGAAAAATTGGGAGAAGTCCTGGGAAAAATCAATAAGCCAAAAAATTTGTTTCCTTACAGAGAAAATGGGTTTTTTTCTAAACCAGGACAGTACAATATTACAGCACTGACAGATGTGAAAGATTCAGGGTTAAAATGGACTTGCAATACCTGATAGGTGATGAAAAATGATGTGTGAGCCTATAAATTGGTCTGAAAAATCAATGTATGTTGATTTTACATAAGTGAGGTAGTAAGATTTTACATAACATAATTTTGGGCATTGCCGAGTAGAGTGTTGGATTAAGGGTTAAGATTAATTTTTCATACCCAGCCTGAAGGAGACAGTATAACTCTTATTTGGCACATAGGAATCCACGACACCTCACCTTTAAAGTATTAGTGAGATAGGTAAATAGATCATTTCATATGCATAAATAGTTCATTCGGGTACTAGCGACTTAGGTGGCTATTTGTCACATGGCGTGAAGATAGCATGATATCACATCGTGTAATGGAGATTCAATTTAGTCATGAGCATCGTATTCTACTCATTAGCTGGAGCGACTTTAATTAGTGTTCCTCTGCAGTAAAACAATGCAATGAATTAGCATAGTAAATATAACATTTTAATTAGATCCACGTAGTAACCATTGTTAACCTCTCATTGTCAAGGTTTTTATTTAGAGCTTTGTGAGTATAATTCTTTATCACTCACAGGATAGAGATGGGAGATTTTGAGCCATTTATTTTTTTTTATGCTACCAGACTGTCTCACCATTGATGAAATATCTATTGAAAAAAAATCCACTAACAACTTCTAGAAATATATTTATTAACTTAGGTTACAAATGTTGATTTTGATGTGTCAGAATATAAAGGTTACTCATTACCAACTTCATATGGGTCATTCCAGATGAGATTAAAAGAGACTTGACCTTTAGTGGCTGCGATTCAAAATACAATTTTCTACTATTCCAATTACAGCAATACTTTTCATTATATGATATGACAAAGAATGGAGATATGTTAATGCAAAAATCGACACCAAACTCCTAAAATTTAGCAGTTTTGTCAACTTCATGAACCTTGCTATTCAGCCTAGGAGAAACTATGTAATCTACAGCATTAAATTTTCACCAAATATGAGAGTTGATAGAGATACAAAAAATGGCAAGCACAAACTTTTATAATGCATATTTGGAAACTAATGAACAAAAATGTTAACACATTATCAATTCTTATAATTTGGACAAAATATTTTTAAAAATTAAAGTCAAGGAAAAATTTGTGAATTTGATTTAATTTTTCTGTTATCCACCATCTGTAAAAATGTTACTATTTGTTAATGTTAATAATTTCAATTGCAGCCGTAATGACAAACTGTACAGCGCTGCACGTCTACCAGTCTCACAGAGGAAAGACCATTTGGTGGGGGAAAGGCGACAGAGCCCATCGACTCCTCCTGTGATATTACAGTGCAAAGATATATAATGGACAGAACCAACTCCTTGAGATTTATGATACTCGCGTTCACTCATTACATTGACAGTGAAACCATTATACAAGAAGAACAACTTTATCTCAGATTTTTCTCATTTTACGAAAATTTTTACCATTCATTAGCTGGCTACCGAACCAAAACGTAATATGTTGAAGTCTTCAAATGAAATACAACACTAGTATGCACTACAGAAAATATTACTTTGCTCAGAAAAGCTGACCATATCAAAATATGTGAGCCTTAATATTTATGAGCAGAAGAAAATTATAGCAAATTTTGATCTTGATATGCATTCATCTTGGACTAGGAACATAAAATGAGTATAAGTGTTTCTTACCGTTAAATATTATAAATCTAAAATTAATCATTATCAGTTCTGCTGTAGGTACTACTGCTTTGTTCTCCAATGTTTAAGACAATATGTTCCGTGAATTCTTCCACCAACCGGTCCTTGATCCAATAATACTCCTTAAATGTTCTCATATATTCCACAGCATTCTTCCATGACAATACTGGCATTCGTTCCAAAGCTTAAATACATTGCTGAAGTCATCCTGAATTTTATGAGTTTTATTCTTTTTTGCAACCCAGTTTTTCACTCAGGCCCAAATCAACTTAATCGCAACAAATTCACATTGGGTATTGGTACTATTTGGTCCTCTCCAAAGTGAATCTGAGCAGAAATTAGCCGCATAGAAAGAATGTTTCACATAATCAGTTGAGAGTAAAAGTGGAGAGGTTGCTTAACAGTGAGGAAATTATACAGTATGGTTACATGCTTAACACGTTCAGGACCGAGGACGCATACGCTGCATCCTGGCGTGCGCCCCCCAGGGCCCAGCCACGCAGTGTGTGCGTCCGAGCGCTCTTAGTTTCTAACGGTATCCCAGAGCATGTGGTGAGCCGGGAAAGTGCTGAAAATTGCAGTGGGCCTCAGGGAAAGCTCAACCTTCGTAGAAGACGCATTGGCCTCTCGTTTTTTTTCCTAGTTTTTTTTTCTCGCGCCACTCAACTTTACGGTAAGTGTAAAGTTTTCTGTATTCTGTTATTAAGATTGATTTCTTTTACATTAATTGAATACCTTATTCAGCAATAACTGTTCTTTTTTTTAGGTTCCTCAGCTTGTTTTATTTCGAAGAAAGCTTTTTAGGCGAAAAAATTTGGATAATCAAGGTAATGTCTTAAATAATTTTAATATTTTGTAGAATGCATTATAATATTCCTTCGCTAATTTCTCCTCCACGCTAACATATTTTCCTCGTGTTGCAGTCTGCTCTCTTCTTACCTTCTTCACTCCAAAGAACCTTCCGAACCGAAGGACCTTCATTCCGAAGAATATACATCACGCCTAATGTAAGTGTACTTTTATATATATTTAAACAACTCGATGATTATTAGATGCTAAATTGGACGTATTTAGATGAGTGATGATGACTATCTGCACGGTAACAAAAATGTAACAAAAGCGGGGGATTTATTTCATAGGATTAGTTCCGCTTTGATCCATAGAATTTGTGGAAATTTATAGAGATTTATTGTCCTTTAGAGAGATTTTTACGAAAAAAATTTTGTGTGAATTTCCACAGAGAAAAAATCATCCGCCTTGACCAGGACCGCCTTGATAGGAGGATGATTTTTTCTCTGTGGAAATTCGCACATTTGTGCATTGCGGATGACTCCGTAAAAGTGGAACTTTTGAACTTTGAACTGGAAATAGTCCCGGATAGCTTAAAATTTGTCGAAAAAAATTTTACTTCGGTGTGAGAGTATTTCAGTGACTATAATAATTTTTGAGTGTCCTTTGCTCGTCCGAAAGTGCCTAAATATTTTTTTTCTAAATTACTCAAAATGTACATTAACAGACGATACGCATTGTTGAAGCTTTTGGGGTCGTTTGTGCGTCTTTTTTTCTCTCGTCTATTACCGGCTACACTAAATTCGTGTTGCTCGCATAAACTTTCGGTAATTTTCTGCTGCTGCACTGTATGCATTTTGTGTACAACTATTTTTGATGTGGAAGTAACAGTAAATTTCAGACAAAAATTTTGCCGTCGTGAATCATGAAATTCTGTACGTTTACCAATGCTTTGTGTACACATAGTAATATCTCGAACATTTTTCAGAGATATGTCTGACCCTGGATCTGGCCCTTCTGGCATAAAGAGGCCGCGGAAAGCAGCCAAAGAAAAACTTTTGCCGGAGGACATATCAAAGGTGATGGAAGAGTGGTCGTCGGATGAGGAGTACGAGGAACTGGACTACTCCGATTCCAGCGATGGCGAGTCCGGAGAAGAATGAAGCGACGAAGGAGAAGATCAGGCAGAGGCTGGCGCGGTTAGACGGGAAAATTCACCGGGTCCTTCCCAACCCTTTACTTCTCACCCCCGCCTTTCTCAACCCCTCCCACATCCTGCACCCTCATTTCCACCCATCTGGTCGGAGCAACCCCCATTCCCACCCCAACCACAATTTCCTTTCCGAGGATTCCCTGGCCTTCAGCATGCACCCAAAACTGCCAATCCCATAAGCTTTTTTTTATGATTGCCACCGTGGAGTTTTTCGACCTTGTTGTGTCCTCGACGAATGAGTATGGTAGCGTTGTTTTCGAATCCCGTAAGGGCAAAAGAGTTTTGCCGTGGAACCCTGTGACTGAGGAGGAAATCAAAATTTTTCTTGGCCTTCTGTTCCATATGGGTACCATCCGACTGAATAGACTGAAGGACTACTGGAGGAAAGATGTCCTCTTCAACATTCCACTCTTCAGTCATTGTATGTCCCGTAACCACTTTATACGTATTTTGAGAGCCCTGCATTTCTCCAAAGTAAATGAAGACGAGTCGAGTGATAGACTCCGGAGAGTAAATCCTATCATTGATTTCTTCAACGGAACAATGGAAAGAATTTATTCTCCGATTAGAGAATTATCAATCGATGAGTCGATGATTTTATGGCGGAGTCGATTGATTTTTAGGCAGTACATCCAAGGCAAACGTCACAAATATGGCATAAAGCTGTATATGTTGACTGAGCCCAATGGTTTGGTCCTAAAATTCATGGTGTATGCAGGGAGCGGAGATAAGGATATTGGGGGGTCTGGTCATGTCACCAGTGTCGTCAAGAAGTTGATGACGGTAAAACTGGGAGTAGGGCATTCAGTCCACATGGACAACTTTTACAACTCGGTGGACCTGGCCAAATACCTCCTTTCCCAGAATACCTATTGCACTGGAACCCTTCGTTCAACCCGGAGGAATAACCCGGCGGAGGTTATAACTAAGAAGTTGAAGAAGGGGGAAGAAGTGCATAGGTATTCTGAAGAAGGTGTTATGAAATGGAAGGATCGAAGGGAAGTTTTGATTATATCTTCTGAACACGGTGCTTCCATGGTAGAAGTCGAAAACCGCAGGGGTGAAAAAACAACGAAACCGAAAATCGTCGTCGAGTACAATAAGTCGATGGGGGGAATAGATCAACAAGACCAAATGTTGGCCTATTACCCAATCAAAAGAAGAACTCTCCGGTGGTACAAAAAGGTAGGCATTCCTATTTTTCATTTGATTCTTTTCAACTCGTATAATTTGTGCAACCGTGATCATAAAACCAGCTACTACAACTTTCGTTTAGAAATTATAAAATCCCTCTTAGCTTCCCGTCTCCAAACTTCACTTCCACCACCACCACCTAAAAAATCAAAAATCCACCTCCCATCCATGGTACCAAGAAACCCTGACTCAAAACGAGCGCTCAGAAAAAAATGTGTATTCTGCATCCAAAAAGGGTTGAGGAAGGACACAAATTATTTTTGCCCAGACTGCCCGAAACAACCCGGCCTCTGCCTGGAAGATTGCTTCCACCTTCATCACAAATATTAGGGGATTTTTTTATTTAGTGCTTATTATTGCATCAAATTTTCATGCACAACTCTTGTGTATTATAAAGATTATTTACTAGTTTTTTAATATTTTTATACTTCGAAAAAATAAATTGTTTACTATTTCATGACAAGTTTGTTTATTTATATGGTATATTATAGTTTTTAAATTTTAATAAATGAAATAACTATGAATATTATTATATACTCTTACAAAGCAATCTATTTTATGAAAGTATGTATTTATATACATGTTTTACTCCAAAAATATTTCCAAATATTATCTACGTCCTTCAATGCAACCTTTGTTCCACATTTCATATCGGTAAATGCGCAACATCTCTCAACATTAGGATTATAGCCTCTGGTGTACATGCAATGACTCTTCTTCTTCCCCCTCCCAGTTCCCACTCACGTACGAGAACACGAAACCAAATTTGACGACCACTTCTTACTCTCCATTTTGCACTCTCCCCTCTCCCCTCCCCTCCCCACCTACCCGACGCCATCACTCTACAGGTCAGGAAAAAAGGAGTTAGCAAAGATATTCGCTCTGGGCGCACATGCGGCCCAAGGTTTGAAAAAAGTTCACTAGCCTTCAAAATTTGCCCTCCCCCGCCAGTCTCTGGAATTTCCCTCTATTTCCTTTACTCTTCCTTCCGCCGAGACAAAACTCCCCCCCCCCCCCCCACACCCGATTGTCCCTCCTTTGGGCTAATCCTCCGACCTGCCCTGTCGTAAAAGGGACAGACTGTGTCGTCTCTCCATCCCCTGTGGCTGAGGGAAGGGAGGGAGGTGGGGTTTCTCGTCATGTGACTCTCGCGGAACCAACCAAAGGGCAGCGGGCGTGGCTTGCAACCTCGGCAATTCAGTCACTCCCTGACCTTCGTCATGGTCACTTCGCGGGCCTCTAGTAAGTGCGGCCAAACCTTACGTACTCTGTGCTCTTTCCTTTTTCTATTTTTTCCGTGTTTAGCCAGTTAAAATAGGTATTTATGTCTATTCATTTTCCTAAAGTATTTATTTCTGAGCCTATAGCCGAAACTGTTCAAAATAGGTGTTTTAAGACGGCTGAAGGTAACGCAGATGTTTCAACCATAAGTTTGTCGTAGTGGAAGTCCTGCGAGCGTGGGCCAAGTTCCTTCTCGTTCGTTGTCTCACGTGGGCTTGCATTGCCAGAAATGGTTTTTTTTTGTTTGTTACGCACCGTGGCCCATCAAAATGATTTATTCTTTTGAAATTGGTGTTCATTAAGTAATGCCAAGCCACACTCCAACCGCCGATATCGGAATTCCTCATTTCAACCCGATTGCCCGCTATATTTTGCCTCTCTGAACCAGATGGCGATAACCTGCTACACCTCTCTCTCTCTATACCTCGTGGGTTATGCGATTGCTCCAGATATACAAGAGTACACTTGGTAGCGTCAAGCTTGCTCCATTTTTAATGGGTGGCACTCCTCCATCAGCAGAGCACAATGGAAAGTGCGAAAAAAGATTACATCCTCCCCAACAAATTTTAGGTGTGCTTCTCACCCTCAAGGATATTTGAAACAAATAAATTTCTATGCATGCATAAGTCGGTGCGTGGGCTTGAGGATCATCCACTAACATGATAATGGACCTTGTTTATTTACGTTTATCATCCGAGACACCATTGGGATATGTAATACTAATAAAAAATTTTAAACAGTTGGTAGTCAAACGAAAAATTAGAGATGCAATAAGTATTTTCATTAAATTTAAAAATTCTCCCGCTTTTAAGAGAAATTCCTTTAAGATTCCCCTCTCCTGTGGAAAGTTACGAAAAAATTCTCGCATTTTCATCTCGTTTTGGCTCCCGGGAAATCTTTTCCCGCATTGTTCGTTTTCCCGCATCCATCGTTTTTTTGCCCATCCCCTTGAAAAACGATAGATCAAGGTTCTACTGTACATTTCATTGAAAGTAATAACTTTTTTATAAAATCAGGGGATCACTATGACGTTTACTACATTCATGCCTTGTTATTATTTGCATTAATTCTACATGGGAATCCTTCATTCCCCATGTATAGCAACACATTGCATATTTAATGTCAAAGTGAAAACACTAGCACAAATATCGTTCTATGCAGCTATGGGATCACGTGAGAGCATGAAAGTCTTAGACAGAGTCAAGCTATTCCATGATGTATCTGCTAACTAAATAGTATTGATTATGCAATATAATACCTCTCCAATCATTTCACAGGATATTTGGACAGTTAATACTGGATGGAGAAGTCATCTGTCATAATAAGAGGAAATAGGAACTTTGTAAACCACAACTTCACCAAATTGGAATCAATGCATAGAATCCCAAATACATGGGAAATATGTTTAATTTTGAATATGTATGGTATTCATGCCTTTAACATTTTTCCATGTGTTAAGTATTCACAGAGCTCATCACTTCATCTTCAAAAAACAAGCAGTTTGTCCCCATACTGCCTTTCTACATTGAGGAGCAGCAAAAGCGAAACTCACCTCATTAGGTAATGGAGGCAGAGGTACAACAGTTTCGATCTGAGGCACTGTAGGTCTGGACTCATCCAATGATTCATCAGAAATATCACTCCTCACAGACTCATGGTCTTCCATTGTAGCCTCCTCCTTCCGAGGAACCTTAAAGAAATGGGAAACATGATGAAACTTCTCTGCACTGAGGCAACCAACCAAGACATTTGGACTATCTACACCTCCAACACAAAAATGGAGTTAAGCAGACATATGAAAACTCCTTTGCATTGACAAAACCTCTGTCTTTAACTCAACAACTTCTTACTTTCCCCTTCCCTTCTTTCATTAACCCTTCATTACCTTCTATTACTCTGAAGAAAGTGACCATGTGCTGCAGATATATAAAACCATGTGAATTCCCACTTTTATTGTCTCTATGTTCCAGCCACAACCTCCTTAGTTAACAGTTAGGCAAAGTTTACATCATGAGTGATTGATTAATTAGCTGGTCATCAAAGAGGAGGGATATGTTCAAGGTTTAAGTGTCATTCCCGCTGGACTGTGCATAATATTTATATAACATTTGCTGATGCCTAATTGTAGCATAAATTAAAATATATTTTGCCTTATGCTTGAGTCCGCATCTTGAAAATCAAAATATGTTTTTAAGTGGCCATACTCAATCAAAGAACCATTAGCTTTGGTTTATTAGATTAAAAAATATTTAAAGAACTATTGTAGAATAACATATCTTATGGACAATGTATAATTATAAACACATTTTTCTTCTCTTCCATTACAATTGGTTGCCTAGAATGTAGTTTATATTGGAAAAGTATTTCAATAACACGTACTGTTTTGATAATTAGCCATGTCCAATTGAAGCAGACTATCCCATTATAGTTTTCTTTTCATATTAAATTACAGCTGGCATTCCAAATATCATGTCTGCGAGGAATTTGGGTGTTGTACTTGGTTATAATATTAAATAGAAGATTTGTTATGAATTAAATTGACAGTGTGTATTATGGCATTTATACGTAATACTTTGTCTAATGAAATTACGTATGGTGACAGATATCGCGGTATTTCAATGCCACAATATGTAGCAAAGGTTAGAGATGACCGACCAGAGCAGAACTGGCAATAAGGATTTTGATTTGTCCATGGAACAGATTTTTCTTATATACGAGGGGAAATTTATTGTGTATTTGTTTACATTCAGTAGAAAGTGTGGTGCTTTTTTGGTCAAATTAGGCATGCTGTTCCATTTTGTGAAACACACTTTTATGTTTTACACAATACTAACCTTACTGTGTTAAAACAAATGTTGAATGATGTAACGTTTATATTAAGTATTGACATTCCAGAGATAGAAATTATAATGCATTTTATGTTTGATTACAGAGGTGACTGTGGTACTATTTCTGCCAAGATGGTGTAGTGGTAATTAGGACTTGAGATGTGTTAGGGAAGAATATGGCTAGAAATTGACATATATTATCCGAGACTGTGAATACTGTGCTCACATCATCATTTAAAATGAGCTTAGCGTTGGAATGGAAAGTTCAAGTTTTTTCACCCAAAGAGGCTTAAAATTTAAAAAAAAATGCCAAAATCCCAAAAAATGCATTGAAGGCAGTCAGAAACACTCATGAAGGAACAAATTTCATTTTTTTAATCTGTTTAATTTTAATCAATTCTTGATCTAGACTGAAAAATATACAAAACAAGCGCATTCATCACAAAACTGGGCACTTTGCGCATACATTTAAAAGAAAGAAGTGAGAAATATGTTCTACATTTGACAACAGCATAGCATTCAATGGTCAGCTTTTTGTTTGCTGATTTATAACAACTCATAAGACATCACCCAAATGATGTGAGCTTGATAAGAGGTGAACACATCCCTAATAATCAAACACAAGTCAAGTGTCTAATGAGAACTCAAGATGTGATAATCACCAATTGATGACATATATATATCACTTCCAACTAACAGTCCCACGTTAATTTTATGCGCTCTTCCCATTGCATGCTGTATGAAGATAAAAAAGTACTCACCACCAAGCCCCTGCTGGAAATCATTGCGAGGAATGTGATGTTTGCTTGGATGCATGTCATCTTAAACTGTTTGAACTCCTTAACCTTCCCTACGCATCCCTTGCAGATGGTCCATGGCAGTCCGTCTTCCCTCGACACCTATGGAGAAGAAAAGAGCAGTGGAGAATAAGAACACTTAAAAATACTTATTTCTCAACTGGTCAATGTACCATAGTAATATCTCAAATACATTGAAAACTATTAATTTTCCACCATTAAACCTGCATTTATCTCATGTTATATTATTGTCGTCACATTTTCAACTCATGGAAATGTTCTGACCGTGAATTGGTGAAGTGGACTGGAACGAACGTTTGCAAGCGGTATCAAACTGCATAGGATTTTCACCCCACCTTCTCCATTAATTGTTTATCATCATTATTTATTTTATCACAGAAAATGAAGAATAACAAATTCTCAATGTTAACTATTATTCATTGAAAATGTCTCCATCAAAAATTAAGTAGTAACCACTCAACGCACGCCATATTATTAAATACTATAATTAATGACATCGATAGAGTGATTTCCAGTTAAGAAGCTTTATTGTAACCATCTCATCATCATCATCAACCGTCATCATAGTTTGATGGCGTCCTAATAACCCAAGGCTTATAAATAATAGTAAATTTGAGCAGGTCGGATACCGAAAAAATCATTCGATGAAACTAATGGTCAAGCATATGGCGTGCCTACCATCATTACACACTCTCCTCTAAAAAAACTGAAATCACCACTCTACATGCTTAAAATGGTTCAATCAATGCTAATATTTGCAGTTAACGCACACTGTATACACTGGAAATCGCACATTATTGAAACCTATCTCATATTTTCTAAGATTAAACCTAGTCTATTGACTTTACTCCGCAGATTAATCCTCGTTCTGCATAGTATGCATGCGATTTATTGAAATGGCGACTCCTCTATTATGATCGAGCCGTGGGAGACCGGACTAAGATTATAATATCCAATAGTAAACATTCTACGGACATTATGTTGTCCTGTAAAATAAAGTTAAAGCCCAATCTTCATCCATTGGCACCCTTTCTGTACTCAATTTATGGATACGGCTATGCCTTCGGCTCATCCAAATTAGGAGTGACACACGAAAGATTTTCAGCGCACAACAAATACCAAACATACCGAACTTCTCTAGAACAAAGGGCTAAATTAACCAGGTCATTTGCACACTTGACATACGTATACGTAACACATGAAACAATCACACAGACTTACCTCTACCTCAAGGAGCTCTTGTATTATTTCCCATAGATGTTGACTGCCCGGATTAAAAACGTTGATCAATTCGTCCTCTTCCACAAGACACAGTCGACAAAGAATGGGGTATTCATTGTCTAGTACGTCTTTTGCTGTCGTTACCATAATGGCAATGTTTACAAAACATCCACAGGCAAATGTAGGGATTCACCTCCACATGCATTCACTCATGTTCACACACAGGTCAATATTTTCCATTAAAATTATGAAAAACATACACTTAACGGCATAAAAATTCATCGAAAAACAATACATAAACTCAATCGCGAAAAAGCTCAAATATGACACTCGGCTTCTAGAAGTACACTGGCCCAAACTCAAAGACACTATGACCAACATTTGAAATTTCACTGATGCGAGGTCAATCATTCTCCCTGTTCTCTTATTTTGAAGGTTTTATTCAGTAATGGACAAGTTTAGAAAGATTAGATTCTGATGAGAAATTTGAGTAATGTATACGAAAATCAATTAATTCTCGACGGGTATTCAAAAACTCTAAGCTCTTAAGAGTCGGTCATTAATGACCGAATTACAAGAACCGGCACACGTATAAGATTTATGGGTGGGTTAATCTGGGGACAGATGTTATAACTTTACTTAGGAGGCCGTAAGTCATCTTTAAGTCTCTTTAGTACTATTAGTAGTACCATGCGAACGTTAGCTATACTAATTTAACTAGCACTTAATAGTGGGATAGCACTTGTTTTGAGTCGGCCATTAATGAACGAATTAAATGACCCGGCACATGAAAAAGATTTATTAGTTGGAGTTCTTGGAACCAAATTTATAACTTAACGTTCACATGGTAAAACCAATTGTACAAATAAGACTTAAGGACAAAGAAGTATAAGGTCAGTCCCGAGAACGGAACTCAAAAATCTTCTACACTGGCCAGGTCTTTTGATACTGTCATTAATGACACACTAAACAAAAGAGGTTTCCCACCATGAAGTGCTTAGAGTTTTCGAATACCCGACGAAATGTAATTGATTTTCATACATAATATTGAATTTCTCATCAGAATTAACTCTTTCTTTACTTGTGCATAACTATACAAACACTTATGGGAGGATATGGAAAATGATTTAACTCGCTTCAGTGACTTTTCAAATGTTGGTCATCATGTCGTGAAGTTTGGGCCAACTGCAATAGTCTCTGGACACATATAGTAATTAGTT
The DNA here is from genome assembly GCA_963169105.1 of Ceriagrion tenellum. Classification (NCBI taxonomy): domain Eukaryota; kingdom Metazoa; phylum Arthropoda; class Insecta; order Odonata; family Coenagrionidae; genus Ceriagrion; species Ceriagrion tenellum. The sequence goes on from OY720645.1 coordinate 2,675,282, forward strand.
TTAAAACTTAAACAAAAATATCTAAGAGGGTTATTTAACACTCATCCCACATATAATATGTAATTATTTAGCTTTTTTTTTAAGAGAGCTTAGCCGCTCAACAGACACGCCCACTTCAAAACGTATTACCATTGGCTGACGGAAATGTGACATCCAGGCGATTTAATGAGTCACAGCACGCAGAGCACGTTGTAAATGAAAAGGTGTTACTATCGCATCGTAGGGGATTTTTCGTCGAATCTTTAAAGCCTTAATAGAGAGATTTTCCTCATTTCTGTGAACATCATGGAGCCCGGGTTCGATGAGGCAGACGCAATAAACTTGCCTAAAATGTCTATTGTTTCCATGTTTACTCAAATTGGCAACAACCGTCGGCCCCGGTGGCGGCTGGGTTAAGTCCTCGCCTGATAAACCGAGGGTTGTGGGGTTCGAATCCTGGGTAGATTGTCAACTGCCCTGGACATGGATGTTCGTGTTCGTCAAATGCAAGAGAGAAGTGTATAATCCAAAATTCGCGAAGTATAGACAAGGTTTTATTATTTTTATGAGCTACTTGCAAGGAGAAATTCAGGGAGTAGAGAAGGAAGAATGTAAGAGTATAGTAGTTATTGCAATATTGTTCTTTTTTATCGTCAATCTGTTGAATTTTACGACTTAATCATTACTTAATTCATTTTCCATTAGGTTTGGACGAGAAGAATACGGCGACGACGCTATCGGTTTCGTGATAGTCAAGCGCGATGAAAATGAATGCATCGTACGCGCTCGTGTTTGCCTAGAACATTGGATTCGATCGAAGGCGTACGTTGTGGAAGCACGGCTTTCGGAAGAGAACGCTTCCAAAAGCGTATCCTCTTTCTCCGCTTGTCCATACACCCTTCCCTCTATCACACTCTTGAGCAACACATCGCCCTTCATCACATCTTTCAGCCATCTACCCTGCCTATCCCGGATTTCATTCAGAAGTTTCCCTTCTCAACACTCATATCTCAATTGCCACTATCCTATTCTCGTCCTCCTTTTTGAGGGTCTACGTTTCTGCCCCATACAGCGATACGCTCTATATTAAGCTGACCCAATGGAGGGGAGAGTCGAAGATGTCTCTCTCCGAGAATGCCCTAAAAACAAATTCTTCCCAAAATAAGAGAGAGAGAGAAACAGGAGAAAGTCGGGAACAATCAAGTAATAAAATTACCACTAAATTAAAGATAATTTATCTCAGCAACTTAACACGTGCAAACAAAGTAAGGGTCAGCCAACCTGTGTTCTGACGTCTAAGTTTCAAAATCAATCACCAACAATAAGAGACAGCAAGACTAGAACTTCTCAAGACCACGGTCTATATCAAAAAAGACCGATTAGCGATTTCCGTCGAAGGAGGGGAAGTTCAGACGGTGGGAAAACAGGAAAGGGTGAGCAGAGGAAAAGAGGCGATTTGTTACCTCGGAGGGGAAGTTTTCTGCAAGGTCAAAAGTGAAAGTTGCGAATGGGAGTAAGGGGGAACAGGTGATTGGCAGCTTTGGAGGGGAGGTAATTTTGTGAAATGGGAACCCATGCAGTGTAGGATTGCAATTGGAGATTAGGAACTACTTTTCATCTCCGAACGCGGATTCCTGGTTCGTTGCCTTTTTGCCCAGCACTTCTGCCTTAGCAAATCCTCGTAGTCTTCCGTCTCCAACTGCTATATAAACGAGAGAGGACCAGGGGAGGGATGGCAGGACACCGAGGGCAGAAGACGCTGATGGCAGGAGATGCTGAGTCGCGGAGATGGCCGGAGTTCGCGATCGTCGTTGGCGCGACAGATGTCGTTCGGACAGAAGTCCTTCGGCTAAGTCCGGAGGATAAATAGTCCGCAGAGGATAAATTGTCCAAAGAGGAAATAAATGTGGGGGGGTATGCTCAAAAATGCTAAATCCACTGGGAGAAAATACAATAAAATTTGATTAAATTTGGGGGGGGGGGAGAAATTATAAATTCACTGAAAAACTAAGGGTGCAGATCACAACCTCTGGCATCACACCAAAGTATAAAGAGTAACGTTTACGACGTATGATTTTACACTTTCCCGGCGAATTAAATTAGTGTAAATTTCTAGTGTAAAAGTGGCGAGCCGGAGAAATTTACACTAACGTTTACGCCGTTTCCCAGTAGATTAACACAGCCGAAACCAATCTTCCAATCTTGATGTCACAGTGGGAGCTGGAGATTATTACCATCGAAATTCACACAAGGTTTATGTCTGTTCTCACTCTTCCCCTGTGTCACATTCGAGTCTCCCCCACTTATCAAGTTTTAGCACAAAATCAGCACACAGTCTAACATGCTCACCAGCAGATGTACTCCCCAAAAACAGCAAATTATGACGCATTCAGAGTCCAAACAATGCAAAAATCCCCACCTTAAAATCAAAGTATCACTTACCCACCTATGCATAGTCTTATTTCCTCATAGACACACCAGCACTGAACTAAATAAACTGATGACCAACATTTGACAAGTGAAATGTAACATGAAGGAAAATACCAAACCTATACCCTTCAGAATAATACAGACAGTACACAAAACTAAATTCCAACCTCCATAAGACAATAAAACTTTCCACCAAAGTCAACAAAATACCACTTTTGTTCAAGGCCTACTTAAGCAAGTGAGAGACAATTAACCAATGCTCAAGAAAGGAGTGTAGCAAGTAATTACCCTCAGCAGAATTTACTATTCAAAGTATTAACATAACAAATTTCATACCTTTGACTAAATATTATTGAAAGTATAGGTATTATAATGAAAATTCAAAAAGTAAGGCCTGCTATCATTGAAATAGATACTTAAAATTATCATCTATTAACAATATCAAAGGAGACATGTGTGGGTTTGAGATAATAATCGGTCACACCAAGTTAAGACTGCAGTAGCAAGTTAATAATCACCATTGATAAACAATATACTTGAAACTAATTACTACTTGTCGCACAATCTCTTGGATTGTACTGTTACACCATTGACACAGTCAATGAAAATGGAATTTGACTGAAGATGACTGTTCCCCTCAAAATAGCTATTTCAGTTTTAACGAATTGAACTCTCACCAGGACAACTACCTCTGGTACACAGCAAAAAATTGAGGGAACGATATAATAATTGCAGTGGATACTAGGGGAGATGAGAGGATCAATTAGGTCCAGGGCCCAGGTTAAGCCAAACGCATTAGAAAGAACTATTTAGAGAAAATTAATTCAGAGGCCACACACACAAAACGTAAAGTGGATTATTAAATTAGGGTGCTCCAAAGGAAAACCCTGACCAGCAAGTGCTGGATAATATAAGTACAATTATAGTACTGATAATATAAAATAATTAAAGCACTAATAATATAAGTAAAATTTCAACTAATTATGTTTAAACAGTAGTCAACTAAGTTTATATCAAAAAACATCAGGTAAAACCAATTCCTTTACATAAAAATTGTAAGTATTTATACAAATCAAGACACAGAGGAAGAATAAAAAACAATCTCTTCGAAAACAGAGGAAAAAATTCTACCAGTCAAAATGATTGGCGCCGGGGTCGTAGGTATGGGGTCCGGGGTTCTAGTGTTAGTAAAAACCATTTTCCCTTGACTATTCTCACCTGCCAGAAACAATGAAACCCCCTTGGCGAGGATAAGTGTTTTTTTAAGAGTAATTTGTGTTACAATAACTTGACGTTCAAAATCTTACATGATAAAACCTAAAAAAAAGTTATATTTAATAAGTAAAATTAACACAATGAACGACTAACGACATATGGACAAGTTGTCGCTATAAAAATTGCGAAAATATTGCCAAGATAGCGTAATTCCAAGAGAATGTAATGTAATAATTGAAAAATTATAGAGAAAATAATATTCTGTGGCAATACGCTAAAATCTCGGACGAGAGGCTTTTCAAATTATTGTGGGAATATTTTGTTGAATTCATATTTAATGCATTAATTCTGATAAATTTGCAGAGACAGCTTTATGCTTGCATATGACAGACGTGCAGTATTTATGGGCAAGGGCTTGGAAAATGGAAGTAATGACATTATTTCTAAACTATCCAACCAAGATATAATAAACGTAGCTATTGACGGGGGTTAAAATCATTTTTTGTCATATGGGGTGTAGTAAAATTGTTACATATCTTAATTCCTGCGACACTCAGACAAATAAAAAAATATTCCATGCATATGCAAATAATCATTAAAAGTCCTACAACGCCTTAAGTAACAGTTTTCAGCAATGTAATTATGTTCCAGAAAATGAATCACCAAAAATGAATTTTATTTCTTTTGCCTTGAAGTTCTGTGGCTTGAGACTTCTTCATTAATTATATAAATATAACTTATGATTTGCTCAATCAAAATATCCAAATTTCACTCAGAAAAACAGTCAGAAAAAGTTAGCACAAAAAATTATAAAATAATGAGCCTTTGGTAGGATCTTATTTCAAAAATAAACATTATAAAAATAAAATAATTATTAATTTACAAAGGTTTGGAATGAAATTGAATAGGAAATCTGAAAAATGTTCTAAGATAAATCTGCTACATATTAAACAAGGAGTCATTTTCAACGTACGACTCCATGGTACGAGTATAGGACCCTGCCGGCCTGAAGGTGCCTGGTGTCTACTGTATATCATGCGAGTGCGAAGAGGTGTATATTGGTGATACTGGCCAAACCATTGAAACAAGAGCGCCACAATATATGCTTTCTTTTGCATCCTAGCCAACTCCTTCACATGTATCTCACATCCGTATGCTTTCACAATGATATTAAAACAGAATGAGCTCTTGAGTTACTCTTCCGAGTGCAGCCCTCCTCACATACCTCAAATTTGAATGGCTTTAAGTATTTTGTGCGTCACAATATGCCTCTTTCAAACATACTTCATATCAAACCACTTCATGCATATTTCATATCATAAGGCTATCTTACTGCCATGTGCGGCAGAGTGCTTCAAAAGGTTATATTTCTTAGTATACTCCTTCCCGCATACTTTACATTTAAATGGCTTCAACCTTTCATGTATCAAAACATGTATCTTCAAATATTTCTTACTCGCAAACTTCTTCCCGCAAGTATCACATTTGAAGTCTTTAACGCTGATGTGTACAAAGGAGTGTGCTAATAAGTTACTCTTTCGAGTAAACCCCTTTCCACAAACCTTACATTTGAAGGCTTTCACATTGCTATGTACCAAGCAGTGTTGTAATAATTGACCCTTCAGAGCAAACTCCTTACCACAAACCTCACATGTGAAGGCTTTCACACCATTATGCACCAAGGAGTGTGGTAATAAGCTACTCTTACGAGAAAACTCCTTACCACAAACCTCACATCTGAAGGCTTTAACTCCACTATGTACAAAGGAGTGTTTGTTTAAGCTACTCTTCTGAGCAAAGTCCTTTCCACATTCCTCACATTTAAAGGCTTTCACACCGCTATGCACCAAGGAGTGTTGTAATAAGCTACCCTTACGAGAAAACTCCTTACCACAAACCTCACATCTGAAGGCTTTCACACCGCTATGTACCAAGGTATGTTTTAATAAGTTACTCTTCTGAGTAAAGTCCTTACCACAAACCTCACATTTGAAGGCCTTAACGCCACTATGTACCAAGGAGTGTTTGTTTAAGGTACTCTTCTGAGAAAAGTCCTTACCACATTCCTCACATCTGAAGGCTTTCACACCGCTATGTACCAAGGTATGTTTTAATAAGTTACCCTTCTGAGTAAAGTCCTTACCACAAACCTCACATTTGAAGGCCTTAACGCCACTATGTACCAAGGAGTGTTTGTTTAAGGTACTCTTCTGAGCAAAGTCCTTACCACATACCTCACATTTGAAGGCTTTCACACTGCTATGGACCAAAGAGTGCTGTAATAAGTATCTCTTCTGAGCAAATTCCTTCCCACAAGTTTGACACTTGAATGCTTTCAAACTTCTGTGCTGCAATGCGTGTTTTTTTAACATGCTTTCACGTGAACACTGTTTTCCACAGATCTCACACTCATACTGCTTCAAACTATTATGCTTGTTCACATGGTTTAACAAACTTTTCTTGCACTTAAATGTTTTATCACATCTATCACACTTCAACCGCTCGTTTACACTGTGTGAGTCTAAATGTAGTACGAAAAGACTCTTCGGTCCAAATGTTTTTCCACATGGTCCACGCTCAAATGCTGTTAAACATTTTCCGTCAAATATTTTAGAGGAACTCTCAGATGAATCGTCTCCATTAAACACCACCGATGCCTTATTTCCTGACGTATGTCCATTTATGTGTATAATTAACTGATTCTTATCAAAATATTTGATCCCACAGTAATCACAAATGAAATCCCTCGCATCACTGAGTTGTTGTTTCTGCTGAGAATCAAATCGCTTTCTCTCACATATCTTCATGTCATTGAAGGCGAATGGTGTGCTTCTTCCAGAAACCTCTTCATACACTTCACAGCTATTCCCCTAAAAATTATAAAAAAAATTCAAACAAGCATATATGAAAATTATAACTTAAACGAAAAAACATGAATACAAAATAAGCAACATGTATCATGTTTCTAAACTTCAAGCAGCCTCAACAATGAGCCAGTTATTATTTATGAACGCCGTACACAAATGACCTTAAAATTGATTGCCAATATATCTTTCCTCACTAAATTTGAATAACACAGACCAGCAAGAGAATGCTTTTTTGATGCGAATTACTCTTTCTGAAGTCATAACGTGCAATGAATCCAGAGCGACTAGCAAAAAAAAGGCTATCTTGTCAGGATTTTGAGATATTCTCACTTTCACAAATTAAAACAGTATTTACCTAATTTCTAGATTGTTACGATCATGACAGTTTCATTGATGAAAACATTGTCGCTATTACTTACTGGACACAGCAGAAACATTGCTTGAGAAATAATAACAAGTGATTCTTAGAACACTTTTTACAAGAGGGCATTGAGAAAAAAAATTATGCACCTTAGACATAGGAGTACAAGTTCCCAGCATATATGTATAATATTGAACCAGAAGTTTTATAGGAAATCTACCTCCATGAACGCCAAACAGGAGAAACTACAGGGAGGAACGAATGGAATTCACAGCTAATGTGTAAATGTATGAATGATTACTCACAAATATTGTTTTTTAAATATTTGACAGTTGATTAAAAGGGCCTGCTAATTTTAGGGTCCCAAATGCTTTTCTGACATGAAGAGCCCTTTCGGACATAATTCTGACTCTGAATCTGCTCACAAAAAAGGATATCTCGTCAGGATTTGGAGATATCCTAACTTTAAAGGGTTAAAATGGAATTTTTAAATATTCTTGAACTTGAAAATCTCAGACACAAAAGGTGATAAGTGTAATTCTGGAAATGGACTCCAATGCTGTGTAAAAAAAGAATGGATTATGGCCACCATGCCTAGAAAAGCTATTGTTACCATAACCTGTATCTTATACTTTCAATTTATGAACTCAAAGACACCACAGAAACTTTATGGAAGGAATGTTATGGTGTAATAGGTTCAAAATTTCGGTATCAGGTAATGCTTGAGGAAAAGATCAAAAGTCCCAACAGGCTTTGTGAGATAAAAATTCTTATTTTCACATTAAAGGTCTTAGAAGTTGTGATTTTCACTGCATTTCTCATGGTTACCATTGAGAAATTCTTCTTTTTTTCATTTCTGTAATCAAAAATGGAGATTTCAGCTTCAATAGTTCATATGGACATTGAAAATACCTTGTTTGCTCATGCTCAAGGTCAATGAGAAAGTCACGTTCAGGTATTCCACTTCAAATTCTAAATCTTTGGTACATAACATTATTCTCTATCCTGTATTTCTATGGAAATATTTAGGTGAGTCCATTAAAATGGGCCTTCCTGCATGCAGTGAAAATCACAACTTTGAAGACCTTGAAAATGATAATTTTGACGACTCATCTTCACATCAAAGGTCACCATCCCGAGATCCTAAGACCCATTACTTTCAGACATCGATGCAAAATGTGACTTCCTGAAAGGGGTTTTATCATCAACCTGTAGCCTGGCAACAGAAACTGAAACCATATTGATTCTTCATCTATGTATTTTCCTTTGTATAGCCTTGTTGAATTGCCAAATATCTGGATGTTTAGCAGGAATTATTGCAACCAGTGCCAAATGTGAGGCAGCTGGCAATTGAAACATCCACTAGTTACTTTGCGGTAAAGATTCTATTCTAATTTTCCATTAGTTATACCTATAATGGAAATTTTTTGCAATTTTTTCTTTTGAGAATCATGTACAAGGAGAATGAACTTTTAAGATGTAACGAATTGTTCCCCATTGATACTTTTGATCAACTCCTCAAGAACTATCATATCAATCATGGGTTGAAACAAAAGTTTCAATCCATTTCACCATAGAATTTTTCTATAGGGTTTCTGTGGAGTCCTTTATAGTATAGTAAATTAAATAAATTAAGTGTAAATAGAAATACAGCATAAATATAAATAATTTCTTCCCCCACCCATCAAATTTTCTGATATGTGGGCTTAAATTGATTACCACTTCGGGAGGGGGGTCATCAAGGACCTCGCAGAGCGTTCTCATCAAGAGTATTCTCAGGCTGGATTGTATAAGGTTGAGTAGCAAATGCAGCATCCTTTCTAAATAGTCTCTATGCACCGAAATGTCATGCCAAAGATGAAAAAAATACATTCACAGTCTTCAATGCAAATATTTTGTTATCAAAATGTAATCTAACTTCTCAAAAAGAATGATATAAGAATTCAGTACTCATCCCAACCATGGAGCTTCTCATTTCCATTATATTGGTCAATGTTTTACTAAGAAGGCTTTGTTCTTTACACACAAGTCTCATCCCCACCCTAATGATGTGGTACCCAATTAATTAATTTTGACTGACTGACTGACCTGACCTGATGATGGCGTGACATCTGAAACTAATCCCTAGTTTAAAATAATTAGTGTGTGTCACAGTGTTTTACCTTGTTTATTATTACATCCTTCCACCAAATGAAAGCTTCTTGTTTCCAGATTAACTGTGAGACAATAAAATATCACACCTGGGTACCACAGACAAATGAAAGTATATCCCGCGTGATTTAAAATTGTCACTAAAAATGATTAATGCTCTCAGTGTAAACATGGTTTCTTAACATTTAGGTACTCTTTTGCTAAGTCAAACATGCAAACAAAACATACCTCTGTGAGTTTTGAAATCGTCAACATGACGAATTGTCAAAGGAGATCAAAATAAAATGTACTGACATGAAACAGACCATTGAACTTGTAGCTCTGGTGGAAAAAATTACCTTGTGGAATAAATAGGCAAATATGAAGTATTTTTTGGTTAAATTTACAAATTGCAATATGGATACATCTACATAATACCATGTGAGCCACTGAATTGGCATGTGGCAGGGAGGGAATTAGTTCAGCAGATTGCGTGTAAAGGTGTAAGTTTTTGGAAGGTGAAATGGTGACATGTATTATAGGAGATTAAGTATTGGAGCTCAGTTGTTATTGTGGTCACTTATTGTGCACTAAAGAATGAGTTTTTGTACGTATCTGTTCAGCAGTGTATCTCTCTTATTTTATCGCCACTGTCTGATGTAGAGATGCAGTGATGGGCGATAAAAATATTCTGTGTCACTCTGAAACACACCAGATATGAATTATATTCAAGCAACCTAAGCCTATAGTGTAGCCACCCAGTCACTAGGGGCTCCCACCTTAATCCCTCAAAAAGTTATGAGACAGCATCTGTATGCGTGTTTTGCAGTTTTCATTGAAGCGTACTGCTTTTCTGAATATTCTATTACATTTTTATTCAAATATTTATGACCATGGTCCGAAATGCTGGCAGCATATTCGAGGTGTCACCTAACCAGAGAGAACGATTACACCTCTTGACTTTGTCATCAGAGGACCTTCCTATTGCATGCTTAACAAAACCTAGTTTCTTTAAGGCTGTCTCCTTTACGTTTTGTTTGTGCTCTCCCCACGACAAGATAGTTTTGCCTCTCTTAGTTCTGCCTCCTGCCAGCGGCATTTATCCAAAATGCAGAGAGTAATTCAATGAAATGTATCATTTGAAGAAAAAATATTACAAAGTTATCAATTAAAATGTCCATATGCCATCATTTATCATGTAAAAACTAAATTAGGTAATTATCACAGAATAATTTTACACCATCAAAAAGTATTTGTAATTATAATAGTGCAATAAAGTTGAACAATGTTGAAAAGTTAAGAATGGCGAGTTGACATATATCGCCAATTAAAGACACTGCACACTTCATAAAATACTGCATAAATTTTTCTGGGGTGAATATAATCAGTCTTGATGTCTTCCTAAAATATTTTCCACTTATAACTAATAAAAAATGAAAGGGTTCAGAAAAAAGTTTCTTTCATTTCATTTATATCAGTTTTGTCATTAACCATTGTCAATTTGCCATTAAGTGACCTTATCACACATATATTTGTGTGATGTTAACTTTGCCATAATGGATACTTGAATCATAAAGTATTTCTTGATTTTTCAATTACTTCGGATTTTGCTCCACAAATTATTATAAGTATGTTCGAATGTGACAAAAATCTAAATAAACAATACATATTAGTCAAAATTTATTGGTTAAAATATTTTTTACATTAAGACTGAAAATTTTAGGGAAAAAACCAAACTTAATTTGTGCCACCAATGCGGCCTGAGCATCGAAAGGTTAGACAAAATTTCACATGCCTAGGGAATGATTAACAATGCTGAAAAACAATCCAATTCAGCAAACAAATTAGCTGCAAGTATATTCAACTCATAATTACAACTTTTGTATTCTATATCTATGTGAATACATGAGCATAGCTAGAGAAATAAATTTACTTATACCTCTCATGTACTCACCTGTTGGTGACCATCCTCTTCATTTTCTGTGTCACTTTCCAGAATTAAACGAAATCCTTCTTCATCATTCTCATCATCATCTTCGAGGTCTAACCTTTGAGGAGACCTGTTGTCTACACCATGATCATTAAGAGCCTGGAAAATAAAAGAGTAAAATTTCTTTTATCTACATTCTCTCTACAGCTGAGCCTAAAACTGTCTGTTTTCACAGGCATGAGAAATTGGGAGAAGTCCTGGGAAAAATCAATTAGCCCAAAAAAACTCCATTTTCTTTAACAGAAAATGGAGTTTTTTCAAAAGGAAGACAGTTCAATTTTACAGCACTGCCAGATGTAGAAGATCTCAGGGTTTAAACAGACCTGTAATACCTGATAGGTCATGAAAAATGAAGTATGAGCCTAGAAATTGGTCGGCAAAATCAATGTATGTTGATTTCACACAAGTAAAAACATAACATCATTTTGAGTACTGTGGAATAGTGTAGGATTAAGGGTTAAGATTAATTTTTCATACCCAGCCTGAATGAGACGGTAAAACTCTCATTTGGCGCGTAGGAATCCACAACACCTCACCAGTTAAGTAATAGTGGGATAGGTTAATAGATCATTTCATGTGCATTAATAGTTCATTAGGGTACTAGCGACTTAGGTGGATACTTGTCATATGGCATGAAGAAAGCATGATATCACATGGCATGTTGGAGATTCAATTAAGTCATGAGCATCATATTCCACTTATTAGCTTGAGTGACTTAAATTAGATTTCCTCTGCAGTAAAAATGAGCTCTGAGTGAGCATAGTAAATCAAACGTTTCAATCAGATACATGTAGTAACCACTGTTAACTTTTTATTGTCAAGGTTTTTATTTAGAGCTTTCTGAGTGTTATTCTATAGCAACCAACAAGTTCCAGAATTACATTCATTTATATTCAAATGTTCTTTTTGATGTGACAGAAAAAAAAGGTAACTCTTGCCAACTTCAAATGGGTCATTCCATCATATATATTATTTCTACTGTATAGATACCTTTTTCTCAACTTATACGCAACCAAACTCTACAAATGAGGTACCAAAATGCACAGAATTTATCAGAGAACATGCGACGGCATATCTTACTTCCTAAATATTGCTATTGTTTCCTAAAATAGGTTTTAAAAAATGGCCCTTGATATTTCTCTTAGGGGATGAGGCGATCCACCATCTTGACGTCACGCACTTGCTCCATGGTGCAGAGCAAACCTTTATTTCAGGATATTTAATTGATACCAATTTAGTTTCAGATACATATTATTATATTTTTTGCAATATAATGCGCTTTCAACATTATCTTTTTTGCAATATAGTGCGCTTTCAACATATTATTTCAAGTTAACACAGAAAGGTCTTGGACTCAACACGTACTCAGTCTATGGCGAACCATTTTCTGTCTCTCTTTCTCTGGCACCCTCTTTTCTTTGTTTTCGTGTCTTGGTTATGGTAGAATGTTCGAGAGGTAAACCGGTAAATATTCCTGATGTTAACGGCGCACAAACTGATACATTTGTTCATTTGCAACATTATCTCGCATTCTTTAAATAACTTTTATCAAAATGCGGCTGATTCCACATTCAAGTCTCCTGTTGATACGTAAGTATGAGTCATCATGTGCGTCTAACCTTGGTGTTTCAATGGTCTAAATGTTTCCTTTACTTTGACAGGGCCGTCATGAAGTACTATTTCACTTAAATATTTCCACGGAGAAATTCGCAATTCTTCTTTGGAACATCTAATACTCTATTCAGTACATGTGAGTATACACCTTTGTATTGTTTATGTACCCTGCCTTTGTATTGGTTATGTAGCCCACATGTATTGGTTATGTAGGCTTCATGCCTGCATGTTGTGTTACAATATTTGCATCCTATACATTCCTTTCAATCTCATCCTTGCAGCCTATTCATTCCTATAAATCTCATCTGTACACTGCCTCTGTTACAGACTTATTACAAGCAGCATGCCCAAAAAGAGGACACTGACTGTGGCTTCTGAAAGGCGACGCAGGAAGCAGGCTGCCTTAAATGAGGACTCATCCCAAAGGCAGCGGAGGTTAGCAACCTTACGCGGTAACACCAGAAACCTCAGGTACCAGCAAACTAGCCAAACACTAACAACGGCTGAACCACAGCCATCAACATCAGCGGCTGTACCTCAGCCACAGCAATTAACAGTTGCAACTCAGCCACAGCCATCAACAGTTGCAACTCAGCCATCAACACAGCAGCAACAACCTCCGCCCATTCCAGCGTGACCATCAACAGTGACAACCCACCATCAATGCAAAGGGACTATATAGAGAGGATAAGACATGATATTAATAGGAAACGTGTTCAAGAACATCTGCCCAGAGTATACTGTCATGCTTACCTCCTACGATCTGACAATGACGTTCAAACACACACTGTTGGCTCCATGACTCAGTTATGCAGGCATTGTCATGCCAAATTATTTAGAGGGGAATTACTTGAGGGCTAATCTTCCATTAGTTGCCACAAAGGTAAAATAAAGTTACCTGAAGTGGCAGTTTGTGATGAACTAAGGAACTTAATTACAGTGAATGATGCCAAAACTCAGAATTACCTTAAACATCTTCGCAATTACAATAATGCATTTGCATTTGCTTCTGTTCAAGTGAATACAGTCAACATACCAGGGAGGGGGGCATTTTGCTTTAAAATTAACGGACAGATTTATCATCAAGTTAGCAGTCTACAGCCTATGGAAGGTCATGCACCAGGTTACGCAGGCCTTTTCATCATTGACACAGAGGATGCATTGCAACACCGTCTGAATCATGAGGCCAACAGGGAGTGTGATGCAGAAATAATGACACTTTTACAATCCATGTTGGAACGGAACAATCCCTATGCTCAAATGTTTCACTTCCTTAAGGATTCCATTACAGATGCATCTGATCTCAAATTAAATTTCTCTGTTGATAATTCTTTTGACCCCAGACGATACAATGTCCCCACTGCAAGTGAAATTGCTGCTATATTCACCAGTGTTGATGGCGCTCTCCCAGGAAAGTTTGACTTTGTCGTCTACTCCAAGGCTACTCCAGGCTTCACAAAAATATCTTATCTGAATCCTCACAGTGATCCAATGTGTTATCCATTATTATTTCCATGTGGAGACAGCGGTTGGAAGCCAGGTATGCCACATGTTAATGTTCACAGGACGGCAGTAAGAAATGCTACAACTCAATTACAATATTACTGTTACCGGCTTGCGCTCAGAGGTAATTTCAGTCTACTTCATTCTTCTGGCAAACTATTCCAACAGTACGTTGTGGACAGTTACGTTAAAGTTGAAGGTTCACGCGTTGCCTTCATCAGATCTCATCAAAAAGAACTAAGAGCTGAGACCTACAAAGGTTTAATTGATTTCATGAACGCTGATGCAAATCAACGCGGAGCTCAAGCAGGAATTCCTGTTGTATTACCTTCTTCATTCATAGGAAGTCCGAGAAACATGCTTCAAAATTATCAAGATGCTATGAGTATAGTCACTCGGTTCCACAAACCAGATATATTTTTGACATTTACATCTAACCCAAAATGGCCGGAAATCACTTCTGAGCTTAAGCCGTACGAGACCGCTCAGAACAGACCAGATTTGGTTACGCGAGTGTTCAACTTAAAATTGAGGGGTCTACTGGATGATTTGTTCAAGGGACATATTTTTGGATTAGTCATTGCAAATGTTTATGTAATTGAGTTCCAAAAGCGAGGTTTGCCACACGCCCACATTCTTTTCATTCTAAGAGATTCCGATAAATTTCGTAACGAAGAATCTGTCGATTTAATTGTGTGTGCGGAAATTCCCAATTCACAACAAAATCCACGCTTATACAACATTGTAAAGCAATGCATGGTTCACGGACCCTGCGGAGATTACAACAGAAATAGTATTTGCATGAAAGACGGCCAATGTAGTAAAGGATTTCCCAAGGAATTTGTGAATGAAACTAATATAAACGTTAACGGCTACCCCATGTATCGTAGAAGAGATAACGGTGTTCGGATTACTGTGGGACCTCATACTGTCGACAACCGTTGGATTGTCCCCTACAATCCATACCTCTCACTAAAGTACGACGCTCACATTAACGTGGAGGTGTGTTCTTTGGTCAGATCAGTGAAATATCTTTACAAATACATATACAAGGGTCATGATTGCACTTCTGTGCAATTGAGAAGCGATGCTGAAGGTCAACAAGTTGAAACCATAGATGAGGTTAATCTTTTCCTAAATTGTCGGTATGTCAGTCCCCCAGAGGCGATGTGGAGGCTTCACGAAAGGAAACTTTTCGATCGCTCTCATTCTGTGCAGCGCCTGCCTGTGCACCTTCCTGACGAACACACTATTTTCTTCCTTGCCGATGAAGACCTGCAGAACGCCGTAGCGAGGGAGACCAAGCTTACTGCTTTTTTCCTTCTCTGCCAACGTGAGGAAGCTGCCAGGCAGTACTTCTACGTGCAAATTCCAGAGTACTACACTTGGAACAAGGGCATGTGGAAGCACCGTAAACAGTTCGCCAATACCATTGGACGAATGTACACTGTCAACCCTCAAGACCGTGAGAGACATGAGACATTTCTTGCGACTCCTTCTACTGCATGTCAAGGGACCGCGCAGTTATGAAGATCTCAGAGCAGTCGACGGAACACTCTGTGCGTCCTTCCAGGAGGCTGCCGAAAGATTGCACCTACTAGACAACGATCAAGAATGGATTCGGTGCTTAGAGGAAGCCGTTGCATCCAAAATGCCCTCACAGCTTCGAGAACTTTTTGCTGTCATTTGCCTTTTTTGCTCTGCCAGCAATATTCCTCAACTATGGGAAACCTTCTGGGAACCTCTATCCGAAGACTTCGTACGGAACTACGATGAAGCGGCAAGTACTAATCGAGCGTTGAACAGCTTGGATAATATTTTCCGACAGCATGGGAGATCTTGCGAGGATTTCGGATTGCCCAAACCTACACCCTACGAGGACACAACTGACACGTACAATGCCGGAGAACAGGCTGCTCTAGGACTAGAAGCCTACGCAAAGCTCAACGTCGAACAGCGACAACTTGCAGATGAAATCCTCAACGCCGTTCGCTCCGGTCAACACCAGTCCTACTTCATTGATGGGCCCGGAGGTACAGGCAAAACGTTCCTGTATGCAACACTTTGCTACATACTGAGGGGCGAGGGTAAAACGGTGTTACTGGTCGCGTGGACAGGTATTGCTGCAAATTTGTTGGCTGGTGGACGCACGAGTCATTCCTTATTTAAATTGCCAGTGCCTATACTGGACACATCGGTCTCCAGCTTGCGAAGTCACTCCAAGCAAGCACAAATTATCAGAAACTCATCTTTGATAATTTGGGATGAAGTCTCAATGGTGCCAATAGACACTTTAAATGTCGTGGACCGCCTCCTGAAAGAAATCTGCAATAATAACCTTCCTTTCGGTGGTAAAATAATTGTATTCAGCGGAGCCTTCAGGCAGGTGTTGCCCGTGGTAAGGCACGGAAACCATACCACTATTGTAGAGAGTAACGTGAAGAGATCGCCTTTGTGGTCTCATATTCAAACCAGAAAATTAACTAAAAATATGAGAGCTCATGAAGATCCACAATTCAGTGCTTGGCTAATAAAATTAGGGAACGGAACACTGCAAAACCAAATCGACATTTCATGTGATGCTATCAAAATTCCAAAGCAATGCTACGTCACTGAGTCCGATTTTGTCCGTGAGGTTTTCCAGACTGATGTAATTAACGAGGAAAATGTTAACAATTACTTAGATCGAGCAATTTTGTGCCCGAAAAATGAGGATTGTGATGCCCTTAACAACCATGTTGTCGAAAAGGTTGTTCACGGAGCGTGTAAAACTTATTTCAGTCATGATTCTATTCAGAGTGATAACAGCGACCCCAGTCTGTACCCAGATGAATTTCTCCACAGTATTACTCATTCCGGCCTACCCCCTCACAAATTAGTGCTTAAGGAAAATACAACCGTTATGCTTATCAGAAATTTAAATGCTAAAGCTGGACTTCTTAACGGCACCAGAATGGTCATAACAAAATTGGGAGACTTTAAAATTACCACGAAAATAATCGATTCCGGCAATGTTGTCCTCATCCCAAGAATACAGTTAATGCCGTCGGATCCCACCATGCCTTTTCATTTGACTCGCAGACAATTTCCCATTAAGGTTTCCTATGCGATGACTATTAACAAGGCTCAGGGTCAGACTTTGCAAAGAGCTGGCTTATTCCTGCCTGACACTGTATTCTCTCATGGCCAACTTTATGTAGCATTCTCTAGGGTAAGATCTTTTCAAAATATTTTTGTAAATATTAAGGAAAACGCTAAACAAGTATTAACAGAGGATAGTGTAATTACTTCCAATGTTGTGTTTAAAGAGGTCCTCTGACCTCAATTTGTACATGAACATTCCAATTAAATTTGTACATAAGACCCTGCCTTTTTTTTTCAACACTTTA
Organism: Ceriagrion tenellum; assembly: GCA_963169105.1. Lineage (NCBI taxonomy): Eukaryota > Metazoa > Arthropoda > Insecta > Odonata > Coenagrionidae > Ceriagrion > Ceriagrion tenellum. Next base: position 2,692,760 of record OY720645.1, read on the forward strand.
AAATTAGAAACGCGCCTATCCCTCTGTGGACCTGCATTGAAAAGAGAGGGGGAAGCCTGCTGGGAGTGGGCGCATCACGCTCGTATGAGAATAAAAGAGAGTTGACCCTTAGTGTTTGCGATTCAAACTACAATTTTTGCGTAAATTTCTTCTAGCATTTTACGAATAAGTGTCAAAGTGTTTTTGAAAAAAATTTTGGCAGATCTAGAGACCATCAAAATTTCCACCATTTTGTGCTGAGACTACTCTGTATGTCCTGAACAAAAAAGCTTAAGAAAAAGTTGTGTATTTTATAGTTTGCAAGAGAATGTACAGAAACATATTGTGATTATTTTGGTTAATAATCTTTTAAATTGTTAAAAGTTAATAGTTTTAATTTTAACAACAAAAATATACCATCATTAAATTTGAATTATATTTCTAGTTTGACTAATATGTCGTTTGTCTTACCTCACAAACAAGTTTGGTTGTGGGCAGCGCATAAACAACTGAGATATTTATTTTCAAAGATTGGACTATGCCCTCGTTCGATATGAACATAAAAATAATGTGCCACTTTATTTTGAGAATTTTCATCTAGGCCCTTGTAAAAACAAGTAAAATGCTTTACACACCACTTTCAAGAAAATTTTATTATTTCAATTAAGGCAATACTTTTCATTATATGATATGACCAAAAATGGAGATACGTTAATGCAAAAATCAACACCACACACCCTAAATCTAGCAGTTTGGTCAACTTCATGAATCTTGCATTTCAGGCAAGGAGAAACTATGTAATCTACAGCATTAAATTTTCACTAAATATGAGAGTTAATAGAGATACAAAAAATGGCATGCACAATCTTTTATAATGCATATTTGTTTGTTAATGAACAAAAATGTTAAAACACTATCAATTCTTATAATTTGCACAGAATATTTTAAAATGAAAGGCAAGGGAAAACTTGTGAATTTTCTCATTTCACCAAAAGTTTTACCATTCATTAACTGGCTACCAAATGTGTATGTCTTCAAATGAAATACAACACTAGTATGCAACACAGCAAATGTTACTTTGCTCAGAAAAGCTGACAATATCAAAATATGTGAGCCTTAATATTTATATGAGCAGAAGAAAAACTATAGCAAATTTTGATCTTGATTGGCATTCATCGTGGACTAGGAACATAAAATTAATAAAAATGTTTCTTACCGTTAAATATTATAAATATAAAATTAATCATTATCAGTTCTGCTGTAGGTAAAACTGCTTTGTTCTCCAATGTTTAAGACAATATGTTCCGTGAATTCCTCCACCAACCGGTCCTTGATCCAATAATACTCCTTAAATGTTCTCAAATATTCCGCATTATTCTGCCATGACAATACTGGTATTCATTCCAAAGCTTTAATACGTTGCTGAAGTACATCTGAATTTTATGAGTTTTATTGTTTTTTTCAACCCAGTTTGTTACCCAGGCCCAAATCAATGCAATCACATCAAATTCACACTGGGTATTTGTACTTGTTAGCTATTTGGTACTCTCCAAAGTGAATCTGAGAAGTGAACAAGGGGAAACCGAGGGGAAGGGTAGAGATAATCCAATCTGGCAGGCCAGAAAAAGGTCGTGTCCCTCAGGTTGGTATCCTTTATGAATTTACCATTTCAACCAGCCCCCACCTCGCTTTGCCCCAAACCCATGAAAATATGGCATTCGTCAACAGGAAGAGAAAAATTCATGGCATGAAAACACGGCATTCGTCCACAAGATGACACAAATGTACCCAGTGAAAACGGAGCACTCGTAGGAAAAGGGAGTTTAATATGTCTTTATGGCGAAGTTTTTAACCCTTTCGCGCCGGACTCCTTCACGGAAAGATGGTTTTGGCTGTACGAATGCTTATAGCATTTTTTTCTTCGCCCTGTACGGAGCTCTCTCGCGGCAAGAAATCGTCCAGGTAGTCGCTTCCTACGCTTAATGACCTTGCCTAGCGGGGTGCCGGACCTTTTTCTCGGCAACTGACCAGATATAATCCTCGACCCTTTTCTCGAAGGTAGCCCATCGCGGTGTATTTATGCGGTCAGAATAGTGTTACTAAGGTGATTTAAATTTTTTTAAATTGTTGATTTTGCAGGGAATGTCAGTACACCAATGTATACCTTTCATTTTGCACTGTCTTTAGAAATTTTAAACGAAGTTCTACGGTTATTTTTACGGTTTTCAGCATAAGCGCATTGTATCAAAGACCAACAAATACTTCAAGGGGAATGACAACTTTCAATACACGTCGCATATTCCTAGGTATTTGCACTTTCAGATATTCACATTTTAGATCCTTGATGGCCAAATCCACTCTCTCATCACTCGCATCTGCCCTCTACGAGCATTCTTAAAATATGAGATTCATTCATTCGATATAATTCCAAGAAATATTGTAATTCCACCGAAACATCATTTGAAAAGAAATCCTTGCAGGAGCAAGGGAAATGCGTACAGGACGTTAACGCCTCCATTTGAATACACGCCAAGAAAAATTTTGAAAAGATAATGAGTTATTCCAAGAAGAGTGAGGTTATATTCTCCCAAATATTTCAGTCTTGCCCCAATATTTTCTTGGATATGCCAGTTGGGAGGTAATATGTTTTTCCAAGAAAACTTTAGTGCAATAATGTGTTCCTATGGAAGCCTGGGTGGTGCACAGGCCAGACCACCTCCTTAATGGATCCTGACCAGAGAACCAGGATATGAGAGTAATTACCTGGGTGGAGCAGTTCTCTATCTAGTCATTGTATGGGCTGATTCGCACAGCATGTGTCTACAGAAACCATCCCTTATATAGGAAGCGGATTGCGTACAGAACGGTAACGACTACATTTGAATACAAACCAAGAAAACTTTTGAAAAGAAAATGAGTTATTCCGAGAAGAGTGAGGTTATCTTCTTCCAAATATTTCAGTAAAAGCCTACTTGCGCCAATCTACTCTTGGATGTCCCGATTGGGCAGTAATATGTTTTTCCAAGAAAATAATAATGCATTAATGTGCTCAGATGAAAGCATGGTATGGGCTAATACGTACAGCATGTGTCGACCAAAACCATCCCTTATTTTGTACCGTAAATTATAAATTTTGAGAATACGCATGTATTTGCGTTTATTGCGAAATGCATTTATAATGCATTTGTATTTATGTGGAGAGATTTTTGAAAAATGGTCACTGTAATTTTGGCTCACGGCAAAGAACTTCATACTTCAAAGAGAATTTGCTTGTATGATTCAACTATTACAGTTTAACATCTAACCTTAACGTCTCCAAAATTTTTCCAAGGTGGTGATGAACTCCGTTAATATAAACGATAGAATTCCGTTTAAAATTTTGAACCGAACAGAAGAACATCGAGAATGTAATTCTTAGCATTGATTTCCAATAAATTCAACAAATACGTTTTTAGTTATTCCAACGTATAAAATAATAGTTGACCGTGGGGACCTTCCTTGAAGGGGACATTTAGTGCGGGAAAGGGCTGAGATAATCCCCTCATGGACAATGAGAAAGGGCCGGACCTCTAGCGCGTGGAGTCTCTAATGACGCTTGGGACCCTTTTGGCGTGCTTGACAGCAAAGCCGTGTATACACGGCCTTCGGCCTTTAGCGAAGAAAAATTCAAGCCTTGTATACACGGCCTTCGTCCTTTAGCGAAGAAAAATTCAAGCCGTGTATACACGGCCTTCGTAGGGAAAGGGTTAATTACGACATCCTGATTTTTCAGTCCCATGAATAGTGTTATAATGAAAGTCTACTATAATAAATTTAGGATGTCATCAGACTATCTTAGGGGGTTGACACCCATGTCTATTATTGCTTCCAAATAGGTCTAGGTGCTTTTTTAAGAAATTCTGATCTTCAAACTATGGTTAATCTATTTGTAAAGGCACCTGGAACAACAATTACTGCTTAGCAAAGGTGAGGAAAATTTTTTGTTTCTAATTTCATTATTTACATTTGATTGAAAGAAATAACTTTTTTATAAAATCAGGGGATCACTATGACGTTTACAACATTCATGCCTTGTTATTATTTGCATTAATTCTACATGGGAATCCTTCATTCCCCATGTATAGCAACACATTGCATATTTAATGTCAAAGTGAAAACACTCACACAAATATCATTTTCTGCAGCCATGGGATCACTTGAGAGCATGAAAGTCTTTGACAGAGTTAAACTAATCCATTATGTATCAGCTAGTTAAAATGTATTGATCATGCAATATAATACCTCTAAAATCATTTTACAGGATATTTGGATAGTTAATACTGGATGGAGAAGTCATCTATCATAATAAGAGGAAATAGGAAATGGGTAAACCTCAACTTCACCAAATTGGAATCAATGCATAGAATCCCAATGACATGGCAAATATGTTTAATTTTGAATATGTATGGTATTCATGCCTTTCACATTTTTCCATGTGTTAAGTTTTCACAGAGCTCATCACTTCATTTTGAAGAAACAAGCTGTTTGTCCCCATACTGCATTTCTACATTGAGGAGCAGCAAAAGTGAAACTCACCTCACTAGGTAATGGAGGCAAAGGTACAACAGTTTCGATCTGAGGCACTGTAGGCCTGGACTCATCCACTGATTCATCAGAAATGTCACTCATCACAGTCTCATGGTCTTCCATTGTAGCCTCCTCCTTCCGAGGAACCTTAAAGAAATGGGAGACATGATGAAACTCCATTGCACTGACGCAACCAACCAAGACATTTGGACTATCTACACCCTCCAACACAAAAATGGAATTCAGCAGACATATGAAAACTCCTTTGCATTAACAAAATCTCTATGTCTTTAACTCAACAACTTCTTACTTTCCCCTTCCCTTCTTACATTAACCCTTCATTACCTTCTATTACTCTTAAGAAAGTGACCGTGTGCTGCAGATATATAAAACCATGTGAATTTCCACTTTTATTGTGTCTTTATTCCAGCCACAACCTTCTTAGTTAACAGTTAGGCAAAGTTTACACCATACATGATTAATTACTTTTCTGGTGATCCAAGAAAAGTGATATGTTCAAGGTTAAAGTATCATTCCCGCTGGACTGTGTGTAATATTTATATAACAACTGCTGATGCCTGTTGGTAGCATACATTAAAATATATTTTGCCCTACGCTCAACTCCTCATTTTCAAAATCAAAATATTTTCTGCCATTATCAATCAAAGAATGGTTTGCTTTGGTTTATTAAATTAAATGATATTTACAGAACTATTGTCGAGTAACAAATCTTATGGACAATGTATAATTTATTAGAAATTTTTCTACTCTTCCATTACAATCGGTTGCCTAGAATGTAGTTTATATTGGAAATGTACTTAGATAACACGTACTGTTTTGATAATTAGTGATGTCCAATTGAAGCAGACTATCCCATTATAGTTTTCTTTTCACATTAAATTACAGCTGACATTCCAAATATCATGTCTGCAAGGAATATGGGTGTCGTACTTGGTTACAATATTAAATGGAAGATTTATTATGAATCCAATAGACAGTGTATATTATGACATTCATGCGTACTTCTTTGTCTAATGAGAGTACGTATAGTGACAGATATCATGGTATTTTAATATCACAATATGTAGCAAAGGTTAGAGATGACTGACCTATGTAGTTATATTGCCTTTCCTGCTATTACTTTATCAATGGAATGGAATCCTATGTGAACTGAAATTTAGTTGGTGACATTGTACCGGTTTAGAGTTGTCCGTGCAGTTGTTTACATCCTTTGTAAGATTTGTAAGTTCCTAATGCTTGATTCAGAAACTTGCCATATCAAGAGTCACCTTTATATTGAAATTCATTACAGAATACAGAGTGGGCTTTTACTGAAGTAATTAACCCATCTGTGCACAAATGAAAAAACGACTTCGTTTCCTTCCACTGATTTATTTTCTTGGTACGACATGTTTCGACACATAGAGGTCATTTTCAAGTACAAAAAATTTTAAAATTCAAGCAAATATATACCTGGAAGGGTCTTGGGGGAGGTTGGAGAGGGGTGGAAGAATGGGTGCTAGGAGGGGGGGGGAGGGGGGACTAGCACCCATTCTTCCACCCCTCTCCAACCTCCCCCAAGACCCTTCCAGGTATATATTTGCTTGAATTTTAAAATTTTTTGTACTTGAAAATGACCTCTATGTGTCGAAACATGTCGTACCAAGAAAATAAATCAGTGGAAGGAAACGAAGACGTTTTTTCATTTGTGAATATAAACTTCCACATAGTTGAGCCTGATACCATTGAACGTAACCCATCTGTGTCTTAGGCAGATTATAAAATCTTGACTGGCAATACGGATTTCGATTTGTCCACGGAATAGATTTTTCTTATAAATGAGGGGAAATTGAAAGTGTATTTCTTTACATTCAGTAGAAAGGGTGATGACTTTTTGGTCAAATTAGGCATGTTGTTCCATTTTTTTAAAATATACTATTGTGTGTTACACAATTCTAACCTTATTGTGTTGGAATGATGTTATGTTTATATTGAGTATTGACATTCCAGAGATAGAAATTATAACGCATTTTATGTTTGATTACAGAGGTGACTGTGGTACTAATTTTGCTAAGATGGTGTAGTGGTAATTAGGACTTGAGATGTGTTAGGTAAATGTATGGCTAGAAATTGACATATATTATCCAAGACTGTGATTACTATGCTCATGTCATCATTTAAAACAAGCTTAGTGCTGGAATGGAAAGTTCATGGCAAAAAGTTAGCGAAATAATGAAATGTTTCCAATGGGTGTATGGAAATTTTTGCACAAGAGAAAGCTAAGTAATTGTGTCTAATTATGTGTTTTTTGATGTTTTATTGTTTGTAATTGATTAAATAGCATACTCTCATAATATTGTACTTCGGTTTATTAGCTACAGTCATTACATAGTTTTGATGTCAATGTGTGTACTTTTTGAAATAGTTGCGATCGAAAGATGCCCTAAACATCTAACAGGTGATTACAATACTTTATGCAATAAACGAACTTGTGAAGGGAATTTGTAAAGTTAATTTATTTTCTGTGATTAAGTGTTGCCTGTTTTTTAATATAGTCAAGGAGAAAGATTAGTATGTCATTGCCAGGGATTGGAAAATTTTCATCAGGAAAAAATGCTGTTTTCAAGGAAGATTACAGAATATAGGTGGACCAAAAGTAAATTATTATGTCCTTCAAATACAAAATCCAAACAGAATGTTTCTCATGAGCTTCGTGAATTACGATCACCAGTTCAAACAATTTAGTGTGTATCATATCCATTTAAGAAGTATAGAGTGCAATGACAATATGGTGTAGCATGTTTTGTGTGACAACAACTTTATCCAAGAGACTAGAGATATAATGATACATTGAAGAGACAACAACAGCTAATACTTAAGTTTTTAACGCAAAGAGGCAGAAAAAAAAATCAATTAAATGCCTAAAAACAAAAAAAAAAGCCATTAAGGGCAGTCAGAAACACTCATGAAGGAGCAAAGTTCATATTTTAAATCAGTGTAATTTTATATAATTCTTGATCTAGACTGAAAAATATACAAAACAAGCGCATTCATCAATAAACTGGGCACATTGCGCATACATGTAATGGAAAGAAGTGAGAAATATGTTCTACGTTTGACAACAGCATAGCATTCAATGGTCAGCTTTTTGTTTGCTGATTTATAATCACTCAAAAGACATCACCCAAATGATGTGAGCTTGATAAGAGGTGAACACATCCCCAATATTGAAACATAAGCCAAGTGGCAAAATGAGATCTCAAGATGTGATATCCACCAATTGATGACATATAAGTATATCACTTCCAAATAAAAGTCCCACGTTAATTTTATGTGCTCTTCCCTTTGCATACCGAATGGAGATTAAAAAGTACTCACCACCAAGCCCCTGCTGGTAATCATTGCGAGGAATGTGATGTTTGCTTGGATGCATGTCATCTTAAACTGTTTGAACTCCTTAACCTTCCCTACGCATCCCTTGCAGATGGTCCATGGCAGTCCGTCTTCCCTCGACACCTATGGAGAAGAAAAGAGCAGTGGAGAATAAGAACACTTAAAAATACTTATTTCTCAACTGGTCAATGTACCATAGTAATATCTCAAATACATTGAAAACTATTAATTTTCCACCATTAAACCTGCATTTATCTCATGTTATATTATTGTCGTCACATTTTCAACTCATGGAAATGTTCTGACCGTGAATTGGTGAAGTGGACTGGAACGAACGTTTGCAAGCAGTATCAAACTGCATAGGATTTTCACCCCACCTTCTCCATTAATTGTTTATCATCATTATTTATTTTATCACAGAAAATGAAGAATAACAAATTCTCAATGTTAACTATTATTCATTGAAAATGTCTCCATCAAAAATTAAGTAGTAACCACTCAACGCACGCCACATTATTAAATACTATAATTAATGACATCGATAGAGTGATTTCCAGTTAAGAAGCTTTATTGTAACCATCTCATCATCATCATCAACCGTCATCATAATTTGATGGCGTCCTAATAACCCAAGGCTTATAAATAATAGTAAATTTGAGCAGGTCGGATACCGAAAAAATCATTCGATGAAACTAATGGTCAAGCATATGGCGTGCCTACCATCATTACACACTCTCCTCTAAAAAAACTGAAATCACCACTCTACATGCTTAAAATGGTTCAATCAATGCTAATATTTGCAGTTAACGCACACTGTATACACTGGAAATCGCACATTATTGAAACCTATCTCATATTTTCTAAGATTAAACCTAGTCTATTGACTTTACTCCGCAGATTAATCCTCGATCTGCATAGTATGCATGCGATTTATTGAAATGGCGACTCCTCTATTATGATCGAGCCGTGGGAGACCGGACTAAGATTATAACATCAAATAGTAAACATTCTACGGACATTATGTTGTCCTGTAAAATAAAGTTAAAGCCCAATCTTCATCCATTGGCACCCTTTCTGTACTCAATTTATGGATACGGCTATGCCTTCGGCTCATCCAAATTAGGAGTGACACACGAGAGATTTTCAGCGCACAGCAAACACCAAACATACCGAACTTCTCTAGAACAAAGGGCTAAATTAACCAGGTCATTTGCACACTTGACATACGTATACGTAACACATGAAACAATCACACAGACTTACCTCTACCTCAAGGAGCTCTTGTATTATTTCCCATAGATGTTGACTGCCCGGATTAAAAACGTTGATCAATTCGTCCTCTTCCACAAGACACAGTCGACAAAGATTGGGGTATTCATCTTCTAGTACGTCTTTTGCTGTCGTTACCATAATGGCAATGTTTACAAAACATCCACAGGCAAATGTAGGGATTCACCTCCACATGCATTCACTCATGTTCACACACAGGTCAATATTTTCCATTAAAATTATGAAAAACATACACTTAACGGCATAAAAATTCATCGACAAACAAGACATAAACTCAATCGCAAAAAAGCTCACATATGACACTCGGCTTCTAGAAGTACACTGGCCCAAACTCAAAGACACTATGACCAACATTTGAAATTTCACTGATGCGAGGTCAATCATTATCCCTCTTCTCCTATTTTGAAGTGTTTATTTAATGATGGACAAGTATAGAAAGATTAGATTCTGATGAGAAATTTGAGTAATGTATATGAAAATCAATTACCTCTCGTCGGGTATTCAAAAACTCTAAGCACATAATGGGAGGCAATCTCTTTTGTTGAGTCGGTCATTAATGACCGAATTACAAGAACCGGCACACGTACAAGATTTATGGGTGGGTTAATCTGGGGACAGAATTTATAAGATTACTAAGGTGGCTGTAAGTCATCTTACAGTCTCTTTAGTACTATTAGTAGTACCATGCGAACGTTAGCTATACTCATTTAACTAACTCCTAGCACTTAATAGTGGGAAAGTACTTGAGTTGAGCCGGCCATTAATGAACGAATTAAATGAGAGTTTGGGCCAATGGGGCCAAATTTATAACTTAATGTTCACATAATACAACCAATTGTACAAATGAGACTTTAGTACAAAGAAGTATAAGGTCAGTCCCTAACTCGGAACTCAAAAATCTTCTACACTTGCCTGGTCTTTTGATAATGTCCTTAATGACAGACTCAACACAAGAGCTTTCCCACCATGAAGTACACTACAATATCGAATAATCATACACAATATTGAATTTCTCATCAGATTTTACTCTTTCTTTACTTGTGCATTACTATACAAACACTTCTGAGAGAATATGGAAAATGATTAACTCGCTTCAGTGACTTTTCAAATGTTGGTCATCATGTCGTGAAGTTTGGGCCAACGGCAAAAGACTCAACACATTTTTAATTAGCTTTAAAACTTAAACAAAAATATATAAGAGGGTTATTTAACACTCATCCCGTATATAATATGTAATTATTTAGCATATTTTTTTTTTAAGAGAGCTTTGTTGCTCAACAGACACGCCCACTTCAAAACGTATTACCATTGGCTGACGGAAATGTGACGTCAGGTCATACATTCAGGCGATTTAATAAGTAACAGCATGCAGAGCACATTGTAAATGAAAAGGAGTTATTAAGGCATCGTAGGGAATTTTTCGACGAATCTTTAAAGCCTTCATAGAGAGATTTTCCTCATTTCTGTGAACATCATGGAGCCCGGGTTCGATGAGGCAGACGCAATAAACTTGCCTAAAATGTCTATTGCTTCCATGTTTCTCAAATTAACAACCTCCGTAGGCCCCGGTGGCGGCTGGGTTAAGTCCTCGCCTGATAAACCGAGGGTTGCTGGGTTCGAATCCTGGGTAGATTGTCAACTGCCCTGGACATGGATGTTCGTCTTCGTTAAATTCAAGAGAGACCTGTATAATCTAAAATTCGCGAAGTAAAGACAAGGTTTTATTATTTTAATGAGCTACTTACAAGCTGAAAGCTTATAAGCTCTGGGAGTGGAGAAGGAAGAAAGTAAGAGTGTAGTAGTTATTGCAATACTGTTTTGTTTTATCGTCAATCTGTTGAATTTTACGACTTAATCATTTTAATTCATTTTCGATTAGGGTTGGACGAGAAGAATACGGCGACGACGCTATCGGTTTCGTGATAGTCAAGCGCGATGAAAATGAATGCATCGTACGTGCTCGTGTTTGCCTAGAACATTGGATTCGATCGAAGACGTACGTTGTGGAAGCACGGCTTTCGGAAGAGAGCGCTTTCAAAATCGTATCCTCTTTCTCCGCTTGTCCATACACCCTTCCCTCTATCACACTCTTGAGCAACACATCGCCCTTCATTACATCCTTCAGCCATCTACCCTGCCTATCCCGGATTTCATTCAGAAGTTTCCCTTCTCTACACTCATATCTCAATTGCCTGAAACGTATTCTCGTCCTCCTTTTTGAGGGTCTACGTTTCTGCCCCATACAGCGATACGCTCCATATTAAGCTGACCCAATCGAGGGGAGAGTCGAAGATGTCTCTCTCCGAGAATGCCCTAAAAACAAATTCTTCCCAAAATACGAGTGAGAGAAACAGGAGGAAGTCGGGAACAATCAAGTAATAAAATTACCACTAAACGAAAGATAATTTATTTCAGCAACTTAACACGTGCAAACAAAGTAAGGGTCAGCCAACCTGTGTTCTGACGTCTAAGTTTCAAAATCAATCCCCAACTATACGAGACAGCAAGAGCTCTCAAGACCACGGTCTATATCAAAAGAGACCGATTAGCGATTTCCATCGTAGGAGAGGAAGTTCGGACGGTGGGGAGAGTGGAAAGGGTGAGCAGAGGAAAAGAGGCGATTTGTTACCTCGGAGGGGAAGTTTTCGGCAAGGTCAAAAGAGAAAGTTGTGAATGGGAGTAAGGGGGAACAGGTGATTGGCAGCCTTGGAGGGGAGGTAATTTTGTGAAATGGGAACCCATGCGGTGTAGGATTGCAATTGGAGATTAGGAACTACTTTTCATCTCCGAACGCGGATTCCTGGTTTGTTGCCTTTTTGCCCAGCACTTCTGCCTTAGCACATCCTCGTAGTCTTCCGTCTCCTACTGCTATATAAACGAGAGAGGACCTGGGGAGGGCGGACAGGACGCCGCGGACAGGACACCGAGGGCAGGAGATGCTGAGTCGCGGAGATGGCTGGAGTTCGCGATCGTCGTTGGCGCGACAGACGTCATTCGGACAGAAGTCCTTCGGATAAGTCCGGAGGATAATTAGTCCGCAGAGGATAGATTGTCCAAAGAGGAAATAAATGGGGAAGGGGTATGCTCACAAATGGGTATGCTCATCCAATGGGAGAAAATACAACAAAAATTGTCTTACAGTTGGGGGGGGGGGGGGAAATTATAAATTCACTGAAAAATTAAGGGTGCAGATCACAACCTCTGGCATCACACCAAAATATTAAGAGCAACAGAAGTTTGCCAGTAGATTAACACACCCGAAACCAATCTTCCAATCTAGATGTCACAGTGGGAGCTGGAGAGTATTGCCATAGAAATTCACACAAGGTTTATGTCTGTTCTCACTTCCCCTGTGTCACATTCGAGTCTCCCCTACTTGTACTCCCCAAAAACCGCAAAGTATGACACATTCAGAGTTCAAATAATGCAAAAATCCCCACCTTCAAATGAAAGTATCACTTGCCCTCCTAGGCATAGTTTTATTTCTTAATGGACACGCCAGCACTGAACAAAATAACCTGAAGACCAACATTTGACAAGTGAAATGTAACATGAAGGAAAATACCAAACCTATACCCTCCAGAATAATGCAGACAGGAAACAAAAATAAATTCCAACCCCCATAGGACAATAAAACTTTCCACCAAAGTCAACAAAATACCACTTTTGTTCAATGCCTACTCAAGCAAGTGAGAGACAATAAACGAATGCTCAAGAAAGGAGTGTAGTTTGTAATTACCCTCAGCAGAATTTATTATTCAAAGTACTAACATAACAAAATTCATACCTTTGACTAAATATTATTGAAAGTATAGGTATAATAATAAGAATTCAAAAAGTAAGGCCTGTTATTATTGAAATAGATACTTAACATTATCATCTATTAACAATGTCAAAGGAGACATGTGTGGGTTTGAGATAATAATCGGTCACTCCAAGTTAAGACTGCTGTAGCAAGTTAAATAACCATCATGTAGTATTGAACCTCAAGGCACACCATTAATAAACAATATACTTAAAACTAATTACATCTTGTCGCACAAATTCTTGGATTGTACTGTTACTCCAATGACACAGTCAATGAAAATGAAATTTGACTGAAGATGACTGTTCCACTCAAAATAGCCATTTCAGTTTTAAAGAATTGAACTGTCACCAGGAAAACTACCTCTAGTACACAGGTGGTTTGGCTCACGCCGCAGGGTTACAACTTCTGCCCTGGTATCAAGCTTTCGCTGATGACCTGGGCTAGGAAGAGGTGGAAGGAAAGGATGGGTAGGGAAGGATAGCGGAACTGCAGCTCCTTCGAGGCCGACACCAATGAGGCGGATAGAGGTCAAAAGGACCTCTATTGGGCCTCCCCATCCCCGAAGTACTCGTATTAGTTTGGTTCCCCCAAACAACAGAGACGAGTTACCGTCGGCTCCGCTTTCGCGAAAAGCCTACCGCACATCTCTGCGAACCGAGAGAGCCCGTTGCCCAAATACTTGGGATGAGGTGTCTCTCTGACTCACTTTACGGGTTGATGCAGTGCGGTCTGCCGGGGTGCGTCCTTGAGGCGGGGATCACATGGAGGGTCTAATCGGACCAATTCTGGTCAAAATGTGAGTACATCCCGCCTCTCAGCAGGCCTCGTCAACCCATACCTCTAGTACACAGCAAAAATGTGAGGGAACGATATAATAATTGCAGTGGATACTAGGGGAGATGAGAGGATCAATTAGGTCCAGGGCCCAGGTTAAGCCATACACGTTAGAAAAAACTATTTAGAGAAAATTAATTTAGAGGCCACACACACAATACGTCAAGTGGATAATTAAATTTGGGTGCTCCAAAGGAAAACTCTGACCAGCAAGTGCTGGATAATATAAGTAAAATTATAGTACTAATAATATAAAATAATTAAAGTACTAATATTATAAGTAAAATTTCAGTTAATTCTGTTTAAACGGTAGTTAACCAAGTTTATATATAACAACATCAAGTGAAACCCATTGCTTAACATAAAAATGGTAAGTATTTATCCAAATAAAGACACAGGAAGAATAAAAACCAATCTCTTCGAAAACAGAGGAAAAAATACTACCGGTCAAAATGATCGGAGCCGGGGTAGTAGGTATGGGTCTCGGGGTTCTAGTGTTAGTAAAAACCATTATTTTTTGACTATTCTCACCTGCGAGAAACAATGAAACCCGCTTGGCGAGGACAAGTGTTTTTTTAAAAGTAATTTGTGTTACAATAACTTAACGTTCAAAATCTCACGTGATAAAACCTAAAAAAAGTTATATTTAATAAGAAAAATTAACACAATGAACAACTAACAACATACCGACAAGTTGTCACTATAAAAATTTCCAAAATATTGTTAGGATAGCGTAATTCAAAGAGAATGTAACGTAATAATTGAAAAATATTAAGAGAAAATAATATTCAGTGGCAACATGCTAAAATCTCGAAGGAAAGATTATTCAAGATATTGTGGGAATATTTAGTTGAATTTGCATTTTATGCATTAATTTGTGAATAAATTGAATTCTGATAAATTTGCAGAGACAGCTTTATGCTTGCATATGACAGTCGTGCAGTATTTATGGGTAAGGGCTTGGAAAATGGAAGTAATGACATTATTTCAAAACTATCCAACCGAGACGTAATACTCGTAGCTATTAAAGGGGGTTAAAATCATTTTTTGTCATATGGGGTGTAGTAAAACTGTTACATATCTTAGTTACTGCGACACTCAGACAAATAAAAACAATATTCCATGCATATGAAAATTATCATTAAAAGTCCTACAATGCCTCAAGTAACAGTTTTCAGCAATGTGTTTATAATCCAGAAAATGACACAGTGAAAATGAATTTTATTTCTTTTGCCTTGAAGTTATGTGGCTTGAGACTTCTTCGATAATTATATAAATATAACTTATGATTTTTTCGATTAAAATAATCCAAACTTCACTCAGAAAAAGTTTAGCACAAAAAACATCCTTAAACAATGAGCCATTTGGTAGTATCTTGTTTCAAAAATACACATCATAAAAATAAAATATTATTAATTTACAAAGATCTGGAATGAAATTGAATAGGTAATCTGAAAAATGTTCTAAGATTTATCTGTTCCATATTAAACAAGGAGCCCTTTTCAACGTACGAGTCCATGGTACGAGTATAGGGCCCTGCCAGCCTGAAGGTGCCTGGTGTCTAACGTATACCATGTGAGTGCGGAGAGATGTATATTGGTGATACTGGCCAAACCATTGAAACAAGAGTGCCACAACGTGCTTTATTTTTGCATCCTAGCCAACTCCTTTACACGTATCTCACATCCCTATGCTTTCACAGTGATATTAAAACAGAATGATCTCTTGAGTTACTCTTCTGAGTGCAGTCCTCCTCACATACCTCAAATTTGATTGGCTTTAAGTAATTTGTGCATCACAATATGCCTCTTTCAAACATACTTCCTAGCAAACCACTTCCACAATATCTAACATCAAAAGGGTTTCTAACTGCAATGTGCGGCAGAGTGCTTCAAAAGGTTATGTTTCTTAGTATACTCTTTCCCGCATACTTCACATTTAAATGGCTTCAAATTATAATGTATCATAACATGTTTCTTCAAATAATTCTTACTCACAAACTTCTTCCCGCAAGTATCACATTCGAAGGCTTTCATGCTGATGTGTACATAGGAGTGTGCTAATAAGTTACACTTTAGAGTAAACCCCTTTCCACAAACCTCACATTTGAAGGCTTTAACTCCCCTGTGTATCAAGGAGTGTCGGTATAAGCTACTCTTCCGAGCAAACTCCTTACCACAAACCTCACATTTGAAGGTTTTACTTCCACTATGAACCAAGGAGTGCGTTGATAAGTAACTCTTATGAGTAAACCCCTTTCCACAAACCTCACATTTGAAGTCTTTAACTCTACTGTGTATCAAGGAGTGTTGTAATAAGTGACCCTTCCGAGCAAACTCCTTACCACAAACCTCACATTTGAAGGTTTTACTTCCACTATGAACCAAGGAGTGTGTTGATAAGTAACTCTTATGAGTAAACCCCTTTCCACAAACCTCACATTTGAAGGCTTTAACTCCCCTGTGTATCAAGGAGTGTCGGTATAAGCTACTCTTCTGAGTAAAGTCCTTACCACAAACCTCACATTTGAAGGCTTTCACACTGCTATGTACCAAGGAGTGTGTGTTTAACCTACTCTTTTGAGTAAAGTGCTTACCACATACCTCACATTTGAATGGTCTCTTACAACTATGAACCACTGAGTGTGTTGATAAGTTACTCTTCTGAGCAAATTTCTTCCCACAAGTTTGACACTTGAATGCTTTCAAACTTCTGTGCTGCAATGCGTGTTTTTTTAGCATGCTTTCACGTAAACACTGTTTTCCACAGATCTCACACTCATACTGCTTCAAACTATTATGCTTGCTCAAGTGGTTTAACAAACTTTTCTTGTACTTAAATGTCTTATCACATTTATCACACTTCAATCGCTCCTTTACACTGTGTGAGTCTAAATGTTGTTCGAAAAGACTCTTCGGTTCAAATGTTTTTCCACACGATCCACCCTCGAATGCTGTTAAACATTTTCCATCTAATATTGCAGACGAATCGTCTCCATTAAAAAACAAAGATGCCTTATTTCCTGACGTATGTCCATTTATGTGAATAATTAACTGATTCTTATCAAAATATTTTATACCACAGTAATCACAAATGAAATCCCTCATATCACTGAGTTCTTGTTTCTGGTGAGAATCAAATCGCTTTCTCTCCCATTTCATGATGTCATTTAAGGCGAATGGTGTGCTTCCTCCAGGAATCTCTTCACAGCTATTCCCCTGAAATTAATAAAAAAAATTTCAAACAAGCATATAAGAAAGTTATAACTTACAAGAACAACAATGAATCATAAATTAAGCAACATGTATCATGTTTCTAAACTGCAAGCAGCCTCAACAAAGAGCCAGTTACTATTTATGAACACCTTACACAACTGGCCTTACAATTGATTGCCAATTTACCTTTCCCCACTAACTTTTAATGATAACACAGACCAGCAAGAGTATTCTTTTTTGATGTGAATTACTCTTCCTGATGTCATAATTTGCGCTGATACTGGAGCGAATTGCAAAAAAGTCCATCTTGTCAGGATTTTGAGATATTCTCACTTTCAAATATTGAAACGGTATCTACCTAATTTCTAGATTGTTAGGATCATCACAGTTTCATTGAAGAAAACAATGTCGCTATTACTTACTGGACACAGTGGAATCATTGCTTGAAAAATAATAACAAGTGATTTTTAGAACACTATTTACAAGAAGGCACTAAGGAAAAAAAAGTTTATGCACCTCAGACATAGGAGTACAAGTTCCCAGCATATATAATATTGAACCAGAAGTTTTATAGGAAATCTACCTCCATGGAAGCCATACAGGAGAAACCACAGGGGGGAACGAATGGAATTCACAGCTAATGTGTAATTGTATGAATGATTACTTAAAACTATTGTTTTTGATTTATTTGAATTATTTGACAGTTGATTACAAGGGCCTGCTAATTTTAGGGTCCCAAATGCATTTCTGACATGAAGAGCCCTTGCCGACATAATTCTGACCCTAAATCT
Source organism: Ceriagrion tenellum (assembly GCA_963169105.1). Classification (NCBI taxonomy): domain Eukaryota; kingdom Metazoa; phylum Arthropoda; class Insecta; order Odonata; family Coenagrionidae; genus Ceriagrion; species Ceriagrion tenellum. The sequence goes on from OY720645.1 coordinate 2,710,636, forward strand.
GCTCACAAAAAAGGCTATCTCATCAGGATTTGGAGATACCCTAACTTTAAAGGGTCAAAATGGAATTTTTAAATTTTCTTGAACTTGAAAATCCAGAAACCAAAGGTGATAAGTGTAATTCTGGAAATGGATTCCAATGCTGTGTAAAAAAAGTATGCATTATGGCTACGACACCTAGAAAAGCTATTGTTACCATAACCTGTATCTCATATTTTCAATTTATGCACTCAAAGACACCACTGAAACTTTATGGAATGAATGTTACAGTGTAATAGGGTGAAACTTCGGGTTATGATATTGCTTGAGGAAAAGATCAAAAGTCCCAATGGGCTTCGTGTGGTAAAAATTCTTATTTTCACATTTAAGGTTGTAGAAGTTGTGATTTTCACTGCATTCCTCAAGGTTACCATTGAACAATTCTTCTTAGTTTTCATTTCTGCAATCAAAAATGGAGATTTCAGCTTCAACAGTTCAAATTGACATTAAAAATACAGTGTTTGGTCATGCTCGAGGTCAATGAGAAGGTCACCTTCAGGATTTCCACTCCAAATTCTAAATCTTTGGCACGTAACATTGTTCTCTATCCTATGTTACTATGGAAATATTCAGGTGAGTCCATTAAAATGGGCCTCCCTGCATGATGTGAAAATCTCAACTTCGAAGACCTCTACCTTGAAGATGAGAATTTTGACGACTCATCTTCTCATCAAAGGTCACCATCCCGAGATCCTAAGACCCATTACTTTCAGACATGGATGCAAAATGTGACATCCTGAAAGGGGTTTTATCATCAACCTGTATCCTGGCAACAGACACAGCAACCATATTGATTCTTCCTCTGGATGTATTTCCCTTTGTATAGCTCAGTGGAATTGCTAAATTTCTATATATTAAGCAGGAATTATCGCAACCAGTGCCATATTTTTTGTATGGCATTGTTTTATATTTGCTGAGCCACTATTAACGGATTACTAGTATAACATAATAATGAAACTTCATGGCAAAATACTGCAAGTTGAAATTATTAATATTTATCGTAACTTACAGATAGCATTTCTGGTTATTAATGATTATATTACTCCACAGAACCAAACTGATAAGAGATTGTTTATTATTTATAAGTTTAAGAGTGTGAAACATCAAGATATTTCAATATTTTCTCTAGACTGCTGTTTTGTTGTGAATTTGGCTGAATACCAATTCAACAAGCTCACATCACGTGCTAGCTGACTTTCTATAGAATAACAAATGAAAATTGACTTGCGATGCCCAAGAATCATGTTTATCTATAATTACTGACTGATGACTGACCTGACTTGATGATGGCATGAAATCTGAAATTGGTCACTAGTTTAAAATCAATTGTGCAAGTCAATATGTTTTATCTTGTTTATTATGACATCCTTCCACCAAGTGAAAGCTTCTTGTTTACACATTAATTTCGAGACATTAAAATATCCCCTGACTGGGTACCAGAGAGAAATGAAAATATATACCGCGTGAATTAAAATTGTCACTAAAAATGATTAATGCTCTCAGTGTAAACAAGGGTTCTTAACATTTAAGTACTCTTTTGTTAAGTCAAACATGCACACAAAACATACCTCTGAATGTTTTGAAATCGTAAACATGTTTTTATCAATAATAAAATGTACTGACATGAAGAGGTCAAAATAAAATGTACTGACATGAAACAGACCAATGAACTTGTAGCTCTGGTGGAAAAAATGATTAAATGGAATTAAAAGTCAAATATGAAGTATTTTTTGGTTAAAATTACAAAGTGTAACATGAATACAACTACATAATTCCCTGCGAGAGACCGCATTGGCATGTGGCAGGGGGAGAGTTAGTTCACCAGATTCCACGTAAAGGTGTAAGTTTTTGGAAGGTGACATGGTGACATGAATTACAGGAGATTATGAATTGCAACTCAGTTTTTACTGTGGTCGCTTATTGGGCACGAAAGAATGAGTTTTTGTACATATCTGTTCAGCAGTGTATCTCTCTTATTTTATCGCATCAGTCCGACTTAGAGATGTAGTGATGGACGATGAAAATATTGTGTCACTCTGAATCACACCAGATATGAATTATATTCAAGCAACCTAAGCCTATAGTGTAGCCTCCCAGTCACTAGGGGCTCCCACCTTAATCCCTCAAAAAGTTATGAGACAGCATATGTATGGATGCATTGCAGTTTTTATTGAAGCGTGCTGCTTTCCTTAATATTCGATTACATTTTTATTTAAATATTTATGACCATGGTCCAAAATGCTTGCAGCATATTCGAGGCATCACCTATCCAGAGAGAAGTAGCACCTCTCTTTGACTTTTTCCTCCGAGGACCTTCCTATTGCACACTTCACAAAACCTAGTTTCTTGAAGACTGTGTCCTTTTCGTTTTGTTTGTGCCCTCCCCACGACAAGACATTTTCACCTCTCTTAGTGCTGCCTCCTGCCAGCGGCATTTATCCAAAATGCAGAGATTAATTCAACAAAATGTATCATTAGAAGGAATAGTATTACAAAGTTACCAATTAAAATATTCATATGCCATCATTTATCGCGTAAAAACAAAATTAAGTAATTACCACAGAATAATTTTACACCATCAAACAGTATTTGTAATTATAATAGTGCAGTAAATTTGAACAATTTTGAAAACTTAAGAGTGACGAGCCGATATATTGCCAATTAAAAACACTGTACACTTGATAAAATGCTCATGCAATTATTCAAGTAACTTAACAAATTTTTCAACTAAATATAGAAAACATTAAAGATCTTTTTATCATAAATTTCTTGATTTATTCTGTGATCCATAGACACGCATTTTGTGTGTGTTGATATGAAGAATGTTTTTCTGAGGTGAATCTGATCAGTTTTTATCTCTTTTAACAAATATCTCACTTTTAACTAATAAAAAATGAAAGGATTTCGAAAAAAAGAGTTTCTGTTATTTCATTAATATCAGTTTTGTCTTCCATTAGGTGAGTTTATCACGCTTAGATTTGTTTGATGTTAACTTTGCAATAATGGATACTTGATGCATAAATAACTTCTCGGTTTTTCAATTACTTCAGATTTTTTTCCACAGATTATTAAAAGTATGTTCGAAAGTGACAAAAACCAAAAAAAACAATACATATTAGTCAAAATTTATTGGTAAAATATTTTGTACGATAAGATTGAAAACTTTAGGTAAGAAGCCAAACTTAATTTGTGCCACCGATGTGGCCTGCGTACCAAAACCTGTGACAGTATTTGACATGCCAACAGAATGGTTAACAATGTTGAAAAACCCTGCAATTCAGCAAACATATTAGCTATTTGTATATTCAACTTATAATTACAACTTTTATATGCTATATCTATGTGAATACATTAGCATAGCTAGAGAAATAAATTTACTTATACCTCTAATGTACTCACCTGTTGGTGACCATCCTCTTCATTATCTGAGTTACTTTCCAGAATTAAACGAAATTCTTCCTCATTATTCTCGTCATCATCTTCGTGGTCTAACCTTTGAGGAGACCTGTTGTCTACACCATGATCATTATGAGCCTGGAAAATAAAAGAGATAAATTTCCTTCATCTACATTCTCTCTACATCATTTTCTTACAGAGAAAATGGCGTTTTTTTCCAAAAGAGGACAGTGCAACTTTACAGCACTGCCAGATGTGGAAGATTCAGGGTTTAAAAGGACCTGCAGTACCTGATAGGTCATGAAAAATGATGTATGAGCCTTAAAATTGGTCGGCAAAATCAATGTGTGTTGATTTTACATAAGTGAGTACGTACCATCAATTTGGGTACTGCCGAATAGAATGTAGGATTAAGGGTTAAGATTAATTTTTCATACCCAGCCCAAATAAGACAGTAAAACCCTTATTGGGCACGTAGGAATCCGCGACACCTCACCTGTAAGGTTATATGAGATAGGTTGGTAGATCAATTCATGTACATAAAGAGTTCATTAGGGTACTAGCAACAGAGAAAATGGATTTTCTTCCAAAAGAGGACAGTGCAACTTTACAGCACTGCCAGATGTGGAAGATTCAGGGTTTAAAAGGACCTGCAGTACCTGATAGGTCATGAAAAATGAAGTATGAGTCTAAAAATTGGTTGGCAAAATCAATGTATGTTGATTTAACATAAGTAAAAACGTAACAGCATTTTGAGTACTGCCAAATAGTGTAGGATTAAGGGTTAAGATTAATTTTTCATACCTAGCCTAAATGAGACAGAAAAACTCTTGACAAATTTTAAGCTATCCGGGACTAGGCACGGAGTTCCACTTTTACGGAGTCACCCACAATGCACATATGTGCGAATTTCCACAGAGAAAAAATCATCTGCCTTGACCGGGACCATTTGTTTTCTATTGACTCGTCCGGAAATCGAGGGATCCGAGAAAAACTCTTATTTGGCGTGTAGCAATCCACAACACATCACCCATAAAGTAATAGTGAGATAGATAAATAGATCATTTCATATGCATAAATAGTTCATTCGGATACTAGCGACTTAGGTGGCTATTTGTCAAATGGCATGAAGATAGCATGATATCACATGGCGTAATGGAGATTTAATTAAGTCATGAGCATCGTATTCCTCTTATTAGCTAAAGTGACTTAAATTAGCGTTCCTCTGCGGTAAAACAATGTGATGAGTGAGCACAGTAAATCAAACATTTTTAATCAGATCCACGTAGAAACCATTGTTTACTTTTCATTGCCAAGGGTTTTTTCAGAGCTTTGTGAGTATTACTCTACAACACTCACATAATGGAGATCGGAGGTTTTGAGCCATTTATTTTTTTTATGCATGCAGACTGTCTCACCATAGATGAAATAGCTATTGAAAATAATCCACTAACAAGTTCCAGAATTATATTTATTAACTAAACTTACAAATGTTGTTTTAAATGTGACAGAAGATAAAGGTAACTCATTGTCAACTTCATATGGGTCATTCCACATGGGATTAAAAGAGAGTTGACCCTTAGTGTCTGCGATTCAAACTACAATTTTTGTGCTGATTTCTTCTAGCATTTTATGAATAAGTGTAGAAGTAATTTTGAAAAAAATTTAGCAGATCTAGACCATCAAAGTTTCCACCATTTTGTGCTTAGACCACTCTGTACCTACTGAACAAAAAAAGCTTGAGAAACAGTTGATGACTATATAGTTTGCAAAAGAATGTACAGTAACACATTGTGATTATTTTGGTAAATAATGTTTGAAATTGTAAAAAGTCAAATAGTTTTAATTTTAACAAAAAAAATAATTCCATTTTAAAATTTGAATTATTTTTCTAATTTGACTAATATGTCTTTTGTCTTACCTCACAAACAAGTTTGGTTGTGGGCAGCGCATAAACAACTGAGATATTTATTTTCAAAGATTGGACTATGCCCTCGTTCGCCATGAACATCAAAATGATGTGCCGCTTTAGTTTGAGAATTTTTATCTTGGCCCTTGTAAAAGCTAGTACAATACTTCATACACCACTTTCAAGATAATTTCATAATATCAATTACAGCAATACTTTTCTTTATATGATATGACCAGAAATGGAGATATGTTAATGCAAATATCAACACCACACACCCTAAATTTAGCAGTTTTGTCAACTTCATGAAACTTGCCATTCAGCCAAGGAGAAACTACGTAATCTAAAGCATTAAATTTTCACCAAATATGAGAGTTGATTGAGATACAAAAAATGACATGCACAAACTTTTATAATGCATATTCGGTTGTTAATGAACAAAAATGATAAAACATTATCAATTCTTATAATTTGCACAGGATATTTATAAAAATTCAAGCCAAGGAAAAACTTGTGAATTTGTTTATAATTTGTCTGTGATCCACCATCTGTAAAAATGTCATTACATGTTAATGTTAATACTTTCAATTGCAGCCGTAATGACAAACTGTACAGCACTGCACGCCTACCACTCCCACAGAAGAAAGGCCGCTTGAAGGGGGAAAGGCAACAGAGCCCATTGACTCCTGTCATATTTCAGTGCAAAGATATATAACAGTGAGAACCAACTCCTTGTGATTTATGTTACTCCCATTTACTCATTACATTCACAGTGAAACCATGAAACAAGAAGAACATGTTTATCTCAGATTTTTCTCATTTTACGAAAAGTTTTACCATTCTTTAGCTGGCTACCGAACCAAAACGTACAGTGTTGAAGTCTTCAAATGAAATTCAACACCAGTATGCACTACAGAAAATATTACTTTGCTCAGAAAAGCTGACAATATCAAAATATGTGAGTGTTGACACTTTCAAAGCTGACAATATACAACGATTTTTTTTACATCCTGACAACACCCATTTCTTTTTTTTAATGTAGCATTTTACGCTACTGAAGCCGATAACATAGTTTTTTGTGTCATAGGATTTTTCATTTTTGTTTAAAAATTTTGTTAAATTTTTGACGTGATAGAACGTCATCAGTCAACTGGGATAGTCGAGCAATGTGGGTTGTTTACTTTCGATCATTCTTGCTCCGGCTTGCTGGTTCTTCTTTTAGCATAATTTATTTTTATATCATTTTTTTCACACTTTCGGCAGATAAAAAAATTTAGCGATCCCATTCTTGGATATTTATTGTTTTTATTCAAACTAGAATGCCTCTCATTACGCGATGAGTATCATGAGCTTGTTGTGGGAAGATAAAAGAGATGCCAAACTTTGCTCTGGTTAGGCCACACCTGGAATACGCCGCGAGAATTTGGGACCCTGGATACAGAAAGATTTATCCAGGGACATTAAAAAAATACCTAGAAAGGTACACTCATTGTAAAAAACTGCTACAGGCGAACATATAGTAATTAATAACTCTCACAGGTAATTAAGTGCTTTAGAGACTAGCAGTCCACACGGCAGACTTACCCTGCTAAAAAATTCCTTACTTTTTCCGTAAGTTTCCTTGTAAATACTTGTACTGAATTTTGTTACAAAGTTCTGTAGACATTCGTTTAAGTATTGAAACGCCATTTTAAGTAATTCCCTACGACGTTCTGAAACAATCCTTAGGACGCTCTGCTGAATACCCTAGGATGTTCCGGGGAATTCCCTACGAGACTCCTTGTAGGTCCTTAGAAAGGGAACTGGGTCAACGGAAACCTCACATATTTCCAAAGAGTTACTTAAGTCCTATGGAACAGCTTGTAAGGTGTTAATAGAAAATAACTCTACAGAACATATTTTCTGTAGACTCAGGCTCTCATGTTCCGTACAGATCCTTAAAAAAGGAACTAGTGAAATACTTGGGAGTTGCGATAACTTCGAACCTATCATGGGGGACAAATATAAGAAATATTTTTGGCAGAGCCCTGAAGAAGCTAGGATTTGTCGAGTGCGTTGTGGGAAGATTTTCGGATGAGAAAGTGAAAGAGAGGTGCTATTTCGCACTCGTCCGGCCACACCTTGAATAAGCAGCGAGCATATGGGATCCAGAAGAGAAAGACCTAATCCATGAACTTGATAAAACACAAAGGAAAGCTGCGCGATTCGTCAAAAACTGCTACGGCCGAACAGAAAGCGTTACACAGATTTCGAACGATTTAGGGTGGGAGCCGCTAGAGACTCGGAGGCTACGTACTAGGCTTAGATTGCTTGAGCAATTGAGAATGAATATCTTTCAGAGTGACACGGAGAACATCACATTAGAACCACATTATATTTCCAGGTCCGACAGAATCGATAAATTGAGAGATATTTTGCCGAACGGATAGGTATGGGAATTCGTTTTTCCCCCGAACAATTAAGGACTTTAATAAATGCTAGGCGGAAAAAAAATGTTTTTTTCATTTATATTTTTTTGTTAACGGCTGGTGTCCTAACACCCCCCGCCACACGCCTTTTGAGGTGGCTTGCGGGGTAGTATGTAGATGTAGATCATAAATATCTGCCAATTATGAAACTAGTTGCAAATTCTTTTACCTGTAGTTGAGCAGAACTTATTTATTTATTTATATAACACCAAAAACAGCAACTTAGGGCTTTTCATTGGTTTCTATAGAAATATAAATAAATTATTTAAGCATAATTCAACAATTTAATAACAAATAAATCAAATACTGGACACAATCAAAATGAAATGTGTCGCAGTTTTGCAGCGAACTCATTGCGCGATGCAAAGAGGTCTAGGGCTGGGGAAAGGGCGGAGAGGGTATTGAAAAGGAAGGTAAACGGAAGAATGAGGATCGTTGGGAAATTGACAGATGGAAATTTGGCTTGCGTAAGAGTTACGAATGGTGAGTGGGACGGGCGGAAATGTGAAGAGAAAAGAAGGAGAGGGGATTTTCATGACGGAAGGAACCACTCATCATTACTGAGGGAAGAAATTTTAGGTGAGAAGTCAACTGGCGATGAGTGAGGTGTGACAAGCCAAGTGACAGTAAAACCTCATCACGTGAAGAGAGAGTGAGGTGGGGTAAACGATGGCGTGCTATTGCCATGTAAAATTATGGCATGCGATATGTCATATAAAATTATCAGGCGTTAATATCAGAAAGCATACATAAAGGAAACTAATACAGTTTTACTGTTATTACAGCATGAATTTTATTTCTCCAATTCCAAACAATTTACAATTTCACCTACCCTAATTTACATATTAAAATACACAGAAATATTTGGTTCTTTACAAAACAAAAAATAAAAATAATAAAATGATGAATAATTGTTAAAAATAAAAATTCATCTCCTCAGTATGTAGCAAATTAAAATTAAAATTAAACATGCCGGAATATTTCAATGTTTTTTGGTATGGCAGCTTGAGAAGCATTCCAGGCAGAGTCGAGGGGACCCTTCACAGTCAGGGCAGACATACGCCGTCTCCCTTCTACGCCCTTGTGAATAACAGTATTTGCATCTGCGAAAGGATTTTTTGCCACCGTCGAGGAGGATAATTTTCGGGAAATGGAATGAAGGTCTGGAAGGTAGTGCAGGTTTGGGATCGGTAGCATAGGACGGAAGAATGAGGGACTTAATTAAGGAGATTCGGAAATCAAGGATGGGAGTTTTTTCCGAGTATTTCTGGGAAATGAAAAGGCTATTGACTAAGATGAGGTGAAATATATGAACGCCTAACTTTTTATACCACTTGAGGGTTTTCCTCTCCATAGGATAGTATGCCACCATTTGATCAAAGTGGTCGATTCCTCCCATCGACTCGTTGTACTTAACAACGGTCTCTGGCTTGGAAACAACCCCATCTCCTCTTCGAGAAGGCATGTCAAACATACAACTTCTGAATTCGGAACTGATCATCAGAATGTCTCTTTTATCCTTCCATTTGAAGACACAAACTCCATCATTAGTATAGGCATCCACAACTTCACCCCGCATTAACAGGTTGACCGTCACGCCGGTCATAGTGACCGGTCACCGAGCGATTGTTTCCCAGGTGATTCCTGACACCACGGGTGACCAGGGCCACTTATTAAAGCATAAACCATGACTGGTTCGGCGTCACGGTCATTGTGACCGTAGCTCATGGAAACAATGGAAAATTTATGTTTGACTCATGTGCAATGATACTTTGAAGTATCATGATCCAGTGATTCTTTATTGAAAAAAAACACCGATAGCGACCCTAGACATATGTACTAAATACACTGTGGCGGTGTTAATTTAGCCTTTACCACTTCAGACGGGTTTTCTTTCCGGTTTGATCTGCGAGCTCCTGTGCAATGCGTTTTCCTCTCAAGCAGAGTGTGGATCAAATTGACACTTGTGTAATAGTTGTCCATAAACAACGAGTGGCCCTTATCTAAATGACCATCCATTAATTTATGGACAACGTGATCAACATGCCCACGCCCTCCAAGTTCAGAATCTCTTGCACCAGCATACACAAGGAATCGCAGAACAAGCCCGGAAGTCTTGGTCAGCATGTACAGCTTGATTCCGTACTTATGCTTCTTGATTCATATAAATACAGAATCGCAACCTCCCCCTCCAAAGAAGCATAGACTTGTCAATGCAAAGGTTACGGGAAGGAATAACCAAGGAGTCCATTATAGAATGGAAGGAATTTAAAAGTGGTCGGACTTTATGAAGGGTATCATTTGGTGGAGGGTCATCAGGATTGGGGTTAGGAGAAAAGTGGAGAGCTTGCAGGATGGAAAGGAATCGATCACGACTCATGCATTTCCGAAAGCAAGGCATGTTAAACAAACTATCAGTACTCCAGTAATCTGATATTCTGCTTAGAGGAGTAGTCCCCATGTGGAACAATAAACCTATGAAGGTTAAAAACTCTTCATAGGTCAAATGTTTCCACTTCCCTATCCTTGCTTTCGGAGACACATTCGTCTGCATAAGATGATCAGCGAACGCATTCGTCTGATCAACTATTGCGTGAACAAGAGAATCAGGAAAGAGGAGGCAGAAGAAGTCGATAGGTTCCCTCGAAGACGATATGGCCATGTGATGAGGCCAGGGTTTCCATTGAATAAGAAATTTTGTGGGGCTACTGAACTCCGGGACCATGTTATGCGACGTGGTAAGGAAGGATTGGCAGAAGGGTTTGAGAGTAGAAGGAGAAGAGCTTTGGTCAGGGTGTCTGGGATCGGGCATAGAAGGAGACAACAGTGACGTATCCGAATACCCTGACTGTGGTCTTTGTTCCTCTTCGCTGTCCTCAGCACTGTCGCCATGCTCGGAATCCCCGGAGAAATCAGAGCTCTGCAGCTCCTCCTCACTTCCCTCCAAAAGATCTGCTATCTCCTCCTCCGTATACTCTCGCCTGGGATAGGCAGAGATATCGGAGGGAAGTGTTAGAGGCTGTGGATCCTGCCTCGAAGTGGAAGGCTGGAGGTCCTCCAATGAGGAGGACGGGGGAAGTGACTGGACTTCTTCATTAGAATCCGCCTTCCTCTTCGTCCTTCGTCGAATCATCTGCATAAAATTTTAAGCAAAAAATTATAGAATGGTGAAGATGGAGGATTATAATTCCAAGTACCAATAAAGAATACATGAAAGTGTTAGATCGAGCTAACGTCGCTGATTCCTGACAAACCCATTATAAAATTTATTTTATGAGTTCTTCAAAAGTATTATGTAATGAAGACACGGTGCTTATCGTGATATGTGGGCATGTTGAAGTGGAAAATATCATTGTATAGATAAGTATACCTATCAGAGGTTGAAAATTTCACCCTTACCTCATTTCACCGTGACATGCGTGGCAGGGCAAGGGGATTTTTTTAACTTTGAAGGGTAGAGTGAATATGTAAAGAATAACAGAGATATGTAAAGAATAACGGAGGGGTGGATAGTAAGTTCGAGTCATCCCAAGCGGGTGTGGTGGCCTCAGTGGGCTGTGAGGGTTTTCCTGCCTGTTGTCCCGTGACTCGCCTTCACATAGGGTTGTTGGAAGTGCCCGAGGGGTTGGCAAAGAGAAAAGAGAGGGGAAAGAAAGTGGGAAAAAGGAGTGTGAGAGTCGCGCATGCCAAACATCAGTGACCACTTCGGAGAGGGGGAGGGGAAATCCCTACAGCCAAGTTGCGCCGATGGTCTCTAGAAGAGAACCTTTCCATTCCTGAGGACTACCTGCCACCCGCACGTGGCTATCTGGGTACGTACAATGACATTCCACATCCGTATACTATGAATATTTTACTCTTTATCTTCGTCGTTTGTACAGAAGTATAGCTTTGCGAGTACATCGACATTCAGAAGTAAAATGTATCGTCTTCACTATAAATGAAATGGGATAGATGCCGAACTCGATTGACTCTTGAAAGATAGCATTGTTGGAATAATCTGAGATGGAAGACTCATAAAAATTATTTAAGGAGAAGGTGCGAAAAAAATTCACCCAACTGGAGCTCGGAAAATTATGCACATAAGGATATAAATGTTCTTCGATAGTTCAAATGAAAACTGACCTAAATAGAAGCTAATTAAAAATGCTATGTTCTTTAATGGATGCTTTGCATGTGTTTAGTTATAAATAATGAATTTGTGAAGATAGTAAAAATTAAATACCTTGAAACAAGCTTCCTTCTCCCAAGAAGACTGAGAAGTATTGCAGTAGGAGACAGACTAGAGTAAAGGACAGTTTAAATAAATAAAATGCACAAATGTTAAAATTTAACTACAAGTTGTATCATAAAATAGCAAATGATACTTACTTTGATAAGTAAAAGAACGACTGCTCACTGGATGCTAAGTTTCCACAGAGATAAACTCACAATCGGAAAATTCCTCTCGCTGTCGGTGAAAACCGGGAAAATAATGCTTTAAAAAATTATGAGAAGGACAACATTAACTCTTTTAAACGATGATATCCTAAACTAACCTGATCATATAAATCAACATTTCATTAAATGTCATAAATACAAAATAACTGATAATTTATTGCGTAAGATTAACGAAAGCCTTTTTTTGACAAAAAATAACTGATAAAATATACACTAGTAAAACAAATGAACATACGTTTTCACTAAAATACAACAATTTATTCTCCCGGAAAATTTATAAAAAGAAAAGGAATGAAAAAACAAAACTAATAAATAATACGAAAAGAAATACATATTCACAAAATAGTGTGTGCGAGAGTTATTGAATTACGAAAAACACGCTTACCTTGAGTTCAAAGAAAAAATTTTACCGACGCAGAAAATAGGCGTAGATCCAAACGGTCATCAAGATACGACTGTCTGAGCTGTTCTGAAGGACGGGAGACCACTACAAGGTCGCTAGACACAGGGATGTGCCCTCTGCGAAAGCAGAAAGCTTAACAGTACCCATGACGTGATAGGACGTCATCAGCCAGTGGGTATAGGCAACCATGACGTGATAGGACGTCATGCCGAAGTGAAAGGGTTAATATTTATATGAGCAGAAGAAAAATTATAGCAAATTTTGATCTTAATATACATTCATCTTGGACTAGGAACATAAAATGAGTATAAGTGTTTCTTACCGTTAAATACTATAAATCTAAAATTAATCATTATCAGTTCTGCTGTAGGTACTACTGCTTTGTTCTCCAATGTTTAAGACAATATGTTCCGTGAATTCCTCCACCAACCGGTCCTTGATCCAATAATACTCCTTAAATGTTCTCATATATTCCACAGCATTCTTCCATGTCAATACTGGCATTCGTTCCAAAGCTTAAATACATTGCTGATGTCATCCTGAATTTTTTGAGTTTTATTCTTTTTTGCAACCCAGTTTTTCACTCAGGCCAAAATCAACTAAATCGCAACAAATTCACATTGGGTATTGGTACTATTTGGTACTCTCCAAAGTGCATCTGAGCAGAAAGTAGCCGCATAGAAAGAATGTTTCACATAAGCAGTTGAGAGTAAAAGTGGAGAGGTTGCTTAGCAGTGAGGAAATTATACAGTATGGTTACATACTTAAGGCTGCCCTATCCTTTAAGCAGAGAGAACGTATCAGAGAAAGAGAGTATATCAGAAACGAGACAGTGAATGATGTGTGGGAGAGTTTAACAGGAGTGATTATAGAAAATGCTGAAAGTGTATGTGGAAAAAGAGTACTGGCATTCGTTTTAAAGCTTTAATACATTGCTGAAGTACATCTGAGTTTTATTCTTTTTTGCAACCCAGTTTGTTACCCAGGCCCAAATCAACTCAATCACATCAAATTCACACTGGGTATTGGTACTATGTGGTACTCTCCAAAGTGAATCTGAGCAGTGAACAAGGGGAAACGGAGGGGAAGGGTAGAGATTATCCAATATGGCAGGCCAGGAAAAGGTCCTGTGTCCCTCAGGTTGGGATCATTTATGAATTTACCATTTCAACCAGCCACCACCTCACTTTGCCCCACACCCATGAAAATATGGCATTCGTCAACAGGAAGAAAAAAATTCATGGCGTGAAAACACGGCATTCGTCCACGAGATGACACAAATGTACCCAGTGAAAATGGAACACTCGTAGCGAAAGGGAGTTTAATACGTCTTTATAACGAAGTTCTTAATTACGAGGTCCTGATTTTTCAGTCCCATGAATTGTGCTATAATGAAAGTCTAGTCTAATAACTTTAGGATATCATCAGACTATCTTAGGGGGTTGAGTCCCATGTCTATTATTGCTTCCACATAAGTCTATGTGCTTTTTTTTTAGAGAATTTGATCTTCAAACTATGGTCAATCTATTTGTCAAGGCACCTGGAACAACAATTACTGATGAGCAAACATGCAGAAACTTTTTCGTTATCAATTTCTTTATTTACATTTGATTGAAAGAAATAACTTTTTAATAAAATCAGGGGATCACTATGACATTTACAACATTCATGCCTTGTTATTAATTCTACATGGGAATCCTTCATTCCCTGTGTAGTGCCAACACATTGCATATTTAACGTCAAAGTGAAAACACTCTCACAAATATCATTCTATGCAGCCATGGGATCACCTGAGAGCATGAAAGCCTTAGACAGAGTCAAGCTAATCCATGATGTATCTGCTACTGAAAAAGTATTGATTATGCAATATCATACCTCTCCAATCATTTCACAGGATATTTGGATAGTTAATACTGGAAGGGGAAGTCATCTATCATAATAAGAGGAAATAGGAAGTTTGTAAACCACAACTTCACCAAATTGGAATCAATGCATAGAATCCCAATGACATGGGAAATATGTTTCATGCCTTTAACATTTTTCCATTTGTTAAGTATTCACAGAGCTCATCACTTCATCTTCAAAAAACCAGCAGTTTGTCCCCATACTCCATTTCTACATTGAGGAGCAGCAAAAGCGAAACTCACCTCATTAGGTAATGGAGGCGGAGGTACAACAGTTTCCATCTGAGGCACTGTGGGTCTGGACTCATCCACTGATTCATCAGAAATATCACTCCTCACAGACTCATGGTCTTCCATTGTAGCCTCCTCCTTCCGAGGAACCTTAAAGAAATGGGAAACATGATGAAACTCCTCTGCACTGACAAAACCAACCAAGACATTTGGACTATCTACAACCTCCAACACAAAAATGGAGTTAAGCAGACATATGAAAACTGCTTTGCATTGACAAAACCTCTATGTCTTTAACTCAACAACTTCTTACTTTCCCCTTCCCTTCTTTCATTAACCCTTCATTACCTTCAATTACTCAGAAGAAAGTGACCGTGTGCTGCAGATATATAAAACCATGTGAATATCCACTTTTATTGTTTCTATATTCCAGCCACAATCTCCTTTGTTAAAAGTGAGGCAAAGTTTACACCAAAGAAGATTGATAACTTTGCTGATGAACCAAAAGGAGGGATATGTTCAAGGTTTAAGTGTCATTCCCGCTAGACTTTGCGTAATATTTATATAGCAATTGCCAATGCCTGTTTGTGGCGTACATTAAAATATATTTTGCCGTACGCTCAAGTCCTCATTTTCAAAATAAAAAATTAGGCATGTTGTTCCTTTTTTTGAAACACACTATTATGTTTTACACAATCCTAACCTTATTGCGTTAAAACAAATGTTGAATGAAGTTACGTTTACATTCAGTATTGACATTCCAGAGATAGAAATTATAATGCATTTTATGTTTGATTATAGAGGTGACTGTGGTACTATTTCTGCCAAGATGGTGTAATGATAATTAGGACTTGAGATGTGTTAGGTAAGTTTATGGCTGGAAATTGACATATATTATCCAAGACTGTGAATAATTTGCTCATGTCATCAATTAAAAGGAGCTTAGTGTTGGAATGGAAAGTTCATTGCATAAAGTTAGCGAAATAATGAAATATGTTTCCAATGGGTACATGGAAATTTTTGCACATGTGAAAGCAGAGTAATGTGTGTAAATACGTGTTGTTTCATGTTTTATTGTTTGTAATTGATTAAATAGCATACTCTCAAAATATTGTACTATGGTTTATTAGCTACAGTCATTACATTGTATTGATATCAATGAGTGCACTTTTAAAATATTTGCGATGATTGAGAGATGCCCTAAAAATCTAACAGGTGATTACAATACTTTATGCGATCAACACACTTGTAAAGGGAAAGTGTAAAATTGATTTATTTTCTGTGATCAAGTGTGGCCTGTTTTATTAATATAGTCAAGGAGAAAGATTAGTATATCAATGCCAGGGATTAGTTGGAGGATAGTAGTTAGGTACCCATGATTACCTTAATCAATCATTGCCTGAAATTACCTGTCATAATATTTCTACGATATATTAGACGAACATGAATGAGCATTATATTTGGACATTGATATTTCTAGTGAATCACTGATCATTAACTGTATTTATGGAATGAAAATATCACAAAGGATGTGGTGATATCCTACCTTAATGAGAACAAAATTTGCTCTTCTAAGAAACATATATTGATATTTACGACCTGCTGGATTGCCAATAGAAATGAGAAATTGTTGTTTTCATTTTCAACATTATTATTACTACATTTTCAACATTATCAGTTGCATTGCTGAGCTCGAAAGCTCTGATTCTTTATATCAAACTTCGATGATTTCAATGGCAAGTATTGTTTGAAGGACAAGCGACCTTTCCATAAAGTCAGGGACTCATCAATTGAGATCTTTCTATTAGGAAGATAATATTCCTTGAATGTTTTATTGAGATGTGAAATGACTGGTAACACTTTTATCATCATCCTTGGTCCGCGACAACTAAGAGTGTCATCATTGTTCGTGAAGTGTAAAAATTTACATATGAGTTAAAAACGATCTCATGTAATTACGTTTCCCAACCCAGGTGTGGATAGAACTCTTTTCGTGGAAAAATAGGAACAAAGTGATGGCTTTTGTATTATTCCCATCAACATGAATAATCCAAAAACTGTATAAATTTCATCGACCGACACTATTTTCCAAGAGATAAATCTGGCTTTTTTGGAAAGGGACGGCCCCAAGGTCATGTACTGATCAGCAATATGATTAGTCTCCTTTACAATTGTATTTACAAATTCTTCATTGAAGAAAAGTTGAAAATGAAAAGCACCGCGACACCAACACTCCGTGAGAAGAAAGTCGCATAAAATAATTTTTTCGGAAGAAGTGTTGAGCAACAAGCGTTCAGAGAGTGTGAAAGAAATTTTCGGAAATTCCGTATAATTAAAACACTCTAAATAAAATATGATAAATTAATATTTTTTAACAGCTATGATTACTAAAAAGCCACATTATTCTGCTTTCGAATAATATCATACACGCATGGATCATGAAATAATATAATCGATTAAAAAATTAAAATATGCAGATGGTCACCGTGACGTACTGGCTACGTCGCTCAACGTTGAAGGGTTAAAGAAGATTACAGAATATGAGTGGAGCAAAAGTAAATTATAACGACCTTCAAATGCAAAATCCGAACAGAACATTTCTCATGAGCTTCGTGAATTATCATCACCAATTCAAACTATTTAGTGCATATCATATCCATTTAAGAAGTTTAACGTGCAATAACAACATGGTGTAGCATGTTTTGTGTGACAACAACATTATCCAAGAGACTAGAGTTATAATGATGCATTGAGGAAACAATAAAAGCTAATTCTTAAGTTTTTAACTCAAAGAGGTTTATGATAAAAAAAAATAAATGCCTAAAAACCAAAAAAGGCATTGAGGGCAGTCAGAAACACTCATGAAGGAGCAAAGTTCATATTTTCAATCAGTGTAATTTTATACAATTCTTGATCTAGACTGAAAAATTTACAAAACAAGCGCATTCATCACAAAACTGGGCACTTTGCGCATACATTTAATAGAAAGAAGTGACAAATATGTTCTACATTTGACAACAGCACAGCATTCAATGGTCAGCTCTATGTTTGCTGATTTATAACAACTCAAAAGACATCACCCAAATGATGTGAGCTTGATAAGAGGTGAACACATCCCTAAAAATAAAACGCAATTAAAGTGTTTTACGAGAACTCAAGATGTGATAATCACCACTTGATGACACATATATCACTTCCAACTAAAAAAAGTCCCACGTTAATTTTATGCGCTCTTCCCATTGCATACTGATTGAAGATAAAAAAGTACTCACCACCAAGCCCCTGCTGGAAATCATTGCGAGGAATGTGATGTTTGCTTGGATGCATGTCATCTTAAACTGTTTGAACTCCTTAACCTTCCCTACGCATCCCTTGCAGATGGTCCATGGCAGTCCGTCTTCCCTCGACACCTATGGAGAAGAAAAGAGCAGTGGAGAATAAGAACACTGAAACATACTTATTACTCAACTGGTCAATGTACCATATCTCAAATACATTTAAAACTATTAATATCCCACCATTATACCTGCACTTATCTCATGTTACATTTTTTTCGTTACATTTTCAACTCATGGAAATGCCCTTACCGTGAACTGGTTAAGGGGACTGGAACGAACGTTGGCAAGCAGTATCAAACTGTATAGAATGTTCACTCCACCTTCTCCATTGATTTTTTATCATTATTATTGTATCACAGAAAATCAAGAACATCATACTCTCAATGTTCACTATTATTCGTTGAAAATGTACCCAGCAAAAATTAAGTAGTAGCCACTCAACGCACGCCATATTATTAAATAATACAATGATAAACATCGATACAGGTATTTCCAGTTAAGAAGCTTTATTGTAACCGACTCATCATCATCATCAACCATCATCATAATTTAATGGCGTCCTAATAACCCAAGGCTTATAAATAATAGTAAATTTGAGCAGGTCCGATACCGAAAAAATCATTCGATGAAACAAATGGTCTAACATAAGACGTGCCTACCATCATTACACACTCCCCTCTGAAAAACCGAAATCACCACTCTACATAGTTAAAATTTTTCAATTAATGCTAATATTTGTAGTTTACGACAATGTATACACTGGATATCGCACAGTATTGAAACCTATCTCATACTTTGTAAGATTAAACCTCGTATATTGACAGTCTGCAGAATAATCCTGGATCTGAATAGTATGCATACAATGTATTGAAATGGCGACTCCTCTCCAATGATCGAGCCGTGGAAATCCGAGCTAAGGTTATAATATCAAATAGTAAACATTCTACGGACAATATGTTGTCCTATAAAAGAAAGAAAAGCCCAATCTCCATCCATTGGCAGCCTTTCTGTATATAATTTATGGACACGACTATGCCTTCGGCTCATTCAAATTAGGAGTGACACGAGAGATTTTCAGCGCACAACAAACACCAAACATACCGAACTTCCCTTGAACAAAGGGCTAAATTAACCAGGTCATTTGCACACTTGACATACGTCTACGTAACACATGAAACAATCGCACAGACTTACCTCTACCTCAAGGAGCTCTTTTATTATTTCCCATAGACGGTACCCATGGTGACTGCCCGGATTAAAAATGTTGATCAATTCGTCCTCTTCCACAAGACACAGTCGACAAAGAATGGGGTATTCAACGTCTAGTACGTCTTTTGCTGTCGTTACCATAATGGCAATGTTTACAAAACATCCACAGGCAAATGTAGGGATTCACCTCCACATGCATTCACTCATGTTCACACACAAGTCAATATCTTCCATTAAAATTATGAAAAACATAAATTTAACGGCGTTAAAATTCAACGACAAGCAATACATTAAATCAAATGCGAAAAAGCACAAATATAACACTCAGCCTCAAGAAGTACCCTTTGGCCCAAACTCATCGACACGATGACCAACATTTGAAAAAATCACTGAAGCGAGGTCAATGAAGTGTTCCTTTCGTAATGGACAAGTATAGAAAGATTACATTTTGACGAGCAATTCGAGTAATGTATGCAAAAATCAATTACCTCTCGACGGGTATTCAAAAGCTCTAAGCACTTAATGGTGGGAAATCTCTTTTGTTGAGTCGCTCGTTAATGACCGAATTACAAGAACCAGCACACGTATAAGATTTATGGGTGGATTAATCTGGGGACAGATATATAATCACTTTACTAAGGAGGCAGTAAGTCACCTTATAGTCTCTTTAGTACTATTAGTAGTACCATGCGAACGTTAGCTATACTCATTTAACTAACTCTAAGCACTTAATAGTGGAAAAGCACTTGTGTTGAGTCGGTCATTAATGAACCATTAAATGACCCGGCACATGTAAAAGATATATGAGTCGGAGTTTTTGGGACCAAATTTATAACTTAACGTTCACATGGTGCAACCAATTGTACAAATAAGATTGTAGTACAAAGAAGTATTAGGTCAGTTCCGATAACCGAACTCATAAATCTTCTACGTGTACCGGTTCTTGTAATTCGGTCATTAATGACCGACTCAATACAAGAGCTTTCCCATCATGAAGTGCTTCGAGTTTTCGAATACTCGTCGAGATATAATTGATTTTCACACACAACATTGAATTTCTCATCTGAATTTACTCTTTCTATACTTGTGCATTACTAAATAAACACTTCCAAATGAGAGATTATGGAAAATGATTTAACTCGCTACAGTGACTTTTCAAATGCTGGTCATCATGTCGCGAAGTTTGGGCCAACGGCTAATTAAAGAAGATGGTCAGTATTCTGGTTATTCGGGATATGGTCACGTAGGAGTAATTGTTGTTTAGTCAATGAATGTTTATGCTTTTTTATGTAAATTTCATGATTTTAATGGAAAATATTGACTAGTGTGTGAACTGGAGTGAATAAATGTGGAGGTGAAACCCTAGAGAGGAGTCGCCATTTCAATAAATCGAATGCAGATCCAGGATAATTCTGCAGAGTGAAGTAAATTTACTAGGGTTATTCTTAACAAAATATGAGATAGGTTTCAATGCTGAGCGATTTCCAGTGCATATAGTGTTCGTATACTGCAAATATTAGCACTAATTGAACCATTTTGAGTATGTAGTGTTGATTTCAGTTTTGCAGAGGAGAGTGTGTAATGATTGATGTTAGGCACGCCATATGTTTGACCATTGGTTTCATCGAATGATTTTTTCAGTATCCGACGGGCCCTATCCAGTAACTACGCCTCCTCGTTTCCGAAATCGAACATTCCCTCGACGAACTTTCCGATTCCTTCTCCGACACACTGAAGCTCTTTCACGGGATCCACTACGCTTTTCGGGATATACTCCGAGCCTCCCCCCGCCTCATCGGAAGGTGAGGCGGTGATTGCCGAAGTTACTCCAAGGCACGGAGTAGGACACACGGGCGTGGCACATTTGTTATGGGAATGTATTCCTGCGATAGCTGCCTTTTCCTGCATTTACATTCGTAGACATCTTCGGAGTTTGTTTTTCAAGTGTCTATGGTGATTCTACCGAGCGAAAATTTCGTTTCCGCTGGTCTGGTGCATAGAAATCGGTGATATAATTACTATAGGTACAGCACGGCCCAATGCCTTGCTGGGACCGCCCTCCGCACAGTGGCGTCGCGTTGCGGATTTTTTTGGCATCTGTCCCTTGCTGATCCCCCGTCCCAAAATTTCACTATAGCGATCGCCCTCCTATATCCTACTTCGAGCTCCAAGGTACGTCACGGAATGCATGGCGTATCTTCCCTGAGCCAATGGCTGAATATCATCCGGCAGTTGTTTATCATACCATTGAATATCGAGCGCGAAGGAGGTGAAAGCGAAAAAAAGTTAATTTTAATAAATATTGTTGTTTTAGGTCGCAGACAACTATATTCACTATATTGGCCAATTCTCTCGGAATTTTTTCTAATCCGTAAGTTCCGAAATAGCAATATTTAACCTTGGTATAGGGTAATTTTCACCTTCAACACCTGACAGGTATGCATGACAATCGAAGGTAAACGTAGTAATATAAACATTAAGTATGTTTCACAGGTAACATAACATTAAGTAAATATGAACAGGAGTTTGTTGATCCCTAATAGAAACCTTTTTAATTGGTTAATATTATTCGCAGATCATTGATGACGTTTTTCTCTAGACGAATTTGTCATTCATGGTAACTTGTATTCAGATAATAGGGTGAAATTTGGACTGTATAACATATAAATTATAATACTAAATGGGAAGGCATTAACTTTTCAAAAATCAGATCAATAACAAAATCATATGACACACATTCAATAATAGTGTATGAAGTAATTATGAAATGGAATCCTCCATCTCCACACTTGCAAATATATCGTTGTCTCCAGTTATGGAATAACACCCAGCCCAGATAGCATAGTAAGCTTAAATCAAGCTTGATTTAAGCTTGACTCTACAAGCTACCAAGCTTGCATCCAGCTTGACAATTCAAGCTATTCAGCTTATTTCAAGCTTGAATCAAGCAAGCTAGTCTCCAGAGGTCAAGCTTTCTGCAACCTTGACAGCGTAGCTTGAATCAAGCTTGATTTTCAAGTTTCAAGCATAATGTTTCAGCTTGAATCAATAAGGCTGACTTCTCCCTCACCAGCAAGTCTCAATCTAGCAGGATTTAATGCAAGAAATGACTTTTACGGTATGTAAAATGAGAAATTAAATCATCAAAATTTCCTTAAAGGAAGCATTAGGAAAGTAATTCAAGTCAAGAGATACATATAAGTAATAACAATGAACACATGAAAATTTATTTAATAACACATTTATTGCGATAAATTAAGCTTTCTTAAACAAATCTGGTATTGAACTACTATTGACCATATATTGAAAATATCCAGTAGAACCATGTCCAACCAGGGTAGCATTATGATAACAGCTACTTTCGGAAAAATGAAGATAACAAGAGTCAATTCACCAACAGAATGCAAAGAAATATTTATTTGACAACTAACAAAAATGGAATAGTTCCAACCCCAGGTGAAAATTTCAATGGATACGTATAGTTTTTTCTATATATATGTATAGATTTTTATGGAAACTTATAGATTTCTATAAATACATACAGATGTCTATAGATACATTTAGAGATTTCATAGAAAACTATAGATCACAAGAATGAAACTATAGGTTCTATTAGTACGTATAGTTTTTTTCTATAGAAACTTATAGATTGTTTTAGAAACGAATAGTTTTCTATAGATATGTATAAAGATTTCACAAAAACTATGGATTGAGAATAAAAGTATAGTTTTTTACATGACCTATAAGGGTTTCTATAGAAACTAAGCCATATATATACAGATTTCTATAAAAACTGTAAATTCCAAGAGTGAATCTATAGGCATATAGTCGGATCTATAATCTATAGTCGGACTTCTAAGGGGCCAACCAAGTATTACGTAAGACCTTTTTGGGGCAGGGGTTGGGATCATCTTACATTCCCTTAAGAATTAGTAGGTTGAAACATTTTGCTAGAATTGAGAAAGAAGGGTGACTCAACATTGCTTGAGAGGCAGTGGAAGTTCCTCAGGGGGGAAACAAAGTCATCAAAGCACGGTTCGCACCCATAGTGCCAGAAAAGAGTTAGATTTTTTGTGAGCAAGGGTCCGCCGTTTTAACAATTGCGACCTCAAAAACGAGTACTGATGGATGTTCTTTACGTATCGTATGGAAAAAATATTTATCCAGAGGTTGACCGTCTTCAATTTTCAAATTTTTGGTTAAAAAGTGAGTTTGTGTCAGCCAAAATTTAGGTAAGTTTCCTCGCAAACCCAGAGGGATAAAAATTTTTCTTTCATAGTCTTTCGGAATGATATTTTTTAAACCAAATAAATAAAACCCAAAGTCAACATCTTTAATAGCTAACCCGCAGTTAAGTGATACATTAACACGGGTAGAAAGAAAATGAGGCCTGAAATGCTCCCCTCTGCCGTCAATACAGCATCATCAATATCCGCATATTTAGAATGGTGGATTTTTTTGCGATAAACTCCAAAAGTCACATGCGGACATTATTTTTCAATTTTTTTCCTGATTTTTTTATATTGTTGCAAAGTACTAAGTGAAATATCTTACTTTTTTGCGGCATTGGTCTAAGTCATTTTACCGTCTATTTCCTCAAAATTTTATGATTTAATATTTAACACTCCACCTGCGGCAGCTAGATCTCGAGTCTTCCACTATGAGTGGTAAATATTGGAAGGAGGCCAGGCCCTCTTTTCCGGCACAAGGGGCAGAGCAGGTAGAAGACCCTTGCAATCCCCTTCCGACCCCTTTCCCGAGGTTCCGTGGTAAGGGCCCCACGCAATAAGGGACGGATTAGTGGAACATAAGTTAATTTGGCAAAATTTTTTATCAGCAAAAATCTACGAAATAAGAATCATATGAAGTTTGCTCCTTATTTTACTGTTTAATTTGATACCAAACACAAAGGAAATCCGTTGATTTTTACGCGCATTGCGCTCTGGTAAGACTACCAGAGCGCATTTAGAGGATAATAGGAAGAAAGGTTAAGTAAAAGCTCATGGCAATGGAATGAGACCGCAAACGAGCGAGGGAAGGAGTCGTTCTCTCCGAGGGACTCGTTTGGGTAGGAAATGAGGATTGCCCATTGTCCCCCTCTCAAGGAAGAAAGGGTTTTTCGGACAGAAAGATAAGAAGGGGCTCGGGGGAGCAGGGAAGAAGAGAGGGTCGAACGTACAAGTTCGTTTTTCCTACAGTTTCCCGTACAAGTACGTTCCCCGCAACTGAAGGGTTAAACTTAACGCTTTTATTCTAATTTTATCGCTCTCCGGCACTAGACGCAGTAGCGAAGCGCCAGAGATTAACCGACGAGCACGGGAGGAGGCGACGGCAGAGAAGGGGAGGGGTGACTAGCGAGAGGGGGTGGGAGCTAGGACAGGGGTGGGTTATGCTCAGCGCACGACAGGTGTGGGAGTTGCTGTGTTCTTCTAGTCTAAGAACAGGAGTTTAGGTGCTTATGGTGGATTTCTGGACGAGGATTCGTCTGCGTGAATAATCGTATATTGATCGAGCCCTCGAGGTTTTGAGACAAAGGTGATATTACCATTATGTTTTGCAGCAGCAGAGAAGAGGTTTACTATATAAAGGATATCTCGCCACGTTCCTAACTTCGTTATGAGTGGGACTTATTTCAGTATGCCTTCGTTAAAAGCAGGATTTTTTACATGGAAAAAGGGTCTTTTTTGACGGGGAACCGCTATCACTTCATTAAAAGCGAGACTTCGTTATAAGTGGGCTCCACTG
Source organism: Ceriagrion tenellum (assembly GCA_963169105.1). Lineage (NCBI taxonomy): Eukaryota > Metazoa > Arthropoda > Insecta > Odonata > Coenagrionidae > Ceriagrion > Ceriagrion tenellum. Next base: position 2,735,715 of record OY720645.1, read on the forward strand.
TATTTTAAACCTCTTCTCGGCTGTTGCAAAACATTATGGCAATATTACCTTCGTGTTAAAACCTCAAGGGCTCTATCAATATCCCATTTTTTACGTGCATAAATCTCATCCAGGAATCTAATCTACGCACCTGAACTCCTCTTCTAAGACTAGAAGAACATGGCAACTCCCACCCCTGTCGTGCCAGGGCAACTCCCACCCCCTCTCGCTAATCACACCTCCCCTCCTCTGCCGTCCGCTCATCCTGTCCCATCGGTCAATCAGATATGTCTCTGGCAGTTCGCTGTTGCGTCTAGTGCCATGTTACGCTTATTTGCACAATCGTGTAGACGGTCTTGTGACATTGATCACAATGGAGAGCGTTAAAATAAGAAGAAAAGTGTTATGTTTAAATACTAAATAAGAATTTTTAAGGACAAAGATGACATAATTACTAAGACAATGTCGCAAAAGCAGGATATTTCACTTAGTACTTTGTCAATAATATTTAAAAATCAGGAGAAAATTAAAATATCTTGTGAACCTGTGACTTAAGGAGTTCATTGCAAAAAAATCCGCCGCTCTAAATATGCAGATATTGAGGATGCTGTGTTTAAGGTATTCTGGTAGTGACATTCAAGGGGAGCGTTTCAGACCTCATTTTCACTCTACCCGTGTTAATGTATCACTCAATAACGGGTTAACTATCAAAGATATTTACTTCGGTTTTTCTTTATTTGGTTTGAAAGATATTCCAAAAGACTATGAGAAAGAAAAATTTTAATCCCCCTGGGTTGGTGAGGAAACTTACTCGAATTTTGGCCAACAAAAACTCACTTGTAAGCCAGAAATTTGAAAATCTAAGACGGTCAACCTCTGGCGACAAATTTCTTCTATAGGATACGTAAAGAATATCACTTGATTTCTACGTCCTGACTGTCGACTGATGTTCATATCCACTCTCTTGCAAATTCACCACTCAATGAAAAGCTATTCATGAAGGAGGGAATAGATCGGATCTCTGATTGTGTCAGTTACTTGATTTAGTGAACTTACCTGATGCTATATTTCACCTTTAAATTCCTTTGAAATGATTTAGTAACGAGAGCTATTATTTTCATTAGGAATTAGAGTTTGGTTCTATCTGCAGACTGTATAAATGCCAATTACTTATCTGAGTGAGAGACCAAATAAGTGTGGAATTTTCTTGAAAATATCTTTAAAACGGTTTTTGAAGTTTTCCCCTGCATTTTTTTCTAGGTTTGCTATGAGCAATACATTAACTATGTAGTTCAACGGTTCCACTTAGAAGATGGAGGACAATAATTAGAGGATAAGGCAAATTGATGAATCAATTAAACACCTTTTGACATATTAGCAGTGAAGAGGCTTTGGCTAAAATTACGTAGTTAAGTTTTGAGGAGCATTTTCATACTTACACGTAAGTAATACTCCGACAACAATGCATCGCGTATCTTCCCCTGTGAAAGTGATACAATACTAAAAATCATCTTTTTCATGTAGCGACTAAGCAGTAATTAGATATTTTCCCCCACAGTCATTTGTATAATCCTCAAAAATCCGCTGAGTATTCAATGGAGCACAAATTAGTTATGTGCACCGTCAAAGATTATACGATTGTCACCTCCCTAAAGAATATGTTCCTCTTCAAATGTGTTGTAATATTATTGCTTTAATGGAGGTTTAAGTTGTTGAGTGCCTCACATGAAGATATAAAAATACTTTTTACAGGGATATAAATTTCACCTCTTAGTGGTAATGTATTTTAACGTATTTTGCAAAGGGACACTATAATGCTTAATTTTAACCGGTTGGAAAAGGTTAACAAAGTCTTTGTGACGTGGAGTTGTCCACATTTTGGCATCATGGCACAGGGTTCATCTCCCATTCTTCCTCCAAGGTTTTCCACATTGTATCTTCATTTGAGGTTTTTTCGTTTGAGGGGGTCAAGAAACGCTTGTTTCTCGCATTTTTATCATAATGAACGCTGTGCTGATTTGTTTTGAACAATCTCCTAGAATTTTGACATTTGTGGATTCGCAAGTATTCCAAGTTGCGGACGAAAAATGATTACTGATAAACATTTGAATAAACACAGTACTTATTATAGCAGACATGAATTTAATGAATTTTGTTTGATAGTAGTGAGAAATAGGATTTCTTACATTTAAACACTAAATAAAAGTTCAGTGGCTGAAAGTCAAAGATGCAACACCTCTTCGGGTAATTTTTCGACAGATGTTTTTGCCTTTTGCAAACCTACTACCCGATTCCTCCTCTTGGGAGAAAGATGAGGCATACTTAAGGGCTAATAAGATATTTTTTCTCCAAGAATTTAGGGAGAGGCCACAAAAACTCCGAAAAATATCTCTGCTTGCGTTGTCTGCTCTGCTTGTCTATCGACGCTCGTCTCAATGAAGTAGTCATCAGGAAACCTTAGCCAAGTTCCGGGTGGTGACGGTTGTTGTTGTTTTTTTGTTGTGAATACCGCACAGGTTTCAAATACTTGCTGCACCAGAAAGACAAGGTTCGGCTCGCTTCGAAAAATTGGAAGCACCCTCCGAATACTTTTACGGGCGTAAGATAAGTCAAATACCACTTCTTTCCTGTGGGTTAAACGACAGGCGTCCGAAACATTATCTTTGGCAGGAAAGGTATCGCCCGATACACAAGGGGAAAGTGAACTCTTATTGAAGGCATACTATTTCGAAAATCAATATTATGCACCCTCCATGCATCCCGATTTTGAATGTATTAGTATTGGCAGAGCTTTGTATCAACACGGAGAAACCTTTCGGGACTCTTAAGAACCTCACAAGATAACTCGTTGCTTTAACATAGACTGTCAGCAGGCCTCAAAACCCATGCACGATGGGAACTAATAGCGTTTGATTGGAGTGGTCTGGGCTTATGAGGTGAAATCCGAGAACTTCTGCTTTCTGTTTATATGCTAGTGAGAGAAGTATGCTTTTTCCTTTCCTTATCGTTCCATTAAACGTTCCCAGACATATCACTATGCATAGTAAAAGTGACTCAGTTCACAGTTACTCATACGGGCGCAAATAAATACACCGAAAGGATACGAAACCCCATCTGAAACTCGCCTTTATATTTGAAAGCTCGGTAGTTATAACTGGGTAACAAACCTGAATTGCGATCACTGTTCTTCATCATGCTGTTGTTCAGTTGCGCACATGATTTCGAAAACGTGATCTTTATCAAGAAAGATCAGGTGCTTCATAGCAGTGTAATGCGCACCCAGGACTTTCAGCATTGCCCTACCAATGCGGCTTGCCTTATGGATGACAATTACGACCACGAGAAGGAAAGATCCGTAATCCCACCCCTAGCTGAGACATTTTTGACTTTTTCCTTCAATTTCTCGTCAGGTAAAATGGTAAAAAATTTTATTTGGCAAATTTTAACTCTTTTGTATTTAAAATCTCATATTATCAGCCAGTCATTTCATCTACACATTACATTATTTCATATCGCCAATATGGGAAAATTTATATACAAACTCATTTGCATTCATTAAAAATCGAACACGGACCACTCTTTAGCTGGCCAAATACATCTGACAGCTATAACATTGACCGCTACCAATTAATGTTTCATGAATGATATTTTAATCCAACCTTACGTTTTTTAAAAGGTTTTTTCTAAATTTATACGTGCGGCGACTTAATAGCTAAACATATAAGAGCATATTATAAAGTCAGACGTAAAAGAGTTGTTTATCTATAACTACGCCAAATTGGGTAGATTTTGCATTGACCGGATACAGCTTCACAGTGGACAGTTCGTCACCAATTTACCCATGATAAGACGAAAGAAATGTCGAAAAAATATACCTAGATTATTCGGTATCGATGCGAGCACATTTATTTGTAATTCATGAAAATACATATTTACGTATGTTTTCAGAGTTTAATCACATTCTGACAAACTAAAGACGGATTTATGTGGGGTCTTAAACGATCCATTAATAAATATCCGTTTTAAGTTTAATAAATTTCCGTTTGAGGAACTTCATTGGTCTATAAAAGGAAAATCCTGAAAAATTACATCACTTAGACTACACTTGTTTTGATTAAATCTTTTTATCGACATTTGGTGCGAATAAATCTCGATTTATATCATTTCGGTGAAAGAGACATAGGAGGCGTCATTCAAAAAAAATCCTCGAAAAGTCGACCACAGTCAATATCCCTTGGTGGTAGCAGATGAAGATTTCGGCATATATTCCAAGTTTAGTTTGATGGTAAATATTTTTCATAATCAGTCTTGTATAAATAATATTATTCGACGTAATATTCTGAATCATGAAACTGAACATGCTGAAATATACACAGCGATATACCGCGACTGAATATGCGAAAGATAATTTAAGAAAGCTCGAAAATGAGGCAATTGATGACTAAGTTCTGGCAGGCGAAACATTTTGCGATAAATTCTTCCGCCGCTGTACTTTTAATCAACCTCAATTAGCTGCGGATATATTTGCAATAGAGCACCAAATATACTTTTTGAGCAACTTAATTGTCTTAGACATTTTATTTCAGGCAATGCGTGAATTTTAATAAAAGTCGTATGCTACTGGTATATCAATATCCCACCTGTTACTAGGAATAAGAATCGATGGAGTCGGAATCGAGAAACGATTTGAAATAGTTGAGGTAGGTTATTATAACTTCATCGCCGAATTTCAGTCTGTTATACATATAATAGGCTAACAGTAAATTGAAACTTAACCATATATTCCAAAAATTCTTAATTAAAGGACAATAGACATTTTTATAGTCCGTGTCTAAATTCATATTTTGACCAGGTTTGCTCATAAAAACTCTCCTTCTAAGGGATGCTTCAGTTAACTCTCTCTTGGAACTTGTAACGAGGCGACCAACATTCACTACTATTATTAAGATATGGACTGGTACCATCAATCCATAGGAATGGCAAACCCTAAACCTCTATTTTCTATGACGTCACTCATATCAAACATCTTCCTTCATAACATGAACAAAGGCGAAGATTAAGTTCCAATAAATAACATTCCACTTAAATAACCTGTCCACTATAACCTATGATCTAGGTTTTGAATTACATTGAAAACTTGGAATTCTTATATATATTTATTAATACTTCGATATACATGTATCAAAATACAAGTTAAACTAATAAATGCACACATAAATAAATGAACATGAATTATTATTCATAATCCGTGTTACCTGTGTTGTTATTAGCATACAATGCCACGTGAGCAGTCACTCAACAAAGCATATATATGCCCACCATACTACATACATACATACATACAGTCTACTTGGTCAAAGGCAATGGCCCTGCCTTCAAATAAGATGATTTTAGATCAGGAGAGAATGAGAAATATAATATTTTAAGACCAGTCTAGTCCACATTTTTTGCGATCAAATAGAAAAAATGAATGTTTTTACAAAATAGGACGATCTCGACGAAATAATCTACTCAAGAGTTAAGACGGTACCTTTCATTAACTTTGAGCATAAAATAAACCAAGACAGATTTCTCGAATTTACACTTCCTCCCACAAGCGAAAGGCCTCAAACTTTGTGGATGACTAAGTGTCTTACTAAAACAGATTTGAAAGCAAATCCCTCCCCACAAAAGTCACACTTGTAAGGTCTCAATCCGCTGTGCACTATCGAGTGTCTTACCAAATTAGACTTGAGAGAAAATCCCTTCCCACAAGTGTCACACTTGAAAGGTCTCAATCCGCTGTGCACGCGCAAGTGTTTTACTAAATCAGACTTGAGAGCAAATCCCTTCCCACAAGTGTCACACTTGTAAGGTCTCAACCCGCTATGAACTATCGAGTGTCTTACCAAATTAGACTTGAGAGAAAATCCCTTCCCACAAGTGTCACACTTGTAAGGTCTCAATCCGCTGTGCACGCGCGAGTGTTTTACTAAATCAGACTTGAGAGCAAATCCCTTCCCACAAGTGTCACACTTGTAAGGTCTCAACCCGCTATGAACTATCGAGTGTCTTACCAAATTAGACTTGAGAGAAAATCCCTTCCCACAAGTATCACACTTGAAAGGTCTCAATCCGCTGTGCACGCGAGTGTGTTCTACTAAATTATACTTGCAAGAAAATCCCTTCCCACAAGTGTCACACTTGTAAGGTCTTAACCCGCTATGAACTATCGAGTGTCTTACCAAATTAGACTTGAGAGAAAATCCCTTCCCACAAGTGTCACACTTGAAAGGTCTCAACCAGCTGTGCACGACCGAGTGCCTTGCTAAATAAGATTTGCAAGTAAATCTCTTTTCACAAGAATCACACTTGTAAGGTCTCAATCTATTGTGCATGACCGAGTGTTTTACTAAATCAGACTTGCGAGCAAATCCCTTCCCACAAGTATCACACTTGAAAGGTCTCAACCCGCTGTGCACGACCGAGTGGTCTACTAAATCAGACTTGCGAGCAAATCCCTTCCCACAAGAGTCACACTTGAAAGGTCTCACCCCGCTGTGCACGACCGAGTGGTCTACTAAATCAGACTTGCGAGCAAATCCCTTCCCACAAGTTTCACACTTGTAAGGTCTCAACCCGCTGTGCACGACCGAGTGTTTTACTAAATCAGACTTGCGAGCAAATCCCTTCCCACAAGTATCACACTTGTAGGGTCTCAACCCGCTGTGCACGACCGAGTGGTCTACAAAATCAGACTTGCGAGCAAATCCCTTCCCACAAGTGTCACACTTGAAAGGTCTCAATCCGCTGTGCATTACCGAGTGTTCTACTAAATGAGCCTTGCGAGCAAATCCCTTCCCACAAGTGTCACACTTGAAAGGTCTCAATCCGCTGTGCACGCGCGAGTGTTCTACTAAATGAGACTTGCAAGTAAATCTCTTTTCACAAGTGTCACACTCGAATGCATTACATTCACTGTGCAAATTAGAGTGTAGTTTCAATGACTTCTTACATGTAAACTCTTTTCCGCAAATTTCACATTTAAACTTCTTCAAACACTTGTGTGATTTTAAGTGATTTGTTAAATGAGACTTCCACCGAAACACCTTACAACATACTTCACACTGAAACTCTGACGAGCCTCCTGATTCTGTACACTTTGTAGGCGAATCCTTCGGCACTAAAGTCTTGGATGACTTCTCCCTAGAAATGCATTCTTTTATGTGTAGGACTAACATATTTTTATCTGCAAATTTCATTCCACAAGAATCGCAAACGTAAGCCACATCTCCATCAAGGTGTGTTTTATGAGAATCAAAACACCTTCGATCATTTGGCAAATTAATACTGCGTGTGACCTTATTCTTCATGTTATCCTTAGATTTCAACTGTTTCTTTTTCTTTGCACTTGTGCTTTTCCTCAATTGATACCTTGGAGTTACGGAGGGTAAGGTAGAATTATTTCTTGGAGAGTGATTTCCAGGTAAACAACTAGGGCTGGTGTTCTTTTTTGTTTTCTTCGCAGTCATATCTTTTTTCTCTTCCCTTAGATCACACACCATCTTCTCAGTAGCTTTTCCAATTACTCCCATCACACCACAACCTGGTACCTGCAATTATCAAAATTTTAGAACAAGATTTTTTAAAGCAAACTTAAATAGAAGATTAATGCTTTAAAACAATTCATTTAAAAAAATATAATCTTCAATCTTTTGGAGTGAAAAGTTGACCCGACAGATGCCGCCTATATTCAATGACAACCGGTGTGTACTCTTCTGTTATGCGCCTTAGTGTGGCTAATAAAGGCAGTCGTGTTCTCGTTTTCCACCCTCGTACATTTACTTACAAATTTACCCCACAGAAAAAGTACTCCTTTTATTAAATGAATATTATAGAGACAACAATTTGAAATAGACCCTAACCATGATTCTATAGGTCTATATTTCTAGAGTTCTTAAAGAAATATCTCAATGAGCCGTTTTAGTATAAGAGATATATGCCTCCTTTTATTTATCAAAGAGCTCGTTTCAATGCACATAAGGGTGCCGCACATAGGTTTATGAAGCAACCACTGAACTTCTTATTTAATCTATAGATATGTCGGTTCCGGTACCTGTTTCTCGATACTGCCGGTTCTTGGCCATTAGAACCGGTATCGAGAATCGATCGCATAAAGTTGGTGCTTAGGAACCGGGACGAAAACGTGGCGAGAATTTGAATTTTGCACCCAAACCCGAAATGCTCTTCGTCGTCTTCAAGGTCACGGCCAGTGTCTTGCACCACATTCTTTTCTTTTTCAATCATAGCTTAAAATACTGTATTTTATATGAGCGATATCAATAATTCTTTTAACTTCTTTGTACGTTCCATCTACTTATTAATTTCGATGTTCTACGCGTGCGACGCGCCAATACGCGTGACACAAAGGGCGGACGTGAGGAGTCGTTTGTATTTACTTTGACAATTTACTACAATATATTAGCATGCACACAAGATATGTAGATTTCTATGTATCATTGCTACAGTGCTTGATACGTACCAGTTGTATTGCGGGCACAGGAAGAACTTAATGGACTAATTTCCATTCATAAACATCCCAGGCGACTTTAGTACACCGTCCAAATATTCATCCAAATTTACGATTCCCGGGCCATCCACCGCCTAAAGCATGAAATCGGGTCGGAAATGAGCTATTCATAATTGTCTTCAGTGCAAATCTTACCTTCAAGGAATGCTTACTGTGCAAACTGCGCCAAAAAACTCTTCGAGACGGTGACATGCATTATAATAATAAAAATAATCATCATAATATGAGGGTACGAAAGCGGATCACCAGCCTCCTCGTGGCGTACCTGGTAACGGCTCTGCCGACCAATGGTGGACGTCTGCATGTTGGGCTAACCACTCCACATGCAGAGCTATCTGGTTCCAAGAATGACAACCAGAAGTGCCACACACTAGAGGTGGGAATTTCGGTTCATTTTGTGGATTCGGTTCATAGGATTTGATTTATTGCAATGATTCGGTTCTTTAAATCGTTCATAATGAACCGAATGAACCAAATCCACGAGTGAATCTCGAATCCATGTGAATCTCGAATCCATGTGAATCTCGAATCCATGTGAATCTCGAATCCATGTGAATCTTGAATCCATGTGAATCTGACGACTTACTGCATTTCAAATATTAGTGTGCCAAATAATAAACAAAAAAGTGAAGTGTGATGCTCCAATTCGGAAACACAAGACCTTTGACAAGGTGTTTCAAGGGTATTTACAGGGTTCTTATTGACGATTTGGATTTGGCGGATTCGGAAAATTGCTAGCAGAATCTTCTACACAAATCGTTCATATTGAACGATTTGTGTGGAAATCCAAATCGTTTAATATGAACGATTTGGATTCGGTGGATTTGAATCTTCCACACAAATCGTTCATGTTGAACGATTTGGATTCGGTGGATTTGAATCTTCCATCAAATCGTTCATTTTGAACGATTCGAGTGGAAAACGTAGATTCAATTCATTCGGTTCATGCCATTGAATCGTTCATTTTGAATGATTCATTCATGAACGACACAGCTCTACCACACACAACCGGGCCCCTCTCGGATGGTGGCCCTAGTGAAGTTGAGTGTGGCAATAACAATATAAACACCAACAAGAAGGGAGCTCGTATGCAGTGGACGGAAACCCTAAGGGGAGACCTCCTCGCATGCTATGCTGCCAGCGAGCACAATCGCAGGTGGTATATGGCAAGGATGCACTCTTTGTGGTGTGAGGTACATCCTGAACACAACCACCTGTCGCAGCAGATTCTGCGCGACTATGCCAACCACCTGCGAAAAAAGGAAACTCCCCAACAACCGCGTGCTCAGAGAAATACACCACCGGCCAGACCACCCTCCCCAACACAAGCAGTCTCTCCGCCGACTGTTTTGACAGACACTGCACCGTCGTACCACCGACAAATAGGGAGGAAGTACATCAGGCCGACTCTGAAATCCGAACGCGGTTGTTAAATGATATTCCCGATGATGTAGGACAAGCCAGGCAGGGAGATGCCCATCGGAAGATCTCTCTGCAGACAAACGTCCTGACCAGGTTGAATGGCTTTATCGACGAAATCCTATCAGAGACTCGGACCTATGGACGGTCAACTGCGTGGACTACGCTGTTGCCAAAATATGGGCCAACTCCCAAAAGCCCACCTCCTGGGAGGAGGCGGCAAAACGGCTGGAACAGTTGGGAGGCCAAGATCACACTGGCGAGACGGCAGGCTTCAAGGATGCAGTGAGTGATGAAATACATCACATCTGGACGAGCTTTCACACCCATAGTCCGGCGCATAGCTCGCAGCCTCAGATTTAACCATCACACACTAAACAAGAACGTGCTGCTTAATAGTAAGCCGCACGCGATTGATAGAGTTCGGGCGCTCTCCACGGCCCGGAAAAAGCTCCTGAAGAGGAGTAAGGCCGTGAGGGAGAACTCAACCTTCCTCCTTCACCCGTCTCCCCTCTTTCGACCAGCTCAGTCTGTCGTCGAATCTCTGCCACCCGTCCAAGAGGTAGAACGTTTCTGGAAGGATATCTATGAAACGTCGAAGTCTATCAATGGAGACACTAGGGCCATAGGCCTCTTAAAAAAGTTTTGCGACTGCCACCTGCATGAAGTTGTTGGACCTCATTCAGTCACAGAGATTGACGTGAAGGCCTTCTCTGGCAAGAAGAATTTCTCAGCTCCAGGAATGGATCCCGTGAATAAATTCTGGTGGAAGAATTTCACTTCCACCCACCAACACCTCGCCAGAATCTTCACGTCCTTTCTCTCGGATAGAGAAGAAATTCCATGGTGGCTGACTGAGGGACGCACGGTTCTAGTACCTAAGAAGGAAGACCTGTCAAATCCTAAGAACTACCGCCCTATAACCTGCCTCAACACTGTATACAAGGCGCTCGGGCAAGACATTGCAGATGGGTTGTCAGGACCTATTGAGGAGTGGGTCGTAATCACACATTTGACCAAAAGTGGTCCGTTTTGATCCTCCATGGGTCCGGTGATCCTCACTCCAATGACGTAAGTCGGCAGACCTCACGGCGGCAACCCAAAAAGCGAATCAGAGAGACACCTCATCCCAAATATTTGGGTAACGGGCTCTCTCGGTTCGCAGAGATGTGCGGTAGGCTTCTGCGAAAGCGGAGCCGACGGTTACTCGTCTCAGTTGTTTGGGGGAACCAAACTAATACGAGCACTACGGGGAGGCGGAGGCCCCATAGAGGTCCCATGGGAAAGATGGGAAACTTCAAAGAAAAACTCGCTTCTTAGTGGCTTCAAAGAACATCAAAAAGACAAGACACACAAAACAGCGAACATACAATCATCAAGCTAAATGCGACATAAATTTAGTAAGAGTAATTTTCCATAGTGCAAAGAACAAACGTGCCAAAGTTGAGCATATATTTGAAAATCTAATCTATTACTTGGAATAGAAAGCTGGCTTGCAGACGATACTGATGATAGAAAAGTTTTTCCAACAAGATATAAAACCTTAAGACGTGATAGACCAGATAGGACTGGTGGCAGAGTATTTTTAGCAGTTAATTTGCATTTGAATAGTTCCGAACGCAAATTAGGCGACAATGAAATAGAGAGCAAATTGTGTAGGATTAAGGAAAAAACAATAGAAATATACATAAGTTCATTTTACAGACCACCAGACTCCAAAATAGACTTTTTGTACAAATTCGAAATTCATTTATCATCATTAACCTGGAGAGATTCCAAAAGCGTAATAGTTATCGGTGGAGTAATCAACCTCCCGGCTATAAATAGGAAAACCAATAACGTTGAAATGGGTTCAAGGAAGCGTGATATAAGTGAGGCCTTACTTAATATACTTTCACACCACTCTCTTACTCAAGTTGTAAACGAACCTACGAGAGGTAATAAAGCATTATATCCTTTAGCTGTTAGTCACGCTACAATGATTAAATACTTAGATATCCTCGAAGGCAAAAGTGAACATAAAGTATTGTTATGACTTTGAAAACAACAAGAGTCCATTGTAAAATCGAAACAGAAAGTCTACTTATTTGAAAAATTCGATTACATAAAATTTTTAGAGATGTTGGAAGCGTCATTCGTTAAATTCATAGCCACAATGAAGGATGAGAGCAGCAAAGTATCATGGAGATACTTTTTGGACATACTATGTAAATGAATCGACATATATATTCCACACAAATTCAAACAGGAGAGTAAAGAACCTCATTGGTATATCCACAAAGTAAGGAGGGAGCTCAGGGACAAAGGCAGTTACACAATCTATATAAAAATTCTATTAAGTTTGGTAACAAAACAATGGAACTTGCCGCGAGAGAAATTTATGTTGCCCAGTGCTCAAAAACAAAGAAAATCATGTGCACTAGTTTACGAACCGTCAAGAAAAAAATCCTAGGTGAATTACTAAATGAAAACCCCAAGTTATTCTGGTCTTACGTGAGAGAGATCCAAGGCGAATCTTTGACTGTAGAGTCTTTATTGGATTCAAAAGGCAAAATGTTCACCAACAGCATCGATAAAGCCAACTAATTAAATCACTACTTCGAAGTGTATTCACTAAGGATGACACAATACACAGTTTAGACATTCTGGACGTTAACGAGCCGACGTCTGACATAACGATTCAACATGATGGAATAATTAAACAACTGCATTCGTTTAAGAGTAACAAGTTCCCAGGTTCAGAAGGAATACCTACAAGCGTACTCATGGAGTTAGCGCTACAGATTGCACCATTCTTAGAAATTATGTTTAGCAAATCATTATCCGAAGGCAAGGTGCCCCAAAACTGGAAAATAGTCAATGTCACACTGATATTAAAAAAAGGAAATAGAAGTGACCCAGGAAATGATAGGCCTATATCGTTAACATCGCTTTTATTCAAAATCCTTGAACGCATTGTCATTAGCAATATTATGGCATTCCTGGATAATGGTAACCTCTTACACAGTAGTCGGCATGGCTTCCGTAAGGGTAGGTCCTGCGAAACACAGCTTGCACTCTTCCTTTATGATATACTAAAATCAGGTGAATCAAAGCGATATTCCTTGATTTTATGAAGGAACTCGATAAGGTTCCTCACAAAAGACTCATTTATAAATTGTATTCATGCAGAGTTAAAAGAAAGAATAGTGTATTATATGAGGGACTTTCTCAGTGATCGAAAACAAAAAGTACTTATTGATGGTTTAAGCTCCGATATGGTCGGAATAAGAGAAGACGTGGACTTAAGAACTAAATATTAGCCAATGCACCACAGTTCACTTCCTGCGATAGTTATCACACAAAAGTCATACCTACACTGTGGGTGGAGTAAACGTATAATCTTCAAATACAGTAAATTATCTGGGAATTACCTTAACTTCAGATATTTCGTGGGGAACACACATACCAAACATATACGGCCCAGCATTCAAGAAACTAGGTTTTGTTAAACGTGTAATAGGAATGTCCCCGGATGAAAAATTCAAAGAGAGATGCTGCTTTGCTGTGGTTAGGCCACACCTCGAATACACCGCGAGCATTTGGGACCCTGGTCAAATAGATTTAATCAAAAAAATTAACAAAGTACAAGGAATAGCGACACACTACATTAAAAACTGCAATGAACGAACATGCAGTGTCACACAACTGTTAGAGGGATTAAGGTGGGAGCCCCTAGATACTCGGAGGCTGCACGCAAGGGTTAGGCCGTTTTCGAACTTGCCAAATCTAGCATCTTGCCTTGAAACCTAGTACGCATCGAAAGCTATGACGTCATGGACGCCTCATCACCTTGCGCTTGTTCACTAGCTATCGAGGAAAGATACCAAGTCAACGAAAAAGGAGACTTGCTATGCTTGCTAGGTTTTAAGTTCGAACTCGGGGTGTTATAATATGGGCTTGTATGGAAAATAGAAGTGAAGAAACTTTCAAATGGATACTATTTTATCATTGCTACATATACTTGTGTGATATTTATTAATTTTTTTGCAGAAAAATTGACGAATTCGCTATATTTAAAGGCTTTTCAAATGTGAATATACTGATAAAAGATAGTTGTTTATGTGTGTTGTAGTAAGACCTAATAGTTGTGTGAATAATTCCATACATTGTAAATGTACCGTCCTTGTTTACTTCATTGAACCTACAAAATCTATCTTCCTTACTGTGGAAGGAAAAGAAATGAAATAATGATGAAAGAAATTATATGAAAGAATTATGGTCCGATGGAAAGTACTCTAAGGTAGCCATAATTTCATTGGCAGCATTATTTTTAGCTAACGAACATAATAATTGTTAATAACGTTAACATTGGAGAGGTTTTCACAGCATTCATCAAAGAAATGGGACAATAAACCTTTAGAGTAAATGTTAGTTACAACGCGCGTATTTATCAGTCAACAGTCAGAGATCGTAGGTAGTTAGTTCCGAGTGTAATGCATTAATATATTGTAATGTGTTTTTTCATACAGGCACAAAATATTATTATGCCTTTTTATGACGTTGATTGTGGCCATTTTAAGACATTGATTGTGGTGAAATACAGTGAGCGATATGTCGTCCACTTTCGCAGCCCCAAGTAATCGAAGCATATTAGTTAATCACCACATTATGGAATATGATAATTATTTTATTCATAAGCAATAAGATTTTAAAAATAATATTCCCTGTTACTTTGCCGTATAAGGTTGGGAAGCATTTAAAAGAAGTAATCCACTTCAATCACCCACAATAATTATGGACACGGATAGCGCTTTTCGTATATGTTTTATGAAATGAAGGCCGTATGGTGTCTCTTCCACTGTAAAAGGGCTACGAAAGGGTCAAGTCAAGATTCTACCTGGTCGGTCTTGGGATCAAGTTAACTTAATATCAAGTTAACTAGGCGTTTGCCAAGTTCGAAAACGGCCTTAGGCTGCTTGATAAATTCAGAACTGATATTTTTCAGAGCGACACAGAAAATATTATCGTGATGCCTCTCTACACTTCTAGGCCTGACAGATGCAATAAAATAAAAGAGAAACTCTGCCGAACAGATAGGTGCAAAAACTCGTAAAAGCCACAAAAGAAACTGAGCTCCTCCAAATAGACTCTCATTGGACATGTCACCATTTCACCTCAAAAACTTTTACATCTTTACATGGCTGGCGACCTACCACCCCCTGCCACACGCCCAAGCGATGGCTGGCGGGGTAGTATGTACATGTACATGTGGATGTAGAAGAGGGCTGTATACCTTTTGCCGAAAACGCCTCCGCGACGTGAACCCGCTTTTAGTGCACGACTCTGATTTGCTACTTAACCCATTACCGCCTTAAGATTTTTTTTTCAAACTTTTTGAAGCAGGAGGTCATTTGCAACTCGTTCTGATCACATAAGTGATCCCATGAAGAACCCATCAAATGGATTCATGGTTGACATATTTGATGTTTGAGATTGGATTCTAATGTCGTACATCTTCAATGAAAGCATGTTTTATTTACATGATGGTAAGAATAAAATAATGCAATAGTGATTTCCATACCCTTAAATTACAACTGAGTTACTTTATTCTCACCATCATTGATATATAGATAATATTTCCCCTAAGCGACACCGTTAACTCTTTCATAGACATGTAGACTGTAAATGGTATAAAAGGTGGCCACGAACGTTCCCCTTCCCCTGCTTTTCCCTTCCCACTTTCCTTGCACATTGCCCTAAGTCAACATTGCACTTTCCCCCTCCCCCACAGCCATTCCACACATGTCCAGCCGTCTCTCGCTCAAGACCCTGACAGCAGCAAGTCAGCACTCCATACAACCCTCTAGATCCTCCATAAAAGGAGATATTCTCTACCATCCAATGAGGTGCGACCACCTGCAACCATGAGGTGACACTTGGGTGGGCAGATGCGAGAGGACGAGGTGCTTGCCTCGGGGAGTAGGATTTTGGAGTCTTGTCTGTGATGTATATGAGGACTTCTTCAAGCAAGAGAAAGGCACGGCGATGGGTTCACCATTATCACCGGTGATAGCCAACCTTTTCATGGAGAACCTAGAAGAAAGAGCTCTGGAAACCTATCATCTGAAGCCGAAGCTGTTCCTATGCTACGTGGACGACACGTTCATAATTTGGCTCCACGGAGAGGAAGAACTGAAGGACTTTCTCCTCCACTTAAATAAACAGAACGATTCCATTCGATTTACCATGGAAATAGAGAAGAATAGACAACTGCCATTCCTCGATGTTCTCGTCACCAGGAGAGAAGACGGCACGCTAGGCCACTCTGTTAACCGAAAAAAGACACATACCAACAGGTACTTGAATGCATCTTCACACCACCATCCTATTCAAAAGGAATCTGTCATCCGCACCATGTACCACCGAGCGCATGCCATCTCGGATGATCAATCCCTCCAATCATAGAAGGAACACCTGCTCTCGACCTTCCAACAAAACGGTTTCCACAAGTCCTCCATCTTGAAGATCGCCAAGAGAGTGGAGAGAACCATGGCCCTGACAAGGACCGTCGAGGAGGACCGAAGGAGTGGAAAACCCGTGGCCTACGCGACAATTCCCTACATGGCCGGCGTCTCCGAGAGGATAGCTCGAGTCCTAAAACGGCATAATGTCGTCTCTAGATTCAAACCTTTGCAGAAGACAGCCAGCATCCTCTGAAAGGCCTAAGACCGCCTCCCCAAAGATGCCAGCGAAGGCATCTATTCCGTGCCCTGCAGCTGCGGCTCCAAGTACATTGGACAGACCTGCAGAGCGCTCAAGTGTCGCATGCAGGAACATCTGAGAGCCACCAAAAATAGACAGTTCCACCTTTCTGCCATTGCGGAACATGCTTGGGAGGGACCGCAGCATAACATATTATTCCCGGAAGCGACGATCATCCACAAAGAAAAAAGATATTTCCCCCGCCTCATCAGAGAAGCGGTGGAAATCGCCAAAAAACCGTGAAAACTTCAATAGAGAAGACGGTTACCCTCTCTCCGCTTCTTGGAAAGCACTTTTTCAAGAAGAAACGATCCCGACCAATCAGAGAAGAGGACCACAAAAAAGGCGCGAAAACGACCCTATATAATACGGCGCCTCCAGAACCGAATTGTTACATGGACCAGAGGAAGCCAGCAGGACAGCCGGCGAAATATCGTCCCCAACATGAACCAACGCGGTGGAAAACCCGAAAGAAGGAATCAACCTCCTTATCGCTTGTTGTCATGCACTATCAGTCATTAAAACAATGAGAGAATTATAATAACATCTCATCATCTCTCAAACACTCATTATTAACATATTACTCCCCTCTGTCCGATACCCTTTCCAAATCTCAATTTACTCTGCTTCCATCACCCATGTCCTAGCATCCACTGTCACATGCCTCAGCAGACACACTCGCCATACTGTTAACATGACAATGCCATGTCAAGAGGGGTTGAGAGCATAGCAGAAAGTTGCCATCAAAACCTCCTTTTTAAAAGGTTAGACATTTTGTTTTAAATTGGGGATTGATTGCTGTCGCATGCAAACGCAGATACATGAATAACAAAATGATTACATCAGTTTTACAGTAAATAAGAATTTATAAAAGCTTTGACCCAATCCAATATCAAACAAATTAGGATAATTATACCTTGTACTTCACTACCTCATTAAAACACTATGTCTATTCCTATGTACAGTTTGGTGAGTTCAGTTATTGTATTTTTTTCTATCTGATTCAACGATTCTAAAATTTCTACTTACTAGGATGCAACTAACACATCCGTCACTTTTTCCTCAGATGCTGTCACTATTTTCTGTGAAGGATTCCTCCAAAGAAATTATAGAAGTTGTCTCAGTGACACATGACTCGGTTACTAATGTGGGCATTGCTTATGTTCAATGAACACTGGCATGTATTTGAAGGATAAGATGACACCGTAGGAAAGAGTCATCAGTAATGTACATAAAATTAAGAGATGAGGGTTCAGTGCATGGAAAGTCATGGACATGTCATCAACAATGATTACAACATGTCGCTTCTAATTTGCTTCCCAAGTGTTAATGGCCCCAACCTCAAAATGTGGGAACCGTCTAAATAGGAAATTCACTGTAAACATTCACATATAAACTATTATCAAATATACTCAGGTCAGACTATATTATTACACCAATTCTGAGGTCAGAAAAGATGGTCAACAGGAAAAATGAACATGCACAGGAACAAATGCACTCACCAGATCTCCCGTCTCAAGCGGTGACACTGCATCATTAGAAACCTCTTCATCTGAGGATTCATCCCCACTATGGTTCTCCTCTTTTGTAGTCTCTTCTTCTGGAGAGGATTCACTAGTTGCAGCCTCTTCTATCATAGACACCTGTAAAATACAATGCATTCATCACTGAGTGATTCTTTCTCTACATCAACCCAGAAGATAAAATGATTCTTTACCTTCCGGTGGCCGCGATTCTTTACCTTCCGTTGGTTTTTGGTGGGTTAGTCCCTTTTACCGTTAGGGGAATAGCAAGGAGCTCCTTGCTATTCGTACATTTTATGACTACCCTTCGTGGAGTGTGGGAAATTTTTCTAGTAACAGTGTCTTGGGAAGTAGAGAAGGAAACGTGTCGGGAAGAATGCGTACCGCCTGCTGTTGGATACAGAAGAACTCGACGCCAGTTAATATATCTATCCCACATTCCAAGCGGTTGTGATTTCTATTGATTCTTCTTAACATTTTAATTAAACTACTATGAAACAACATGTTTTCTTTTGCATCCTTCATTAGGATAGCTACAGATGAACAACGATTTTCGTAAGGAATTGACATTGCACACGCCATGGATTATGCTGGAAATTGACATTCCATCCACATCAGTAGAGTTTTTGAACTTTGACTTTGATTATAAGATACATTTCACTGCTAATATTATATACATGAATTATTTTTCTGGAATCATGTCTCTTACAATCGTAAATCCTTTTCTTGCTCCTCCATGTAGAAGGCCAGGTACTATCAATTCAAAGTTAATTTTGGACTACGAAGAAGAGGAGAAGGACGATCATGTCATTGACGATCATGGCTCTGAAGACCTAGGCGAGGATCTAGGTGCTGCAACCGCTATTCAGGATTTCTTCATTGGCAAAGGGGCAAAACTTGCGCCCTCTCAACTCATACGGCTAACCACAGATAATTGGTACACTGAATTTGCACTTGTTCAGAAATTACTCTCAAGACAGATAACATTTATTATATTCCTTAAGGATTTGGCAATGGGTCTTGTGAGGGAACATTTAGTGGCTAGATCAACTATGTTAACTCTGCCGGCAGATTTACATGCGTGTCTGAAGTGTTACTGCTCACAAAAATAAAAAAGTGTTCCTTTGAGTGGCATGAAACGTGGGAGATGTAAATTATGTAATTATAGCTCTACAACATGAAAATGTGCCAAATGCAAAAGATATATTTGCAAAAAGCATTCAAAAGCATCTGTAACTTGCCTACCGTGCCATGACGACACTGGGCAACATGATTCTACGGAAAGCTAGCACAATAAGCATAACAGTATTAATAATTGGGACAAATGTATCATTTTTGCACATTGATTCCTTTAAAAATAAATGATAATGATGTTAAAGAATAAACAATGTTATTATTTAACCAAATACCTGGCGCCCGGTCATGTGACGAAAAATAGCACGCCTGCCGGAAGGTTAATACAAAAGATGACTAATTAAAGCGATGCATCACACCCACTCAGCCAGACGAATGTCACGATTTCCAACCCCAGATATATTGTTGAAGACTTATATCATCGAGTTGAAATTTTCAAGACATAAATAATAGACATTTGTAAAGAGAGACCTGTATCACACGTATACCATTTCATCTGAGCAGTTAAATAAACCAACGGGAAATTGGTTAGATATCTTACTAATACATATATAAAAATCTAGTGGCGTTCGTCTGTTACTCATTCACTCATAAACCTTTGATTCATTTGAAAAAAAAATTTGGCAGGATACTTGATGTATCTGGTTCACACATAGGCTACAGAACAATGGCCTTGGGGCCCTAGAAGGCCCTCAAGTGGGTCCTTTCATTGCCAAAAATTGGCCCAGGTAGATAATTCTTGCATGGTTGAAAACCACATAAAATATAACTAAACTGAATGTACAAAAATCATGGGGTCGTAATTCACGCTGGGGCCCCAGAGGGCCCAAGGTTCCAAATAAATGCTATCTTAAAAGCCTCATAAGTATTGAACGAGCGAACTGATTTAAGTGAAATTTTCACATATGGTTACTTTACTGATCTAGTATAGTTTTTTTTTAAGGAAATTGGGACTATAAGGAAGGCCCCTGGGCCCCAAGGGCAGCGTCTGGTGTCTTAAGTGTTACAAAAACTCAAGTCTGAACATTTTGGTTCAAGGGCAGTGGTTTCTCTTTTTGCATGCTTTAATTAGTTCTACTAAAGATAGAAGACAGTAGGTTTCGCCATTAGATGGATAATAGATTGCAGTTTCTTATTCTTTCATTCAATTTTCTTGTACAAATAAAATTTCCATAGAAATCGCATTTTTAATGCCAAAATCATGAAATTTACTTCTGTCAACAATAGGATATTTCCTCTGTAACTGTGGAATTAGCACTAGCTTTAGAAGGGAAATGGGACCATTACTATGGCGGCTGGGTTTTATATCTAGAGATAGGTATTACAGTGGAAATCTAGGCTGTACACAGAAATGTAGCTGATTACGATATTTTCAGGGATATAATTGCCTAAAATTGGCAAATTTTTATTTTAAGTGGACCAATTTAAGTTAGACCCATCTGAAACAGGAGATTGCTACGATGTTATATTAATAGGGAAAGCCTCTGGAATGAAAATGGCCTGTAGTTTAGTTTCCATATGTTACTGCACAAGATTGACAAAACTCGGTAAGCATAATATAATGCGGTTTACATCGGCTGAATTAAAAAATAAATAACTAAATTTATAGTTGATTTTCCCTAGACAAAAGATATGCCTCATGAGCTACTTGAACCTACAACCTATAGGCCCTGTCTTTCTTTCATCCCCCATTGAATTACAACAGGTACCTTTGCTAGTAATTAATAATGTATTAGATACTTTACAATATAATTCTGTCAGACTATATTATTCCGCCAATTCTGAGGTCTGACACGGACGAGATGGATCATGATGAAAAATGTACAGTGCTCTTTCAAATGCACTCACCAGATCTCCCGTCTCAAGCGGTGACGTTGCATCATTAGAAGCCGCGTCATCTGAGGATTCATCCCCACTAGGGTTCTCCTCTTTTGCAGTCTCTGCTTCTGAAGATGATTCACTGGTTGAAGCCTCTACTGTCACAGACACCTGGAAGGTAAAATTCTTTCATTCATCAGTATCCACTTCTTTCCTCACATCAACCCAGGAGATTGTATGATTTTTGAAAGAGAAGGTATTGAACCACCTTTAAGGCCACACATTACACCTACTCAGCCAGTAAAATATGTCAAAATTTCCCACTCGACATTTTTTGTGGGAGAGTTATGTTATCAAGTTGAAGTTTTCAAGATATAAATAATAGACCATTGAAAAGAGAGATCTCTGTCTCAAATATAACAAATTAATCAGACTAAATCTTTCTCAAAATCAATAGTTAACACCTCGCTGCCCTTGGACAACAAACTGCAAAACCAGCTACCTTAAAAGCTATCCATGTGTTTTGCAACATACATTTTCATGGATATCATCGATGCCTCCTGAACCATGTTGAATGCCATCATACACTTTTCATAGTGCCACCATTCATTCTTTTGGCTTTCAAAAGTAGTGTTTATAGAGTGAGACACTTCACTCAATCACATCTTATATACACTGAATCTGAGGACATCAAGTCTACAACTATTCCCCACCAAACGTGATCAATGCACTGTTCACTTACAACCATCCATAGAGGTACATTTGTTAGAAATAAATTTGGATTCTTTGGAAATCTTATCATTTCCAGTCAATGAAATCCAATTTTCCTCAGTGAAAACCTCTTAAATGATGCATAGACAGTGACGGCATTGCACTGGAATCTAAGCAAAAAAAGAGAGTCCCAAATGTAATGCCTTTACTAAGTTCATAATGGATCACAGAAATACCACGCATTTGTTCTGTTTCATGTACTATAGTCTTGATTTCATTTATGATTCATTCAATTGATAACTGCAACTTTATTTTGTAAGACAAGTTTCTTTAGAGTATCAACAGGCGATATCAGCAATTCAGAAGCAAAGCTGTGAACCAGCTAATGAGAAGTTTCTCCTCTTGTGGGTCATTTAGTTCTTTCCACTTCCACAACTAGCACTCGTTAAAATACCTCGTTGATCATGATACCGCCCTTGAAACAAACAGATGTAGAAATGCAACTTGCACCACTACCACAATGAGCCACTACCAGCTGGCCACCTCCCTCCCAGCTAGTGACAGTTTTGACAAGTGATTTTTGTGACCATTTTTGTGATCTTGGTGTGCAAGTCTGGGATAGGCAACATAAATACAAGGCTACAGAGAAGTTCACAGTGTTAAGGGCAGATGGGTGGCACGAGAATCTAACAACCACCAAAAGCAACGGAGAAAGAAATACCTGAGCAGCCTAGAACGTGCCAGCCGGCAGTAAGAAAAAAGTACACGGGACAACAGCCAATCCCGTTGTGAAGGCAAGACCACTAATAGCTACGCTTACTAGACACAAAAATTCCTGACATTTCCCTCACAACCAAACTATTTTACCTGACATTTCCCTGATATCAATAGAAATATAAACACCATGTTACAACATTCCTGGTCTCTTTGCATGAATCCATTAATGAAGATGGAGAGGGCATTGCATCATCAAACTAAAGCCTGACAACTAAAATAATGACCATGTTGCTTAATCCCGACCTCTACTCACTCTTCTATGGATAGTATGAAAGATTGGATGGATAAACAAATGTGAAGTCACATAATCAGCAATCATGTGAAATTTAAGGTAACTTTCGAAACATATTTCAGTTACTTAGTGCAATGGATTCTAATTGACTTCACTTTAGTTTTCTCTGATAATGTGGATAATAATTAATTTAAACAAATAAACAATAAATGCAAGGAGAATGCATATTTAATAAGTACGTGGATGCCCATTTCTAATAAGGTATCAAATGAAAACAGTGACATCCAAAATTAGTGCATTGGCCCACAAGTGATATAAGAAAATGAGGATTATCAAAGATAATAGACTGGCTTCAGCTTATAGCAATGGCCAGTATAGCAAATGCCTACCCAATGTATACCTCAATGTTTACATATAATCCACTAACAGCCAAACATTGCACTACAAAGTATATATCATCAAAGAGGCAATCCTCTGTTAGTTCACTCTTCTGTTCTCTAAACACAGTGCAGTATGATTCTGCTTATCTAAACCACAAAACAGATTTCTCGTGTCCACTCACCTTCCCTCTACGGCCCTCGTCCCTTTGCGTACTTGAGACGATGACCTCCTCGGGAGGATACTCATCCGTACGAGCGACTGGAGTCTCCTCTTTCACTTTCACCACTCCTTCCACTTGACCGTTGGGCTTCCTTCTGGTCTGACTGCTAGGTATTGTCGGTACAGTCTCTCTCATGCTCAACTGAAACATAAAAGGAGTCATCAGAGCAGGTATATGATACAATTCCACCCATTACACCCCATGCCACACGTCCATGCAGTGGCTTTCAAGGCTGTGTACATATGTAGATTACTTATTCAAATGCCAAATTTTAACCTCATTAAAATATTTTGAACAGGTATCACAGACTTTTTCCAATAATTTTTGAAATCCGTCACATGTCCCATCTAAACTACAAATGTAATTTTAAGGAGGTTTTACTTAAAGGCAGGAAAAGGCCATTTGCTAAAAAAGTAAAATCCACTGCTTTTGACTAATCTTCGATTTTTAAATAAAACATTAACAAATTTTTTACTATAGCCAGTATCATACAAATTTCTTTCCCCACGAGAGAACAAAAAGACTTTGCTTCTTTGATTTTTGATTTTATGTTTTTCTCATGAAGAGCATTGAAACTGCTTCTGGGAAACTCCAAATATGAATTGAAATTACTCCCAAACCAATCATTCTATAGTCAGAATGCTTTTAAACAAAATTCCTTCCACTCAAGCACAAAATTCAGACATCATTCAACTATTGTTACCCTCTCCTTTCCCTACACTTTATCAACCCCCTCCAGTCCCCTTGTTCGACATCCCTTCTCGCATCCCATCCTGAAAAGACAAACTTCTACTTCAAAATTAAAAATGAAAACCTTTTTCCGAGAGATAGGGACTCTTATCAAAATAATTCCCCTCGGTAGTTTTCAAATATCAACTCACAAACTTTTCACAGTTTGACTTTGTGTTATTTACATTGCATCTAGAAGATAACACAACTTTGTCCACTGGGGTTCCATAGCACGTTTACTGCTCTCATTTCTTGAATAGATCACTCTAGGAAGACTAGATTAAGGCAGGGTTAATTAACTCATAAAATTACCCTGCTCTATTATTGGCCCATTCTTGGGATGTTTTACCACTCCTAACTCTAGAATAACATCAAACGACTTCATTATTCAATGGACATGCTCCCTAAACTCAATTGAACTGCTATAATCTGGATAATTATGAGTAAAAATTAAGTAGCAGCAAACTTGTGATTATAAGGCTGTCGGCTTAGATAATTGCCTAAATTCTTTCTTTCTAAATTCTTCATGATCTTAAAAACAGGGACACGGCAAAGGAGACTTCAGGACCTTCGAGACTTCAAATCATAAGAAAACATCTCTATTCAAACTAAAAGGGAAATGCCTACATATGAAATAGGATAAAATTTCAAACTGATGTAATCATTGGTTTTATTTAGAAGAGTCTAGATGTCTCATTCCTCTTAACTATCCAATAGCACAAGTTTTCTTGTAGCATTACATGGCTTTTAATGGTGTTACAATGTTTCGATTTTATTTCATAAGAAACTCTTTGCAATCGACCGAACACAAAATCTTCATACTGCATTCCTACAGTTAAAAATGACTTGATGTTATGTAATTCACTCTTTCAACATCCTAAACTCAGCTTGCAAAATTAGTGACTTCAGCATCCACTCTCATTATGCTAAATTGATGCGATCAGCTATTTTACTGTCGACATTCTGCACAATATTCTGCACAAAAGAAAGCCTGCACTACCATCCTGCCTTGAGGGAAGGCTGAACTTCACTAAACGTGATCGTCACTTTTTTGTCATTTTAGACGTGAACTTTACGTCTAAAATGGGCAACGGATTCTTCCTCCGCTGGGTGTGGGCAAAGAGGAGTGGTGTAAATGTTTAGCAGTTACTATTCAGTTGGGTTATTTTGGTCTTCTGTTTGATTGTTTGTAAACCAGAAATAGGGGTGGTTCCGCTAATCTGGATAATATCTAGATGTCTCATTCATAACAATTAGAAGACATGGAGAGGATATGCTCATCCAAGGAAATAGAATATTACTTTCTCTGAAACCATTATGCCCATCTATAGCTGCCATCGTCCTGTGTATTACAACAATAAATCACATGACAAATATGACTCTTGCTTTGACCTTAGAGTGAGGGTCATCCCAAGGAAATACAGTGGAGTCCACTTAAAATGAACCCACTTACAACAAAGTCCCGCATTTAACAAAGTGAAATGCCGTTCCCTTTCAAAAAAGGCCCTTTCGCCATGAAAAAAATCCCACTTTTAACAAATGCATACTGAAATGAGTCCCGCTTAGCAGCCTTGAAGCGGATGATGTAAATAAGATGCGTGGTTCATATAATCGTAAATGATAGTCCTTATGGAAATTGATACCCTTCAGGAAACATACTCTTTCCTTTCACGAAAATTTCATCATGTAAATAGGTGCATTTTGTGAATGTATGAATACGAGACAACAGAATAATCCCTCCACCCTTTCCAATCTTTACTGAGCAAAAGAGTGTTGAATTAGTATGTTTATTTGAGCGTCTCAGGTAAAATGTTCTTTAGAAGTTGGCGAAGGTGGCAGGCTCTGAAATAGACGAAAAAAGAAGTATTTTCGACTGATTCGGATGGTAGCCTTTTTCCTAAATGCTTTCGCCTAGACTCCTCCTTTCTTCCTCCTGAGCGAGGTTATAAAACAATAGCCACGTTATTACAGCAGTTTACATGGTTCAAAGTTCAATTTTAAGTTCACAAGAACAGGCCCACATATAACAAAGTTCGGGTATAACAAAGTAAACTGCTGGCCCCCTCTATTTCCTTATAAACTGTGTATCAATATTATGTTAGCAAAGAAAGTGTAATCAGAAAAAAGACACTGATTTGAAACATCGTGTCCCAGTGGTTGCTCTGGGGACTGCTTGGCCATTTTGATGAAGATAACAAACACTCACCACTAAGCCCCTGTTGGTGATCCTTGTGAGGAATGTAATCTTTGTGTGGATGCACATCGTCTTGAATTGTTTGAACTCCTTTACTTTTTCAACGCATTTCTTGCAAATGGTCCATGGCAGTCCGTCTTCCTTGGACACCTTTGGAGAAGACAAGAGCAGAGAAGTATCAGAAATCTTAGCAATATTTTTTTCCAGGTGGTTAGTATAAAAGGGTTATATCTGAAAGACGTTAATAGATATACATTTTATACAATTACAGCCACATTCATAGCACAATGTAATTTTCTTGGGTTTTATTTTCAGCTCATGGCAATTTCTTCATCTTGCAAAAGTTTTGGATTGCATTGGTGAAGTTCTCAGGAGAGACTCAGTTTGGATGGGATGTCAGCTTTATTTCATCCATTCTTTAATAATCGGTTAGCACACGTCAGAGAAAACTTTCTCTCAAATCTCAAATTTAACTATCAATCATGGTTAAGGAAACTAAAAAAATTGACTATTCAACTCTCAAGCCATTAAATTGCATTAAATAATACAGCGATTTATTCTTCCTCTTCAGACACTTTATATTTATCACCGACATGCATAAATTATCATAAATTAACTGGGACGTTTTTGGCTAAATTAATACTATTTCTGCTGCCTATTCATTGCTAAATTACAGTATGTATTCTTTGATGGCAATATTAACAGTTTAATTTACCCTGTATATATTTTAAACACTACACAGGAGTGTACTGTTTTCTTCTCTAATTGCCTGGCATTCTACCTCCTATAATATCACACGGCTAATAAATTGCTATAAATTTCATTTAATCACAACTCCATCCCTAAAATGTAATGGACGGCTCATACTTATTTGAAGTCCGTGAAATCAGATCTCACAATGCACATTAAATTCACTACGAAATAATTCATCCGACGAGACAGACCAATGCTCAAAACAAACAGGAAGGCGTAACACCTAAATTTTTAACTAAGCGCTGGCTTCGGTGAAACTGAATTAATACGAGAAATTAACTAGTATGGTAGGGAAATGCACAGTTATAAGTTTCAAACGACATATGACGGCTATACGTCACGAAATTCCTTGGATCCTCTTTTCATGGTATTGACCCAATGCATTTGGAAAGTTAAGTTGCCCTATAAAACAAAGCTAAGCACCTCCTTCATCCACTGCCATCCTTCCTCTACACATTTTACAGACGTTCTAACATCATTTGGCTCGTACAAGTTAGGAGCGACACATAAATGATTATACGCGTAACATTTGCCATGAAACATCCGAGGTTTTTAGTTAATGGGCAAAATTACATCATTTCTACACTTCACCGACGGTTACATGACACACGAAACTATCGTACAGACTTACCTCCACCTGAAGGAGTTCCTTGATTACTTCCCACAGTCGAAAACCATGATATCCACACGGATCAAAAATACAGATCAAATCTTCTTCTTTCGCAAGGCACAGTCGACAAAGGGGTGCCTCTTCATCGTCCGAGAAATCGCCAACACTCCTGAGCATGTCGTCTATGTTTACCGCAGATTATAATACACAGGAATGTTTAAGATGGATCCAACACAAATGCGCCGTTTCACATTCTCAATATAATACCCCAATTCGCAGTAGAGGTGTAATTGATGTCTTCAGTTGTCTGGAAACAAAGTTTCGAAGGGAAATGTGTGGAACACTGGATCCTGCCTTGTCATTCAGCATAAATAAGAATTAGAAAGAACCTTTTAAGCATGTCAAGAAGCGACGTAACAAGGCGAAATGGGTGATACCCGAATACAACAACTATACCATGATTAACATGATCCTCACGTAATTATTTACCTCGTATGCCACAATAGTTACAATTTTTCTTCCTAGCTCATCTATTCACGAACGTCTTATACTCCTTCGGTTAGTTTAGTCGACCGTGCGACCATGAACATATACGACGCCAACAAGAATACTTCGATGAATTAACGATAGTGTTTTTACCGAATTGAAGCGGAGACAAACAAGAGCCAGATGGCAGCACTTTTTATAAGCAAAATAGGAGCGGTAAAAATTTCAACATCATTAGAGATGTGAAAAAACCGAGGATTTCCGAGCTCTTCCTTTCACACGAAGAAATTAATGAGAGGCAAATTTGTTTCGTTTTACGAAACGATAATATTCTTAAGTAACTGTTAACCAGCCACGGCCATCTACTGAACAAATACCTTATCCTGAGTTACGTCACGGCCCTTACGTGTCGTAAGTAGTTCGAGGACCAACTGATAGGAGAGGCTATTGTCGCTATCAGCCAGCGTTCTCCCGGGATTTTTGAATCGGTTCATGGTTTTAATCGTTTTAATTGTTATTCTAATGACGCTGAGGGCAAGAAAGGAAAAACTTTTGAAATTTTATCCACAACCTTTAAGGATATATCAATTAACTTGATAGTTACGGATAATTGAGGACAATTGGTTGGCTGAAAAGCAAGGACTTAAACAGTCCTATTAACGAACACCTGGCTATTACTCATGAGGAGTACACATTTTACCTGATATTTTTCAATAGGCTGCAAAGTAAATTTATATCATAGAAAAGCCATAGTATACAATAAAGGAAAAAATCTTGTGAATTAGTCCATGTTTCTCCGAAACCAAGGTAAATTTTACATTAATAATACAAATGATTTCCATCAGAAGAGCATGAGAAAATAATTTTACCTTAATTTAACTGTCCGAAATAGGAAGCAATATGAAAACAATTCCTTTGCATGTAATTAATTAACACAAAGTTCTGTTAAATACAACAATACATAATTTAAAAAAAAACAAAAAAAAAACAAAAATAAAAAATACAACAATGTGGCAATAAGGAAATAAGAGGACATCATTAGGTTTTAAATGCCATTCATTTACTACTGAAAAATCAATCCAACACAGGTTAGATAGATCACACACATCTGAGATCTATTACTGCCAACATATTTTATAACAATACAGTTCCACATTTACTTCATATTCAAATGTCACATGTACAGAGTGTCCAGCAGCTGAGCATTTGAAATTTCCCTGAGACTTCGAGGTTTTCCAGACATAATTTTTATTTTTCCTGAGAAAATAATGATTTTTTCTCCTTAATTATAAAAGAATGTTCGGTATGTTTCTTGGGTGATTAAACGTAAGGATTATTTTTCAACTTGCATATTTAGAGGAAAATGAACACAACACTAAAATAGTTTGAGAGAAAATTACATCACCACCCTTAGATTTAAACATTACCATGCAGGTGCTCAGGGACAAGATTATATTACAGCCATACTTTGCTATGAACAGCATTGATATAAAATGATCAACAACTTAAAAAACTGAAGGAATTAACTTTTTTCCTAATTTTGCTAAATGTGGAAATACAAGAGAAATTTGACTTTGCAACTTGCCGATAAAGGACCATATTTACGCCACTGATTAACATACTATGACCAATAAGAACACAATGTACCTATATAGAAAACATTTTACCAACTTTTGGTGATTACAGGAATGCAAAATGTAACAGCGCAACGGAAATTTGACTAGCCGTAATGGCACATTGCTTTTGTTGCTGTCATATATATTGACACCACAGAAAATTCCAAAGTCAATTCGATATTTCCCTGAGATTTCCAGTGAAAATAAAATTCCCTGAGATCTCCCGTATTCTCGGTTTTCCAGAGTGTTGGACACCCTGATGTACTATTGCTAAACATTTTAACAGAATTAGCAAATAAGTTTAAATTTTATGGCAGCAAAATAAATACCTGTGACAAATGAAAGACATGAATCAACAGAAGTTTAGTTTCACATACTTTCCCTCGCTTATTCCATGACTGGAAAGACAAGTAAAATTCTGTACAATTGATTACAGAAAAGTTCAACTCTGAAATATTACCTCTGTTGCAAAATAAGTGCAACTCCTTTATAAATGAAAAATTAAGCTAACATACTGGTATTCTATTTATCTATCATTGCCAACATATTATAATGCATTATGGTTTCACATTACTTCAAATTGAAATTTCACATGTATTACTTCTAATTGTTTCAACACAATTAGTACAGAATTTTAAAGTACTAGAGCAGCAAAATAGATATTCCTTTCCAGAAGAAAACACTGAAGAGAGACTCACATCACATAAAAACAAGAAAGCAAGATTCAGGTAGTGGAATACTAGATTAGATAGTAACTAACTCTCACTGGCTCATATGGCATATAAAACAAAGACAATTAAACACATTCAATATTTAAAAGATAAAATCTTCTTGCTCTCCTCAATACAAAATTTTCTTATGCACATGTCAGACGTATAGTTTTTGAAATCATTTTTCATCTCAGCCATGTGATTCTCACAGCTTAAGCAGCTCACATCCACCACCTGTTCAATAATAGGATGGAGTATACTTGACAGGTTTTTTTATGCCCTTCCTTCTCCAGTACTGGTCTCACCAAATTTAAGACTAATTTAACAACAGAAATTAAATTTTCTGAAGGGCAAACTTTACCTGATCCCAGTCCCTCAACAAGAAAGGAAAAGAATACATCTGCCATTTCAGAAACTTCTCCAAAAAGAAGATGCTGGAACATTCTTCACAGGAACATTTCTTTATAAACCAATTTACAAAATGGGCAGAGACTTTTCGAACAGAAAGAACTCTCCAATGTTAACATTATTAATAATTATGATGTTCGTTAGCTAAAAATAATGCTGCCAATGAAATTATGGCTACCTTAGAGTACTTTCCATCGGACCATAATTCTTTCATTTAATTTCTTTCATCATTATTTCATTTCTTTTCCTTCCACAGTAAGGAAGATAGATTTTGTAGGTTCAATGAAGTAAACAAGGCAAGGTACATTTACAATGTACGAAATTATTCACACAACTATTAGGTCTTACTACAACACATATAAACAACTATCTTTTATCAGTATATTCCATTTGAAAAGCCTTTAAATATAACGAATTCGTCAATTTTTCCGCAAAAAATAATGAATATCACCCAAATATACGTAGTAATGATAAAATAGTATCCATTTGAGAGTTTCTATTTACTTCTATTTTCCATACAAGCCCATATTATCACACCCCGAGTTCGAACTTAAAACCTAGCAAGCATAACAAGTCTCCTTTTTCGTTGACTTGGTATCTTTCCTCGATAGCTAGTGAACAAGCGCATGGTGATGACGTGTTCATGACGTCATAGCTATCGATGCGTACTAGGTTTCAAGGCAAGATTGCTTGATTTCCAAGTTCTAAAACAGCCTTATTACCTCATATTTGATTTGGCCAGGTCAATATGGATAATATAATGTTATTGTGATAAAAAGTTTTTATCATAGGATGACAAAAGAGAAACTTTGTTAACCTCAACTTCCTGATATTCAAACAATATCTACAGTCTCGCTGACTTAAAACGCATCCTAATTTAGAATGCATGTATATATAGTTACCATGTCGTTAACATATTAGTTTTTGATTAGTTTTCACAGTGATCATCATTTCATTCTCATTAAGCAAGCAATTCATTCATAAAAAGTAAGTTTACATTGAAGAGCAGCCATAGAACTCACATCACAAGGTGAACGAGGCAGAGGTTCAACAATTCCCAACCGAGGCACTCTGAGTCTGGACACATCCATTGATTCATCAGCTATTCCACTGGTCAAACGCATATTGTCTCCAGTTGTTTCCTCCTCCTTCAGAGAATCCTTAAAGTGATATCTCACATTAATAAACTCTCATTCTTTTACTCTGCTCCAAACATTTCAGTAATTTCATTAAAGATTTGAGGTTTCACCCTTCATTGAGCAGAAAAATGTATAATGTGCACTTTTACTCTGGTTTTAATATGCGATGATAAGTACAGTCATTTCCAAGCTTCTTAATAAAAGTAAGTACATCTGAAATTTTAAGAACAGAATCTCAAATGCAGAAATCTTATTGCTGCAACTTATGAATTTGGGATTTCTATAGTTTTTGGGCCTCCCACACAAACAACACAACACACAATATGAAGAAGCATGTGATTTTACCATAAATTTGAAATACCAACAAACACAACATTGTCATGTAGTAAGTAACTTCCAGAAGAAATTATTTTGTCCACATAGGCAGTCTTGCTCCGTTAGGGGCATATTAATAATTGTTTTTATTAACTGCTCACTATGTTTCCTAATGTGATTGTCAGTTGAAATTCAGTCACCAAACTACTCAGCAATCATTTCAGCAAGCATTGCCCTGTTCAACCTACTCAATATTTTCACCTTTCTTCAATACCTACTCAGAGTTAGTTGCCTTTACTTACAAAGATCACTTTGAAAATGTGTTTCGGTATTTTTTTTAATGGAGCGAAATAAAAACTAAAAAAATGTACCCATTTTAAATAACTGTTTGATAATAAACTCAAATAATTTATGGTTTCGAATCCATATACTCCTATAAATAGCTTAATTAGAGGAGGCTGAGTGATGACAAGAGGTATCACCTTTTTAATCCTAGATTTTCTAGTCTAGTCATTTTTTCATCTTAGCTTAAGTTAGAGGAAGTAAACATTTGTTAAGTATTCTATGCATACATAATGAATGTTAACTTCAGTATATGTTCGGTATCAAGTGTCCACAACAGCAGGTTGAGGCCCTAACAGTTTAAAGTACATACAAAAGTCATTACCTTGTACAGAGCATTGTCATCCATGTACCCAAGGCATTCATTTTCACAAGAGACACCTTCACCTTCTATTATGATATCCACTTTTTCCTCATTTGTTGACTTCCCTTCTGTCATGTCTGCCTCCTCTATATTGATAGGTACCTGACATTTCATAAGAAGAGAGTGACTAATCATAAAATATTTGTGTCCATCTGAGTCAATATGTATCTATATTATCATAAATGAATACTTAAAAATGAATCCACCATTGGCTACCAAAACAAATAGAAGAGGGGTACGACCATATTAGTGATACAAATGGCTTGATGCATCCAACTCAGGGTAATATTGCCCCCATAAAATCATCTTATTTTATTACCGGATATCTTTAACCAGGTTATGCAAACTTAAAAAATAGATGATTCCAACTGAACTTTTACTTAAATATATACAGTGTTCATCTAAATGCCTCTCAGAAACTCAAATCTGATGGTGATATAATTCAGTTTCAATGAATTTATATGTTATACAGTCCAAATAATACCCTATTATTGGAATACAAGTTACCATGAATGACAAATTCATCAAGATATACTCACAATATATAGATAATACAAATACCCTTTTTTTACATTACATCAAGCATACATACATACATACCAATCATGCCATTCCCTTCCTGGGTAGGCACAGTCAGAATTTCACTCACAAGCACTTATTTGTACATTATAATCATCTTTAATAATGCCCTTCATACTGACCTATCCTAGCAAACCCTTTTCGCCTCATTTACCCCCATACACTGCATCACACATGCTCTCCTATTTTTAAGACTCCTAATATTCCTCCTCCTAAGAATTTCCTCAGCCATATCACAAATTTCTTGGCCTACCTCTACCTCTCACACCATTCATTTCACTCTTATATGTATGTTTGATCATTCGACTCTCAGCCATTCTCTCAACATGGCCAAATCAACGAAGCATACAACTTTCATATATGTCCATTACTGGAGCATTCTTCCCACATTCAATTATAACCCATTCATTCCTGATTCTATCCATCCTACCTTTGCTCCAAACACTCCTAAGATAACTCATACCCACGTTGTTTAGTCTACTTCTATGTCTTTCCTGACATTCCCATATTTTACTACCATACAACAAAGTGGGAAGCAGCACCCTTTAGTACATGGCGTCTTTTGCTTCCCTAGACAGGCACACATTCCTAGATTTGCTCCACATGCTACCTACCACTTTCCTGCCAGCATTGGCATGTCTCTTTATCTACTTATTTATCCGTCCATCCTTTGTAATCATCTTACCTACCTGCACAAAATAATCAACTTTTACAATTACTTCACCATTCGTCATCATCTTACAGTTTTCTTCCAATTCTTATTTAAAAAACTACTACTTTGGTCTTGCATGCATTTACCATCAATTCCATTATCTCTCCTGATTCACAAAACTCACCTTGCTGCTTCCATAATCCAATATTCCTTCAAAACCTTCCACATCTTCTTTCTATTTACTCTGTCATTTATCTTCTCTGAGACAACAAATGCACAATTCACTTTCTCTAGAATGCCCATACATTTCTCTATCACTTGCAGAATGGTGAAAAGCTGGTGACTACATCATCTTACAGGCATAAACCCACTTTGCCCACCCTATAGTCTGTCAAAAGTAATATTCCTCAATCTTTCCACTAATATTTATCTGAAGACTCTTTCTTCTGAAGACTCAAGAAGATCCTTTCTTTCTCTGTCTGTAAATCTCACATGCCCTAGTATGCTCTTCCTCAGATTTGGCAGTAATCATATTCATGTATGCCTCTCTCTCTACCTTGACTGCAATTTTTACCTCTACATTCCACCAAGCATTACCTTTTAGTTTTTCCTACCACTCTTTTTCCACATACACTTTCAGCATTTTCTATAATCACTCCTTTTAAACTCTCCCACACATCATTCACTGTCTCGTTTCTGATATGCTCTCTTTCTCTGATACGTTTTCTCTGCTTAAAGGATAGGGCAGCCTTAAGCATGTAACCATACTGTATAATTTCCTCACTGTTAAGCAACCTCTCCACTTTTACTCTCAACTGTTTATGTGAAACATTCTTTCTATGCGGCTACTTTCTGCTCAGATTCACTTTGGAGAGGACCAAATAGTACCAATACCCAATGTGAATTTGTTGCGATTTAGTTGATTTGGGCCTGAGTGAAAAACTGGGTTGCAAAAAAGAATAAAACTCTAAAAATTCAGGATGACTTCAGCAATGTATTTAAGCTTTGGAACGAATGCCAGTATCGACATGGAATAATGCTGTGGAATATATGAGAACATTAAAGGAGTATTATTGGATCAAGGACCGGTTGGTGGAGGAATCCACGGAACATATTGTCTTAAACATTGGAGAACAAAGCAGATTTACCTACAGCAGAACTTAAAATGATTAAGTTTAGATTTATAATATTTAACGGTAAGAAACACTTTTATTCATTTTATGTGCCTAGGCCAAGATGAATGCAAATCAAGATCAAGGTTCGCTATAATTTTTCTTCTGCACATATAAATATTAAAGCTCACATGTTTTGATATTGTCAGTTTTACTGAGCAAAATAACATTTCCTGTTGTGCATACTAGTGTTGTATTTCATTTGAAGACTTAAACACATTATGTTTTGGTTCGATAGCCAGCTAATGAATGGTAAAACTTATCATGAAATGAGAAAAATCTGAGAAAAAACTTGTTCTTGGATAATGGTTTCACTGTTAATGTAATGAGTGAACGCTAGTATCATAAATCACAAGGAGTTGGTTCTTTCCATTATATTTCTTTGCACTGTAATATGACAGGAGGAGTTGATGGGCTCTGTCGCCTTTCCCTCACCAAACGGCCTTTCCTCTGTGGGACTGGTAGACGTGCAGCGCTGTACAGTTTGTCATTACGGCTGCTATTGGAAGTATGAACATTAACATATAATAACATTTTTACAGATGGTGGATCACAGAAAAATTACAAACTAATTCACAAGTTTTTTTTTGGCTTTAATTTTTTAAAATATTCTGTGTAAAAAAATTATAAGAATTGATAATGTTTTAACATTTTTGTTCAATAACAATAAATATGCATTATAAAGGTTTGTGCCTGCCATTTTTTGTATCTCTATCAACTCTCATATTTGGTGAAAATTTAATGCTGTAGATATCATAGTTTCTTCTAGGCTGAATTGCAAGGTTTATGAAGTTGACAAAACTGCTAAATTTATTGTGTGTGGTGTGGATTTTTGCATTAATATATCTCCATTTCTGGTCACATCATATAATGAAAAATATTGCTGTAGTTGGAATAATAAAATTTCCTGTAAGTGGTGTTTAAAGTATCGTACTAGTTTTTACAAGGGCCAAGATAAAAATTCTAAAAATTAAGCGGCACATCATTTTGATGTTCATGGCGAACGAGGGCATAGTCCAATTTTTAAAGTTAAATATCTGTTGTTTATGCACTGCCCAAAACCAAACTTTTTTGTGAGGTAAGACAAAGGACATATTAGTCAAACTAGAAATATAATTCAAATTTAAAAATGAAATTATTTTTGTTGTTAAAATTAAAACTGTTAAACTTTGAACCATTTCATCTAACTTTTGTTTATTTACCAAAATGATCACATGCTGTTACTGTACATTCTTTTGCAAACTATGTAATACATCAACTGTTTCTCAAGCTTTCTTTGTTCAGGAGATACAGAGTGATCTAAGCAAAAAATGGTCGTAACTTTGATCATCTCTAGATATGCCAATTTTTTTTTCAAACACACTTCTACACTTATTCATAAAATGCTCGAAGAAACTTCCACAAAAATTGTAGTTTGCATCGCAGACACTAAGGGTCAACTCTATTTTAATCTGATGTATAATGACCCATATGAAGTTGGCAATGAGTTACCTTTATCTTCTGTCTCATCAAAAACAACATTTGTAAGTTAAGTTAATGAATGTAATTCTATAACTTGTTGGATGATTGTTTTACAATAGATATTTCATCTATGGTGAGACAGTCTGGTAGCATAAAAAAAATAAATGGGCCAAAATCTCTCATCTCCATTCTGTGAGTGCTATAAAATTATATTCACAAAGCTCTTAATAATAACCTTGACCATAAAAAGTTAACAATGGTTACTACGTGGATCTGATTAAAACGTTTGATTTACTATGCTCACTCATTGCATTGTTTTACCGTGGAGGAACGCTAATTAAAGTTGCTCCAGCTAATAAGTGGAATACGATGCTCATGACTTAATTGAATCTCTATTACACGATGTGATATCATCCTATCTTTACGCCAATTGACAAATATCCAGCTAAGTCGCTAGTACCCTAATGAACTCTTTATGTACATGAATTGATCTACCAACCTATCTCACATAACCTTACAGGTGAGGTGTCGTGGATTCCTACGTGCCCAATAAGGGTTTTACTGTCTCATTCTGGCTGGGTATGAAAAATTAATCTTAACCCTTAATCCTACAATCTATTCAGCAGTACCCAAATTGATGGTACGTACTCACTTATGTAAAATCAACACACATTGATTTTGCCAACCAATTTTAAGGCTCATACATCATTTTTCATGACCTATCAGGTATTGCAGGTCTGTTTAAACCCTGAGATCTTCTACATCTGGCAGTGCTGTAAAGTTGAACTGTCTTCTTTTGGAAAAATCTCCATTTTCTCTGTAAGAAAACAAATTTTTGGGCTTATTGATTTTTCCCGGGACTTCTCCCAATTTCTCATGCCTGACGAAACTGAGACAGTTCTAAGATCAGCTGTAGATAGAATGTAAATGAAGGAAATTTATCTCTTTTATTGTTCAGGCTCTTAGTGACCGTGGTGTAGACAACAGGTCTCCTCAAAGGCTAGACCTAGAAGATGATGAGGAGAATGATGAAGAAAATTTCGTTTCAATCTGGAAAGTGACTTAGAAAATGAAGAGGATGGTCGCCAACAGGTAAATACATTTGAGGTATAAGTAAATTTATTTCTCTAGCTATGCTAATGTATTTACATAGATATAGCATATAAAAGTTGTAATTATGAGTTGAATATACCAGTAGCTAATATGTTTGCTGAATTGCAGGGTTTTTCAACATTGTTAATCTTTCCCTGGGCATGTGAAATTCTTTCACACGTTTTGGTGTGCTGGCCACATTGGTGGCACAAATTAAGTGTTGTTTCTTACCTAAAATTTTCAATCTTATTGTAAAAAATATTGTAAGCGATATATTTTGACTAATATGTATTGTTTATTTAAGTTTTTTATCACTTTCGAACGTACTTATTATAATCAGTGGAACCAAATGCAAAGTAATTGAAAAATTGAGAAATACTTTATGCATCAAGTATCCATGATGGCAAAGTTAACGTTAAACAAATCTAAACGTAAAAATTCACTTAATAGAAGACAAAACTGATGTAAATGAAATAACAGAAACTTTTTATTTCAAAATCCTTCCATTTTGTATATGTTAAAAGTGAGAAATTTTTTAAAAGAGATAAAAACTGAACAGATTCACCACATAAATAAATACCTCATATCAACACACATAAAATGCGTGTCTATGGATCACAAAATACATAAAGAAAAAAATGATAATGAGATATTAAATGTTTTTGATTTTAAGTTGAAAAAGTTGTTTAGTTTCTTATATAATTGCCTGAGCATTTTATGAAGTGTGCAGTGTTTTTAATTACCAATATGTCGGCTCACCATTCTTAACTTTTCAACATTGTTCAACTTTATTGCACTATTATAGTTACCAATACTTTTTGATGGTGTAAAATTATTCTATGATAATTACCTAATTTAGTTTTTACACAATAAATGATGGCATATGGTCATTTTTATTGGTAACCTTGTAATATTTTTTCTTCTAATGATATATTTTGTTGTATTACTCTCTGCATTTTGGATGCAGATGCCACTAGCAGGAGGCAGCACTAAGAGAGGTAAAACTATCTTGTCATGGGGAGGGCACAAACAAAATGTACAGGACACAGCCTTAAAGAACTTGGTTTTGTTAAGCATGCAATAGGAAGGTCTTGGGAGGAAAAAGTCAAAGAGAGGTGCTACTTCTCTCTGGATAGGTGATGCCTCGAATATGCTGCAAGTATTTTGGACCATGGTCATAAATATTTAATTAAAATTGTAATCAATTATTAAGGAAAGCAGCACACTTCAATAAAAACTGCAACACACCCATATATATGCTAACTCATAACTTTTTGAGGGATTACGATGGGAGCCCCTAGTGACTCGGAGGCTACACCATAGGCTTAGGTTGCTAGAATATAATTCATATCTGGTGTGTTTCAGAGTGACATAGAGAATATTTTCATCGCCCATCACTACATCTCTAGGTCGGACAGATGTGATAAAATAAGAAAGATACACTGCTGAACAGATATGTACAAAAACTCATTCTTTCGTGCACAATAAGCGACCACAATAAAAACTGATCTCCAATACTTAATCTCTTGTAATACA
This sequence comes from Ceriagrion tenellum, assembly GCA_963169105.1. NCBI lineage: Eukaryota > Metazoa > Arthropoda > Insecta > Odonata > Coenagrionidae > Ceriagrion > Ceriagrion tenellum. The sequence goes on from OY720645.1 coordinate 2,775,380, forward strand.
TGTCACCATTTCACCTTCCAAAAACTTACACCTTTACGTGGTATCTGGTAAACTAATTCCCCCCCTGCCACATGCCAATGCGGTCACTCGCAGGGTATTATGTAAATGTATCCATATTGCACTTCGTAATTTTAAGCAAAAAATACTTCATATTTGACTTTTAATTCCATTTAATCATCTTTTCTACCAGAGCTAAAAGTTCATTGGTCTGTTTCATGTCAGTACATTTTATTTTGACCTCCTCTGATAATTCATCATGTTTACGAATTCAAAATATTCAGAGGTATGTTTTGTGTGCATGTTTGACTTAACAAAAGAGTACTTAAATGTTAAGAAAACTTGTTTACACTGAGAGCATTAATCATTTTTAGTGACAATTTTAATTCACGTGGGATATATTTTCATTTGTCTCTGGTACCCAGTCAGGGGATATTTTGATGTCTCGCAATAAATGTGGAAACAAGAAGATTTCACTTAATGGAAGGATGTCATAATAAACAAGATAAAACATATAGACTTACACAATTTATTTTAAACTAGGGACCAGTTTCAGATGTCACACCATCATCAGGTCAGGTCAGTCATCAGTCAACAATTATAGATAAACATGAATCTCGGACATTGCAGGTCAATATTCATTTTTTATTCTAAGGACGTGATCTGAGCTTGCTCAATTGGTATTCAGCCAAATTTACAACGAAACAGCAATCTACAGATAATATTGAAATATCTTGATGTTTCACACTCTTAAACTTAGAAATAATAAACAATCTCTTATCAGTTCGTTTCTGTGGAGTAATATAATCATTAATAACCAGAAATGCTATCTGTAAGTTACCATACATATAAATGATGTCAACTTGCAGTATTTTTCCATGAAGTTTCGTTGTAATGTTATACTATCAATCTGTTAATAGTGGCTCAGCAAATATAAAACAATGCCATACAAAAAATATGGCACTGGTTGCGATGATTCCAGCTTAATATAGAGAAATTTTGCAATTGCACTGAGCTATACAAAGGGAAATTTGTAATGAGGAAGAATCAATATGGTTGCTGTTTCTGTTGCCAGGCTACAGGTTGATGATGAAACCCCTATCAGGATGTCACATTTTGCATCGATGTCTGAAAGTAATGTGTCTTAGGATCTCAGGATGGTGACCTTTGATGAGAAGTTGAGTCATCAAAATTCTCATTTTCAAGGTAGAGATCTTCAAAGTTGAGATTTTCCCAGCATGCAGGGTGGCTCATTTTAATGGACTCACCTAATTATTTCCATAGTAACACAGGATAGAGAACAATGTTACGCATCAAAGGTTAAGAATTTGAAGTGGAAAACCTGAAGGTGACCTTCTCATTGACCTCGAGCATGAACAAACACAGTATTTTTAATGTCCATATGAACTGTTGAAGCTGAAATCTCCATTTTTGATTGCAGAAATGAAAACTATGAAGAATTGTTCAATGGTAACCTGATCTTTTCCTCAAGCAATATCAAAACCCGAAGTTTCAGCCTATTACTCTGTAACATTCATTCCATAAAGTTTCTGTGGTGTATTTGAGTGCATAAATTGAAAATATAAGATACAAGTTATGGTAACAATAGATTTTCTAGGCATCGTAGCCATAATGCGTACTTTTTTTACGCAGCATTGGAATCCGTTTCCAGAATTACACTTATCACCTTTGGTTTCTGAGATTTTCAAGCTCAAGCATATTTTAAAATTTCCATTTTGACCCTTTAAAGTTAGGATATCTCCAAATCCTGATGAGATAGCCTATTTCGTGAGCAGATTCTGAGTCAGAATAATAAATTATCTCGGAAAGGGCTCTTCACATCAGAAAAGCATTCGGAACCCTAAAATTTCAGGCCTGTGTAATCAACTGTCAAACTCGTCTGCGTGATAAGGTAATTCTTTCTACCCGTGTTAATGTATCACTTATCTGCGGGTTAGCTATTAAAGATGTTGACTTTGGGTTTTATTTATTTGGTTTAAAAAATATCATTCCGAAAGACTATGAAAGAAAAATTTTTATCCCTCTGGGTTTGCGAGGAAACTTACCTAAATTTTGGCTGACACAAACTCACTTTTTAACCAAAAATTTGAAAATTGAAGACGGTCAACCTCTGGAGACATATTTTTTCCATACGATACGTAAAGAACATCCATCAGTACTCGTTTTTGAGGTCGCAATTGTTAAAACGGCGGACCCTTGCTCACAAAAAATCTAACTCTTTTCTGGCACTATGGGTGCGAACCGTGCATTGATGACTTTGTTTCCCCCCTGAGGAACTTCCACTGCCTCTCAAGCAATGTTGAGTCACCCTTCTTTCTCAATTCTAGCAAAATGTTTCAACCTACTAATTCTTAATCGAATGTAAGATGATCCCAACCCCTGCCCCAAAAAGGTCTTACGTAATACTTGGTTGGCCCCTTAGAAGTCCGACTAATGTGATCTAGGGAGTAGATTACAAAAGAAAGGGTGGTAACCGCCCAAACTTACTGTGATAAATTTCTTGTTAATGAATGTAAGCTCCCTGCCTATTCCCCCATCCTCAAAGCTTCAATCCCCTCTACTTCGTCCTCCTAGCCCCCCCTGCCCTCCCGCAACCACCCTCTTCCTGCATTGTTCTTTCCCCCCCCCACTTTCCCCTTTTCAGACCTCATTTTCACTCTACCCGTTTTAATGTATCACTCAAAAACGGGTTAACTATCAAAGATATTTACTTCGGTTTTTCTTTATTTGGTTTGAAAGATATTCCAAACGACTATGAGAAAGAAAAATTTTAATCCCCCTGGGTTGGTGAGGAAACTTACTCGAATTTTGGCCAACAAAAACTCACTTGTAAGCCAGAAATTTGAAAATCGAAGACGGTCAACCTCTGGCGACAACTTTCTTCTATAGGATTCGTAAAGAATATCACTTGATTTCTACGTCCTGACTGTCGACTGATGTTCATATCCACTCTCTTACCAATTCACCACTCAATGAAGAGCTATTCATGAAGGAGGGAATAGATCGGATCTCTGATTGTGTCAGTTGCTTGATTTAGTGAACTTACCTGATGCTATATTTCACCTTTAAATTCCTTTGAAATGATTAAGTAACGAGAGCTATTATTTTCATTAGGAATTAGAGTTTGGTTCTATCTGCAGACTGTATAAATGCCAATTACTTATCTGAGTGAGAGACCAAATAAGTGTGGAATTTTCTTGCAAATATCTTTAAAACGGTTTTTTAAGTTTTCCCCTGCATTTTTTTTCTAGGTTTGCTATGAGCAATACATTAACTATGTAGTTCAACAGTTCCACTCAGAAGATGGAGGACAATAATTAGAGGATAAGGCAAATTGATGAATCAATTAAACACCTTTTGACATATTAGCAGTGAAGAGGCTTTGGCTAAAATTACGCAGTTAAGTTTTGAGAAGCATTTTCATACTTACACGTAAGTAATACTCCGACAACAATGCATCGCGTATCTTCCCCTGTGAAAGTGATACAATACTAAAAATCATCTTTTTCATGTAGGGACTAAGCAGTAATTAGATATTTTCCCTACGGTCATTTGCATAATCCTCAAAAATCCGCTGAGTATTCAATGGAGCACAAATTAGTTATGTGCACCGTCAAAGATTATACGATTGTTACCTCCCTAAAGAATATGTTCCTCTTCAAATGTGTTGTAATATTATTGCTTTAATGGAGGTTTAAGTTGTTGAGTGCCCCACATGAAGATATAAAAAAACTTTTTACAGGGATATAAATTTCACCTCTTAGTGGTAATGTATTTTAACGTATTTTGCAAAGGGACACTATAATGCTTAATTTTAACCGGTTGGAAAAGGTTAACAAAGTCTTTGTGACGTGGAGTTGTCCACATTTTGGCATCATGGCACAGGGTTCATCTCCCATTCTTCCTCCAAGGTTTTCCACATTGTATCTTCATTTGAGGTTTTTTCGTTTGAGGGGGTCAAGAAACGATTGTTTCTCCCATTTTTATCATAATGAACGCTGTGCTGATTTGTTTTGAACAATCTCCTAGAATTTTGACATTTGTGGATTCGCAAGTATTCCTAGTTGCGGACGAAAAATGATTACTGATAAACATTTGAATAAACACAGTACTTATTATAGCAGACATGAATTTAATGAATTTTGTTTGATAGTAGTGAGAAATAGGATTTTTTACATTTAAACACTAAATAAAAGTTCAGTGGCTGAAAGTCAAAGATGCAACACCTCTTCGGGTAATTTTTCGACAGATGTTTTTGCCTTTTGCAAACCTACTACCCGATTCCTCCTCTTGGGAGAAAGATGAGGCATATCTAAGGGCTAACAAGACATTTTTTCTCAAAGAATTTAGGGAGAGGCCACAAAAACTCCGAAAAATATCTCTGCTTGCGTTGTCTGCTCTGCTTGTCTATCGATGCTCGTCTCAATGAAGTAGTCATCAGTAAACCTTAGCCAAGTTCCGGGTGGTGACGGTTGTTGTGGTTTTTTGTTGTGAATACCGCACAGGTTTCAAATACTTGCTGCACCAGAAAGACAAGGCTCGGCTCGCTTCGAAAAATTGGAAGCATCCGTCGAATACTTTTATGGGCGTAAGATAAGTCAAATACCACTTCTTTCCCGTGAATTAAATGACAGGCGTCCGAAACATTATCTTTGGCAGGAAAGGTATCGCCCGCAACACAAGGGGAAAGTAAACTCTTTTTGAAGGCATACTATTTCAAAAATCAATATTATGCGCCCTCCACTCATCCCGATTTTGAATGTATTAGTATTGGCAGAGCTTTGTATCAACACGGAGAAACCTTTCGGGACTCTTAAGATCCTCACAAGATAACTCGTTGCTTTAACATAGACTGTCAGCAGGCCTCAAAACCCATGCACGAGGGGAACTAATAGCGTTTGATTGCAGTGGTCTGGGCTTATGAGGTGAAATCCGAGAACTTCTGCTTTCTGTTTATATGCTAGTGAGAGAAGTATGCTTTTTCCTTTCCTTATCGTTCCATTAAACGTTCCCAGACATATCACTATGCATAGTAAAAGTGACTCAGTTCACAGTTACTCATACGGGCGCAAATAAATACACCGATAGGATACGAAACCCCATCTGAAACTCGCCTTTATATTTGAAAGCTCGGTAGTTATAACTGGGTAACAAACCTGAATTGCGATCACTGTTCTTCATCATGCTGTTGTTCAGTTGCGCACATGATTTAGAAAACGTGATCTTTATCAAGAAAGATCAGGTGCTTCATAGCAGTGTAATGTGCTCCCAGGACTTTCAGCATTGCCCTACCAATGTGGCTTGCCTTATGGATGACGATTACGACCACGAGAAGGAAAGACCACCCCTAGTTGAGACATTTTTGAGTTTTTCCTTCAATTTCTGGTCAAGTAAAATGGTAAAAAATTTTATTTGGCAAATTTTAACTCTTTTGTATTTAAAATCTCATATTATCAGCCAGTCATTTCATCTACTCATTACATTAATTCATATCGCCAATATGGGAAAATTTATATACAAACTCATTTGCATTTATTAAAAATCGAACACGGACCACTCTTTAGCTGGCCAAATACATCTGACAGCTATAACATTGACCGCTACCAATTAATGTTTCATGAATGATATTTAAATCCAACCATAAGTTTTTTTAAAAGGTTTTTTCTAAATTTATAAGTGCGGCGACTTAATAGCTAAACATATAAGAGCATATTATAAAGTCAGACGTAAAAGTGTTGTTTATCCATAACTACGCCAAATTGGGTAGACTTTTCTGAATGCTCATTCGTATATCCTGCATTGACCGAATACAGCTTCACAGTGGACAGTTCATCACCAATTTACCCGTGATAAGACGAAAGAAATGTCGAAAAAATATACCTAGATTATTCGGTATCGATGCGAGCACATTTATTAGTAATTCATGAAAATACATATTTACGTATGTTATCAGAGTTTAATCACATTCTGACAAACTAAAGACGGATTTATGTTGGGTCTTAAACGATTCATTAATAAATATCCGTTTTAAGTTTAATAAATTTCCGTTTTAGGAACTTCATTGGTCTATAAAAGGAAAATCCTGAAAAATTACATCACTTAGACTACACTTGTTTCGATTAAATCTTTTTTATCAACATTTGGTGCAAATAAATCTCGATTTATATCATTTCGGTGAGAGAGACATAAGAGGTGTCATTCAAAGAAAATCTTGGAAAAGTCGACCACAGTCAATATCCCTTGGTGGTAGCAGATGAAGATTTCGGCATATATTCCAAGGTTAGTTTGATGGTAAATATTTTTCATAATCAGTCTTGTATAAATAATATTATTCGACGTAATATTCTGAATCATGAAACTGAACATGCTGAAATATACACAGCGATATACCGCGACTGAATATGCGAAAGATAATTTAAGAAAGCTCGAAAATGAGGCAATTGATGACTAAGTTCTGGCAGGCGAAACATTTTGCGATAAATTCTTCCGCCGCTGTACTTTTAATCAACCTCAATTAGCTGCGGATATATTTGCAATATAGCACCAAATATACTTTTTGAGCAACTTAATTGTCTTAGACATTTTATTTCAGGCAATGCGTGAATTTAAATAAAAGTCGTATGCTGCTGGTATATCAATATCCCACCTGTTACTAGGAATAAGAATCGATGGAGTCGGAATCGAGAAACTATTTGAAAGAATCAGAATCAAAAAATAGAGGAATCGAATCATCCGCACAAAGTTATATATAAATAAGAGAAACAGGCTTCAACCAATATTTACCTTAAAAAAATTGTAAATGTTGAGAGGTATTAATCGCTTAAAATGGTGAAGTGAACTCCGATAATAGTTGAGGTGGGTTATTATAACTTCATTGCCGAATTTCAGTCTGTTATACATATAATAGGCTAACAGTAAATTGAAACTTAACCATATATTCCAAAAATTCTTAATTCAAGGACAATAGAAATTTTTATAGTCCCTGTCTAAATTCATATTTTGACCAAGTTTGCTCATACAAACTCTCCTTCTAAGGGATGCTTCAGTTAACTCTCTCTTGGAACTTGTAACGAGGCGACCAACATTCACTACTATTATTAAGTTATGGGCTGGTACCATCAATCCATAGGAATGGCAAACCCTAAACCTCTATTTTCTATGCCGTCACTCATATCAAACATCTTCCTACATAACATGAACAAAGGCGAAGATTAAGTTCCAATAAATAATATTGCACTTAAATAACCTGTCCACTATAACCTATGATATAAGTTTTGAATTACATTGAAAACTTGTAATTCTTATATAAATTTATTACTACTTCGATATACATGTATCAAAATACAAGTTAAACAAATAAATGCACACCTAAAATAAATGAACATGAATTATTATTCATAATCCGTGTTACCTGTGTTGTTATTAGCTTACAATGCCATGTGAGCAGTCACTCAACATCAGTCAGTCAAGCATATATTTGCCCACCATACTACATACATACATACATACATACATACATACATACATACATACATACATACTTACAGTCTACTTGGTCAAAGGCAATGGCCCTGCCTTTAAATAAGATAATTTTAGATCAGGAGAGAATGAGAAATATAATATTTTAAGACCAGTCTAGTCCACATTTTTTGCGATCAAATAGAAATAATGAATGTTTTTACAAAATAGGACGAAATAATCTACTCAAGAGTTAAGACGGTACCTTTCATTAACTTTGAGCATAAAATAAACCAAGACAGATTTCTCGAATTTACACTTCCTCCCACAAGCACCACACGCGAAAGGCCTCAAACTTTGTGGACAACTAAGTGTCTTACTAAAACAGATTTGAAAGAAAATCCCTTCCCACAAGTGTCACACTTGAAAGGTCTCAACCCGCTGTGCACTATCGAGTGTCTTACCAAATTAGACTTGACAGAAAATCCCATCCCACAAGTATCACACTTGAAAGGTCTCAACCCGCTGTGCACGACCGAGTGCTGTACTAAATGAGACTTGCAAGTAAATCCCTTCCCACAAGTGTCACACTTGAAAGGTCTCAACCCGCTATGCACTATCGAGTGTCTTACCAAATTAGACTTGAGAGAAAATCCCTTCCCACAAGTGTCACACTTGAAAGGTCTCACCCCGCTATGCACTATCAAGTGTCTTACCAAAGTAGACTTGAGAGAAAATCCATTCCCACAAGTATTACACTTGTAAGGTCTCAACCCGCTGTGCACGACCGAGTGTTCTACTAAATCAGACTTGCGAGCAAATCCCTTCCCACAAGTTTCACACTTGTAAGGTCTCAACCCGCTGTGCATGACCGAGTGTTCTACTAAATGAGACTTGCAAGTAAATCTCTTTTCACAAGTGTCACACTTGAATGCATTACATTCACTGTGCAAAGTAGAGTGTTGTTTCAATGACTTCTTCCATTTAAACTCTTTTCCGCAAATTTCACATTTAAACTTCTTCAAACAATTGTGTGATTTTAAGTGATTTGTTAAATGATACTTCCACCGAAACACCTTACAACATACTTCACACTGAAACTCTGACGAGCCTCCTGATTCTGTACACTTTGTAGGCGAATCCTTCGGCACTAAAGACTTGGATGACTTCTCTCTAGAAATGCATTCCTTAATGTGTAGGACTAACATATTTTTATCTGCAAATTTCATTCCACAAGAATCGCAAACGTAAGCCACATCTCCATCAAGATGTGTTTCATGAGAATCAAAACACCTTCGATCATTTGGCAAATTAATACTGCGTGTGACCTTATTCTTCATGTAATCCTTAGATTTCAACTGTTTCTTTTCCTTTGCACTTGTGCTTTTCCTCAATTGATACCTTGGAGTTACGGAGGGTAAGGTAGAATTATTTCTTGGAGAGTGATTTCCAGGTAAACAACTAGGGCTGGTGTTCTTTTTTGTTTTTTTCGCAGTCATATCTTTTCTCTCTTCCCTTAGGTCACACACCATCTCAGTAGCTTTTCCAATTACTCCCATCACACCACAACCTGGTACCTGCAATTATCAAAATTTTAGAACAAGATTTTTTAAAGCAAACTTAAATAGAAGATTAATGCTTTAAAACAATTCATTTAAAAAAAATATATTCTTCAATCTTTTGGAGTTAAAAGTTGACCCGACAGATGCCGCCTATATTCAATGACAACCGGTGTGTACTCTTCTGTTATGCGCCTTAGTGTGGCTAATAAAGGCAGTCGTGTTCTCGTTTTCCACCCTCTTACATTTACTTACAAATTTACCCCACAGAAAAAGTACTCCTTTAATTAAATGAATATTATAAGGACAACAATTTGAAATAGACCCTAACCATGATTCTATAGGTCTATTTTTCTAGAGTTCTTAAAGAAATATCTCAATGAGCCGTGTTAGTATAAGAGATATATGTCTCCTTTTATTTATCAAAGAGCTCGTTTCAATGCACATAAGGGTGCCGCACATAGGTTTATGAAGCAACCACTGAACTTCTTATTTAATCTATAGATATGTCGCTTCCGGTACCTGTTTCTCGATACTGCCGGTTCTTGGCCATTACAACCGGTATCGAGATCGATCGCATAAAGTTGGTGCTTAGAAACCGGGACGAAAAGGTGGCGAGAATTTGAATTTTGCATCCAAACCCGAAATGCTCTTCGTCGTCTTCAAGATCACGGCCAGTGTCTTGCACCAGATTCTTTTCTTTTTCAATCATAGCTTAAAAAAGTGTATTTTAAATGAGTGATATCAATAATTCTTTTAACTTCTTTGTACGTTCAATCTACTTATTAATTTCGATGTTCTACGCGTGCGACGCGCCAATACGCGCGACACAAAGGGCGGACGTGAGGAGTCGATTGTATTTACTTTGACAATTTACTACAATATACTAGCATGCACACAAGATATGTAGATTTCTATGTATCATTGCTACAGTGCTTGATACGTACCAGTTGTATTGCGGGCACAGGAAGAACTTAATGGACTAATTTCCATTCATAAACATCCCAGGCGACTTTAGTAAACCGTCCAAATATTCATCCAAATTTAGGATTTCAGAGCCATCCACCGCCCAAAGCATGAAATCGGGTCGGAAATGAGCTATTCATAATTGTCTTCAGTGCAAATCTTACCTTCAAGGAATGTTTACTGAGCAAACTGCGCCGAAAACTCTTCGAGACGGTGACATGCATTATAATAATAAAATAATCATCATAATAATAAGGGTACGAAAGCGGATCACCAGCCTCCTCGTGGCGTACCTGGTAACGGCTCTGCCGACCAATGGTGGACGTCTGCATGTTGGGCTAACCACTCCACATGCAGAGCTATCTGGTTCCAAGAATGACAACCAGAAGTGCCACACACAACCGGGCCCCTCTCGGATGGTGGCCCTAGTGAAGTTGAGTGTGGTAATAACAATATAAACACCAAAAAGAAGGGAGCTCGTATGCAGTGGACGGAAACCCTAAGGGGAGACCTCCTCACATGCTATGCTGCCAGCGAGCACAATCGCAGGTGGTATATGGCAAGGATGCACTCTTTGTGGTGTGAGGTACATCCTGAACACAACCACCTGTCGCAGCAGATTCTGCGCGACTATGCCAACCACCTGCGAAAAAAGGAAACTCCCCAACAACCGCGTGCTCAGAGAAATACACCACCGGCCAGACCACCCTCCCCAACACAAGCAGTCTCTCCACCGACTGTTTTGACAGACACTGCACCGTCGTACCACCGACAAATAGGGAGGAAGTACATCAGGCCGACTCTGAAATCCGAACGCGGTTGTTAAATGAAATCACCGATGATGTAGGACAAGCCAGGCAGGGAGATGCCCATCGGAAGATCTCTCTGCGGACAAACGTCCTGACCAGGTTGAATGGCTTTATCGACGAAATCCTATCGGAGACTATTATAGGAGTGTATTTAGTATTTAGTGCTCAATTTTTATTGTGGTTGCTTATTGTTCGTGGAAAGAAAGAGTTCTTGTATCTATCTGTTCGGCAGAGTATTTACTTTTATTTTATTGCATCTGTCAGACCTAGAAATGTAGAGAGGCATCACGATAATATTTTCTGTGTCGCTCTGAAAAATATCAGTTCTGAATTTATCAAGCAGCCTAAACCTTGCGTGCAGCCTCCGAGTCTCTAGGGGCTCCCACCTTAATCCCTCTAACAGTTGTGTGACACTGCATGTTCGTTCATTGCAGTTGTTAACGTAGTGTGCCGCTATTCCTTGTACTTTGTTAATTTTTTGGATTAAATCTATTTGACCAGGGTCCCTAATGCTCGCGGCGTAATCGAGGTGTGGCCTAACCACAGCGAAGCAGCATCTCTCTCTGAATTTTTCATCCGGGGACATTCCTATTACACGTATAACAAAACCTAGTTTCTTGAATGCTGGGCCGTATATGTTTGGTATGTGTGTTCCCCACGAAATATCTGAAGTTAAGGTAATTCCCAGATAATTTACTGTATTTGAAGATTATACGTTTACTCCACCCACGGTGTAGGTATGACTTTTGTGTGATGACTATCGCAGGAAGTGAACTGTGGTGCATTGGCTAATATTTAGTTCTAAAGTCCACGTCTTCTCTTATTCCGACCATATCGGAGCTTAAACCATCAATAAGTACTTTTTGTTTTCGATCACTGAGAAAGTCCCTCATATAATACAATATTCTTTTTTTTAACTCTGCATGAATACCATTTATAAACGAGTCTTTTGTGAGGAACCTTATTGAGTTCCTTCATTAAATCAAGGAATATCGCTTTGATTTTCTCATTTGATTCACCTGATTTTAGTATATCATAAAGGAAGAGTGCAAGCTGTGTTTTGCAGGACCTGCCCTTACGGAAGCCATGCCGACTACTGTGTAAGAGGTTACCATTATCCAGGAATGCCATAATATTGCTAATGACAATGCGTTCAAGGATTTTGAATAAAAGCGATGTTAACGATATAGGCCTAACATTTCCTGGGTCACTTGTATTTCCTTTTTTTAAATATCGGAGAGACGTAGGCTATTTTCCAGTCTTGGGGCACCTTGCCTTCGGATAATGATTTGCTAAACATAATTTCTAAGAACGGTGCAATCTGTGGCGCTAACTCCTTGAGCACGAGTGCAGGTATTCCTTCTGAACCTGGGAACTTGTTACTCTTAAACGAAAGCAGTTGTTTAATTATTCCATCACGTTGAATCATTATGTCAGACATCGGCTCGTTAACGTCCAGAATGTCTAAACTGTGTATTGTGTCATCCTTAGTGAATACACTTCGAAGTAGTGATTTAATAAGTTGGCTTTATCGATGCTGTTGGTGAACATTTTGCCTTTTGAATCCAATAAAGACTCTACTGTCGAAGATTCGCCTTGGAGCTCTCTCACGTAAGACCAGAATAACTTGGGGTTTTCACTTAGTAATTCACCTAGGATTTTTTTCTTGACGGTTCGTAAACTAGTGCACATGATTTTCTTTGTTTTTGAGCACTGGGCAACATAAATTTCTCTCGCGGCAAGTTCCATTGTTTTGTTACCAAACTTAATAGAATTTTTCTATAGATTGTGTAACTGCCTTTGTCCCTGAGCTCCCTCCTTACTTCGTGGATATACCAATGAGGTTCTTTACTCTCCTGTTTGAATTTGTGTGGAATATATTTGTCCATTCATTTACATAGTATTTCCAAAAAGTATCTCCATGATACTTTGCTGCTCTCATCCTTCATTGTGACTACGAATTTAACGAATGACGCTTCCAACATTTCTAAAAATTTTATGTAATCGAATTTTTCAAATAAGTAGACTTTCTGTTTCGATTTTACAATGGGCTCTTGTTGTTTTCAAAGTCATAACAATACTTTATGTTCACTTTTGCCTTCGAGGATATCTAAGTATTTAATCATTGTAGGGTGACTAACAGCTAAAGGATATAATGCTTTATTACCTCTTGTAGGTTCGTTTACAACTTGAGTAAGAGAGTGGTGTGAAAGTATATTAAGTAAGGCCTCACTTATATCACGCTTCCTTGAACCCATTTCAACGTTATTGGTTTTCCTATTTATAGACGGGAGGTTGATTACTCCACCGATAACTATTACGCTTTTGTTATCTCTCCAGGTTAATGATGATAAATGAATTTCGAATTTGTACAAAAAGTCTATTTTGGAGTCTGGTAGTCTGTAAAATGAACTTATGTATATTTCTATTGTTTTTTCCTTAATCCTACACAAATTGCTCTCTATTTCATTGTCGCCTAATTTGCGTTCGGAACTATTCAAATGCAAATTAACTGCTAAAAATACTCTGCCACCAGTCCTATCTGGTCTATCACGTCTATAGGTTTTATATCTTGTCGGAAAAACTTTGCTATCACCAGTATCGCCTGCAAGCCAGCTTTCTATTCCAAGTATTAGATTACATTTTCAAATATATGCTCAACTTTGGTACGCTTGTCCTTTGCACTATGGAAATTTACTCTTACTAAATTTATGTCGCATTTAGCATGATGATTGTACGTTCCCTGTTTTGTGTGTCTTGTCTTTTTGATGTTCTATGAAGCCACTGAGAAGCGAGTTTTTCTTTGAAGTTTCGCAGTTATCTAGAGATCGCGAGTTGGAATTATTTTTGCTAGGGATATAACATTTATCAATTTGGGTAGGAGGACATAAAGTCCAAACCAAAAAGTCCAAACCGAAAAGTCCAAATCTATTAGATCCAAAAATATTTTTCGAAAATCTATTATTTTTAGAACTATTTATCCCAAGAAAAATATCCCAAGCAACGCTATAATATTTTCGCAACTTACTTCATGGTTTATAAATATCCCTAGCAACAATTTTTTAAAATGGATTTACCAGTACTCGAAATGATTCGTAAAGGTAAAATAACTTTCGGGCATTACAATGGTTTTCTGTATTTAACCTCGTCCGTTAATGGCGATGTAAAATGTTGGAAGTGCCGAAGGAAAAGTGAGTGCACTGCGCGGTTGACAACAGTAAATATGGGCAGCAATTTACGCATACGTAAAGGAGGTGGACATGCTTCTCACAATCATGCACCAAATCCTGAAGAAGTGGAAGCTTTACGCATACTTGGTGCTATTAAAACGGAAGTTGACGAACATCCTGACCGTCCACTAGCGGCAGTGATGAGGGTCGCAGTCAATGCAAGTGCTGCACTGCAAGCGCATTTACCAGACAAACATAATTTAAGAAAAGTTATTCAGCGGGAACGAACAAGGTAGGTACCGGCGAATCCTACTTCTATTGAAGACCTTGAAAGCTTACATGACAGGTTTACAAAGACCATTACTGGCGACAAATTTCTTATATACGATTCTTACGAAGATGACGATTACAACTTAAATTGTGGCAGGATTTTGGTTTTTTCTACGTTGGTGAGAATTCAATTATTTTGTACTATTTGGCTTGGACATTTACTGTTTGGACTTTTTGGTTTGGACATTTTGGGTTGGACTTTTTGGTTTGGACTTTGTCGTACAATCATCAATTTGTGCTTCTCTAAAGTTTTTTTTGGCAATGAAGATAATAACATTACTCGGATTTACTTGGAGGCTGTTGTCGGGTGTATACCTTTGAATCTCACTGAATGACCTACTCTCTAGCCTAAAAATGCTCAAAAATCCTATGAGCCACCTATTCTGACGCCTGGGTAGATTAATGCATCCCAGAACGGTTGAGGGGAGCCCGGTATGATCCGAGCACCGGCCAAAGATCTACGATTTCTGCTCCTATGCATACACAGAATTCCCACAGCCTCTTGTTTAGGCAGTCAATTCTGCTCCTAACATGGTGACCGAGGTTGGTCCGCAGAACAACACTACAAATGGACAGCCGCAAATAGGCAACCGATGCCCTCCAGACACATTCCACCTCTGAGTTTAAATCCCTCAAGGAATTCAGAATCTCATCGGCTCACACACATTATTGGATCTGACATGGGCCACCACCCACAGCCTGGAGCAGCACGCATCTCTCACTACTGTTCGTATCACAGCCGTGGTGTTGGGAACCAATCCTCCAGATATACAACAGGAGGTGACCCATTGGTCTGCTCCGTCTCTCCTTGCCCTCTTCCCACAATGAGGGCACAATCCGCTGGACGCTCTAACTCCCAATCAATAAAATTCCCACCCTCCTTGCCTGGCTAACCTCGAGAGCAGCGCTCGACAACAGGCATCACGGGGCCATCCTCAGATAGCACCGTGAAGCTGTTGCGTACGGGGATTGGGGCAGCCTCCACTCCCGCCTTTCCTTGTTTTGGCCATGACACTACCCCTCTGACCTTGGGACACCACTATCCACTCTGGATTCTGCATGGGCATCATCCTCAAGCTTGCTTGAGGCATTGAATTAAATGGGCCCATCACTACAATAAAACAGTCTATGGGAAGAAAAAATGGCTATTAATTTGATAAGACGTAGTTGCGATAAAATGACCCCTAGCCATCCTTCTAGCTCGAGCCAAACTCCCGTCCTCCAAGTGTTGAGGCCCATAAAACAGGGCATGACCTTCAAAAATTGCAAATTTAACTGAAGTTTCCCAGTAGGCTTCCGCGGAGATTCTGACTGTGGGCAGCGATTGTTCCGGGTTTCCATCCGCGTGTATCCATTATTTCGGACAATATTTCGCCAACGTTCCAGTTGGCTTCCTCAGGTCCACTGAAGTGACAATGCAGGAATTGGTCCTCTTAATATACACGTAGTTTGGCGCCAAATTTGTGGAGGTGTGCTCTCATTGGTTGGACTCTCTGAAGACCCGTTTCCACGCGCTGGCGAGGGTGTAGCCGTCTTCGCGGTTGAAATTCGCAGGTGTTTTTGCGATTTCAATTGCTTCCCTGATGACTCTTGGGTAATAGCGGCCTTCTTTATTCAATAATGAGGCGTTGTCAAAGTCAATGCTGTGGGTCGGTCCACTCCATTGATGTTCAGCCACCGCTGACTGGCTGAATTGCCTGTTTTTTGCGGCCCTTCGGTGTTCTTGCACTCGGCATTTCAGAGCTCTTGAAGTCTGGCCGATGTAGGAATTGCCGCAACTACATTTTATTTGGTATACTCCTCCATAGATGTCTTTAGGGTGGTGGTCTTTCGAGTTGACGAGGATACTCGCCATCTTAGTAACGCATTTAAATCTGGTCATGACGTTGTGTTTCTGGAGGGCTCTTGCGATTCTTTCCGTGGTCCCGGCGACGTAAGGTAAGATGGCGTGTGCCCTCGCCTTTTCTGTAGTACGGCTCTCTTCATAGGCCCTCTTTGGGGCCATCAGTTGCTGCTTCCGTTCCATCTTGCGGATTATCTTCAGGATGTTTTCTCGCCGGAAGCCGTTCATCTGGAAAGTTTCCATTAGATGTCGTTTCTCTTTTGCGATGGAAGCAGCGTCTGAGAGCGAGCATGCTCGGTGGAATAAAGTTTTAATTACTCCGGCTTTCTGCACAAAATGCAGCCATCACATTCACCATGGAGACGGAAACGGACAACTGCCTGCCTTTTTTAGACGTCCTCGTCGAGAAAAGAAAAAATGGGTCTTTAGGACACTCCGTTTTTCGGAAAAAGACCCACACGGACCGATACCTCCATGCGAACTCCCATCACCACCCTCAACAGAAAGCCGGAGTAATTAAAACTTTATTCCACCGAGCATGCTCGCTCTCAGACGCTGCTTCCATCGCAAAAGAGAAACGACATCTAATGGAAACTTTCCAGATGAACGGCTTCCGGCGAGAAAACATCCTGAAGATAATCCGCAAGATGGAACGGAAGCAGCAACTGATGGCCCCAAAGAGGGCCTATGAAGAGAGCCGTACTACAGAAAAGGCGAGGGCACACGCCATCTTACCTTACGTCGCCGGGACCACGGAGACTCCTCACGGACTCCTCCATGCGAACTCCCATCACCACCCTCAACAGAAAGCCGGAGTAATTAAAACTTTATTCCACCGACCACGGAAAGAATCGCAAGAGCCCTCCAGAAACACAACGTCATGACCAGATTTAAATGCGTTACTAAGATGGCGAGTATCCTCGTCAACTCGAAAGACCACCACCCTAAAGACATCTATGGAGGAGTATACCAAATAAAATGTAGTTGCGGCAATTCCTACATCGGCCAGACTTCAAGAGCTCTGAAATGCCGAGTGCAAGAACACCGAAGGGCCGCAAAAAACAGGCAATTCAGCCAGTCAGCGGTGGCTGAACATCAATGGAGTGGACCGACCCACAGCATTGACTTTGACAACGCCTCATTATTGAATAAAGAAGGCCGCTATTACCCAAGAGTCATCAGGGAAGCAATTGAAATCGCAAAAACACCTGCGAATTTCAACCGCGAAGACGGCTACACCCTCGCCAGCGCGTGGAAACGGGTCTTCAGAGAGTCCAACCAATGAGAGCACACCTCCACAAATTTGGCGCCAAACTACGTGTATATTAAGAGGACCAATTCCTGCATCGTCACTTCAGTGGACCTGAGGAAGCCAACTGGAACGTTGGCGAAATATTGTCCGAAATAATGGATACACGCGGATGGAAACCCGGAACAATCGCTGCCCACAATTGCAAATTTAACGTTTGACACACCTAGTACAGTAGAACCCTGTTAAGAAGTTTTTCAAGGGTCCGAGGGTTGAAAACTTCTTACGTGGGAAAACTTTATAAGAGGGAAAGCTGGTAAAAATTTATCGGATATTTCCTGATATGTTAAATAATAGAATGTTAATACAAATTCATCTCACTTTAACAAATAGTTTATTGTCTCAAGGATGAGAGGAAAAGAAAGACTAGTGTGGTTTTTTTCATAAACCTTTTCCTTAAAGCTACAGAAAATGATTCCACTTCAATCAAACTTTTAAGGGTGCTGTCAGGAACACCAGAAACACTGTCGATAAATGTCCAAAACACAGACAGAGCATTCATAGCCTCACAGTAAGTAGGTACCACACTCCCATCTTCAACCTCTTCTTCACTCTCTTGCTCCAGGTGGTCCCCCTCACATAACTCTTCAATTGTCTGCATAGACCAAGGCATGACACTGTCATCGACTTCAATAAAATCCATGAAATTCCCATTGAAATCAAAAATTTCTTTAAAACTATGCCATTCATTCTGGACAAAATCTTCTCCCCCCTCTAATTCAACAGAATTTTTACTCTGCACAGATGTACCCTCACCCATTAACGCTTCTGGACTTGTATGGAATCCAGCTTTATGGAAAAAATTAGCTATCATTGTGGGACTAATTTGTTCCCAAGATGCAGCTAAATAATGTATACCCTGTAACACTGATAGCTTGAAATTATTCGCTGGGGCAGCCATACTAGAACTAGCATGTAAAAGCAGTCAATGGACAAGCCTCTTCCTAAAGTAAGTTTTCAAAACTTTGATTACACCCTGATCAATGGGCTGCAAAACTGCTGTGGAATTCTCGGGGAGAAACTCAACCCTCACATTGCTCAAATACTCGGTGTTTTTTGGGTGAGCAGGGCAGTTATCAGTGAATAATATTATTTTCCTATTTTTATCCCCCATACTGAAATCAAGAGCCTTTAAATATTCCTCAAAAATGGTACAAGTCATCCAGGCACTTTTGTTTCTGTACTTGCAAGGTAAATTTTTGCCATATTTAAACAATCTAGGCTTCCTGTATTTTCCAATAACTAGTAATGGAAGTTTTCAAGTCCCATCTATATTAGCTCCAACCAGAACTCATTCTCTACTCATTTTTAATCTATAGCAACTTTCACCTTTGAATGTTTAAGTCTTATTAGGGAGGAGATTATAAAATAAGCCAAGTTCATCAGCATTGAAAACATCACAAGGTTTGTATTCTTCAAGAAGAGGATGCAAAACAGTTCTTTTCCATTCCTCAACTTCTAATGTATTCACACTCCTAGATTCTCCACAGATAGTTTTATAAGCTAACCCAGTTCTATTTTTAAATCTATCCAGCCACCCATTTGAAGGATTAAAATCCACACCCAGTCTATCTGCAATTTCAACTGCCTTCTCCTTCAGCACGGTACCATTCACCGGTATATTCCAAGAGGAAGTTTGCTTAAACCATACTAATAGCTTTTTCTCCACTTCTTCATACTTGCCTAACCGTTTCCTCTTAGTTTTACAGGATGTTTTAATGTTGGCTTCTTGCTGCCAATCAAGTTTAGTAAAAACTTAACGTTGACAAATTCGAAGAAAATCAGACTTAAGTCAAAACTTGTATTCAAATCCTAAAAAACTTTGAATGCGGGTAGAATTTCGTACAAAATTGTTATCGGGGTGTCATTGGTTGAGACCTCTTAGCCGGAAAAACTTAATAAACGGGAACTTCTTATCCGGGAAAAATTAGCACACACCGTACGAGGTTTATTTTGGGACTTGAAAAATTAAACTTCTCAGACGGGAAAACTTCTTTTGCGAGAATTTCTTATCCGGGTTCTACTGTAACTAAAAAAGCTAGAGGCATCGAATTAAATGGCCCACATGGCACATCCCATCTGCTGGAGGTATTAAATAAATCAGTGAACACTGATCCACCCATCCAATGGATTCATGGTTGACATATTTGATGTTTGAGATTGGATTCTAATGTCGTACATCTTCAATGAAAGCATGTTTTATTTACATGATGGAAAGAATAAAATAATGCAATTGTAATTTCCATACCCTTAAATTACAACTGAGTTACTTTATTCTCACCATCATTAATATAGATTTTCATCATTAATATATAGATAATATTTCCCCAAAGCGACACCGTTAACTCTTTCATACACATGTAGAACGTAAATGGTATAAGAGGTGGCCACGAACATTCCCCTTCCCCTGCTTTTCCCTTCCCACTTTCCTTGCACATTGCCCTAAGTCAACATTGCACTTTCCCCCTCCCCCACAGCCATTCCACCCATGTCCAGCCGTCTCTCGCTCAAGACCCTGACAGCAGCAAGTCAGCACTCCATACAACCGTCTAGATCCTCCATAAAAGGAGATGTTCTCTACCATCCAATGAGGTGCGACCACCTGCAACCATGAGGTGACACTTGGGTGGGCAGATGCGAGAGGACGAGGTGCTTGCCTCGGGGAGTAGGATTTTGGCCTCTTGTCTGTGATGTACATGAGGTAACTGACAATAAAGAAGAGTAGCTAAAGTATGTGTCGGTGTACTCATTGGTTCCCTGATGAACCCTTGACGGACCCCACACCTCAATAGAGGCTTACAAATTAGTGTCAGAAGTTGGATCTTGTCGCAATTACCAACATAACTTATGGGTTTCGAGGTGGTCATCATATCCAACAGAAACACTAGGTAGGCGGAATGTCGGGCCGCATGAGATTGAATGGTTGGGAGGTAGATCTGTAAGAGGCGGTCGATGAGTTAAGCGATCGCCTCTGAGAATTGTCTGCAGAAAATGAGATGTTGCTGGCAGGTGTGGTGGGAGCTAGTGACGTGGGAGTGAAGAAGAAAAATTTCTCCTTCCTCTCTCACATCCTCACCTCAATAGCAGCTTTCAATGGCAAAAATTGTTTACAATATGAAAGAGGTTGCTGGAGGAAAGTGCTTTCCCAGATTGTAAGGCAACAAAAAATATAACTTCATATTGTAATTACCAATGTTATTCATATTTATTGCTTTAAAAAATGAGAAGTTACCCTGATCATGGAAAAACTACCTCCTTTCTGTTTGTCTACTACATAAATGACTATAATACATTGCATGGAAGAAGCATAACATTTACTCTGGTATAATTCTTACATCCATCACACTTGAATTGCCTATTATCATGTGTTCCAATGACTGATGTAACTATGAAGCCGAGTATAATCAGAACCAACTTCCACTCCTGAAGGTAAGAATAGCAGGGATTGAAGAAAGAGTCATTTTCTTGCTCCAGTGCACCAACCAATCACATATCCCTTCCATCAGAATTCAGCACAATATGGCATTCAAAAATACAAAGATGAATAAAGAGTGCAGTACATTTGATGGAATGACTAGTTGAAAGTCATTCAAGACTCAGAGCTTCTACAGCTAAGGTCATTTTTAAACTTGGCAAATTGAGCTGTCTTCCCTCGGTACCTAGCTAATATGGGCATATTTAGCAAATAGAAGAGAAGAAACTATCAAATGGATACAGCTTATTATTAAGGCATAGTTTAAAGTGATATTTATCCATTTTTTGAGGAAAAATTGAAGAACACACTTTTGGCCTGAGTATTTTCAAGAGTGAATCTACAGCTGAAGTATTTTCTGGCAAATAATTCAATGATAATAATATTAATATAGTCAATATTCCATATTTTTTTACTTTATTGAACCCAGAATATGTGTTCTCCTCTCACTGAAAGAATGAAATACCCACATTGAAGGAACTGTGGTCTAATGAGGAGGCATAATTTCATCGTCAGTATTAGTTTTAACTAACAAACATTAGAATTACTTAAAACACAGAGCATCAGAAAGTTTGTAACTGAATTCACCTTGGAAGGTGAAAGTTAATATATATTGTAAAAATAATTTACTTTCAGCTTAATCATGATAGTGCCAATGCATGTAACCGAACACTCCACAGTATACGACTGTAGGTTATTATTTCGGAGAATGACACCTAATAAACTATGCATAAAAACATATTCCTCTTTAGCTGAGGTGAAATATTGCAGAGGATGTCTCGTTCATTTTAGCAGTCCCCAGCAATCATAGAATAATCACTATTCGCCACATCATAATATCTATGAATTATTTTATTTATAAGTAAAAAGATTTTATAAATCATGTTGCCTGCTGCATATTCACATAAGAAAAAGGAAGTATTTTAGAAAAGTTATCAACCCTAATCATCCACCAACATTATCACTGCGGATAGTGTTTTCCGTATAATTGACAAGATGATGCATATGTGAACGTAGATTTTGGCTGAATAACATCTCTTCCATTTAAGAATAGCTCCAAAAGTGTCACGTGAGGATTCCACTCATTCTAACTGGGGATCAAGATAACTTGAATGGCAGGGAACTACGACTTTGGCAAGTTCACAAACGGTCTAAGGGCCATAATTCATAGTCTTTACCTGGGTGTCCCCCAGATGTAGGGGAACCCCTAAGCTCAGAAATGGTATTCATAGTCGTTAACCAAGGGACTGCCATACCCTAACTCTCCCCAGGCCGTCTATTTCCTGGGTGAGGCCTGGAGCTTACCCAAAGCTCCACCAATGCAGGACTGCTGCCCCTGGGTGAGTCCAATTGATAGTACTGTACTAAAACTAGTGCATGATAATATCAACATCTTTACATAAGAATGTCTTGTTTACAAACACGGGTACTTATTGAATCATCCTCGTATTCCTCATCATTCAAATTATATAAATATTTATGTAACAACATAAACATTCTGACCAATTCCTTCAATCATTTTCATCAATATTGTGAATTAGTATAACATAGTATTGTTTATAGCGCTCTTAGTTACGGTGAAAAATGAGCATTGAAAACATGAATAACTGTTCATCAAAACCATTAATACGTATTTTTCTGTGGGATTATCGGCAATCTCTTATCCAGGTGTTTCCTGGTTGGGGGAAACCCAGGTAAGGATTATGAATCGCTCACCATCAGTGATCCCCAGATGTTACCTGGCTAGGAAATACCCAGTTAACCCCTAGGAATATGACTATGAAAAGGGGCATAAAACTCGTAAATTTCAGATGACCTGGTTTCACTATGACAAGGAGATTATTTTGATCTCATGTCATATTTCTAGAACTATACAGGTATACACATCCAAACTGATCTTATCGCTTGTTGTCATGCACCATCAGTCATTAAAACAATGAGAGAATTATAATAACATCTCATCATCTCTCAAACACTCATCATTAACATATTACTCCCCTCTGTCCGATACCGTTTCCAAATCTCAATTTACTCCGCTTCCATCACCCATGTCCTAGCATCCACTGCCCCATGCCTCAGCAGAGACACTCGCCATACTGTTAACGTGACAATGCCATGTCAAGAGGGGTTGAGAGCATAGCAGAATGTTGCCATCAAAACCTCCCTTTCAAAAGGTTAGACATTTTGTTTTAAATTGGAGGTTGATTGCTGTCGCTTGCAAATGCAGATACATGAATAATAAAATGATTCCATCACTTATACAGTACACATGAAATTATTAAAGCTTTGACTCAATCACATATCAAACAAATTAGGATAATTATACTTTGTACTTCACTACCTCATTAAAACACTATGTCTATTCCTATGTATAGTTTGGTGAGTTCAGTTATTGTATTTTTTTCTTTCTGATTCAACGATTCTAAAATTTCTACTTACTAGGATGCAACTAACACATCCGTCACTTTTTCCTCAGATGCTGTCACTATTTTCTGTGAAGGATTCCTCCAAAGAAATTATAGAAGTTGTCTCAGTGACACATGACTCGGTTACTAATGTGGGCATTGCTAATGTTCAATGAACACTGGCATGTATTTGAAGGATAAGATGACACCGTAGGAAAGAGTCGTCAGTAATGTATATAAAATTAAGAGATGAGGGTTCAGTGCATGGAAAGTCATGGACATGTCATCAACAATGATTACACCATGTCGCTTCTAATTTGCTTCCCAAGTGTTAATGGCCCCAACCTCAAAATGTGGGAACTGTCTAAATAGGAAATTCACTGTAAACATTCACATATAAACTATTATGAAATATACTCAGGTCAGACTATATTATTACACCAATTCTGAGGTCAGAAAAGATGGTCAAGAGGAAAAATGAACATGCACAGAAACAAATGCACTCACCAGATCTCCCGTCTCAAGCGGTGACAATGCATCATTAGAAACCTCTTCATCTGAGGATTCATCCCCACTATGGTTCTCCTCTTTTGTAGTCTCTTCTTCTGGAGAGGATTCACTAGTTGCAGCCTCTTCTATCATAGACACCTGTAAAATACAATGCATTCATCACTGAGTGATTCTTTCTCTACATCAACCCAGAAGATTAAATGATTCTTTACCTTCCGGTGGCCGCGATTCTTTACCTTCCGTTGGTTTTTGGTGGGTAAGTCCCTTTTACAGTTAGGGGAATAGCAAGGAGCTCCTTGCTATTCGTACATTTTATGACTACCCTTCGTGGAGTGTGGGAAATTTTTCTAGTAACAGTGTCTTGGGAAGTAGAGAAGGAAACGTGTCGGGAAGAATGCGTACCGCCTGCTGTTGGATACAGAAGAACTCGACACCAGTTAATATATCTATCCCACATTCCAAGCGGTTGTGATTTCTATTGATTCTTCCTAACATTTTAATTAAACTACTATGAAACAACATGTTTTCTTTTGCATCCTTCATTAGGATAGCTACAGATAAACAATGATTTTCATAAGGAATTGACATTGCACACGCCATGGCCTACGCTGGAAATTGACATTCCATCCACATCAGTACAGTTTTTGAACTTTGACTTTGATTATAAGATACATTTCACTGCTAATATTATATACATGAATTATTTTTCTGGAAACATGTCTCTTACAATCGTAAATCCTTTGCTTGCTCCTCCATGTAGAAGGCCAGGTACGATCAATTCAAAGTTAATTTTGGACTACGAAGAAGAGGAGAAGGACGATCATGTCATTGACGATCATGGCTCTGAAGACAAAGCCGAATAAATACAGCGATATGATTTGGACAGCGGGAAGGAAGAAGAGCTTTCCATAGGCGAGGATCTAGGTGCTGCAACCGCTGTTGAGGATTTCTTCATTGGCAAAGGGGCAAAACTTGCGCCCTCTCAACTCATACGGCTAACCACAGATAATTGGTACACTGAATGAGCACTTGTTCAGTAATTACTCTCAAGACAGATAACATTTATTATATTCCTTAAGAATATTCCTTAAGGATTTGGCAATGGGTCTTGAGAAAGGAACATTTAGTGGCTAGATCAACTATGTTTACTCTGCCGGCAGATTTACATGCGTATCTGAAGTGTTACTGCTCACAAAAAGAAGAAAGTGTTCCTTTGAGTGGCATGAAACGTGGGAGATGTAAATTATGTAATTATAGCTCTACAACATGAAAATGTGCTAAATGCAAAAGATATATTTGCAAACACATTCAAAAGCATCTGTAACTTGCCTACCGTGCCATGACGACACTGGGCAACATGATTCTACGGAAAGCTAGCACAATAAGCATAACAGTATTAATAATTGGGACAAATGTATCATTTTTGCACATTGATTCCTTTAAAAATAAATGATAATGATGTTAAAGAATAAACAATGTTATTATTTAACCAAATACCTGGCGCCCGGTCATGTGACGAAAAATAGTATGCCTGCCGGAAGGTTAATACAGAAGATGACTAATTAGGCGATGCATCACACCCACTCAGCCAGACCAATGTCACGATTTCCAACCCCAGATATATTGTTGAAGACTTATATCATCGAGTTGAAATTTTCAAGACATAAATAATAGACATTTGTAAAGAGAGACCTTTATCACACATATACCATTTCATCTGAGTAGTTAAATAAACCAAAGGGAAATTGGTTAGATATCTTACTAATACATATATAAAAATCTAGTGGCGTCTGTCTGTTACTCATCAGCAATTCAGAAGCAAAGCGGCAGAAGAACGTGCCAGCCGGCAGTAAGAAAAAAAGTACACGTGACAACAGCCAATCCCGTTGTGAAGGCAAGACCACCACGCTTACTAGACACAAAAATTCCTGACATTTCCCTCACAACCAACCTATTTTACCTGACATTTCTCTGATATCAATTGAAATATAAACACCATGTTACAACATTCCTGGTCTCTTTGCATGAATCCATTAATGAAGATGGAGAGGGCATTGCATCATCAAACTAAAGCCTGACAACTAAAATAATGACCATATTGCTTAATCCCGACCTCTACTCACTCTTCTATGGATAGTATGAAAGATTGGATGGATAAACAAATGTGAAGTCACATAATCAGCAATCATGTGAAATTTAAGGTAACTTTCGAAACATATTTCAGTTACTTAGTGCAATGGATTCTAATTGACTTCACTTTAGTTTTCTCTGATAATGTGGATAATAATTAATTTAAACAAATAAACAATAAATGCAAGGAGAATGCATATTTAATAAGTACGTGGATGCCCATTTCTAATAAGGTATCAAATGAAAACAGTGACATCCAAAATTAGTGCATTGGCCCACAAGTGATATAAGAAAATGAGGATTATCAAAGATAATAGACTGGCTTCAGCTTATAGCAATGGCCAGTATAGCAAATGCCTACCCAATGTATACCTCAATGTTTACATATAATCCACTAACAGCCAAACATTGCACTACAAAGTATATATCATCAAAGAGGCAATCCTCTGTTAGTTCACTCTTCTGTTCTCTAAACACAGTGCAGTATGATTCTGCTTATCTAAACCACAAAACAGATTTCTCGTGTCCACTCACCTTCCCTCTACGGCCCTCGTCCCTTTGCGTACTTGAGACGATGACCTCCTCGGGAGGATACTCATCCGTACGAGCGACTGGAGTCTCCTCTTTCACTTTCACCACTCCTTCCACTTGACCGTTGGGCTTCCTTCTGGTCTGACTGCTAGGTATTGTCGGTACAGTCTCTCTCATGCTCAACTGAAACATAAAAGGAGTCATCAGAGCAGGTATATGATACAATTCCACCCATTACACCCCATGCCACACGTCCATGCAGTGGCTTTCAAGGCTGTGTACATATGTAGATTACTTATTCAAATGCCAAATTTTAACCTCATTAAAATATTTTGAACAGGTATCACAGACTTTTTCCAATAATTTTTGAAATCCGTCACATGTCCCATCTAAACTACAAATGTAATTTTAAGGAGGGTTTACTTAAAGGCAGGAAAAGGCCATTTGCTAAAAGAGTAAAATCCACTGCTTTTGACTAAGCATCGATTTTTAAATAAAACATTAACAAATTTTTTACTATAGCCAGTATCATACAAATTTCTTTCCCCACGAGAGAACAAAGAGACTTTGCTTCTTTGATTTTATGTTTTTCTCATGAAGAGCATTGAAACTGCTTCTGGGAAAATCCAAATATGAATTGAAATTACTCCCAAACCAATCATTCTATAGTCAGAATGCTTTTAAACCAAATTCCTTCAACTCAAGCACAAAATTCAGACATCATTCAACTATTGTTCCCCTCTCCTTTCCCTACACTTTATCAACCCCCTCCAGTCCCCTTGTTCGACATCACTTCTCGCATCCCATCCTGAAAAGACAAACTTCTGCTTCAAAATTAAAAATGAAAACCTTTTTCCGAGAGGTAGGGACTCTTATCAAAATAATTCCCCTCGGTAGTTTTCAAATATCAACTCACAAACTTTTCACAGTTTGACTTTGCGTTATTTACATTGCATCTAGAAGATAAAACAACTTTGTCCACTGGGGTTCCATAGCACGTTTACTGCTCTCATTTCTTGAATAGATCACTCTAGGAAGACTAGATTAAGGCAGGGTTAATTAACTCATAAATTTACCCTGCTCTATTATTGGCCCATTCTTGGGATGTTTTACCACTCCTAACTCTAGAACAACATCAAACGACTTCATTATTCAATGGACATGCTCCCTACACTCAATTGAACTGCTATAATCTGGATAATTATGAGTAAAAATTAAGTAGCAGCAAACTTGTGATTATAAGGCTGTCGGCTTAGATAATTGCCTAAATTCTTTCTTTCTAAATTCTTCATGATCTTAAAAACAGGGACACGGCAAAGGAGACTTCAGGACCTTCGAGACCTCAAATCATAAGAAAACATCTCTATTCAATCTAAAAGGGAAATGCCTACATATGAAATAGGATAAAATTTCAAACTGATGTAATCATTGGTTTTATTTAGAAGAGTCTAGATGTCTCATTCCTCTTAACTATCCAATAGCACAAGTTTTCTTGTAGCATTACATGGTTTTTAATGGTGTTACAATGTTTTGATTTTATTTCATAAGAAACTCTTTGCAATCGACCGAACACAAAATCTTCATACTGCATTCCTACAGTTAAAAATGCCTCGATGTTATGTAATTCACTCTTTCAACATCCTAAACTCAGCTTTAAAATTAGTGACTTCAGCATCCACTCTCGTTATGCTAAATTGATGCGATCAGCTATTTTACTGTCGACATTCTGCACAATATTCTGCACAAAAGAAAGCCTGCACTACTATCCTGCCTTGAGGGAAGGCTGAACTTCACTAAACGTGATCGTCACATTTTTGTCATTTTAGACGTGAACTTCACGTCTAAAATGGGCAACGGATTCTTCCTCCGCTGGGAGTGGGCAAAGAGGAGTGGTGTAATTTTTTAGCAGTTACTATTCAGTTGGGTTATTTTGGTCTTCTGTTTGATTGCTTGTAAACCAGAAATAGGGGTGGTTCCGCTGATCTGGATAATATCTACATGTCTCATTCCTAACAATTAGAAGACATGGAGAGGATATGCTCATCCAAGGAAATAGAATATTACTTTCTCTGAAACCATGATGCCCATCTATAGCCTCCATCGTCCTGCATATTACAGCAATAAAAAGCATGAAAAATACGACTCTTGCTTTGACCGTAGAGTGAGGGTCATCCCAAGGAAATACAGTGGAGTCCACTTAAAATGAACCCGCTTACAACAAAGTCCCGCATTTAACAAAGTGAAAGCCGTTCCCTGTCAAAAAAGGCCCTTTCGCCATGAAAAAAATCCCACTTTTAACAAATGCATACTGAAATGAGTCCCGCTTAGCAGCCTTGAAGCGGATGATTTAAATAAGATGCGTGGTTCATATAATCGTAAATGATAGTCCTTATGGAAATTGATACCCTTCAGGAAACATACTCTTTCCTTTCACGAAAATTTCATCATGTAAATAGGTGGATTTTGTGAATGTATGAATACGAGACAACAGAATAATCCCTCCTCCCTTTCCAATCTTTACTGAGCAAAAGATAGTTGAATTAGTATGTTCATTTAAGCGTCTCAGGTAAAACGTTCTTTAGAAGTTGGCGAAGGTGAAAGGCTCTGAAATAGACGAAAAAAGAAGTATTTTCGACTGATTCGGATGGTAGCCTTTTTCCTAAATGCTTTCGCCTAGACTCTTCCTTTCTTCTTCCTGAGCGAGGTTATAAAATAATAGCCACGTTATTACAGCAGTTTACATGGTTCAAAGTTCAATTTTAAGTTCACAAGAACAGGCCCACATATAACAAAGTTCGGATATAACAAAGTAAACTGCTGGCCCCCTCTATTTCATTATAAACTGGCTCCACTGTATATCAATATTATATTAGCAAAGAAAGTGTAATGAGACAAAAGACACTGATTTGAAACATCGTGTCCCAGTGGTTGCTCTGGGGACTGCTTGGCCATTTTGATGAAGATAACAAACACTCACCACTAAGCCCCTGTTGGTGATCCTTGTGAGGAATGTAATCTTTGTGTGGATGCACATCGTCTTGAATTGTTTGAACTCCTTTACTTTTTCAACGCATTTCTTGCAAATGGTCCATGGCAGTCCGTCTTCCTTGGACACCTTTGGAGAAGACAAGAGCAGAGAAGTATCAGAAATCATAGCTGTATTTTTTTCCAGGTGGTTAGTATAAAAGGGTTATATCTGAAAGACGTTAATAGATATACATTTTATACAATTACAGCCACATTCATAGCACAATGTAATTTTCTTGGGTTTTATTTTCAGCTCATGGCAATTTCTTCATCTTGCAAAAGTTTTGGATTGCATTGGTGAAGTTCTCAGGAGAGACTTAGTTTGGATGGGATGTTAGCTTGATTTCATCCATTCTTTAATAATCGGTTAGCACACGTCAGAGAAAACTGTTACTATCAAATCTCAAATTTAACTATCAATCATGGTTAAGGAAACTAAAAAAAATGACTATTCAACTCTCAAGCCATTACATTGCATTAAATAATACAGCGAGTAATAAAAATATTAATATTATCGGCGATATTAATATCAGCGATATTAAATAATAGGGTTTATTCTTCAACTTCAGACACTTTATATTTATCACCGACATGCATAAATTATCATAAATTAACTGGGACGTTTTTGGCTAAATTAATACTATTTCTGCTGCCTATTCATTGCTAAATTACAGTACGTATTCTTTGATGGCAATATTAACAGTTTAATTTACCCTGTATATATTTTAAACACTACACAGGAGTGTACTGTTTTCTTCTCTAATTGCCTGGCATTCTACCTCCTATAATATCACACGGCTAATAAATTGCTATAAATTTCATTTAATCACAACTCCATCCCTAAAATGTAATGGACGGCTCATACTTATTAGAAGTCCGTGAAATCAGATCTCACAATGCACATTAAATTCACTACGAAATAATTCATCCGACGAGACAGACCAATGCTCAAAACAAACAGGAAGGCGTAACACCTAAATTTTTAACTAAGCGCTGGCTTCGGTGAAACTGACTTAATACGAGAAATTAACTAGTATGGTAGGGTAATGCAGAGTTACCAGTTTCAAACGACATATGACGGCTATACGTCACGAAATTCCTCGGATCCTCTTTGCATGGAATTGACCGAATGCATTTGGAAAGTTAAGTTGCCCTATAAAACTAAGCTAAGCACCTCCTTCATCCACTGCCATCCTTCCTCTACACATTTTACAGACGTTCTAACATCATTTGGCTCGTACAAGTTAGGAGCGACACATAAATGATTATACACGTAACATTTGCCATGAAACATCCGAGGTTTTTAGTTAATGGGCAAAATTACATCATTTCTACACTTGACCGACAGATACATGACACACGAAACTATCGTACAGACTTACCTCCACCTGAAGGAGTTCCTTGATTACTTCCCACAGTCGAAAACCATGATATCCACACGGATCGAAAATACAGATCAAATCATCTTCTTTCGCAAGGCACAGTCGACAAAGGGGTGCCTCTTCATCGTCCGAGAAATCGCCAACACTCCTGAGCATGTCGTCTATGTTTACCGCAGATTATAATGCACAGGAATGTTTACAATTGATCCAACACAAATGCGCCGTTTCACATTCTCAATATAATACCCCAATTCGCAGTAGAGGTGTAATTGATGTCTTCAGTTGTCTGGAAACGAAGTCTCGAAGGGAAATGTGTGGAACACTGGATCCTGCCTTGTCATTCAGCATAAATAAGAATTAGAAAGAACCTTTTAAGCATGTCAAGAAGCGACGTAACAAGGCGAAATGGGTGGTACCCGAATACAACAACTATACCATGATTAACATGATCCTCACGTAATTATTTACCTCGTATGCCACAATAGTAACAATTTTTCTTCCTAGCTCATCTATTCACGAACGTCTTATACTCCTTCGGTTAGTTTAGTCGACCATGCGACCATGAACACAAACGACGCCAACAAGAATACTTCGATGAATTAACGATAGTGTTTTTACCGAATTGAAGCGGAGACAATCAAGAACCAGATGGCAGCACTTTATATAAGCAAAATAGGAGCGGTAAAAATTTCAGCATCATTAGGAGATGTGAAAAAACCGAGGATTTCCGAGCTCTTCCTTTCACACGAAGAAATAAATCAGAGTCAAATTTGTTTCGTTTTGCGAAACGATAATATTCTTAAGTAACTGTTAACCAGCCACGGCCATCTAATGAACAAATACCTTATCCTGAGTTACGTCTCGGCCCTTACGTGTCGTAAGTAGTTCGAGGACCAACTGATAGGAAGCGCTACTGACGTTATCAGCCAGCGTTCTCCCGGGATTTTTGAATCTGTTCATGGTTTTAATCGTTTTAATTGTTATTCTAATGACGCTGAGGTCAAGAAAGGAAAAACTTTTGAAATTTTATCCACAACCTTTCAGGATATATCAATTAACTTGATAGTTACGGATAATTGAGGACAATTAGTTGGCTGAAAAGCAAGGACTTAAACAGTCCTATTAACGAACACCTGGCTATTACTCATGAGGAGTACACATTTTACCTGATATTTTCAATAGGCTGCAAAGTAAATTTATATCATAGAAAAGCCATAGTATACAATAAAGGAAAAAATCTTGTGAATTAGTCCATGTTTCTCTGAAACCAAGCTAAATTTTACATTAATAATACATATGATTTCCATCAGAAGAGCATGAGAAAATAAGTTTTCCTTAATTTAACTGTCCGAAATAGTAAGCAATATGAAAACAATTCCTTTGCATGTAATTAATTAACACAAAGTTCTGTTAAATACAACAATACATAATAAACAAAAAAAAACAAAAATAAAAAATACAACCATGTGGCAATAATGAAATAAGAGGACATCATTAGGTTTTAAATGCCATTCATTTACTACTGAAAAATCAATCCAACACAGGTTAGATAGATCTCACACACGTCTGAGATCTATTACTTCCAACATATTTTATAACAATACAGTTCCACATTTACTTCATATTAGTCCAGTCTGTGGAGAGACAAAAGGGTCATTTATGACGTTGTCTTGATACAGGTTAAGAATACTCAAAAGTTGTCGGAAAGGGAGAGTTATATATAACTATATATTTTTAAACTTCGAACTAGACGTTATAAACAAATTACAGGGGTTCATAGTTGGCTAAAAACGGTTTTTTAATTCTACAAGCCAAGGCATTCACTTTAAGAAGAAATGTTTCAAATGTTTTTTGTAGACAATTAAAAAACGCATAATTTGAGCTATGGTAAGTTTTTTTCGATAATTATTTATTGCAAAAACTTTGAAAAACCCCCCAAAATGGCGTTTTTTTGCATATCAATTATTTATTGCAAAAATGACTTTTTTATTACTTTTTTGCTTTGTAATTAAGGCACCCATTATGACAAAAAAAATAGGATTTATAAAGCCAATTTGGTTAATTTGCTGCTGAGTTATTCCATTTGTCTATTAAAAACATGTCTAATGTTCAATGCTGTAACTTTTTATTGGACCAACATACAGGGTCGCATAAAGGCTCATTCTCTTTGTAAAGGTCCCAAATTTAATAATATTAAAGAAAAATTGAAAAAAAATGATATTCAACTCCTCAAATAACGCTTACAAAAAAAGGGAGTTTTTTTAAAAATAATTTTACATTTATAGCATTTCAGCTGGAAGTATTAATATTTTTTACAAACTAACAATGTCATTGTTAATAAAATTTGAAGCTATCCCAGATTAAAAAAAACATCGAAATTGGTTCAGAACTTTACGAGATACGAGATATTTTTCCGAGCGCAGCAGATTTGAAGTAGCCAACTCAGTTTTCTCTCGCGCGCGGGAGAGCACGTCGCGCTACCCCCACCACCGCGGCCGGCCGGCCTTGTTTTTCTTCCCTATACTTCATTCATATTTTTTAACACTTACAAGTCAATATTTTGTAAATCTGACAATAGATATTGAAAATATGTCTTTGAGGTCCAAATGCCGTCGGATTTATTTATTAATTGTTATAAACAACGGAGCAGTGATTTAAAAAAAAATTGTTATCTCGGTTGCTATTGGTCAAAAAACAACTTCTTTTTAAATTCTTTGTTTCAACCTTAGCTACTCAAATCTTGAAGAAAACATTACCTACAGTTTAAGAGGGTGGCCCCAGCTTCATTTATGTATAAAACAAAAACGCCCTTTTTTTGTAAGCGTTATTTGAGGGATTGAAAATAATTTTTTTTCAATTTTTCTTTAATATTATTAAATTTTGAACCATTACAAAGAGAATGAGCCTTTATGCGACCCTGTATGCTGGTCCAATAAAAAGTTACAGCATTGAACATTAGACATGTTTTTAATAAACAAATGGAATAACTCAGCAGCAAATTAACCAAATTGGCTTTATAAATCCTATTTTTTTTGTCATAATGGGGGCCTTAATCACAAAGCAAAAAAGTAATAAAAAAGTCATTTTTGCAATAAATAATTGATATGCAAAAAAACGCCATTTTGGGGTTTTTTTTCAAAGTTTTTGCAATAAATAATTATCAAAAAAAACTTACCATAGCTCAAATTATGCGTTTTTTAATTGTCTACAAATAACATTTGAAACATTTCTTCCTAAAGTGAATGCCTTGTCTTGTAGAATTAAAAAACCGTTTTTAGCCAACTTTGAACCCCTGTAATTTGTTTATAACGTCTACTTCGAAGTTTAAAAATATATAGGTATATATAACTCTCCTTTTCCTACAACTTTTGACTATTCTTAACCTGTATCACGAAAAAACCTTCAAATTTCCCTACAGACCGGACTATATTCAAATGTCACATGTCCAGGGTGTCCAGCAGCTGAGCATTTGAAATTTCCCTGAGACTTCCAGGTTTTCCTGACATAATTTTTAATTTTCCTGAGAAAATAATGATTTTTTCTCCTTAATTATAAAAGAATGTTCGGTATGTTTCTTGGGTGATTAAATGTAAGGATTATTTTTCAACTTGCATATTTAGAGGAAAATGAACACAACACTAAAATAGTTTGAGAGAAAATTACATCACCACCTTTAGATTTAAACATTACCATGCAGGTGCTCATGGACAAGATTATATTACAGCCAGACTTTGCTATGAACAGCATTGATATAAAATGATCAACAACTTAAAAAACTTAAGGAATTAACTTTTTTCCTAATTTTGTTAAATGTGGAAATACAAGAGAAATTTGACTTTGCAACTTGCCGATAAAGGACCATCTTCACGCCACTGATTAACATACTATGACCAATAAGAACACAATGCACCTATATAGAAAACATTTTACCTACTTTTAGTGATTACAGGAATGCAAAATGCGACAACGCAACGGAAATTTGACTAGCCGTAATGGCACATTGCTTCTGTTGCTGTCATATATATTGACACCACAGAAAATTTCAAAGTCAATTCGATATTTCCCTGAGATTTCCAGTGAAAATAAAATTCCCTGAGATCTCCCGTATTCTCGGTTTTCCAGAGTGCTGGACACCCTGATGTACTATTGCTAAACATTTTAACAGAATTAGCAAATAAGTTTAAATTTTATGGCAGAAAAATAAATACCTGTGACAAATGAAAGACATGAATCAACAGAAGTTTAGTTTCACATACTTTCCCTCGATTATTCCATGACTGGAAAGACAAGTAAAATTCTGTTCAATTGATTACAGAAAAGTTCAACTCTGAAATATTACCTCTGTTGCAAAATAAATGCAACTCCTTTATAAATGAAAAATTAAGCTAACATACTGGTATTCTATTTATCTATCATTGCCAACATATTATAATGCATTATGGTTTCACAATTACTTCAAATTGAAATTTCACATGTATTACTTCTAATTGTTTCAACACAATTAGTACAGAATTTTAAAGTACTAGAGCAGCAAAATAGATATTCCTTTCCAGAAGAAAACACTGAAGAGAGACTCACATCACATAAAAACAAGAAAGCAAGATTCAGGTAGTGGAATACTAGATAAGATAGTAACTAACTCTCACTGGCTCATATGGCATATAAAACAAAGACAATTAAACACATTCAATATTTAAAAGATAAAATCTTCTTGCTCTCCTCAATACAAAATTTTCTTATGCACATGTCAGACGTATAGTTTTTGAAATCATTTTTCATCTCAGCCATGTGATTCTCACAGCTTAAGCAGCTCACATCCACCGCCTGTTCAATAATAGGATGGAGTATACTTGACAGGTTTTTTTATGCCCTTCCTTCTCCAGTACTGGTCTCACCAAATTTAAAACAATTTAACAACAGAAATTAAATTTTCTGAAGGGCAAACTTTACCTGATCCCAGTCCCTCAACAAGAAAGGAAAAGTATACATCTGCCATTTCAGAAACTTCTCCAAAAAGAAGATGCTGGCATTCTTCACAGGAACATTTCTTTATAAACCAACTTACAAAATGGGCAGAGACTTTTTGAACAGAAAGAACTCTCCAATGTTAACGTTAATAATAATTATGATGTTCGTTAGCTAAAAATAATGCTGCCAATGAAATTATGGCTACCTCAGAGTACTTTCCATCGGACCATAATTCTTTCATTTAATTTCTTTCATCATTATTTCATTTCTTTTCCTTCCACAGTAAGGAAGATAGATTTTGTAGGTTCAATGAAGTAAACAAGGACGGTACATCTACAATGTATGGAATTATTCACACAACTATTAGGTCTTACTACAACACACATAAACAACTATCTTTTATCAGTATATTCCCATTTGAAAAGCCTTTAAATATAACGAATTCGTCAATTTTTCCGCAAAAAGTAATGAATATCACCCAAATATATGTAGTAATGATAAAATAGTATCCATTTGAGAGTTTCTTCACTTCTATTTTCCATACAAGCCCATATTATCACACCCCGAGTTCGAACTTAAAACCTAGCAAGCATAACAAGTCTCCTTTTTCGTTGACTTGGTATCTTTCCTCGATAGCTAGTGAACAAGCGCATGGTGATGACGCGTCCATGATGTCATAGCTTTCGATGCGTACTAGGTTTCAAGGCAAGATTGCTTGATTTGCCAAGTTCTAAAACGGCCTTATTACCTCATATTTGATTTGGCCAGGTCAATATGGATAATACAATGTTATTGCGATAAAAAGTTTTTATCATAGGATGACAAAAGAGGAACTTTGTTAACCTCAACTTCCTGATATTCAAAACAATATCTACAGTCTCGCTGCCTTAAAACGCATCCTAATTTAGAATGCATGTATATATAGTTATAATGTCGTTAACATATTTGTTTCTGATTAGTTTTCACAGTGATCATCATTTCATTCTCATTAAGCAAGCAATTCATTCATAAAAAGTATGTACACATTGAAGAGCAGCAGTAGAACTCACATCACAAGGTGAACGAGGCAGAGGTTCAACAATTCCCAACCGAGGCACTCTGAGTCTGGACACATCCATTGATTCATCAGTTATTCCACTGGTCAAATGCACATTGTTTCCAGTGGTTTCCTCCTCCTTCAGAGAATCCTTAAAGTGATATATCACATTAATTAACTCTCATTCTTTTACTCTGCTCCAAACATTTCAATAATTTCATTAAAGATTTGAGTTTTCACCCTTCATTGAGCAGAAAAATGTATAATGTGCACTTTTACTCTGGTTTTTATATGCGATGATAAGTACAGTCATTTCCAAGCTTCTTAATAAAAGTAAGTACATCTGAAATTTTAAGAACAGAGTCTCAAATGCAGAAATCTTATTGCTGCAACTTCTGAATTTGGGATTTCTATCGTTTTTGGGCCTCCCAGACAAACAACACAACACACAATATGAAGAAGTATGTGATTTTACCATAAATTTGAAATAGCAACAAACACAACATTGTCATGTAGTAAGTAACTTCCAGAAGAATTTATTTTGTCCACATAGGCAGTCTTGCTCCTTTACGGGCATATTAATAATTGTTATTATCAACTGCTCACTATGTTTCCTAATGTGATTGTCAGTCGAAATTCAGTCACCAAACTAATCAGCAATGATTTCACCAAGCATTGCCCTGTTCAACCTACTCATTATTTTCACCTTTCTTCAATACTCAGAGTTAGTTGCCTTTACTTACAAATATCACTTTGAAAATGAGTTTCAGTATTTTTTTTAATGGAGCGAAATAAAAACTAAAAAAATGTACCCATTTTAAATAACTGTTTGATAATAAACTCAAATAATTAATGGTTTCGAATCCATATACTCCTATAAATAGCTTAATAAGAGGAGGCTGAGTGATGACAAGAGGTATCACCTATCACCTTCACCCAAAGTTTCACCCTATTACACTGTAACATTCATTCCATAAAGTTTCAGTGGTGTCTTTGAGTGCATAAATTGAAAATATAAGATACAGGTTATGGTAACAATAGATTTTCTAGGCGTCGTAGCCATAATGCGTACTTTTTTTACGCAGCATTGGAATCCATTTCCAGAATTACACTTATCACCTTTGGTTTCTGAGGTTTTCAAGCTGAAGAATATTTTAAAATTTCCATTTTGACCCTTTAAAGTTAGGATATCTCGAAATCCTGATGAGATAGCCTATTTCGTGAGCAGATTCTGAGTCAGAGTAATAAATTATTTCGGATAGGGCTCTTCACATCAGAAAAACATTCGGAACCCTAAAATTTTCAGGCCTGTGTAATCAACTGTCAAACTTGGCTGCATGATAAGGTAATGTTGCAATGTGGTCACGATAAACAGACACACTGCACTGTTTATATGGGCGTATTTTCAGTACACACATTTGACAAAAATAAGGAGAACGGAAATTAACGTCACATGCGTATGCGATGAATATGATATGAAGGGATCCTAAATACTTTTCCAGATCTTGCATAAAATTGAGAGCATCTTCAATAAATAATTGATGTACGATAGGGGGAAGTGGTGTATTAAAATCTATATCATCTATAGAATTGAAAACCAATTCCCAATATGCACGACAGTTGGGAGTTAGTGCTTTCAACCAGGACCTCCACAACGTATTCCTTGTCAACTCAATTAAATAGATGAGGTCAGTGAGAATAGTGCGAGGTAGAACTAGCAGATATGTATCTATTTTCTGCTCCAATCATGCTGCCATGACGGTAAGGCAAAGATGATACAGAGATGGAAACCCAATGCTAGGAAAACGAATCAAAGTGTGAATGGCAGTTGATGAAGTACGAATTTCATGAAACTCCTCACGGTTCAAACGTGTATAGGACATGTTCCTTAAACTCGAGAGGAAGACACCTTAACTCTTAAAGTTCCTTAAACTCAAGACTTGGTAGAGGTACGGAATTATATACTGTGAGTAAAGGGGAGGAGTGAATTTTCAAATGCATTTTAAAAAAATAAAAGTTATTTGACATGACTGTGGAAGAGTCTCAGCTTAAAACATTAGTAAATAAGCTTTCATTTTAGAAATGCAGAACATAACTTTCATTTTAGAAAGTGGAACGCTTTTATGAGATAAAGGATACCATAATTCTCATCTGATTTCTTCAGTAATCCTCACCAAACTGAGTGAACTATACCTTTCACCTTCGAGGGGATTCCACCAATCCCCATCAAACTCACAACTCTGATATGCTCCAACATCACAAATGGGGAGATTCAGTACTAGTTCAGAACTTGATGTGGAAACTTCGCAGCTCAAAAAGTTTCAAGAAAGTACCACAACACTTCATCTCACTTTGTTGAAGAATCACCAGCACCCATCCTAAATATTGTGAGTACAATATTCAAAACCTCCCAATGTATAACATGAAATCTCTGTTTCATATTTGTTTAGTAAAATTTTCAGATTGTATAGTTCAACAGGCATGGGTGGTAACACAGGTCAAGAATACAGAAGGGATCGCATTAATATATCTTATACAAAATGAGGTCGATCGCATATTATATCACAACGCTCATAATATACCTTTCACATTATTCAAACTTATCCAAGATAATACTATTAACATAGAACGCGGTTTCCTGCTGAAAGAGGTGTTTGAAGTTGTTGACATACATTACGATTGTGTCAGGCAACCATACTTCCAATTTCTAAAATAATATTTTTTTCATTAAAAGATTTAGATTCCCAACAACACTTTAATGTCCCAACCATGCCTCTCATCTGAGAAATTGTATAAAAACTTAATTTAGGACGCTACGTCTCCGCAGAAGAGTTAGAACTGGGGTTAGTTTAGCATTTACGCATTTTTTTTAGCATTTACGAAAAGGTAGTATTTGAAAACGAAAGCATAGATGAGATAGAAACTTATGATAAAATGAAAGATGCATTTGACAGTGTAAAGGGTAGAACTTTTTGCAACTATTGCTATCACAGTGTTATTACAACGGAATGAGCTCTTGAGTTACTCTTCTGAGTGCAGTCCTTCCCACATACAGTTGAGCACCCTTCATCCGGAAATCCCTAATCCGGGAACACCCGTAATCCGGCAATATTTCCGAGGCGTACTTCGCGGAAAACAGACTATTTGCCGAATCATTTACTTCGTAATTCCTGAAACTGTAACCCATTCTAACAAAAATTCTCCCATTCAAGAACGAGTATCGGAAGATTTTTTGCATATAATGTTGTCCATATTACTTATTGGGCGTAATGAAGGTGTTTATTCAGCAAATTGAAGACATCACTACAATGTACGTCGTTGCCGAGACGCGAGTGTGTGACGTCACGGAGTGGACATGTCTTAACTTGCATGGCGCGCGCATTTTTGCTTTGTACAGAGCGTTGACGGCGTGGCGTAGACAGCAGACAGCTCATTGAATCGTATTAAACACAGTGGAATAAGGATTGCAAGGAAACTTGGAAGCAACGAAAAATTTTTACTTTCTACTCTTTACATATATATACTCTTTGACGAAAAATTTTTACTTTCTACTCTTTACATATATATACTCTTTGATGTCCAGCAACACGTTAATATGTTATACGCATTCCTTTCACTCAGCCGTTTTGCGAGACAGCCGGTTGACTGATTTTGTTTTTGTGAATTTAGAAGAAGTTTATTTCTTTTTTTTTTCGAATTACTTGTCGAATTATACAGAATTTATTCAAACTTAATTGAAGTTGGTATAATTTATCGAATTCCCGCATTATAAATATCGCGGACCCCATAATTATGCTGGTTACTGCCACAGCACCCGTAGTTCGGCAAAATCCCTAATCCGGCATCGCTCGAGTCCCGACCGTGCCGGATTAAAGGTGCTCAACTGTACCTCAAATTTGAATGGCTTGAAGTATTTTGTGCGTCACAGTATGCCTCTTTGAAACATACTTTCTAGCAAACCACTTCATGCA
Source organism: Ceriagrion tenellum (assembly GCA_963169105.1). Classification (NCBI taxonomy): domain Eukaryota; kingdom Metazoa; phylum Arthropoda; class Insecta; order Odonata; family Coenagrionidae; genus Ceriagrion; species Ceriagrion tenellum. Next base: position 2,816,274 of record OY720645.1, read on the forward strand.
TATTTCATATCATAAGGCTATCTTACTGCTATGTATGGCAGAGTGCCTCAAAATGTTACATTTCTTAGTATACTCCTTCCCGCATACGTCACATTTAAATGGCTTCAAATTATCATGTATCATAACATGTTTCTTCAAATAAATCTTACTGGTAAACTTCTTCCCGCAAGTATCACATTCGAAGGCTTTCATGCTGATGTGTACATAGGAGTGTCGTAATAAGTTACTCTTACGAGTAAACCCCTTTCCACAAACCTCACATTTGAAGGGTTCCACACCGCTATGTATCAAGCAGTGTCGTAATAAGGTACCCTTCTGAGCAAACACCTTTCCACAAACCTCACATTTGAAGGCTTTCACACCGCTATGTACCAAGCAGTGTCGTAATAAGTAACTATTCCGAGCAAACTCCTCACCACAAACCTCACATTTGAAGGCTTTCCTACCACTATGTACCAAGGAGTGTTGTAATAAGCCACTCTTATGAGTAAAGTCTTTACCACAAACCTTACATTTGAAGGGTCTCTTACCACTATGAACCAAGGAGTGTGATGATAAGTAACTCTTATGAGTAAACTCCTTACCACAAACCTCACATTTGAAGGCTTTAACTCCGCTATGTACCAACGAGTGTTGTAGTAAGCTACTCTTGCGAGACAACTTCTTACCACAAACCTCACATTTGAAGAGTCTCTTACCACTATGAACCAAGGAGTGTCTTGATAAGTAACTCTTATGAGTAAACTCCTTACCACAAACCTCACATTTGAAGGCTTTCACACTGCTATGTACCAAGGAGTGTGTGTTTAACCTACTCTTTTGAGTAAAGTGCTTACCACATAACTCACATTTGAATGGTCTCTTACAACTATGAACCACTGAGTGTGTTGATAAGTTACTCTTCTGAGCAAATTTCTTCCCACAAGTTTGACACTTGAATGCTTTCAAACTTCTGTGCTGCATTTCGTGTTTTTTTAGCATACTTGCACATAAACACTGTTTTCCACAGATCTCACACTCATACTGCTTCAAACTATTATGCTGGTTCAAGTGGTTTAACAAACTTTTCTTGTACTCAAATGTCTTATCACATTTATCACACTTGAATCGCTCGTTTACACTGTGTGAGTCTAAATGCTGTACAAAATGACTCTTCGGTCCAAATGTTTTTCCACACGATCCACCCTCGAATGCTGTTAAACATTTTCCATCTAATATTGCAGACAAATCGTCTCCATTAAAAAACACCGACGCCTTATTTCCTGACGTATGTCCATTTATGTGCATAATTAACTGATTCTTATCAAAATATTTTATCCCACAGTAATCACAAATGAAATCCCTCATATCACTGAGTTCTTGTTTCTGGTGAGAATCAAATCGCCTTTTCTCCCAAATCTTGATGTCATTTAAGGCGAATGGTGTGCTTCCTCCAGGAATCTCTTCACAGCTATTCCTCTGAAATTAATAAAAAAAATTTTCAAACAGGAATATAAGAAAATTATAACTTACAAGAAAAAACATGTATCATTAATTAAGCAACATGTATCATGTTTCTAAACTGCAAGCAGCCTCAACAATGAGCCAGTTACTATTTATGAACGCCTTACACAAATGGCCTTACAATTGATTGTCAATTAATCTTACCTCACTAAATTTGAATGATAACACAGACCAGCAAGTGTATTCATTTTTGATGTGAATTACTTTTTCCGACGTCAAAATGTGCGCTGATTCCAGAGCGACTCGCAAATAAATTCCATCTTGTCAGGATTTTGAGATATTCTCACTTTCAAAAATTGAAACGGTATTTACATAATTTCTAGATTGTTAGGATCATCACAGTTTCATTGATGAAAACCTTCTCGCTATTACTTACTGGACACAGCGGAATCATTGCTTGATAGATAAAAACAAGTGATTCTTAAAACACTTTTTACAAGAAGGCACTAAGAAATAAAAGTTTATGCACCTTAGACATAGGAATACAAGTTCCCAGCATATATGGATAATATTGAACCAGAGGTTTTATAGGAAATCTACCTCCATGGAAGCCGTACAGAAGAAACCACAGGGGGGATCGAATGGAATTCACAGCTAACGTGTAAATGTATGAGTGATTACTTACAACTACTGTTTTTGATTTTTTTGAACAGTTTGACATTTGATTACACAGGCCGGCTAATTTTAGGGTCTCGAATGCCTTTGTGATGTGAACAGCCCTTTCCGACATAATTTTTTATTCTGACTCTGAGTTTGCTCACAAAAAAGGCTATCTCGTCAGGATTTGGAGATATCCTAACTTTAAAGGGTCAAAATGGAAATTTTAAAATATTCTTCAGCTTGAAAACCTCAGAAACCAAAGGTGATAAGTGTAATTCTGGAAATGGATTCCAATGCTGCGTAAAAAAAGTACGCATTATGGCTACGACGCCTAGAAAATCTATTGTTACCATAACCTGTATCTTATATTTTCAATTTATGCACTCAAAGACACCACTGAAACTTTATGGAATGAATGTTACAGTGTAATAGGGTGAAACTTCGGGTTATGATATTGCTTGAGGAAAAGATCAAAAGTCCCAATGGGCTTTGTGTGGTAAAAATTCTTATTTTCACATTTAAGGTCGTAGAAGTTGTGATTTTCACTGCATTCCTCAAGGTTACCATTGAACAATTCTTCTTAGTTTTCATTTCTGCAATCAAAAATGGAGATTTCAGCTTCAACAGTTCAAATGGACATTGAAAATACTGTGTTTGGTCATGCTCGAGGTCAATGAGAAGGTCACCTTCAGGATTTCCACTCCAAATTCTAAATCTTTGGTACATAGCATTGTTCTCTATCCTGTGTTACTATTGAAATATTCAGGTGAGTCCATTACAATGGGCCTCCCTGCATGATGTGAAAATCTCAACTTCGAAGACCTCTACCTTGAAGATGAGAATTTTGACGACACATCTTCTCATCAAAGGTGACCATCCCGAGATCCTAAGATCCATTACTTTCAGACATGGATGCAAAATGTGACATCCTGAAAGGGGTTTTATCATCAACCTGTATCCTGGCAACAGACACAGCAACCATATTGATTCTTCCTCTGAATGTATTTCCCTATATATAGCTCAGTGGAATTGCTAAATTTCTATATATTAAGCAGGAATTATCGCAACCAATGCCATAGTTTTGTATGGCATTGTTTTATATTTGCTGAGCCACTATTAACGGATTACTAGTATAACATTATAATGAAACTTCATGGCAAAATACTGCAAGTTGAAATTATTAATATTTATCGTAACTTACAGATAGCATTTCTGGTTATTAATGATTATATTACTCCACAGAACCAAACTGATAAGAGATTGTTTATTATTTATAAGTTTAAGAGTGTGAAACATCAAGATATTTCAATATTTTCTCTAGACTGCTGTTTTGTCGTGAATTTGGTCGAATACCAATTCAACAAGCTCACATCACGTGCTAGCAGACTTTCTATAGAATAACAAATGAAAATTGACCTGCGATGCCCAAGAATCATGTTTATCTATAATTACTGACTGATGACTTACCTGACTTGATGATGGCATGAAATCTGAAATTGGTCACTAGTTTAAAATAAATTGTGCAAGTCAATATGCTTTATCTTGTTTATTATGACATCCTTCCACCAAGTGAAAGCTTCTTGTTTACACATTAATTTCGAGACATTAAAATATCCCCTGACTGGGTACCAGAGACAAATGAAAATATATACCGCGTGAATTAAAATTGTCACTAAAAATGATTAATGCTCTCAGTGTAAACAAGGTTTCTTAACATTTAAGTACTCTTTTGTTAAGTCAAACATGCACACAAAACATACCTCTGAATGTTTTGAAATATTAAACATGTTGATTTATCAATAATAAAATGTACTGACATGAAGAGGTCAAAATAAAATGTACTGACATGAAACAGACCAATGAACTTGTAGCTCTGGTGGAAAAAATGATTAAATGGAATTAAAAGTCAAATATGAAGTATTTTTTGGTTAAAATTACAAAGTGTAACATGAATACAACTACATAATTCCCTGCAAGAGACCGTATTGGCATGTGGCAGGGGGAGAGTTAGTTCACCAGATTCCACATAAAGGTGTAAATTTTTGGAAGGTGACATGGTGACATGAATTACAGGAGATTATGAATTGCAACTCAGTTTTTATTGTGGTCGCTTATTGGGCATGAAAGAATGAGTTATTGTACATATCTGTTCAGCAGTGTATCTCTCTTATTTTATCGCATGAGTCCGACCTAGAGAAGTAGTGATGGACGATGAAAATATTGTGTCACTCTGAATCACACCAGATATGAATTATATTCAAGCAACCTAAGCCTATAGTGTAGCCTCCCAGTCACTAGGGGCTCCCACCTTAATCCCTCAAAAAGTTATGAGACAGCATATGTATGGGTGCATTGCAGTTTTTATTGAAGCGTGCTGCTTTCCTTAATATTCGATTACATTTTTATTTAAATATTTATGACCATGGTCCAAAATGCTTGCAGCATATTCGAGGCATCACCTATCCAGAGAGAAGTAGCACCTCTCTTTGACTTTTTCCTCCGAGGACCTTCCTATTGCACACTTCACAAAACCTAGTTTCTTGAAGACTGTGTCCTTTTCGTTTTGTTTGTGCCCTCCCCACGACAAGACATTTTCACCTCTCTTAGTGCTGCCTCCTGCCAGCGGCATTTATCCAAAATGCAGAGATTAATTCAACAAAATGTATCATTAGAAGGAATAGTATTACAAAGTTACCAATTAAAATATTCATATGCCATCATTTATCGCATAAAAACAAAATTAGGTAATTACCACAGAATAATTTTACACCATCAAACAGTATTTGTAATTATAATAGTGCAGTAAATTTGAACAATTATGAAAACTTAAGAGTGACGAGCCGATATATTGCCAATTAAAAACACTGTACACTTGATAAAATGCTCATGCAATTATTCAAGTAACTTAACAAATTTTTCAACTAAAGATAGAAAACATTAAAGATCTTTTTATCATAAATTTCTTGATTTATTCTGTGATCCATAGACAGGCATTTTGTGTGTTGATATGAAGAATGTTTTTCTGAGGTGAATCTGATCAGTTTTTATCTCTTTTAACAAATATCTCACTTTTAACTAATAAAAAATGAAAGGATTTCGAATAAAGAGTTTCTGTTATTTCATTAATATCAGTTTTGTCTTCCATTAGGTGAGTTTATCACGCTTAGATTTGTTTGATGTTAACTTTGCAATAATGGATACTTGATGCATAAATAACTTCTCGGTTTTTCAATTACTTCAGATTTTTTTCCACAGATTATTAAAAGTATGTTCGAAAGTGACAAAAACCTAAAAAAACAATACATATTAGTCAAAATTTATTGGTAAAATATTTTGTACGATAAGATTGAAAACTTTAGGTAAGAAGCCAAACTTAATTTGTGCCACCGATGTGGCCTGCGTACCAAAACCTGTGACAGTATTTCACATGCCAACAGAATGGTTAACAATGTTGAAAAACCCTGCAATTCAGCAAACATATTAGCTATTTGTATATTCAACTTATAATTACAACTTTTATATGCTATATCTATGTGAATACATAAGCATAGCTAGAGAAATAAATTTACTTATACCTCTAATGTACTCACCTGTTGGTGACCATCCTCTTCATTATCTGAGTTACTTTCCAGAATTAAACGAAATTCTTCCTCATTATTCTCGTCATCATCTTCGTGGTCTAACCTTTGAGGAGACCTGTTGTCTACACCATGATCATTATGAGCCTGGAAAATAAAAGAGATAAATTTCCTTCATCTACATTCTCTCTACATTATTTTCTTACAGAGAAAATGGAGTTTTTTTCCAAAAGAGGACAGTGCAACTTTACAGCACTGCCAGATGTGGAAGATTCAGGGTTTAAAAGGACCTGCAGTACCTGATAGGTCATGAAAAATGATGTATGAGCCTTAAAATTGGTCGGCAAAATCAATGTGTGTTGATTTTACATAAGTGAGTACGTACCATCAATTTGGGTACTGCCGAATAGAATGTAGGATTAAGGGTTAAGATTAATTTTTCATACCCAGCCCAAATGAGACAGTAAAACCCTTATTGGGCACGTAGGAATCCGCGACACCTCACCTGTAAGGTTATATGAGATAGGTTGGTAGATCAATTCATGTACATAAAGAGTTCATTAGGGTACTAGCAACAGAGAAAATGGATTTTCTTCCAAAAGAGGACAGTGCAACTTTACAGCACTGCCAGATGTGGAAGATTCAGGGTTTAAAAGGACCTGCAGTACCTGATAGGTCATGAAAAATGAAGTATGAGTCTAAAAATTGGTTGGCAAAATCAATGTATGTTGATTTAACATAAGTAAAAACGTAACATCATTTTGAGTACTGCCAAATAGTGTAGGATTAAGGGTTAAGATTAATTTTTCATACCTAGCCTGAATGAGACAGAAAAACTCTTGACAAATTTTAAGCTATCCGGGACTAGGCACGGAGTTCCACTTTTACGGAGTCACCCACAATGCACATATGTGCGAATTTCCACAGAGAAAAAATCATCCGCCTTGACCGGGACCATTTGTTTTCTATTGACTCGTCCGGAAATCGAGGGATCCGAGAAAAACTCTTATTTGGCATGTAGCAATCCACAACACATCACCCATAAAGTAATAGTGAGATAGATAAATAGATCATTTCATATGCATAAATAGTTCATTCGGATACTAGCGACTTAGGTGGCTATTTGTCAAATGGCGTGAAGATAGCATGATATCACATGGCGTAATGGAGATTTAATTAAGTCATGAGCATCGTATTCCTCTTATTAGCTAAAGTGACTTAAATTAGCGTTCCTCTGCGGTAAAACAATGTGATGAGTGAGCATAGTAAATCAAACATTTTTAATCAGATCCACGTAGAAACCATTGTTTACTTTTCATTGCCAAGGGTTTTTTCAGAGCTTTGTGAGTATTACTCTACAGCACTCACATAATGGAGATCAGAGGTTTTGAGCCATTTATTTTTTTTATGCATGCAGACTGTCTCACCATAGATGAAATAGCTATTGAAAATAATCCACTAACAAGTTCCAGAATTATATTTATTAACTAAACTTACAAATGTTGTTTTAAATGTGACAGAAGATAAAGGCAACTCATTGTCAACTTCATATGGGTCATTCCACATGGGATTAAAAGAGAGTTGACCCTTAGTGTCTGCGATTCAAACTACAATTTTTGTGCTGATTTCTTCTAGCATTTTATGAATAAGTGTAGAAGTAATTTTGAAAAAAATTTAGCAGATCTAGACCATCAAAGTTTCCACCATTTTGTGCTTAGACCACTCTGTACCTACTGAACAAAAAAAGCTTGAGAAACAGTTGATGACTATATAGTTTGCAAAAGAATATACAGTAACACATTGTGATTATTTTGGTAAATAATGTTTGAAATTGTAAAAAGTCAAATAGTTTTAATTTTAACAAAAAAAATAATTCCATTTTAAAATTTGAATTATTTTTCTAATTTGACTAATATGTCTTTTGTCTTACCTCACAAACAAGTTTGGTTGTGGGCAGCGCATAAACAACTGAGATATTTATTTTCAAAGATTGGACTATGCCCTCGTTCGCCATGAACATCAAAATGATGTGCCGCTTTAGTTTGAGAATTTTTATCTTGGCCCTTGTAAAAGCTAGTACAATACTTCATACACCACTTTCAAGATAATTTCATAATATCAATTACAGCAATACTTTTCTTTATATGATATGACCAGAAATGGAGATATGTTAATGCAAATATCAACACCACACTCCTAAAATTTAGCAGTTTTGTCAACTTCATGAAACTTGCCATTCAGCCAAGGAGAAACTACGTAATCTAAAGCATTAAATTTTCACCAAATATGAGAGTTGATTGAGATACAAAAAATGGCATGCACAAACTTTTATAATGCATATTCGGTTGTTAATGAACAAAAATGCTAAAACATTATCAATTCTTATAATTTGCACAGGATATTTATAAAAATTCAAGCCAAGGAAAAACTTGTGAATTTGTTTATAATTTTTCTGTGATCCACCATCTGTAAAAATGTTATTACATGTTAATGTTAATACTTTCAATTGCAGCCGTAATGACAAACTGTACAGCGCTGCACGCCTACCACTCCCACAGAAGAAAGGCCGCTTGAAGGGGGAAAGGCAACAGAGCCCATTGACTCCTGTCATATTTCAGTGCAAAGATATATAACAGTGAGAACCAACTCCTTGTGATTTATGATACTCCCATTTACTCATTACATTCACAGTGAAACCATGAAACAAGAAGAACATGTTTATCTCAGATTTTTCTCATTTTACAAAAAGTTTTACCATTCTTTAGCTGGCTACCGAACCAAAATGTACAGTGTTGAAGTCTTCAAATGAAATTCAACACCAGTATGCACTACAGAAAATATTACTTTGCTCAGAAAAGCTGACAATATCAAAATATGTGAGTGTTGACACTTTCAAAGCTGACAATATACAACGATTTTTTTTACATCCTGACGACACCCATTTCTTTTTTTTAATGTAGCATTTTACGCTACTGAAGCCGATAACATAGTTTTTTGTGTCATAGGATTTTTCATTTTTGTTTAAAAATTTTGTTAAATTTTTGACGTGATAGAACGTCATCAGTCAACCGGGATAGTCGAGCAATGTGGGTTGTTTACTTTCGATAATTCTTGCTCCGGCTTGCTGGTTCTTCTTTTAGCATAATTTATTTTTATATCATTTTTTTCACACTTTCGGCAGATAAAAAAATTTAGCGATCCCATTCTTGGATATTTATTGTTTTTATTCAAACTAGAATGCCTCTCATTACGCGATGAGTATCATGAGCTTGTTGTGGGAAGATAAAAGAGATGCCAAACTTTGCTCTGGTTAGGCCACACCTGGAATACGCCGCGAGAATTTGGGACCCTGGATACAGAAAGATTTATCCAGGGACATTAAAAAAATACCTAGAAAGGTACACTCATTGTAAAAAACTGCTACAGGCGAACATATAGTAATTAATAACTCTCACAGGTAATTAAGTGCTTTAGAGACTAGCAGTCCACACGGCAGACTTACCCTGCTAAAAAATTCCTTACTTTTTCCTTAAGTTTCCTTGTAAATACTTGTACTGAATTTTGTTACAAAGTTCTGTAGACATTCGTTTAAGTATTGAAACGCCATTTTAAGTAATTCCCTACGACGTTCTGAAACAATCCTTAGGACGCTCTGCTGAATACCCTAGGATGTTTCGGGGAATTCCCTACGAGACTCCTTGTAGGTCCTTAGAAAGGGAACTGGGTCAACGGAAACCTCACATATTTCCAAAGAGTTACTTAAGTCCTATGGAACAGCTTGTAAGGTGTTAATAGGAAAATAACTCTACAGAACATATTTTCTGTAGACTCAGGCTCTCATGTTCCGTACAGATCCTTAAAAAAGGAACTAGTGAAATACTTGGGAGTTACGATAACTTCGAACCTATCGTGGGGGACAAATATAAGAAATATTTTTGGCAGAGCCCTGAAGAAGCTAGGATTTGTCAAGCGTGTTGTGGGAAGATTTTCGGATGATAAAGTGAAGGAGAGGTGCTATTTCGCACTCGTCCGGCCACACCTTGAATAAGCAGCGAGCATATGGGATCCAGCACAGAAAGACCTAATCCATGAACTTGATAAAATACAAAGGAAAGCTGCGCAATTTGTCAAAAACTGCTACGGTCGAACAGAAAGCGTTACACAGATTTTGAACGATTTAGGGTGGGAGCCGCTAGAGACTCGGAGGCTACGTACTAGGCTTAGATTGCTTGAGCAATTGAGAATGAATATCTTACAGAGTGACACGGAGAACATCATTTCAGAACCACATTATATTTCCAGGTCCGACAGAATCGATAAATTGAGAGATATTTTGCCGAACGGATAGGTATGGGAATTCGTTTTTCCCCCGAACAATTAAGGACTTTAATAATGCTAGGTGGAAAAAAAATGTTTTTTCATTTATATTTTTTTGTTAACGGCTGGTGTCCTAACACCCCCCGCCACACGCCTTTTGAGGTGGCTTGCGGGGTAGTATGTAGATGTAGATCATAAATATCTGCCAATTATGAAACTAGTTGCAAATTCTTTTACCTGTAGTTGAGCAGAACTTATTTATTTATTTATATAACACCAAAAACAGCAACTTAGGGCTTTTCATTGGTTTCTATAGAAATATAAATAAATTATTTAAGCATAATTCAACAATTTAATAACAAATAAATCAAATACTGGACACAATCAAAATGAAATGTGTCGCAGTTTTGCAGCGAACTCATTGCGCGATGCAAAGAGGTCTAGGGCTGGGGAAAGGGCGGAGAGGGTATTGAAAAGGAAGGTAAACGGAAGAATGAGGATCGTTGGGAAATTGACAGACGGAAATTCGGCTTGCGTAAAAGTTACCAATGGTGAGTGGGACGGGCAGAAATGTGAAGAGAAAAGGAGAGGGGATTTTCATGACGGAAGGAACCACTCATCATTACTGAGGGAAGAAATTTTAGGTGAAAAGTCAACCGACGATGAGTGAGGTGTGACAAGCCAAGTGACAGTAAAACCTCATCACGTGAAGAGAGAGTGAGGTGGGGTAAACGATGGCGTGCTATTGCCATGTAAAATTATGGCGTGCGATATGTCATATAAAATTATCAGGCGTTAATATCAGAAAGCATACATAAAGGAAACTAATACAGTTTTACTGTTATTACAGCATGAATTTTATTTCTCCAATTCCAAACAATTTACAATTTCACCTACCCTAATTTACATATTAAAATACACAGAAATATTTGGTTCTTTACAAAACAAAAAATATAAATAATAAAATGATGAATAATTGTTAAAAATATCAATTCATCTCGTCAGTATGTAGCAAATAAAAATTAAAATTAAACATGCCGGAATATTTCAATGTTTTTTGGTATGGTAGCTTGAGAAGCATTCCGGGCAGAGTCGAGGGGACCCTTCACAGTCAGGGCAGACGTATGCCGTCTCCCTTCTACGCCCTCGTGAATAACAATACTTGCATCTGCGAAAGGATTTTTTGCCACCGTCGAGGAGGATAATTTTCGGGAAATGGAATGAAGGTCTGGAAGGTAGTGCAGGTTTGGGATCGGTAGCATAGGACGGAAGAATGAGGGACTTAATTAAGGAGATTCGGAAATCAAGGATGGGAGTTTTTTCCGAGTATTTCTGGGAAATGAAAAGGCTATTGACTAAGATGAGGTGAAATATATGAACGCCTAACTTTTTATACCACTTGAGGGTTTTCCTCTCCATAGGATAGTATGCCACCATTTGATCAAAGTGGTCGATTCCTCCCATCGACTCGTTGTACTTAACAACGGTCTCTGGCTTGGAAACAACCCCATCTCCTCTTCGAGAAGGCATGTCAAACATACAACTTCTGAATTCGGAACTGATCATCAGAATGTCTCTTTTATCCTTCCATTTGAAGACACAAACTCCATCATTAGTATAGGCATCCACAACTTCACCCCGCATTAACAGGTTGACCGTCACGCCGGTCATAGTGACCGGTCACCGAGCGATTGTTTCCCAGGTGATTCCTGACACCACGGGTGACCAGGGCCACTTATTAAAGCATGAACCATGACCGGTTCGGCGTCACGGTCATTGTGACCGTAGCTCATGGAAACAATGGAAAATGTATGTTTGACTCATGTGCAATGATACTTTGAAGTATCATGATCCAGTGATTCTTAATTGAAAAAAACACCGATAGCGTCCCTGGACATATGTACTAAATACACTGTGGCGGTCAATGTGTTAATTTAGCCTTTACCACTTCAGACGGGTTTTCTTTCCGGTTTGATCTGAGAGCTCCTGTGCAATGCGTTTTCCTCTCAAGCAGTGTGGATCAAATTGACACTTGTGTATTAGTTGTCCATAAACAACGAGTGGCCCTTATCTAAATGACCATCCATTAATTTGTGGACAACGTGATCAACATAAAACTAGAACTTAATCTGAGCAAATGCACCGCGGTTCATTTCTTGCATAGGTCGTCCAACTATCCCCATGTATATGTTGTGGATGGCGTTAGCATAAATGCGACAGATGAAGTTAAATACCTGGGAGTTATGATAACTTCTAACCTATCGTGGCGAAACCATATAAGAAATATTTTTGGCAGAGCTCTGAAGAAGCTAGGATTTGTCAAGTGTGTTGTGGGAAGATTTTCGGATGAGAAAGTGAAGGAGAGGTGCAATTTCGCACTCGTCCTGCCACACCTTGAATATGAAGCGAGCATATGGGATCCAGCGGAGAAAAACCTAGTCCATGAACTTAATTAAATACAAAGGAAAGCTGTGCGATTCGTCAAAAACTGCTACGGCCATACAGAAAGCGTTACACAGATTTTGAACGATTTAGGGTGGGAGCCGCTAGAGACTCGGAGGCTACGCGCTAGGGTTAGATTGATTGAGCAATTGAGAATGGATATCTTTCAGAGCGACATGGAGAACATCACATTAGAACCACATTATATTTCCAGGTCCGACAGAATCGATAAATTAAGAGAGATATTTTGCCGAACGGATAGGTATGGGAATTCGTTTTTCCCCCGAACAATTAAGGACTTTAATAAATTCTAGGCGGAAAAATTTTATTTTTATTTTTTTTAAACGGCTGGTGTCCTAACACGCCTTTTGAGGTGGCTTGCAGGGTAGTATGTAGATGTAGATGAACATGTCCACGCCCTCCAAATTCAGAATCTCCTGCACCAGCATACACAAGGAATTGCAAAACAAGCCCGGAAGTCTCGGTCAGCATGTACAGCTTGATTCCGTACTTAAGCTTCTTGGATTTCATATAAATACGGAATCGCAACCTCCCCCTCCAAAGAAGCATAGACTCGTCAATGCAAAGGTTATGGGAAGGAATAACCAAGGAGTCGATTATAGTATGGAAGGAATTTAAAAGTGGTCGGACTTTATAAAGGGTATCATTTGGTGGAGGGTCATCAGGATTGGGGTTAGGTGAAAAGTGGAGAGCTTGCAGGATGGAAAGGAATTGATCACGACTCATGCATTTCCGAAAGCAAGGCATGTTAAACAAAATATCAGTACTCCTGTAATCTGAGGAATAGTCCCCATGTGGAACAATAAACCTATGAAGGTTAAAAACCTCTTCATAGGTCAATTGTTTCCACTTCCCTATCCTTGCTTTTGGAGACACATTCGTCTGCATAAGATGATCAGTGAACGCATTCGTCTGATCAACTATTGCGTGAACGAGAGAATCGGGAAAGAGGAGGTGGAAAAAGTCGATAGGTTCCCTCGAAGACAATATGGCCATATGATGAGGCCAGGGTTTCCATTGAATAAGAAATTTTGTGGGGGTACTGAACTCCGGGACCATGTTATGCGACGTAGTAAGGAAGGATTGGCAGAAGGGTTTGAGAGTAGAAGGAGAAGAGCGTTGGTCAGGGTGTCTGGGATCGGACGTAGAAGGAGACAACAGTGACGTATCCGAATACCCTGACTGTGGTCTTTGTTCCTCTTCGCTGTCCTCAGCACTGTCGCCATACTCGGAATCCCCGGAGAAATCAGAGCTCTCCAGCTCCTCCTCACTTCCCTCCAAAAGATCTGCTATCTCCTCCTCCGTATACTCTCGCCTGGGATAGGCAGAGATTTTGGAGGGAAGTGTTAGAGGCTGTGGATCCTGCCTCGAAGTGGAAGGCTGGGGGTCCTCCAGTGAGGAGGACGGGGGAAGTGACTGGACTTCTTCATTAGAATCCGCCTTCCTCTTCGTCCTTCGTCGAATCATCTGCATAAAATTTTAAGCAAAAAATTATAGAATGGTGAAGATGGAGGATTATAATTCCAAGTACCAATAAAGAATACATGAAAGTGTTAGATCGAGCTAACGTCACTAATTCCTGACAAACCCATTATAAAATTTATTTTATGATTTCTACAAATGTATTATGTAATGAAGACACGGTGCTTATCGCGATATGTGGGCATGTTGAAGTGGAAAATATCATTGTATAGATAAGTATACCTATCAGAGGTTGAAAATTTCACCCTTACCTCATTTCACCGTGAAATGCATGGCAGGGCGAGGGGAATTTTTTTAACTTTGAAGGGTAGAGTGAATATGTAAAAAATAACGGAGGGTGGATAGTAAGTTCGAGTCATCCCAAGCGGCTGTGGTGGCCTCAGTGGGCGGTGAGGGTTTTCCTGCCTGTTGTCCCATGACTCGCCTTCACTTAGGGTTGTTGGAAGTGCCCTAGGGGTTGGCAAAGAGAAAAGAGAGGGGAAAGAAAGTGGGAACAAGGAGTGCGAGAGTTGCGCATGCCAAACATTGGTGACCACTTCGGAGAGGGGGAGGGGAAATCCCTACAGCCAAGATGGTCTCTAGCAGAGAACCTTTCCATTCCTGAGGACTACCTGCCACCTGCACGTGGCTATCTAATCCTGACCCCTATCTCCCAACCCCTCCGGAAAGGCGCTCCCTCAGCGACATAAAGAAACGAGGAAACAATGAGCCGCAATTTCCATGTACCCAGCTCAATTCGTCCCTTTCGGGAATACCATATTTTATTGTTTCGGCGGCACGGTGCTGGTTGAAAAGCAGAGTGGCTCACTTTTGGTGTGGTCTTAGAGCCTGCCGCGGAAGAAAGAAAAAAGAGCAGTTCTCTCCATTGTTTTCGGGTTAGCTGCATCAATTTTATCAGATGACGTTTCGTGGCCTATGCTGGCCACATCTTCAGATCAGGTCTGAGTGCCGACAGATGGAAATGGCCGTGTATATATACCATCCTCAGGTTGGCCTACCAGTGGCGCGACCAATCAGCGTCGAGGACCCCGATTTTGGCGTGCTTTTGCGTATGAGTCTCTTCAAAGCTGTGTTCAGTCTATGCCCATCATCTCTATTGAAATTGTCTGCTACTTCTTCAATTTCAATAGCCTCCCGGATGATGCGAGGGAAATAATGCTTTTCTTTGGCTAGGACTTTTGCTTTATCAATCATAATCTGATGCCCGAATTTGTGAACGCATGTTCCGGGCATCAGATTATGATTGATAACGCTAAAGTCCTAGCCCGGACGACGCGAGGGAAATAATACTTGTCTTTGGCTAGGACTTTTGCTTTATCAATCATAATCTGATGCCCGGGACATGCGTTCACTAATCCCAGGCCAGCATAGGCCACGAAACGTCATCTGAATAAAACTTGACGCAGCTATCCCGAAAAACAATGGAGAGAACTGCAATCCAGTGCTGCGAAAGCCTCAAACAGAAATTTAAAAGATAAAAGAGATTTGGGAGGGGTTGGAAAAACCCTGTACGTCGCACATATTTGGTAGAGGTTAAACCAAAAGGCAAGGGAACACGTGCCTTTCACAGGGTTTTTCCAACTTCTTTAATTTTTCTCGTTCTTTCTTTGTCTCAGGCCTTGCACTAATGGTTCTTTGGACTTTTGTAAATACATTTTAGATGTTACTACCTAGAAATATTGATTATGCTCTTAACTTATTAACTTTCCATTTCGCATCGTAAATTTTTAAATTTATCTCTGTGGGAAAAAACGAACGACATTCGTGACGGGTCTATTTAGAAAATTTTGTAAATACTTTCTCAGGTTCAAATTTCAAATGTTTTTTTATCTTTCACTTAATTCACGATAGAGGCAGAATACTGAGACGCGTAAAAATATAATCACTCTATGTTGAATGCTTTAACTGTCCTTTCATCAAATGTCATCCGAAGAGTCCCTTGAAAAACCATTCTGTTGAGCGAGAAACGCTCAAAAATGAGATCATTTCGAGTATACCGGGGGAAATACTGGGTATGTACAATGACATTCCGCAACCGTATACAATGAATATTTTACTCTTTATCTTCGTCGTTTGTACAGAAGTATAGCTTTGCGCGTACTCGACATTCATAAGTAAAATGTATCGTCTTCACTATAAATGAAATGGGATAGATGCCGAACTCGATTGACTCTTGAAAGATAGCATTGTTGGAATAATCTGAGATGGAAGACTCATAAAAATTATTTAAGGAGAAGGTGCGAAAAAAAATTAACCCCACTGGAGCTCGGAAAATTATGCACATAAGGATATAAATGTTCTTCGATAGTTCAAATGAAAACTGACCTAAATAGAAGCTAATTAAAAATGCTATGTTCTTTAATGGATGCTTTGCATGTGTTTAGTTATAAATAATGAATTTGTGAAGATAATAAAAATTAAATACCTTGAAACAAGCTTCCTTCTCCCAAGAAGACTGAGAAGTATTGCAGTAGGAGACAGACTAGAGTAAAGGACAGTTTAAATAAATAAAATGCACAAATGGTAAAATTTAACTAAAAGTTGTATCATAAAATAGCAAATGATACTTACTTTGATAAGTGAAAGAACGACTGCTCACCGGATGCTAAGTTTCCACAGAGATAAACTCACGATCGGAAAATTCCTCTCGTTGTTGGTGAAAACCGGGAAAATAATGCTTTAAAAAATTATGAGAAGGACAACATTAACTCTTTTAAACGATGATATCCTAAACTAACCTGATCATATAAATCAACATTTCATTAAATGTCATAAATACAAAATAACTGATAATTTATTGCGTAAGATTAACGAAAGCCTTTTTTTGACGAAAAATAACTGATAAAATATACACTAGTAAAACAAATAAACATACGTTTTCACCAAAATACAACAATTTATTCTCCCGGAAAATTTATAAAAAGAAAAGGAATGAAAAATAAAACTAATAAATAATACGAAAAGAAATACATATTCACAAAATAGTGTGTGCGAGAGTTATTGAATTACGAAAAACACGCTTACCTTGAGTTCAAAGAAAAAATTTTACCGATGCAGAAAATAGGCGTAAATCCAAACAGTCTTCAGGGTACAACTGTCTGAGCTGTTCTGAAGGACGGGAGACCACTACAAGGTCGCTAGACACAGGGACGTGCCCTCTGCGAAAGCAGAAAGCTTAACGGTACCCATGACGTGATAGGACGTCATCAGCCAGTGGGTATAGGCAACCATGACGTGATAAGACGTCATGCCGCAGTTAAAGGATTAATATTTATACGAGCAGAAGAAAAATTATAGCAAATTTTGATCTTGACATGCATTCATCTTGGACTAGGAACATAAAATGAGTATAAGTGTTTCTTACCGTTAAATATTATAAATCTAAAATTAATCATTATCAGTTCTGCTGTAGGTACTACTGCTTTGTTCTCCAATGTTTAAGACAATATGTTCTGTGAATTCCTCCACCAACCAGTCCTTGATCCAATAATACTCCTTAACCCTTTCGCTGCTATGAACGTATCTGCTACGTTCACCCGGTAGACTGCGGCAAACGTAGCTCCTACATTTGCCGTGGTCATCCCTCTCCACGTTTCCAGACTTTCTCTTTTTCCTGGGATTGCATTCTCCTTAGGCTAATGGTATTTCGAGCCCGTTCCAAGAATTGCATTATCCTCAGGCTAAGGGTATTTCAAGCCCTTTCCAAGGATTTTAGTTGCTAATGATAAACAGGTGTTCGTAACTGGATTTTCCGAGCGATAACTCGGCCTGAGAATTTTAGGTTCTCCCTTATGTGATCAGTCAGTAAAGGGTCATAATGGCGAGTGGAAGTATGTCTCGTGACAGCAAGAGGAGAAGGCTTTTTCAAGAAGACGTTCTTGATATGTTATTTGCATCAGATAGTGAAAATGAAAATTTTGCTGATAAATTTACTAGTTCATCTGAAGAAAGTGATGACACGGAAAGTGATTCGGATAGTGGCCTTATCCCAACTCTTGTGGAAGTTGGCTCAACAACATCGAACCTTTGGTGCAGCACCCGTGGTTTCACCCCGCAGATTTTTGAGTTTGATGACTCCACAGCTGGCATTCAGAAAAATAGCGGGATTGATAAGAACAGTAGTGAGTGTGATTTTTTTGAACTTTTTTTTGATACATGTTTGATGGCTCATATTGTCATTGAGACAAACAGGTATAGCAGTGTTATCATGAATGATTCAGTGCTTTCGCCAAAATCTCGACTTCATGCTTGGGAGAATGTAAATATTGAGGAATTGTATGTTTTTTTGTCAATGTGTTTGCTTATGCCACACATAAGAAAACATTCTATTCAGGATTATTGGGCCAAAGATCCTCTAATTAGAACATCTATTTTTGGAAAATATATGTCGCGTGATCGTTTTCTCTTGATTTTACGTTGCCTGCATTTTGCAGATAACAGTATGCCTGATGTGAATGATTCACTCTGGAAAATCAACCATGTTTTATCCTATGTAAACACTAAATTTAGTCATGTTATTAGGCCATTTTGCAAGTTGGTTATTGATGAATCTCTGGTGCTATTCAAAGGGCGATTAGGGTTCAAACAGTACATTCCTTCAAAAAGACATCGATTCGGAATAAAAATATTTGTTCTGTGTGACTGTAAGACAGGAATTGTTTTAGATATGATTGTTTACACCGGAATGAAAACTAAGATAAAACGAGACAGTGAATTGGGAGTGTCTGGTGAGGTCGTCAAAACTTTGATGGAAAAATATTTCACAAAAGGTAATGTTTTGTATACGGACAATTATTATACCAGTCCAAAACTTTGTCATTTCCTTTTTGAAAGAGGAACTGGCTCTTGTGGTACAGTGAGGGCAAATAGAAAAAATATGCCAATATTTACCCAAAAGATGTCAAAGGGTGAATTCGAGAAGAAATGCAATGGTAGTGTTTTAGCAATGAAGTGACACGATAAAAGATGTTTGTGTTTTGTCCACAATACACGAGGGAAAATTGGTAGATAGTGGCAAAAGATGTTTCAAAACAAATGAGAAAATACTGAAACCTGATGCCGTTGTTGACTATATAACAAATATGAGGTTAGTGGATAAATCTGATATGATGGTGGGTTCCGTGGAATGTGTCAGAAAGACTTTGAAATGGTATAAAAAATTGTTTTTTCATCTTGTAGATATTAGTATGTTAAATGCGTATTATTTGTACAAGGTAAACACTGGAAAAAAATCCCAATGAGAAAATTTATAACTATTGTTCTGCGGCAGTTATTAGGAAAATACGGCGCTAAGCCGAAATCTAATTCAAGAGGCCGAGCAAGTTTGAACTGCATCGAAAATATTGATGACAGGCTGACAGCAAAGCATTTTTGTGAAAAAATTCCAGAAACTGAAAATAGAAAGCATGCACAAAGACCATGTTTTGTGTGCAAACATACAACACGTAGAAAGGGTGTCAGAAAAGACACGCGATTTTGGTGCCGTGATTGCGACAAAGCGTTATGTTTTGATGGTTGCTTTATAGATTATCATACTCTAAAAATATTTTAAATGTTAAAATATCTAGATGACAGTAAAAGAATTAAATAAAAAGCATAGTCTTGTTATTTATGAATCTGAAAACCCGTCGTCAACCTCCCTTAGACATTGGCGAAAAAAATATTTGATGACCCTTCACTTTTCGGCCGCACAGGAAGAGGCAAGTTTCCGAAATACGGCCGCAGCGAAAGGGTTAAATGTTCTCATATGTTCCACAGCATTCTTCCATGTCGATATGGCATTCGTTTCAAAGCTTAAATACATTGCTGAATTACATCTGAGTTTTATTCTTTGTTGCAACCCAGTTTATTACCCAGGCCCAAATCAACTCAATCACATCAAATTCACACTGGGTATTGGTACTTTTTGGCTATTTGGTACTCTCCAAAGTGAATCTGAGCAGTGAACAAGGGGAAACGGAGGGGAAGGGTAGAGATAATCCAATCTGGCAGGCCAGAAAAAGGTCCTGTGTCCCTCAGGTTGGGATCATTTATGAATTTACCATTTCAACCAGCCACCACCTCGCTTTGCCCCAAACCCATGAAAATATGGCATTCGTCAACAGGAAGAAAAAAATTCATGGCGTGAAAACACGGCATTCGTCCACGATATGACACAAATGTACCCAGTGAAAATGGAACACTCGTAGCGAAAGGGAGTTTAATACGTCTTTATAACGAAGTTCTTAATTACGAGGTCCTGATTTTTCAGTCCCATGAATTGTGCTATAATGAAAGTCTAGTCTAATAACTTTAGGATATCATCAGACTATCTTAGGGGGTTGAGTTCCATGTCTATTATTGCTTCCACATAAGTCTATGTGCTTTTTTTTAGAGAATTTGATCTTCAAACTATGGTCAATCTATTTGTCAAGGCACCTGGAAAAACAATTACTGCTGAGCAAACATGCAGAAACTTTTTCATTATCAATTTCTTTATTTACATTTGATTGAAAGAAATAACTTTTTAATAAAATCAGGGGATCACTATGACATTTACAACATTCATGCCTTGTTATTAATTCTACATGGGAATCCTTCATTCCCTGTGTAGTGCCAACACATTGCATATTTAACGTCAAAGTGAAAACACTCGCACAAATATCATTCTATGCAGCCATGGGATCACCTGAGAGCATGAAAGCCTTAGACAGAGTCAAGCTAATCCATGATGTATCTGCTACTGAAAAAGTATTGATTATGCAATATCATACCTCTCCAATCACTTCACAGGATATTTGGATAGTTAATACTGGAAGGGGAAGTCATCTATCATAATAAGAGGAAATAGGAAGTTTGTAAACCACAACTTCACCAAATTGGAATCAATGCATAGAATCCCAATGACATGGGAAATATGTTTCATGCCTTTAACATTTTTCCATGTGTTAAGTATTCACAGAGCTCATCACTTCATCTTCAAAAAACAAGCAGTTTGTCCCCATACTGCATTTCTACATTGAGGAGCAGCAAAAGCAAAACTCACCTCATTAGGTAATGGAGGCGGAGGTACAACAGTTTCCATCTGAGGCACTGTGGGTCTGGACTCAACCAATGATTCATCAGAAATATCACTCCTCACAGACTCATGGTCTTCCATTGTAGCCTCCTCCTTCCGAGGAACCTTGAAGAAATGGGAGAAATTATGAAACTCCTCTGCACTGACAAAACCAACCAAGACATTTGGACTATCTACAACCTCCAACACAAAAATGGAGTTAAGCAGACATATGAAAAATGCTTTGCATTGACAAAACCTCTATGTCTTTAACTCAACAACTTCTTACTTTCCCCTTCCCTTCTTTCATTAACCCTTCATTACCTTCAATTACTCAGAAGAAAGTGACCGTGTGCTGCAGATATATAAAACCATGTGAATTTCCACTTTTATTGTTTCTATATTCCAGCCACAATCTCCTTTGTTAAAAGTGAGGCAAAGTTTACACCAAAGAAGATTGATTACTTTGCTGATGAACCAAAAGGAGGGATATGTTCAAGGTTAAAGTGTCATTCCCGCTAGACTATGCATAATATTTATATAGCAATTGCCAATGCCTGTTTGTGGCATACATTAAAATATATTTTGCCCTACGCTCAAGTCCTCATTTTCAAAATCAAAAATTAGGCATGTTGTTCCATTTTTTGAAACACACTATTATGTTTTACACAATCCTAACCTTATTGCGTTAAAACAAATGTTGAATGAAGTTACGTTTATATTCAGTATTGACATTCCAGAGATAGAAATTATAATGCATTTTATGTTTGATTATAGAGGTGACTGTGGTACTATTTCTGCCAAGATGGTGTAGTGGTAATTAGGACTTGAGATGTGTTAGGTAAGTATATGGCTGGAAATTGACATATATTATCCAAGACTGTGAATACTTTGCTCATGTCATCATTTAAAAGGAGCTTAGCGTTGGAATGGAAAGCTCATGGCATAAAGTTAGCGAAATAATGAAATATGTTTCCAATGGGTGTATGGAAATTTTTGCACAAGAGAAAGCTTCGTAATTGTGTCTAATGAGTTGTTTTGTTTTATTGTTTGTAATTGATTAAGTAGCATACTCTCAAAATATTGTACTTTGGTGTATTAGCTACAGTCATTACATTGTATTGATATCAATGAGTGCACTTTTAAAATATTTGCGATGATTGAGAGATGCCCTAAAAATCTAACAGGTGATTACAATACTTTATGCGATCAACACACTTGTAAAGGGAAAGTGTAAAGTTGATTTATTTTCTGTGATCAAGTGTGGCCTGTTTTATTAATATAGTCAAGGAGAAAGATTAGTATATCAATGCCAGGGATTAGTTGGAGGATAGTAGTTAGGTATCCATGATTACCTCAATCAATCATTGCCTGAAATTACCTGTCATAATATTTCTACGATATATTAGACGAACATGAATGAGCATTATATTTGGACATTGATATTTCTAGTGAATCACTGATCATTAACTGTATTTATGGAATGAAAATATCACAAAGGATGTGGTGATATCCTACCTTAATGAGAACAAAATTTGCTCTTCTAAGAAACATATATTGATATTAACGACCTGCTGGATTGCCAATAGAAATGAGAAATTGTTGTTTTCATTTTCAACATTATTATTACTAAATTTTCAACATTATTAGTTGCATTGCTGAGCTCGAAAGTCTTTATACCAAACTTTGATGATTTCAATGGCAAGTATTGATTGAAGGAGAAGCGACCTTTCCATTAAGTCAGGGACTAATCAATCAATCAATCAATCAATTGAGATCTTTCTATTAGGAAGATAATATTCCTTGAATGTTTTATTGAGATGTGAAATGACTTGTAACACATTTTTCAACTTCGGTGGTCCGTGACAACTAAGAGTGTCTTCATTGTGTGACGTTTCGGCACGTAGTTTGCTGCGGCAGTGGAGAGGGCGGAACCAGCAGTCGCGGCGCATGTGCGAGTGGCGCAGAGAGACCGGACCGGATCGGGCTGGTCGGGAGCTCGGCAAGACAGAATGTACAGGCAAGAGTTCTGAGGAGGTGGCCACGGAGGTACGTGAAATTTCTTTCCTCGGACATTTAGTTTCCGCCCAAGGAGTGAAGGTGGATCAGGAGCGGACGAAGGCTATACGAGAATTCCCACCCCCCAGGGACGTTAAGGGAATAGCAAGATTCATCGGGATGGTAAACTATTTCGCTAAATTCATCCCAAGTTTTTCCGAGAAGGCAGCCCCATTGAATGCACTTCGCGGAAAGAATGTTAAGTTTACCTGAGGCAGAGAGCAGGAGACAGCTTTCGCAGCCCTGAAGGAGAGTATTATGTCTCCCCCAGTTCTCAAAATGGCAGATTTTTCGAAGGAATTTATTTTACAGACTGATGCCAGTTCACGGGCTGTGGGGGCTGTCTTATGCCAGGAGTCGGACGGTAGGAGACAACCGATCGCTTACGCGAGTCGTGCACTTTCCGCGCAGGAAAGGAATTATTGTACATATGAACTGGAGTGTCTCGCAGTTCCGTTCGGGATTGGGAAATTCCGACAATATCTGGAGCACGCCGAGTTTCTGCTAGAAACGGACAACCAAGCCCTGTCATGGCTATTAGCACATCCGCGGCAGCTAGGTAAAATCGGCCGGTGGGTTATTCTAATATCCTCCTTGAAGTTTCGTGTCCATCATATCAAAGGCTCACAAAATGTCGTCGCGGATGCATTGTCACGGAGGTTAGATTCCGAGAGGGCTCTGGAGGGCAATGTTGACGTCAAGGTGGATACCATAAGTACTAGCTTCCCGTTGGCTTTCAAAGAAATTTCCGTCCACCAACAAAAAGACCATGAACTAAAGGCGATTTTTGACAGACTAAATGCAGGAGAAACCGTGGGCCGGTATGAAATAATTAAGGATACGTTATGCTGCCAAAATAACAAGAAACCGAAAATAGTCGTTCCGACCTTTTTGAAGCCTATGTTGTTCTCTTATTATCATCAGTCGCCTTTCGGAGGGCACCTCGGAACATATAAAACGATTTAAAAGATTAGGGACCACTATGTGTGGAAAGGGATGGATAGGGAAATTGCTGAGCGCCTTAGAGGTTGTAAGAACTGCATTCTGAGTAAACCGGCACAAAAACAAAAGTACAGTTTTTTATCCTCTTCAGTCGCGGAGAAGCCGATGCAGAGCGTTTTTCTGGATTTCGTTGGCAAATTTCCGCGTAGCAAAAGAGGAAATACCATGATTCTTGTGGCGGTGGATGGGTTTTCAAAGTTTTGTTGGATAACGCCTCTCCGGGACAGCACTGCAGCCACTACGATAAAGGCGATACACGATAAAATTTTGGGGAGTTTTGCCCCTCCTTCTAGGTTCGTAACTGATAATGGGCCACAGTTTACCTCGCGAAGTTTCAACAATATGTGTTTCTCATATGGTATTGAGCATGTGACCACCACCCCATATTACCCGCAACCCTCTCTGGCCGAAAGATTTAATCGCAACCTGCGCTCGGCACTTATTTGTTTTCATGCTAATTCCCAAACGGAATGGGACAGCAATTTAACTTGGTTGCAGTTGGCCTTCAACACCGCGAGACACAAAAGTCATAAGTGTACGCCTTTCGAATTAATGTTCACCTTCCGTAACAAGAGTCCGCTGTCACTCCTTTGGCACATTGACGATTTAATGCCAGATAATATGACTAACATCAACACCAAAGAGAGGTGGTTGTCTGCAAAAAGAAATTTACTGCGAGCGAACCGTCGTTTGGAAACAAAATACAATAGAGGTCGCTCAAAAAACCCGTTTGCAGTGGGAGACTTTGTAGTATTACGTGCAAACCCCCTCAGCTGTGCCTCTGATAAGAGAGCGGCAAAATAAATGCATAGGTGGAAAGGGCCCTACAACATATCAAGGTTCCTGACTCCAGTGACAGCAGCACTGACAAATGTTGAGGAGGGAAGTTTTGTGCGGAGAGCTCATCTATCGCAGCTGAAAATGTGCGCGGATACAATAGGTGGTGAATAATTATGTAATATATGTTATTTAATTTTGATAAACTCTCCAACAGCATGGTATACAGCAACCTACACAGTTGCAGGGAGCTGGATCGGAGGGGGAGTATGTGCCGTTTCGGCACGTAGTTCTCTGCGGCGGTGGAGAGGGCGGAACCGGCAGTCGCGGCGCATGTGCGAGTGGCGCAGAGAGACCAGACCGGATCGGGCTGGTCGGGAGCTCGGCAAGACAGAACGTAGAGGCAAGAGTTCTGAGGAGGTGGCCACGGAGGAGTGACCACTGCCTGGTCGCATCACCACCATTGTGAAAGATTATCGAAATTCCATTGAATAAGTTTGTAATCTTATATAAGTTGTATTCTTATAAATAAATTCTGGTGTGTTTCAAATTGTGCCCATGAATAATCAACATGAATAATCCCAAAACTGTATAAATTTAATCGACCGACACTATTTTCCAAGAGATAATTCTGGCTTTTTTGGAAACGGACGGCCCACCCAAGGTCATGTACTGATCAGCAATATGATTAGTCTCCTTTACAATTGTATTTACAAATTCTTCATTGAAGAAAAGTTGAAAATGAAAAGCACCGCCACACCAACACTCCGTGAGAAGAAAGTCGCATAAAATAATTTTTTCGGAATAACTGTTGAGCAACAAGCGTTCAGAGAGTGTGAAAGAAATTTTCGAAAATTCCGTATAATTAAAACACTCTTAATAAAATAAAATAAATTAATATTTTATAACAGCTATGATTACTAAAAAGCCACATTATTCTGCTTTCGAATAATACCATACACGCATGGATCGTGAAGTAATATAATCGATTAAAAAATTAAAATATGCAGATGGTCACTGTGATGTACTGGCTACGTCACTCAACGTTGAAGGGTTAAAGAAGATTACAGAATATGAGTGGAGCAAAAGTAAATTATAATGACCTTCAAATGCAAAATCCGAACAGAACATTTCTCATGAGTTTCGTGAATAATGATCACCAATTCAAACAATTTAGTGCATATCATATCCATTTAATAAGTTTAACGTGCAATAACAATATGGTGTAGCATGTTTTGTGTGACAATAACATTATCCAAGAGACTAGAGTTATAATGATGCATTGAGGAGACGATAAAAGCTAATTCTTAAGTTTTTAACTCAAAGAGGCTCAAAAATAAATGCCTAATGACCAAAAAAGGCATTGAGGGCAACACTCATGAAGGAGCAAAGTTCATATTTTCAATCAGTGAAATTTTATACAATTCTTGATCTAGACTGAAAAATTTACAAAACAAGCGCATTCATCACTAAACTGGGCACTTTGCGCATACATTTAATAGAAAGAAGTGAGAAATATGTTCTACGTTTGACAACAGCACAGCATTCAATGGTCAGCTCTATGTTTGCTGATTTATAACAACTCAAAAGACATCACCCAAATGATGTGAGCTTGATAAGAGGTGAACACATCCCTAAAAATCAAACGCAATTCAAGTGTTTTACGAGAACTCAAGATGTGATAATCACCACTTGATGACACATATATCACTTCCAACTAAAAAAAGTCCCACGTTAATTTTATGCGCTCTTCCCATTGCATACTGATTGAAGATAAAAAAGTACTCACCACCAAGCCCCTGCTGGAAATCATTGCGAGGAATGTGATGTTTGCTTGGATGCATGTCATCTTAAACTGTTTGAACTCCTTAACCTTCCCTACGCATCCCTTGCAGATGGTCCATGGCAGTCCGTCTTCCCTCGACACCTATGGAGAAGAAAAGAGCAGTGGAGAATAAGAACACTGAAACATACTTATTACTCAACTGGTCAATGTACCATATCTCAAATACATTTAAAACTATTAATATCCCACCATTATACCTGCACTTATCTCATGTTATATTTTTTTCCTTACATTTTCAACTCATGGAAATGCCCTTACCGTGAACTGGTTAAGGGGACTGCAACGAACGTTGGCAAGCAGTATCAAATTGTATACAATTTTCACTCCACCTTCTCCATTAATTGTTTATCATTATTATTTTATCACAGAAAATCAAGAACATCATACTCTCAATGTTCACTATTATTCGTTGAAAATGTACCCAGCAAAAATTAAGTAGTAGCCACTCAACGCACGCCATATTATTAAATAATACAATGATAAACATCGATACAGGTATTTCCAGTTAAGAAGCTTTATTGTAACCGACTCATCATCATCATCAACCATCATCATAATTTAATGGCGTCCTAATAACCCAAGGCTTATAAATAATAGTAAATTTGAGCAGGTCCGATACCGAAAAAATCATTCGATGAAACAAATGGTCTAACATAAGACGTGCCTACCATCATTACACACTCCCCTCTGAAAAACCGAAATCACCACTCTACATAGTTAAAATTGTTCAATTAATGCTAATATTTGTAGTTTACGACAATGTATACACTGGATATCGCACAGTATTGAAACCTATCTCATACTTTCTAAGATTAAACCTCGTATATTGACAGTCTGCAGAATAATCCTGGATCTGAATAGTATGCATACAATGTATTGAAATGGCGACTCCTCTCCAATGATCGAGCCGTGGAAATCCGAGCTAAGGTTATAATATCAAATAGTAAACATTCTACGGACAATATGTTGTCCTATAAAAGAAAGAAAAGCCCAATCTCCATCCATTGGCAGCCTTTCTGTATATAATTTATGGACACGACTATGCCTTCGGCTCATTCAAATTAGGAGGGACACATGAGAGATTTTCAGCGCACAACAAACACCAAACATACCGAACTTCTCTTGAACAAAGGGCTAAATTAACCAGGTCATTTGCACACTTGACATACGTCTACGTAACACATGAAACAATCGCACAGACTTACCTCTACCTCAAGGAGCTCTTTTATTATTTCCCATAGACGGTACCCATGGTGACTGCCCGGATTAAAAATGTTGATCAATTCGTCCTCTTCCACAAGACACAGTCGACAAAGAATGGGGTATTCAACGTCTAGTACGTCTTTTGCTGTCGTTACCATAATGGCAATGTTTACAAAACATCCACAGGCAAATGTAGGGATTCACCTCCACATGCATTCACTCATGTTCACACACAAGTCAATGTCTTCCATTAAAATTATGAAAAACATAAATTTAACGGCGTTAAAATTCAACGACAAGCAATACATTAAATCAAATGCGAAAAAGCACAAATATAACACTCAGCCTCAAGAAGTACCCTTTGGCCCAAACTCATCGACACGATGACCAACATTTGAAAAAATCACTGAAGCGAGGTCAATGAAGTGTTCCTTTCGTAATGGACAAGTATAGAAAGATTACATTTTGACGAGCAATTCGAGTAATGTATGCAAAAATCAATTACCTCTCGACGGGTATTCAAAAGCTCTAAGCACTTAATGGTGGGAAATCTCTTTTGTTGAGTCGGTCGTTAATGACCGAATTACAAGAACCGGCACACGTATAAGATTTATGGGTGGATTAATCTGGGGACAGATATATAATCACTTTACTAAGGAGGCAGTAAGTCACCTTACAGTCTCTTTAGTACTATTAGTAGTACCATGCGAACGTTAGCTATACTCATTTAACTAACTCTAAGCACTTAATAGTGGTCAAGCACTTGTGTTGAGTCGGTCATTAATGAACCATTAAATGACCCGGCACATGTAAAAGATATATGAGTCGGAGTTTTTGGGACCAAATTTATAACTTAACGTTCACATGGTGCAACCAATTGTACAAATAAGATTGTAGTACAAAGAAGTATTAGGTCAGTTCCGATAACCGAACTCATAAATCTTCTACGTGTACCGGTTCTTGTAATTCGGTCATTAATGACCGACTCAATACAAGAGCTTTCCCATCATGAAGTGCTTCGAGTTTTCGAATACTCGTCGAGATGTAATTGATTTTCATACACAATATTGAATTTCACATCTGAATTTACTCTTTATATACTTGTGCATTACTAAATAAACACTTCCAACTGAGAGATTACGGAAAATGATTTAACTCGCTACAGTGACTTTTCAAATTCTGGTCATCATGTCGCGAAGTTTGGGCCAACGGCTAATTAACGAAGATGGTCAGTATTCTGGTTATTCGGGATATGTTCACGTAGGAGTAATTGTTGTATGGTTAATGAATGTTTATGCTGTTTTATGTAATTTTTTCATGATTTTAATGGAAAATATTGTCTAGTGTGTGAACTGGAGTGAATAAATGTGGAGGTGAAACCCTAGATAGGAGTTGCCATTTCAATAAATCGAATGCATACTATGCAGATCCAGGATAATTCTGCAGAGTGAAGTTAATTTACTAGGGTTATTCTTAACAAAATATGAGATAGGTTTCAATACTGAGCGATTTCCAGTGCATATAGTGTACGTATACTGCAAATATTAGCACTAATTGAACCATTTTGAGTATGTAGTGGTGATTTCAGTTTTGCAGAGGAGAGTGTGTAATGATTGATGTTAGGCACGCCATATGTTTGACCATTGGTTTCATCGAATGATTTTTTCGGTATCCGACGGGCCCTATCCAGTAACTACGCCTCCTCGTTTCCAAAATCGAACATTCCGTCGACGAACTTTCCGATTCCTTCTCCGACACACTGAAGCTCTTTCACGGGATCCACTACGCTTTTCGGGATATACTCCGAGCCTCCCCCCCCCTTCATCGGAAGGATGATGAAGGTGATTGCCGAAGTTACTCCAAGGCACGGAGTAGGACACACGGGCGTGGCACATTTGTTATGGGAATGTATTCCTGCGATAGCTGCCTTTTTCTGCATTTACATTCGTAGACATCTTCGGAGTTTGTTTTTCAAGGGTCTATGGTGATTCTACCGAGCAAAAGTTTCGTTTCCGCCGGTCTGGTGCATAGAAATCGGTGATATAATTACTATAGGTACAGCACGGCCCAATGCCTTGCTGGGACCGCCCTCCGCACAGTAGCGTCGCGTTGCGGATTTTTTTGGCATCTGTCCCTTGCTGATCCCCCGTCCCAAAATTTCACTATAGCGATCGCCCTCCTATATCCTACTCCGAGCTCCAAGGTACGTCACGGAATGCATGGCGTATCTTCCCTGAGCCAATGGGTGAATATCATCCGGCAGTTGTTTATCATACCATTGAATATCGAGCGCGAATGAGGTGAAAGCGAAAAAAAGTTAATTTTAATAAATATTGTTGTTTTAGGTCGCAGACAACTATATTCACTTTATTGGCCAATTCTCTCAGCATTTTTTTCAATCCGTAAGTTCCGAAATAGCAATATTTAACCTTGGTATAGGGTAATTTTCACCTTCAACACCTGACAGGTATGCATGACAATCGAAGGTAAACGTAGTAATATAAACATTAAGTATGTTTCACAGGTAACATAACATTAAGTATATATGAACAGGAGTTTGTTGATCCCTAATAGAAACCTTTTTAATTGGTTAATAATATCCGCAGTTCATTGATGACGTTTTTCTCTAGACGAATTTGTCATTCATGGTAACTTGTATTCAGATAATAGGGTGAAATTTGGACTGTATAACATATAAATTATAATACTAAATGGGAAGGCATTAACTTTTCAAAAATCAGATCAATAACAAAATCATATGACACACATTCAATAATAGTGTATGAAGTAATTATGAAATGGAATCCTCCATCTCCACACTTGCAAATATATCGTTGTCTCCAGTTATGGAATAACACCCATCCCAGATAGCAAAGTAAGCTTAAATCAAGCTTGATTTAAGCTTCACTATACAAGCTACCAAGCTTGCATCCAGCTTGACAATTCAAGCTATTCAGCTTATTTCAAGCTTGAATCAAGCAAGCTAGTCTCCAGCGGTCAAGCTTTCTGCAACCTTGACAGTGTAGCTTGAATCAAGCTTGATTTTCCAGTTTGATTCAAGCATTATGTTTCAGCTTGAATCAATAAGGCTGACTTCTCCCTCACCAGCAAGTCTCAATCTAGCAGGATTTAATGCAAGAAATGACTTTTACGGTATGTAAAATGAGAAATGAAATCATCTAAATTTCCTTAAAGGAAGCATTAGGAAAGTAATTCAAGTCAAGAGATACATATAAGTAATAACAATGAACACATGAAAATTTATTTAATAACACATTTATTGTGATAAATTAAGCTTTTTTAAACAAATCTGGTATTGAACTACTATTAACCATATATTGAAAATATCCAGTAGAACCATGTCCAACCAGGGTAGCATTATGATAACAGCTACTATCGGAAAAATGAAGATAACAAGAGTCAATTCACCAACAGAATGCAAAGAAATATTTATTTGACAACTAACAAAAATGGAATAGTTCCAACCCCAGGTGAAAATTTCAATGGATACGTATAGTTTTTTCTATATATATGTATCGATTTTTATGGAAACTTATAGATTTCTATAGATACATACAGATGTCTATAGATACATTTAGAGATTTCATAGAAAACTATAGATCACAAGAATGAAACTATAGGTTCTATTAGTACGTATAGTTTTTTTCTATAGAAACTTATAGATTGTTTTAGAAACGAATAGTGTTCTATAGATATGTATAAAGATTTCACAAAAACTATGGATTGAGAAAAAAAGTATAGTTTTTTACATGACCTACAAGGGTTTCTATAGAAACTAAGCCATATATATACAGATTTCTATAAAAACTGTAAATTCCAAGAGTGAATCTATAGGCATATAGTCGGATATATAATCTATAGTCGGACTTCTAAGGGGCCAACCAAGTATTACGTAAGACCTTTTTGGGGCAGGGGTTGGGATCATCTTACATTCGCTTAAGAATTAGTAGGTTGAAACATTTTGCTAGAATTGAGAAAGAAGGGTGACTCAACATTGCTTGAGAGGCAGTGGAAGTTCCTCAGGGGGGAAACAGTCATCAAAGCACTCGTTTGGGTAGGAAATGAGGATTGCCCATTGTCCCCCTCTCAAGGAAGAAAGGGTTTTTCGGACAGAAAGATAAGAAGGGGCTCGGGGGAGCAGGGAAGAAGAGAGGGTCGAACGTACAAGTTCGTTTTTCCTACAGTTTCTCGTACAGACGTACAAGTACGTTCCCCGCAACTGAAGGGTTAAACTTAACGCTTTTATTCTAATTTTATCGCTCTCCGGCACTAGACGCAGTAGCGAAGCGCCAGAGATTAACCGACGAGCACGGGAGGAGGCGACGGCAGAGAAGGGGAGGGGTGACTAGCGAGAGGGGGTGGGAGCTAGGACAGGGGTGGGTTTTGCTCAGCGCACGATAGGTGTGGGAGTTGCTGTGTTCTTCTAGTCTAAGAACAGGAGTTTAGGTGCTTACGGTAGATTTCTGGACGAGGATTCGTCTGCGTGAATAATCGTATATTGGTCGAGCCCTCGAGGTTTTGAGACAAAGGTGATATTACCATTATGTTTTGCAACAGCAGAGAAGAGGTTTACTATATAAAGGATATCTCGCCACGTTCCTAACTTCGTTATGAGTGGGACTTATTTCAGTATGCCTTCGTTAAAAGCAGGATTTTTTACATGGAAAAAGGGTCTTTTTTGACGGGGAACCGCTATCACTTCATTAAAAGCGAGACTTCGTTATAAGTGGGCTCCACTGTATTTTAAAACTCTTCTCGGCTGTTGCAAAACATTATGGCAATATTACCTTCGTGTTAAAACCTCAAGGGCTCTATCAATATCCCATTTTTACGTGCATAAATTCTCATCCAGGAATCTTATCTAAGCACCTGAACTCCTCTTCTAAGACTAGAAGAACATGGCAACTCCCACCCCTGTCGCGCCAGGGCAACTCCCACCCCCTCTCGCTAGTCACACCTCCCCTCCTCTGCTGTCCGCTCATCCTGTCCCATCGGTCAATCAGATGTCTCTGGCAGTTCGCTGTTGCGTCTAGTGCAATGTTACGCTTATTTGCGCAATCGTATAGACGGTCTTGTGACATTGATCACAATGGAGAGCGTTAAATAAGAAGAAAAGTGTTATGTTTAAATACTAAATTAGAATTTTTAAGGACAAAGATGACATAATTACTAAGACAATGTCGCAAAAAGCAGGATATTTCACTTAGTACTTTGTCAATAATATTAAAAAATCAGGAGAAAATTAAAATATCTTGTGAACCTGTGACTTAAGGAGTTCATTGCAAAAAAATCCGCCGCTCTAAATATGCAGATATTGAGGATGCTGTGTTTAAGGTACTCTGGTAGTGACATTCAAGGGGAGCGTTTCAGACCTCATTTTCACTCTACCCATGTTAATGTATCACTCAATAACGGGTTAACTATCAAAGATATTTACTTCGGTTTTTCTTTATTTGGTTTGAAAGATATTCCAAAAGACTATGAGAAAGAAAAATTTTAATCCCCCTGGGTTGGTGAGGAAACTTACTCGAATTTTGGCCAACAAAAACTCACTTGTAAGCCAGAAATTTGAAAATCGAAGACGGTCAACCTCTGGCGACAACTTTCTTCTATAGGATACGTAAAGAATATCACTTGATTTCTACGTCCTGACTGTCGACTGATGTTCATATCCACTCACTTGCCAATTCACCACTCAATGCAAAGCTATTCATGAAGGAGGGAATAGATCGGATCTCTGATTGTGTCAGTTGCTTGATTTAGTGAACTTACCTGATGCTATATTTCACCTTTAAATTCCTTTGAAATGATTTAGTAACGAGAGCTATTATTTTCATTAGGAATTAGAGTTTGGTTCTATCTGCCGAATGTATAAATGCCAATTACTTATCTGAGTGAGAGACCAAATAAGTGTGGAATTTTCTTGAAAATATCTTTAAAACGGTTTTTGAAGTTTTCCCCTGCATTTTTTTCTAGGTTTGCTATGAGCAATACATTAACTATGGAGTTCAACGGTTCCACTTAGAAGATGGAGGACAATAATTAGAGGATAAGGCAAATTGATGAATCAATTAAACACTTTATGACATATTAGCAGTGAAAAGGCTTTGGCTAAAATTACGCAGTTAAGTTTTGAGGAGTATTTTCATACTTACACGTAAGTAATACTCCGACAACAATGCATCGCGTATCTTCCCCTGTGAAAGTGATACAATACTAAAAATCATCTTTTTCATGTAGCGACTAAGCAGTAATAACATATTTTCCCCCACAGTCATTTGTATAATCCTCAAAAATCCGCTGAGTATTCAATGGAGCACAAATTAGTTATGTGCACCGTCAAAGATTATACGATTGTCACCTCCCTAAAGAATATGTTCCTCTTCAAATGTGTTGTAATATTATTGCTTTAATGGAGGTTTAAGTTGTTGAGGGCCTCACATGAAGATATAAAAAAACTTTTTACAGGGATATAAATTTCACCTCTTAGTGGTAATGTATTTAAACGTATTTTGCAAAGGGACACTATAATGCTTAATTTTAACCGGTTGGAAAAGGTTAACAAAGTCTTTGTGACGTGGAGTTGTCCACATTTTGGCATCATGGCACAGGGTTCATCTCCCATTCTTCCCCCAAGGTTTTCCACATTGTATCTTCATTTGAGGTTTTTCCGTTTGAGGGGGTCAAGAAACGCTTGTTTCTCGCATTTTTATCATAATGAACGCTGTGCTGATTTGTTTTGAACAATCTCCTAGAATTTTGACATTTGTGGATTCGCAAGTATTCCTAGTTGCGGACGAAAAATGATTACTGATAAACATTTGAATAAACACAGTACTTATTATAGCGGACATGAATTTAATGAATTTTGTTTGATAGTAGTGAGAAATAGGATTTCTTACATTTAAACACTAAATAAAAGTTCAGTGGCTGAAAGTCAAAGATGCAACACCTCTTCGGGTAATTTTTCGACAGATGTTTTTGCCTTTTGCAAACCTACAACCTGATTCCTCCTCTTGGGAGAAAGATGAGGCATACTTAAGGGCTAATAAGATATTTTTTCTCCAAGAATTTAGGGAGAGGCCACAAAAACTCCGAAAAATATCTCTGCTTGCGTTGTCTGCTCTGCTTGTCTATCGACGCTCGTCTCAATGAAGTAGTCATCAGTAAACCTTAGCCAAGTTCCGGGTGGTGACGGTTGTTGTGGTTTTTTGTTGTGAATACCGCACAGGTTTCAAATACTTGCTGCACCAGAAAGACAAGGCCCGGCTCGCTTCGAAAAATTGGAAGCACCAGTCGAATACGGGCCTAAGATAAGTCAAATACCACTTCTTTCCTGTGGGTTAAACAACAGGCGTCCGAAACATTATCTTTGGCAGGAAAGGTATCGCCCGCAACACAAGGGGGAAGGAAACTCTTTTTGAAGGCATACTATTTCGAAAATCAATATTATGCGCCCTCCATGCACCCCGATTTTGAATGTATTAGTATTGGCAGAGCTTTGTATCAACACGAGAAACCTTTCGGGACTCTTAAGATCCTCACAAGATAACTCGTTGCTTTAACATAGACTGTCAGCAGGCCTCAAAACCCATGCACGATGGGAACTAATAGCGTTTGATTGCAGTGGTCTGGGCTGATGAGGTGAAATCCGAGAACTTCTGCTTTCTGTTTATATGCTAGTGAGAGAAGTATGCTTTTTCCTTTCCTTATCGTTCCATTAAACGTTCCCAGACATATCACTATGCATAGTAAAAGTGACTCAGTTCACAGTTACTCATACGGACGCAAATAAATACACCGAAAGAATACGAAACCCCATCTGAAACTCGCCTTTATATTTGAAAGCTCAGTAGTTATAACTGGGTAACAAACCTGAATTGCGATCACTGTTCTTCATCATGCTGTTGTTAAGTTGCGCACATGATTTCGAAAACGTGATCTTTATCAAGAAAGATCAGGTGCTTCATAGCAGTGTAATGCGCTCCCAGGACTTACAGCATTGCCCTACCAATGTGGCTTGCCTTATGGATGACGATTACGACCACGAGAAGGAAAGACCACCCCTAGTTGACACATTTTTGAGTTTTTCCTTCAATTTCTGGTCAAGTAAAATGGTAAAAAATTTTATTTGGCAAATTTTAACTCTTTTGTATTTAAAATCTCATATTATCAGCCAGTCATTTCATCTACACATTACATTAATTCATATCGCCAATATGAGAAAATTTATACACAAACTCATTTGCATTCATTAAAAATCGAACACGGACCACTCTTTAGCTGCCCAAATACATCTGACAGCTATAACATTGACCGCTACCAATTAATGTTTCATGAATGATATTTTAATCCAACCTTACGTTTTTTAAAAGGTTTTTTCCAAAATTATACGAGCGGCGACTTTATAGCTAAACATATAAGAGCATATTATAAAGTCAGACGTAAAAGAGTTGTTTATCCATAACTACGTCAAATTGGGTAGACTTTTCTGAATGCTCATTCGTATATCCTGCATTGACCGGATACAGCTTCACAGTGGACAGTTCGTCACCAATTTACCCGTGATAAGACGAAAGAAATGTCGAAAAAATATACCTAGATTATTCGGTATCGATGCGAGCACATTTATTAGTAATTCATGAAAATACATATTTACGTATGTTTTCAGAGTTTAATCACATTCTGACAAACTAAAGACGGATTTATGTTGGGTCTTAAACGATTCATTAATAAATATCCGTTTTAAGTTTAATAAATTTCCGTTTTAGGAACTTCATTGGTCTATAAAAGGAAAATCCTGAAAAATTACATCAATTAGACTACACTATTTCGATTACATCTATTTTATCGACATTTGGTGCGAATAAATCTCGATTTATATCATTTCGGTGAAAGAGACATAGGAGGCGTCATTCAAAGAAAATCCTCGAAAAGTCGACCACAGTCAATATCCCTTGGTGGTAGCAGATGAAGATTTCGGCATATATTCCAAGGTTAGTTTGATGGTAAATATTTTTCATAATCAGTCTTGTATAAATAATATTATTCGACGTAATATTCTGAATCATGAAACTGAACATGCTGAAATATACACAGCGATATACCGCGACTGAATATGCGAAAGATAATTGAAGAAAGCTCGAAAATGAGGCAATTGATGACTAAGTTCTGGCAGGCGAAACATTTTGCGATAAATTCTTCCGCCGCTGTACTTTTAATCATCATCAACCTCAATTAGCTGCGGATATATTTGCAATATAGCACCAAATATACTTTTTGAGCAACTTAATTGTCTTAGACATTTTATTTCAGGCAATGCGTGAATTTAAATAAAAGTCGTACGCTGCTGGTATATCAATATCCCACCTGTTACTAGGAATAAGAATCGATGGAGTCGGAATCGAGAAACGATTTGAAAGAATCGGAATCAAAAAAATAGAGGAATCGAATCATCCGCACAAAGTTATATATAAATAAGAGAAACAGGTTTCCACCAATATTTACCTTAAAAAAATTGTAAATGTTGAGAGGTAATAATTGCTTAAAATGGTGAAGTGAACTCTGATAATAGTTGAGGTGGGTTATTATAACTTCATCGCCGAATTTCAGTCTGTTATACATATAATAGGCTAACAGTAAATTGAAACTTAACCATATATTCCAAAAATTCTTAATTCAAGGACAATAGAAATTTTTATAGTCCGTGTCTAAATTCATATTTTGACCAAGTTTGCTCATACAAACTCTCCTTCTAAGGGATGCTTCAGTTAACTCTCTCTCGGAACTTGTAACGAGGCGACCAACATTCACTACTATTATTAAGATATGGGCTGGTACCATCAATCCATAGGAATGGCAAACCCTAAACCTCTATTTTCTATGACGTCACTCATATCAAACACCTTCCTACATAACAATAACAAAGGCGAAGATTAAGTTCCAATACATATCATTCCACTTAAATGACCTGTGCACTATTACGTATGATATAGGTTTTGAATTACATTGAAAACTTGGAATTCTTATATAAATTTATTACTACTTCGATATACATGTATCAAAATACAAGTTAAACTAATAAATGCACACCTAAAATAAATGAACATGAATTATTATTCATAATCCGTGTTACCTGTGTTGTTATTAGCTTACAATGCCACGTGAGCAGTCACTCAACATCAGTCAGTCAAGCATATATTTGCCCACCATACTACATACATACATACATACATACATACAGTCTACTTGGTCAAAGGCAATGGCCCTGCCTTCAAATAAGATGATTTTAGATCAGGAGAGAATGAGAAATATATTTTAAGACCAGTCTAGTCCACATTTTTTGCGATCAAATAGAAAAAATGAATGTTTTTACAAAGTAGGACGAAATAAACTACTCAAGAGTAAAGACGGTACCTTTCATTAACTTTGAGCATAAAATAAACCAAGACAGATTTCTCGAATTTACACTTCCTCCCACAAGCACCACACGCGAAAGGCCTCAAACTTTGTGGACAACTAAGTGTCTTACTAAAACAGATTTGAAAGCACATGCCTTCCCACAAGTGTCACAATGGAAAGGTCTCAATCCGCTAAGCACGAGCGAGTGTTGAGCTAAATCATACTTGCGAGCAAATCCCTTCCCACAAGAAAGGTCTCAACCAGCTGTGCACGAGCGAGTGTATATCTAACTGAGACTTGCGAGCAAATCCCTTCGCACAAATATCACACTCAAAAGGTCTCAATCCATGTGCACGAGCGAGTGTCTAACTAAATGAGCCTTGCGAGCAAATCCCTCCCCACAAGTGTCACACTTGTAAGGTCTCAATCTATTGTGCATGACCGAGTGTTTTACTAAATTATACTTGCGAGCAAATCCCTTCCCACAAGTGTCACACATGAAAGGTCTCAACCCGCTGTGCACGACTGAGTGTTTTACTAAATAAGACTTGCGAGCAAATCCCTTCCCACAAGTGTCACACTTGAAAAGTCTCAACCCGCTGTGCATGACCGAGTGTTTTACTAAATCAGACTTGCGAGCAAATCCCTTCCCACAAGTGTTACACTTGTAAGGCCTCAATCTATTGTGCATGACCGAGTGTTGTACTAAATCAGACTTGCGAGCAAATCCCTTCCCACAAGTGTCACACTTGTAAGGTCTCAACCCGCTGTGCATGACTGAGTGTTCTACTAAATGAGTCTTGCGAGCAAATCCCTTCCCACAAGTGTCACACTTGAAAGGTCTCAACCCGCTATGCACTATCAAGTGTCTTACTAAAAAAGACTTGCGAGCAAATCCCTTCCCACAAGTGTCACACTTGAAAGGTCTCAACCCGCTATGCACTATCGAGTGTCTTACCAAATTAGACTTGTGAGCAAATCCCTCCCCACAAGTGTCACACTTGAAAGGTCTCAACCCGCTGTGCACGACCGAGTGCTGTACTAAATTAGACTTGCAAGTAAATCTCTTTTCACAAGTGTCACACTTGAATGCATTACATTCACTGTGCAAAGTAGAGTGTAGTTTCAATGACTTCTTACATTTAAACTCTTTTCCGCAAATTACACATTTAAACTTCTTCAAACACTTGTGTGATTTTAAGTGATTTGTTAAATGATACTTCCACCGAAACACCTTACAACATACTTCACACTGAAACTCTGACGAGCCTCCTGATTCTGTACACTTTGTAGGCGAATCCTTCGGCACTAAAGTCTTGGATGACTTTTCTCTAGAAATGCATTCTTTTATGTGTAGGACTAACATATTTTTATCTGCAAATTTCATTCCACAAGAATCGCAAACGTAAGCCACATCTCCATCAAGGTGTGTTTCATGAGAATCAAAACACCTTCGATCATTTGGCAAATTAATACTGCATGTGACCTTATTCTTCATGCAATCCTTCGATTTCAACTGTTTCTTTTCCTTTGCACTTGTGCTTTTCCTCAATTGATACCTTGGAGTTACGGAGGGTAAGGTAGAATTATTTCTTGGAGAGTGATTTCCAGGTAAACAACTAGGGCTGGTGTTCTTTTTTGTTTTCTTCGCAGTCATATATTTTCTCTCTTCCCTTAGGTCACACACCATCTTCTCAGTAGCTTTTCCAATTACTCCCATCACACCACAACCTGGTACCTGCAATTATCAAAATTTTAGAACAAGATTTTTTAAAGCAAACTTAAATAGAAGATTAATGCTTTAAAACAATTCATTTAAAAAAAATATAATCTTCAATCTTTTGGAGTTAAAAGTTGACCCGACAGATGCCGCCTATATTCAATGACAACCGGTGTGTACTCTTCTGTTATGCGCCTTAGTGTGGCTAATAAAGGCAGTCGTGTTCTCGTTTTCCACCCTCGTACATTTACTTACAAATTTACCCCACAGAAAAAGTACTCCTTTAATTAAATAAATGTTATTGAGACAACAATTTGAAATAGACCCTAACCATGATTCTATAGGTCTATTTTTCTAGAGTTCTTAAAGAAATATCTCGATGAGCGGTTTTAGTATAAGAGATATATGTCTCCTTTTATTTATCAAAGAGCTCGTTTCAATGCACATAAGGGTGCCGCACATAGGTTTATGAAGCAACCACTGAACTTCTTATTTAATCTATAGATATGTCGGTTCCGGTACCTGTTTCTCGATACTGCCGGTTCTTGGACATTAGAACCGGTATCGAGAATCGATCGCATAAAGTTGGTGCTTAGGAACCGGGACGAAAACGTGGCGAGAATTTGAATTTTGCACCCAAACCCGAAATGCTCTTCGTCGTCTTCAAGGTCACGGCCAGTGTCTTGCACCAGATTCTTTTCTTTGTCAATCATAGCTTAAAATAGTGTATTTTAAATGAGCGATAAATAATTCTTTTAACTTCTCTGTACGTTCAATCTACTTATTAATTTCGATGTTGTACGCGTGCGACGCGCCAATACGCGTCACACAAAGGGCGGACGTGAGGAGTCGTTTGTATTTACTTTGACAATTTACTACAATATATTAGCATGCACACAAGATATGTAGATTTCTATGTATCATTGCTACAGTGCTTGATACGTACCAGTCGTATTGCGGGCACAGGAAGAACTTAATGGACTAATTTCCATTCATAAACATCCCAGGCGACTTTAGTACACCGTCCAAATATTCATCCAAATTTACGATTCCCGGGCCATCCACCGCCCAAAGCATGAAATCGGGTCGGAAATGAGCTATTCATAATTGTCTTCAGTGCAAATCTTACCTTCAAGGAATGTTTACTGAGCAAACGGCGCCGAAAACTCTTCGAGACGGTGACATGCATTATAATAATAAAAATAATCATGATAATAAAAGGGTACGAAAGCGGATCACCAGCCTCCTCGTGGCGTACCTGGTAACGGCTCTGCCGGCCAATGGTGGACGTCTGCATGTTGGGCTAACCACTCCACATGCAGAGCTATCTGGTTCCAAGAATGAAGACCAGAAGCGCCACACACTAGAGGTGGGAATTTCGGTTCATTTTGCGGATTCGGTTCATAGGATTTGATTCATTGCAATGATTCGGTTATTTAAATCGTTCATAATGAACCGAATGAACCAAATCCACGAGTGAATCTCGAATCCATGTGAATCTCGAATCCATGTGAATCTCGAATCCAACTGAATCTTGAATCCATGTGAATCTTGAATCCATTAGAATCTGTCGACTTACTGCATTTCAAATATTAGTGTGCGAAATAATAAACAAAAAAGTTAAGTGTGATGCTCCAATTCGGAAACACAAGACCTTTGACAAGGTGTTTCAAGGGTATTTACAGGGTTCTTATTGAACAATTTGGATTTGGCGGATTCGGAAAATTGCTAGCAGAATCGTCCATATTGAACGATTTGTGTGGAAATCCAAATCGTTCATATTAAACGATTTGGATTCGGTGGATTTTAATCTTCCACACAAATCATTCATTTTGAACGATTTGGATTCGGTGGATTTCAATCTTCCATCAAATCGTTCATTTTGAACGATTCGAGTGGAAAACGTAGATTCAATTCATTCGGTTCATGCCATTGAATCGTTCATTTTGAACGATTCATTCATGAACGACACAGCTCTACCACACACAACCGGGCCCCTCTCGGATGGTGGCCCTAGTGAAGTTGAGTGTGGCAATAACAATATAAACACCAACAAGAAGGGAGCTCGTATGCAGTGGACGGAAACCCTAAGGGGAGACGACCTCGCATGCTATGCTGCCAGCGAGCACAATCGCAGGTGGTATATGGCAACGATGCACTCTTTGTGGTGTGAGGTACATCCTGAACACAACCACCTGTCGCAGCAGAATCTGCGCGACTATGCCAACCACCTGCGAAAAAAGGAAACTCCCCAACAACCGCGTGCTCAGAGAAATACACCACCGGCCAGACCACCCTCCCCAACACAAGCAGTCTCTCCACCGACTGTTTTGACAGACACTGCACCGTCGTACCACCGACAAATAGGGAGGAAGTACATCAGGCCGACTCTGAAATCCGAACGCGGTTGTTAAATGAAATCACCGATGATGTAGGACAAGCCAGGCAGGGAGATGCCCATCGGAAGATCTCTCTGCGGACAAACGTCCTGACCAGGTTGAATGGCTTTATCGACGAAATCCTATCGGAGACTCGGACCTATGGACGGTCAACTGCGTGGTCTACGCTGTTGCCAAAATAAGGGCCAACTCCCTAAAGCCCACCTCCTGGGAGGAGGCGGCAAAACGGCTGGAACAGTTGGGAGGCCAAGATCACACTGGCGAGATGGCAGGCTTCAAGGATGCAGTGAGTGATGAAATACATCACATCTGGACGAGCTTTCACACCCATAGTCCGGCGCATAGCACGCAGCCTCAGATTTAACCATCACACACTAAACAAGAACGTGCTGCTTAATAGTAAGCAGCACGCGATTGATAGAGTTCGGGCGCTCTCCACGGCCCGGAAAAAGCTCCTGAAGAGGAGTAAGGCCGTGAGGGAGAACTCAACCTTCCTCCTTCAACCGTCTCCCCTCTTTCGACCAGCTCAGTCTGTCGTCGAATCTCTGCCACCCGTCCAAGAGGTAGAACGTTTCTGGAAGGATATCTATGAAACGTCGAAGTCTATCAATGGAGACACTAGGGCCATAAACCTCTTAAAAAAGTTTTGCGACTGCCACCCACATGAAGTGGTTGGACCTCATTCAGTCACAGAGATTGACGTGAAGGCCTTCTCTGGCAAGAAGAATTTCTCAGCTCCAGGAATGGATCCCGTGAATAAATTCTGGTGGAAGAAGTTCACTTCCACCCACCAACACCTCGCCAGAATCTTCACGTCCTTTCTCTCGGAAAGAGAAGAAATTCCATGGTGGCTGACTGAGGGACTAGTGCCTAAGAGGGTTCTAGTACCTAAGAAGGAAGACCTGTCAAATCCTAAGAACTACCGCCCTATAACCTGCCTCAACACTGTATACAAGGCGTTCTCCTCCATCTCGAGCGACCTTATCCTACACAAGGTCCAGCCGGTGTGGGAGGAGGTGTACGAGCAGAGGGTTTCAAAGCGTGGAATCACGGGATGTAAGGACAACCTGCTCATTGATAGACGCATATGCCAGGATGCTATCCAGCGTAAGAGCAACCTATCAATGGCTTGGGTGGACTACAGAAAGGAGATTGACACCACTTCACATGAGCTCATTGTTGCCATGTTGAAGTTGATGAAAGTCCACCCAGAGGTAGTGTCCTGCATCCAACGCCTGATGCCACTCTGGAGAACGCGCTTTCTCCGGACCGCAGACTAGCGGTCGGTCTCGAGAGACTTGGTATCATACCATCTGTTTTCCAAGGCGATAGCTTGAGCCCATTGCTGTTCTTCATTTCCCCCCTACCTCTCTCGCTAAGGTTGCGACAAGGGAAGGATAGATGTGCGGTGTACCAGGTGACAGGAAGCATAAGGTCACACATCTATTTTATATGGATGACCTGAAGCTCTACGCTTCCAACGCAAAAGACCTTCGAATGGTCCTGGACACCGTTCTGAAGTACAGTGAGGCTATAGGAATGGAGTTCGGATTAGACAAGTGTGCATCCATCCACCTGGCGAGAGGAAGATTCTCGGAGAACAAGGAAGACGTGCCCCTGGTTGACAGGAGCGTCATTCGCCACCTCGAGGGCGATGACAGGAATGAATATCTCGGCGTCCCCCAAAGTTGAATGCAGGAGGTTGCAGCAGTGAAGGAGAGAGTCCTCGCGAAGTACAGACACACTCTCAGGAAAAGCTGGAGTTATGAGCTGGAGCTATGAGATGAGAACAAGGTTCTTGCCACGAACATCCCACACTCGTTCGTGGTTCCCACACTCGGATGCATGAAATGGAAAGTCAACGAGTTGCAGAACCTCGACAGGGGAACGAGGAAGATGAGAATCTACAATCTCCATCTACAGAAGTCTTCATCCGAAATCTTCCGTCGTCAGACTGTATCTCCCTCGCAGTTTAGGTGGTCGAGGTCTGTTGAGCCTGGAGTGTCTCCGCAACAGAGTTGTCCTTGGAACAGCATGCCGAGTGCTCAAAAGCAGAGACCCCCTGCTCAGTCCCGTAAGAGACCACGAAAGTGCCGGAGTCGGGCGTTTCTCTTACAGGCGGCCAAGAGGGCAGCGGACGAAACCGGTATGGACTTTGACCCATAATCAGACCGTAGCGACGACGGCAAGTCCGTCTTGTCATTTAAGGCAGACGTCCTTAAGCTCGAAATCGAAAAAGGCCGAACAGAACACCATGCCCAACGTACACACCGAGAAGCCCATGCATGGATGTTTCTATCGAAACATGGAGAAGCATGGACTATCGAATGAGCCGATGTTTGCCTTTGCTAGTCTAAAGTCAAAGACCGAGGGTTTCTTCCTCGCATGCCAGGATGGTGTCATAAACACACTCGTGTACCACCGCATTATATTCAAG
Organism: Ceriagrion tenellum; assembly: GCA_963169105.1. Taxonomy (NCBI): domain Eukaryota; kingdom Metazoa; phylum Arthropoda; class Insecta; order Odonata; family Coenagrionidae; genus Ceriagrion; species Ceriagrion tenellum. The sequence goes on from OY720645.1 coordinate 2,861,117, forward strand.
ACGGAAGTTGCTGACACGAGATGCAGGGTGTACCGAGCCTAGTCGGAGACTATGAGTCACCTTCTCTTCGGCTGTAGCTATTACGCCAAATAGGCGTACACTGCTTGGCACAATGCGGCCCAGCGGGTATTATATTTCCATCTTCGACACCATTTTGGCATCGACAATACTCCTGCGCTGTCGTATGCCCCAGGAGATATTGAGTCCGTTGTGGAGAACGATAAATGCACCTTATGGTAGAATTACTCCTTTTCTACCACCAGGCAGTTGGAGGCGACCAAGCCTGATATCGCTCTCCTAGACCACCTCTAACGCGCCATGTTTGTGATTGAGTTTTCGGCCACAGCTGACACGAACATGGATGCAAAGGAGGCGGAGAAACGGACGAAATATCAAGACCTGCTATTTGAGCTTGGACAAATGTACCCAGGACACTCTGTTAAACAGATAGTCCTTATATGATAGGTGTGCTCGGTGGAGTTAAGAGCTCGCTGCTGGAGAGCATCAAGTGCATTCCACCCTGCGTGGCACATAAGGAGTCACTTGCAGCTCGCATGCAGAAGGCCGTCTTACTTGGGTCCCTCCGTCTACTCCGCACGCACGACCCAAATGCAGCGTAGCCACACATCCGATGGGCGTCGGACGTGGCTGCGATCACTGCCCCACCCCTCTTGAGTCCTCGGCCATTATGACGGAAATGAAACCCGATGCTAGCCGAGGACTCGGAAGGGAATGTTACTAAAGTAACTTTCAACAATAAAAATAATATTTTTTTTTATTTGGCCATACTCAAGAGTATATGGTGTAGTAAAATGTTTTCCGCCTGTAAATAGGAGAGGAGTTTGGCTCGGTGGGTAGCGCGTTCGCTTTTGGCATGAGATCGCTGGTTCAATTCCAAGCGTGGGAATATTTTTTCTTATATTCCTATCCCTAATGAAATGTTGTTATTTTTCAATCGTTAGGCCTCAAATGGAATATGCTGCCAGTATGTGGAATCCATATGAAGCGGGGTTGATATCGGAATTAGATCGCGTGCAGCGAAGAAGAGCTAGGTTTGTGAAACGATGCTACGATAAGTTTGCTAGTGTGTCTGGATGGTTAGAAGAATTTGGATGGGAACCGCTATCACAGTGTAGATAAAATTATAGGCTTAATATCTTGGCCAAATTTCAGTAAAACATTCCTCTGAAGTCGGAAAAACATACTATTAACCCTATCGTATTTAACACAACGCGGGCCTCCATATTCTTTTCCCACTGCGTGGAAGAAATAACAATTAAACACCCACCATGTTTAACTTTTCGCGGTGAAACAATAGGGAAACGGAGGGCAGAGCCAAAGCCGACAATGAAGAATTGGGGAAGGGGAGAATAGAAAAGCACGAGCGGAGGATTGACAGGAGAGTTCTTGAAGAAAACGGACGTGCGGTGGGGTTTCTGTGCCATATTCCGGAGGAAGCGGACGATTCAGCCGGGATACGGGGGCCAGAGAGAGAGAGAGAGACCCTGATACAGGACTACCATTCGTGCAGATGCTGTGATCACATTACGCCAGGACTACGGGTTCCGGAGGCTGTAAAGCTAGAGCGACACCAGCCACGTATCAACCTGTATTGTCAACAAGAGCGCAAATATGGACTTTAATTCTGTATTTTAAATAAGCCATACAAACCCAGTTTGGTACAACCTGGATTAGAGGTTGATGCTAGTTTTGTTTTATTTACATTGGAGTAATGAATGTTTACAGAAGATATATGGGTTAATTCAAAGAAGTTGATTATCATAAAATGTTTAAAGATAAGTAAATCATTTGAAGTAACTGTATGAGGTGCAGAATATTACAATTGTCTGGGTCATGACCTTAAGTTAAAGGTAAAGATATTATATACTTTGTTTTTGTGTGTCTTGATTCAATGATATGATTTTGTCTGATCAATTAAATTGCTAGTTATCACGTATCGCATGTTGTTTTGTGTGTCTCATGTTATCTACCGCAGAGAAGGCTGGGGCAATTGAAAAAGGTAGGAGACCGTGGTTAATTTATCTCACGTTTATTTTTCCATTTTTGATACTCACCACGTGGGCATTTTGAGTTAACGATAATAGAGATTGTTTCCATTTCTGACCCACAACGTGGGGCTGTCGGGTTGCATTGTTAATATTTTACATTTTTGGCGCCGCAACGTGTCGGGCACGAATGAATCACGTGATCCGATAAAATTTGTGCATGGGTAGATAGATTGTTAGGCCACGGTGATTGTTAAACCACGAGGATAACCTGAGACAAGCGGGATACGTAAACAATAGCACGCGCAGACTAGCAACAATTACACACGCTAACAATTAGTGAACTCTCGACCGAGAACGCGTGGACTTGGACAAAATGGCGACGATAGAAAAATGTTTTAAGGAATTGAAGAAGGCGGAGATCCAAGAGGAATTAAGAGAGCTGGGTTTGAACACCGTCGGGGTAAAACGAGAACTGATGGATAGACTGAGAACCGCTTTTGAGAAAAAGGGAATTGATATCGACACGTATCAATTTAAATTAAAAGTAGTACAGACAACAGAACCCGACATAGTTACTTGGCTGAAGGAATTCAAAAGGGAACAAGAAGAGCAGAGAGAAAGAGAGAAAAGGGAACAAGAAGAACGAAAACAAAAAGAGAAGAGGGAACAGGAGGAGAAAGAGAGATTACAAGAAGGATTATTAAGAGAAATAATAAATAAACAAGCAGACGGAATTGCAGAAATTCAACAGGAAATTAAGAAACATATTGAAGAGAAAGTAGAAGCGGTGAGAGAAGAATGGAATCAAAAGCTAACTGCACACAAAGAAGACATGGAGAAGGGGCAGAAGGAGCTTAGTGAAGAAATCAGAGAATGAAAAGAAGAGGCACGACAAGAGAAGATTGAAGTGCGCGCAGAATTAAAAGATCTACAAGAAAGAACAATGCGGGAGATTGAACCCAATGATGAAGAAACGAAGAGAAAATTCGATAATACTAATAATGAAATACAGTAAATACAAGTAATTCCACAGTAACTACACACAACTCCTATTCGCCATTTTCGCCATTTGTTTCATGCCAAGTGGCGCGTCGCACGCGTAGGAAGTTGAGCCGTTGAAAGCCGAGCCGAAGAGTTGGAAGTTGAGCAAGCCGAGGCTCTGCCAACGATGGGATAGAAAGTGAGAGGTTCGTATGAGCCATTTGTGGACAAAGAGTCGAACATCATCGTCGTTAGCTGGAAAGATAACAGTGTTGAGAACATCATGTCCAATCAAAATGGGGTCTCTCCAATACTGGAAGTTCCTCGATATCTGTAGCAAGAAAGGAGAAAGTAAAAGTCCCGCAGCCCAATGTATTCAATCAATATAACCACAACATGGGCGGAGTGGATCTTATGGACCATAATATAGCGTACTATCGAATTTTAATTCGTGGAAATAAAATGGTACATTCCGATTATACTCTGGCTATTTGATGAGTGCACGGATCCTATTCTGATCCCAAAGTCGCGATTTGTTTACACTTATCTTCCGCCGTGAAGTGACACGAGAAATACTATTAAGTATGACACTGCACCTAAGCTGGTCGCTCGCAATTATCTTGACACTGTAGTGGAGCATCAGAGAGAAGATGATGGCGGCCACATCCTCATCACGGAACATTTCAGATGAATTTGTCGCACATGTCAAAAAAACTACAAAACCTTGTGAAAGGTGTGAAGTTCCTCTCAGTGATAACTGTTTTGCACAGTACCACCGTTTATAACTTTCGAGTGAAAAACAGTTATAATATTGCAATTTATTCTTGACGAAATGTTCTTGCTTTCACCAAATTCAGATATTTTGTTATAAGTGCTGTAAAGTGGTGTTATTACTATGTATTTGAGTCGTAAATAATGACTAAATACTTTACTCAAAAATATTTCGCATTAGAAAACCTTTCCTCGGGGAACCGCCCAATGGGTCGTTTACGAACCAGACATGCACGAGGTAATGCGGTGTGCCACCATGCTCAAACTCAATTTCCCTGTCATAGGAGGTCATTTCCAACTCATTCTGATCACTTATGTGTTTAGAATGAGTTGGAAATGACCTCCTGCTTCAAAAAGTTTGAAAAAAAAATCTTAAGGCGGTAATGGGTTAAGTAGCAAATCAGAGTCGTGCACTAAAAGCGCGTTCACGTCTGCGGAGGGGTTTTCGGCAAAAGGTATACAGCCCTCTTCGACATCCACATGTACATACTACCCCGCCAGCCATCGCTTGGGCGTGTGGCAGGGGGTGGTAGGTCGCTAGCCGTGTAAAGATGTAAAATTTTTTGAGGTGAAATGGTGACATGTCCAATGAGAGTCTATTTGGAGGAGCTAAGTTTCTTTTGTGGCTTTTACGAGTTTTTGCACCTATCTGTTCGGCAGAGTATCTCTTTTATTTTATTGCATCTGTCAGACCTATAAGTGTAGAGAGGCATCACGATAATATTTTCTGTGTCGCTCTGAAAAATATTAGTTCTGAATTTATCAAGCAGCCTAAGCCTTGCGTGCAGCCTCCGAGTCTCTAGGGGCTCCCACCTTAATCCCTCTAACAGTTGTGTGACACTGCATGTTCGTTCATTGCAGTTTTTAATGTAGTGTGCCGCTATTCCTTGTACTTTGTTAATTTTTTTGATTAAATCTATTTGACCAGGGTCCCTAATGCTCGCGGCGTAATCGAGGTGTGGCCTAACCACAGCAAAGCAGCATCTCTCTTTGAATTTTTCATCCGGGGACATTCCTATTACACGTTTAACAAAACCTAGTTTCTTGAATGCTGGGCCGGAATAACTTGGGGTTTTCATTTAGTAATTCACCTAGGATTTTTTTCTTGAAGTTTCGTAAACTAGTGCACATGATTTTCTTTGTTTTTGAGCACTGGGCAACATAAATTTCTCTCGCGGCAAGTTCCATTGTTTTGTTACCAAACTTAATAGAATTTTTATATAGATTGTGTAACTGCCTTTGTCCCTGAGCTCCCTCCTTACTTCGTGGATATACCAATGAGGTTCTTTACTCTCCTGTTTGAATTTGTGTGGAATATATATGTCGATTCATTTACATAGTATGTTCAAAAAGTATCTCCATGATACTTTGCTGCTCTCATCCTTCATTGTGGCTACGAATTTAACGAATGACGCTTCCAACATCTCTAAAAATTTTATGTAATCGAATTTTTCAAATAAGTAGACATTCTGTTTTGATTTTACACTTGTTGTTTTCAAAGTCATAACGATACTTTATGTTCACTTTTGCCTTCGAGGATATCTAAATATTTAATCATTGTAGGGTGACTAACAGCTAAAGGATATAATGCTTTATTACCTCTCGTAGATTCGTTTACAACTTGAGTAAGAGAGTGGTGTGAAAGTATATTAAGTAAGGCCTAACTTATATCACGCTTCCTTGAACCCATTTCAACGTTATTGGTTTTCCTATTAATAGCCGGGAGGTTGATTACTCCACCGATAACTATTACGCTTTTGTTATCTCTCCAGGTTAATGATGATAAATGAATTTCGAATTTGTACAAAAAGTCTATTTTGGAGTCTGGTGGTCTGTAAAATGAACTTAAGTATATTTCTATTGTTTTTTCCTTAATCCTACACAATTTTCTCTCTATTTCATTGTCGCCTAATTTGCGTTCGGAACTATTCAAATGCAAATTAACTGCTAAAAATACTCTGCCACCAGTCCTATCTGGTCTATCACGTCCAAAGGTTTTATATCTTTTCGGAAAAACTTTGCTATCTCCAGTATCGTCTGCAAGCCAGCTTTCTATTCCAAGTATTACATTACATTTTCAAATATATGCTCAACTTTGGCACGTTTGCTCTTTGCACTATGGAAAAATTACTCTTACTAAATTTATGTCGCATTTAGCTTGATGATTGTACGTTCGCTGTTTTATGTGTCTTGTCTTTTTGATGTTCTATGAAGCCACTAAGAAGCGAGTTTTTCTTTGAAGTTTCGCAGTTATCTAGAGATCGCGAGTTGAAATTATTTTTGCTAGGGACATAACATTTATCAATTTGTGCTTCTCTAAAGTTTTTTCGGCAATGAAGTAATAACGTTACTCGGATTTACTTGGAGGCTGTTGTCGGATGTACACCTTTGAATCTCACTGAATGACCTACTCTCTAGCCTAAAAATGCTCGAAAATCCTATGAGCCACCTATTCTGATGCCTGGGTAGATTAATGCATCCCAGAACGGTTGAGGGGAGCCCGGTATGATCTGAGCACCGGCCGAAGATCTACGAATTCTGCTCCTATGCTTACACAGAATTTCCACAGCCTCCTGTTTAGGCATTCAATTCTGCTCCAAACATGGTGACTGAGGTTGGTCCGCGGAACAACACTACAAATGGACAGCCGCAAATAGGCAACCGATGCCCTCCAGACACATTCCACCTCTGAGTTTAAATCCCTGAAGGAATTCAGAATCTCATCGGCTCACATACACCATTGGATCTGACATGGGCCACCACCCACAGCCTGGAGCAGCACGCATCTCTCACTACTGTTCCAATCACAGCCGTGGTGTTGGGAACCAATCCTCCAGATATACAACAGGAGGTGACCCGTTGGTCTGCTCCGTCTCTCCTTGCCCTCTTCCCACAATGAGGGCACAATCCGCTGGACGCTTTAACTCCCTATCAATAAAATTCCCACCCTCCCTGCCTGGCTAACCTCGGGAGCAGCACTTGACAACAGGCATCACGGGGCCATCCTCAGATAGCACCGTGAAGCTGTTGCGTACGGGGATTGGGGCAGCCTCCGCTCCCCTCTTTCCTTGTTTTGGCCATGTCACTACCCCTCTGACCTTGGGACACCACTATCGCGAGTTGAAATTATTTTTGCTAGGGACATAACATTTATCAATTTGTGCTTCTCTAAAGTTTTTTCGGCAATGAAGATAATAACGTTACTCGGATTTACCTGGATTCTGCATGGGCATCATCCTCAAGCTTGCTTGAGGCATTGAATTAAATGGGCCCATCACTACAATAAAACAGTCTATGGGAAGAAAAAATGGCTATTAATTTCATAAGACGTAGTTGGGATAAAATGACCCCTAGCCATCCTTCTAGCTCGAGCCAAACTCCCGTCCTCCAAGTGTTGAGGCCCATAAAACAGGGCATGACCTTCAAAAATTACAAATTTAAGGTTTGACACACATAGTACATAACTAAAAAAGCTAGAGGCATCGAATTAAATGGCCCACGTGGCACATCCCATCTGCTGGAGGTATTAAATAAATCAGTGAACACTGATCCACCCATCCAATGGATTCATGGTTGACATATTTGATGTTTGAGATTGGATTCTAATGTCGTACATCTTCAATGAAAGCATGTTTTATTTATATGATGGTAGGAATAAAATAATGCAATAGTAATTTCCATACCCTTAAATTACAACTGAGTTACTTTATTCTCACCATCATTAATATATAGATAATATTTCCCCTAAGCGACACCGTTAACTCTTTCATAGACATGTAGACTGTAAATGGTATAAGAGGTGGCCACAAACGTTCCCCTTCCCCTGCTTTTCCCTTCCCACTTTCCTTGCACATTGCCCTAAGTCAACATTGCACTTTCCCCCTCCCCCACAGCCATTCCACCCATGTCCAGCCGTCTCTCGCTCAAGACCCTGACAGCAGCAAGTCAGCACTCCATACAACCGTCTAGATCCTCCATAAAAGGAGATGTTCTCTACCATCCAATGAGGTGCGACCACCTGCAACCATGAGGTGACACTTGGGTGGGCAGATGCGAGAGGACGAGGTGCTTGCCTCGGGGAGTAGGATTTTGGAGTCTTGTCTGTGATGTATATGAGGACTTCTTCAAGCAAGAGAAAGGCACGGCGATGGGTTCACCATTATCACCGGTGATAGCCAACCTTTTCATGGAGAACCTAGAAGAAAGAGCTCTGGAAACCTACCATCTGAAGCCGAAGCTGTTCCTATGCTACGTGGACGACACGTTCATAATTTGGCCCCACGGAGAGGAAAAACTGAAGGACCTTCTCCTCCACTTAAATAAACAGAACGATTCCATTCGATTTACCATGGAAATAGAGAAGAATAGACAACTGCCATTCCTCGATGTTCTCGTCACCAGGAGAGAAGACGGCACGCTAGGCCACTCTGTTTACCGAAAAAAGACGCATACCAACAGGTACTTGAATGCATCGTCACACCACCATCCTATTCAAAAGGAATCTGTCATCCGCACCATGTACCACCGAGCGCATGTCATCTCGGATGATCAATCCCTCCAACACCTGCTCTCTACCTTCCAACAAAACGGTTTCCACAAGTCCTCCATCTTGAAGATCGCCAAGAGAGTGGAGAGAACCATGTCCCTGACAAGGACCGTCGAGGAGGACCGAAGGAGTGAAAAACCCGTGGCCTACGCGACAATTCCCTACGTGGCCGGCGTCTCAGAGAGGATAGCTCGAGTTCTAAAACGGCATAATGTCGTCTCCAGATTCAAACCTGTGCAGAAGACAGCCAGCATCCTCTGCAAGGCCAAAGACCACATCCCCAAAGACGCCAACGAAGGCATCTATTCCGTGCCCTGCAGCTGCGGCTCCAGGTACATTGGACAGACCTGCAGAGCGCTCAAGTGTCGCATGCAGGAACATCTAAGAGCCACCAAAAATAGACAGTGCCACCTTTCTGCCATTGCGGAACATGCTTGGGAGGGACCGCAGCATAACATATTATTCCCGGAAGCGACGATCATCCACAAAGAAAAAAGATATTTCCCCCTCCTCATCAGAGAAGCGGTGGAAATCGCTAAAAACCGGGAAAACTTCAATAGAGAAGACGGTTACCCACTCTCCGCTTCTTGGAAAGCACTTTTCCAAAAAGAAATGATTCTGACCAATCAGAGAAGAGGACCACAAAAAAGGCGCGAAAACGACCCTATATAATACGGCGCCTCCAGAACCGAATTGTTACATGGACCTGAGGAAGACAACCAAGCCATGAACCAACGCGGCGGAAAACCCGAAAGAAGGAATCAACCTCCTTATCGCTTGTTGTCATGCACTATCAGTCATTAAAACAATGAGAGAATTATAATAACATCTCATCATCTCTCAAACACTCATCATTAACATATTACTCCCCTCTGTCCGATACCCTTTCCAAATCTCAATTTACTCCGCTTCCATCACCCATGTCCTAGCATCCACTGTCACATGCCTCAGCAGACACACTCGCCATACTGTTAACATGACAATGCCATGTCAAGAGGGGTTGAGAGCATAGCAGAAAGTTGCCATCAAAACCTCCTTTTCAAAAGGTTAGACATTTTGTTTTAAATTGGGGATTGATTGCTGTCGCATGCAAACGCAGATACATGAATAACAAAATGATTACATCAGTTTTACAGTAAATAAGAATTTATAAAAGCTTTGACCCAATCCAATATCAAACATCAAACAAATTAGGATAATTATACCTTGTACTTCACTATCTCATTAAAACACTATGTCTATTCCTATGTATAGTTTGGTGAGTTCAGTTATTGTATTTTTTTCTATCTGATTCAACGATTCTAAAATTTCTACTTACTAGGATGCAACTAACACATCCGTCACTTTTTCCTCAGATGCTGTCACTATTTTCTGTGAAGGATTCCTCCAAAGAAATTATAGAAGTTGTCTCAGTGACACATGACTCGGTTACTAATGTGGGCATTGCTTATGTTCAATGAACACTGGCATGTATTTGAAGGATAAGATGACACCGTAGGAAAGAGTCGTCAGTAATGTATATAAAATTAAGAGATGAGGGTTCAGTGCATGGAAAGTCATGGACATGTCATCAACAATGATTACACCATCTCGCTTCTAATTTGCTTCCCAAGTGTTAATGGCCCCAACCTCAAAATGTGGGAACCATCTAAATAGGAAATTCACTGTAAACATTCACATATAAACTATTATAAAATATACTCAGGTCAGACTATATTATTACACCAATTCTGAGGTCAGAAAAGATGGTCAAGAGGAAAAATGAACATGCACAGTAACAAATGCACTCACCAGATCTCCCGTCTCAAGCGGTGACGTTGCATCATCAGAAGCCGCGTCATCTGAGGATTCATCCCCACTATGGTTCTCCTCTTTTGTAGTCTCTTCTTCTGGAGAGGATTCACTAGTTGCAGCCTCTTCTATCATAGACACCTGTAAAATACAATGCATTCATCACTGAGTGATTCTTTCTCTACATCAACCCAGAAGATTAAATGATTCTTTACCTTCCGGTGGCCGCGATTCTTTACCTTCCGTTGGTTTTTGGTGGGTTAGTCCCTTTTACAGTTAGGGAAATAGATAGGAGCTCCTTGCTATTCGTACATTTTATGACTACCCTTCGTGGAGTGTGGGAAATTTTTCTAGTAACAGTGTCTTGGGAAGTAGAGAAGGAAACGTGTCGGGAAGAATGTGTACCGCCTGCTGTTGGATACAGAAGAACTCGACGCCAGTTAATATATCTATCCCATATTCCAAGCGGTTGTGATTTCTATTGATTCTTCCTAACATTTTAATTAAACTACTATGAAACAACATGTTTTCTTTTGCATCCTTCATTAGGATAGCTACAGATAAACAACGATTTTCGTAAGGAATTGACATTGCACACGCCATGGCCTACGCTGGAAATTGACATTCCATCCACATCAGTATAGTTTTTGAACTTTGACTTTGATTATAAGATACATTTCACTGCTAATATTATATACATGAATTATTTTTCTGGAAACATTTCTCTTACAATCGTAAATCCATTGCTTGCTCCTTAATGTAGAAGGCCAGGTACGATCAATTCAAAGTTAATTTTGGACTACGAAGAAGAGGAGAAGGACGATCATGTCATTGACGATCATGGCTCTGAAGACAAAGCCAAATAAATACAGCGATATGATTTGGAAAGCGGAACAGAAGAAGAGCTTTCCGAAGGCGAGGATCTAGGTGCTGCAACCGCTATTCAGGATTTCTTCATTGGCAAAGGGGCAAAACTTGCGCCCTCTCAACTCATACGGCTAACCACAGATAATTGGTACACTGAATGTGCACTTGTTCAGTAATTACTCTCAAGACAGATAACATTTATTATATTCCTTAAGGATTTGGCAATGGGTCTTGTGAGGGAACATTTAGTGGCTAGATCAACTATGTTTACTCTGCCGGCAGATTTACATGCGTATCTGAAGTGTTACGGCTCACAAAAAGAAGAAAGTGTTCCTTTGAGTGGCATGAAACGTGGGAGATGTAAATTATGTAATTATAGCTCTACAACATGAAAATGTGCCAAATGCAAAAGATATATTTGCAAAAAGCATTCAAAAGCATCTGTAACTTGCCTACCGTGCCATGACGACAATGGGCAACATGATTCTACGGAAAGCTAGCACAATAAGCATAACAGTATTAATAATTGGGACAAATGTATCATTTTTGCACATTGATTCCTTTAAAAATAAATGATAATGATGTTAAAGAATAAACAATGTTATTATTTGACCAAATACCTGGCGCCCGGTCATGTGACGAAAAATAGCACGCCTGCCGGAAGGTTAATACAAAAGATGACTAATTAAAGCGATGCATCACACCCACTCAGCCAGACGAATATGTCACGATTTCCAACCCCAGATATATTGTTGAAGACTTATGTCATCGAGTTGAAATTTTCAAGACATAAATAATAGACATTTGTAAAGAGAGACCTGTATCACACATATACCATTTCATCTGAGTAGTTAAATAAACCAATGGGAAATTGGTTAGATATCTTACTAATACATATATAAAAATCTAGTGGCGTCTGTCTGTTACTCATTCACTCATAAACCTTTGATGCGATTGAAACAAAATTTGGCAGAATACTCAATGTATCTGGTTCACGCATAGGCTACAGAACAATGCCCTTGGGGCCCTAGAAGGCCCTCAAGTGGGCCCTTTCATTGCCAAAAATTGGCCCAGGAAGATAATTCTTGCATGGATGAAAACCACATAAAATATAACTAAACTGAATGTACAAAAATCATGGGGTTGTAATTCACGCTGGGGCCCCAGAGGGCCCAAGGTTCCAAATAAATGCTTTCTTAAAAGCCTCATAAATATTGAACGAGCGAACTGATTTAAGTGAAATTTTCACACATGGTTACTTTACTGATCTAGTATAGTTTTTTTTAAGGAAATTGGGACTATAAGGAAGGCCCCTGGGCCCCAAGGGCAGCGTCTGGTGTCTTAAGTGTTTCAAAAACTCAAGTCTGAACATTTTGGTTCAAGGGCAGTGGTTTCTCTTTTTGCGTGGTTTAATTAGTTCTACTAAAGATAGAAGACAGTAGTTTTCGCCATTAGATGGATAATAGATTGCAGTTTCTTATTCTTTCATTCAATTTTCTTGTACGAATAAAATTTCCATAGAAATCGCATTTTTAATGCCAAAATCATGAAATTTACTTCTGTCAACAATAGGATATTTCCTTGGTAACCGTGGAATTAGCATTAGCTTTAGAAGGGAAATGGGACCATTACAACGGCGGCTGGGTTTTATATCTAGAGATAGGTATTACAGTGGAAATCTAGGCTGTACACAGAAATGTAGCTGATTACGATATTTTCAGGGATATATTTGCCTAAAATTGGCAAACTTTATTTTAAGTGGACCAATTTAAGTTAGACCCATCTGAAACAGGAGATTGCTACGATGTTTTATTAATAGGGAAAGGCTCCGAATGAAAATGGCCTGTAGTTTAGTTTCCATATGTTACTGCAAGAGATTGACAAAACTCGGCAAGCATAATATAATGCGGTTTACATCGGCTGAATTAAAAAATTAAACTAAATTTATAGTTGATTTTGCCTATAGTTGATTTTTCCTAGACAAAAAATACGCCTCATGAGTGACTTGAACCTACTACCTATACGCCCTCTGTCTTTCTTTCATCCCCCATTGAATTACAACAGGTACCTTTGCTAGTAATTAATAATGTATTAGATACTTTACAATATAATTCTGTCAGACTATATTATTCCGCCAATTCTGAGGTCCGACACGGACGAGATGGATCATGATGAAAAATGTGCTCTTTCAAATTCACTCACCAGATCTCCCGTCTCAAGCGGTGACGTTGCATCATTAGAAGCCGCGTCATCTGAGGATTCATCCCCACTAGGTTTCTCCTCTTTTGCAGTCTCTGCTTCTGAAGATGATTCACTGGTTGAAGCCTCTACTGTCACAGACACCTGGAAGATAAAATGAATTCATTCATCAGTACCCATTTCTTTCCTCACATCAACCCAGGAGATTGTATGATTTTTGAAAGAAAAGGTTTTGAACCACGTGTGCGAATTTCCACGGAGAAAAAATCATCCGCCTTGACCGGGATTTGTATTTGTATCTAAAATTTGTATTGAACCACCTTTAAGGCCACACAGTACACCTACTCAGCCCGTAAAATATGCCATGATTTCCGACTCGATATTTTTTGTTAAAGAGTTATGTTATCAAGTTGAAGTTTTCAAGATATAAATAACAGACCATTGTTTATAATATGACAAATTAATCAGATTAATAATTTAAACCACCAGGAAAGCTTTGACACATTACTGCTGAAGACATTGGCCACCACTCACAGGCTAGGGCAGCCTGTGATTCCCACCACTCTGCACATCACATATGTGGTGTTCGGCACTAATCCTCCAAGTAAACACCAGGAAGTCACCCGTTGGTCCGCTCCGTCTTCCCTTGCCCTCTTCCGCAATTAAGGCACAATCCGTTAAATGTTGGATCGCCCTATCAATAGAATTCCCAACTTCCCTGCCTGGATAACCGTGGGAGAAGTGTCGCTTGAGTCAGGAGGTGCTTCCAAGTCCTAGACAACAGGCAACGCCATCCTCCGATGCCCTGCCACTCCCCACTGATGTCCTGCCACTCTGCACTTCTGACCCATTGCTGCCCCCTGACTTTGGGGCACCACTATTCACTCCGCCTTCCTGATGGGCATTGTCCCCAGGCTCAGGGGTTGCACCATCACCCCCTCGACCGCCCCACCTGCATTCGTACCTGATCATGCCTGGGGCACCACCTTGGTGCTGTATAGGGTCTTGGAGGAATATCTTTAGCCCCTGACGCCCATGACACCCTCACAGTCTGCAATGAGTCACTACTAGCTGGTTACCTCCCTCCCAGCATGTGACTGTTTTCATCAGTGATTTTTTGTGACCATTTTTGTGATTTGGGCATGCAAGCCTGAGATACACAACACGAAGTGGAGGATAGGTAGCAGTTTGCAGTGTTTGGGCAGATGGGCATCTCGAGAATCCAACCGCCACCAAAAGCAATGAAGAAAAGATAAACTGAGCAGCCTGGCACATATCGGATGGCAGCAGAGATGAAAATAGAACACGGAACGACAAACAAACTGTGGGAGCAAGACAACTGCAAGCTTCCCTCACTAAACATGAACATTCCTTTATTCCTTTCTTTTCAGAATTCTTTCAAACTTTCCGTCACAATGAAGATGGCTGAACATTATAAGAGATATCACATCTAATTTGAAGCTTTACTGGATGAATGGCAGGCTGCCTGGCTGATGGTTGATTTGCATAATTTGGCCGATTTTTCCTCTGTACGTTGGTGTACTCTGACACTCAAATATCAGAATGTAATTGAAATCTCACAGTTTGGATTATAATAATATTTTATAAATTAAACTAATGACAAGAATAGCAATGGGCAAATGATGAAAATATGAAATAATGGGCATGAGACTCCAAAATGATCGTCTGTATTCACATGGTATGACTGAAGTTGAAACTCTTCATGAAGCAGAAGTTTTTATAGATGGAATCAAACAATCCTGTACGCAATTGCCTCATCCAAGGGGAAAATAACGTTCTCAAAATCAACAGTTAACACCTGACACCTCGCTGCCCTTGGACAACAAACTACAAAACCAGCTACCTTAAAAGCTAGTAGTAGTATTTGTTTTACTCTTATTTTATCGCATCAGTCCGACCTAGAGATGTAGTGATGGACGATGAAAATATTGTGTCACTCTGAATCACACCAGATATGAATTATATTCAAGCAACCTAAGCCTATAGTGTGGCCTCCCAGTCACTAGGGGCTCCCACCTTAATCCCTCAAAAAGTTATGAGACAGCATATGTATGGGTGTATTGCAGTTTTTATTGAAGCGTGCTGCTTTCCTTAATAATTGATTACATTTCTATTTAAATATTTAATACCATGGTCCTAAATGCTTGCAGCATATTCGAGGTGTCACCTATCCAGAGAGAAGTAGCACCTCTCTTTGACTATTTCATCTGAGGATCTTCCTATTGCATGCTTAACAAAACCTAGTTTCTTGAAGACTGTGTCCTTTACGTTTTGTTTGTGCCCTCCCCACGACAAGATATTTTCACATCTCTTAGTGCTGCCTCCTGCCAGCGGCATTTAACCAAAATGCAGAGAGTAATTCAACGAAATGTATCATTAGAAGGAATAGTATTACAAAGTTACCAATTAAAATGTTCATATGCCATCATTTATCGTGTAAAAACAAAATTAGGTAATTACCACAGAATAATTTTACACCATCAAACAGTATTTGTAATTATAATAGTGCAGTAAATTTGAACAATTTTGAAAACGTAAGAGTGACGAGCCGATATATAGCCAATTAAAAACACTGTACACTTGATAAGATGCTCATGCAATTATTCAAGTAACTTAACAAATTTTTCAACTAAAGATACAAAACATTAAACATCTTATTATCATAAATTTCTTCATGTATTTGGTGATCCATAGACTCGCATTTTGTGTGTGTTGATATGAGGAATTATTTTCTGAGGTGAATCTGATCAGTTTTTATCTCTTTTAACAAATTTCTCACTTTTAACTAATAAAAAATGAAAGGATTTCGAAAGAAAGAGTTTCTGTTATTTCATTAATATCAGTTTTGTCTTCCATTAAGTGACTTTATCATGCTTAGATTTGTTTGATGTTAACTTTGCAATAATGGATACTTGATGCATAAATAACTTCTCGATTTTTCTATTACTTCGGATTTTGTTCCACAGATTATTAAAAGTATGTTCGAAAGTGAAAAAAACCAAAAAAAACAATACATATTAGTCAAAATTTATTGGTAAAATATTTTGTACGATAAGATTGAAAATTTTAGGTAAGAAACCAAACTTAATTTGTGCCACCAAAGTGGCCTGCGTACCAAAACCTGTGACAGTATTTCACATGCCCACAGAATGGTTAATAATGTTGAAAAACCCTCCAATTCAGCAAACACATTAGCTACTTGTATATTCAACTTATAATTACAAATTTTATATGCTACATCTATGTGAATACAATAGCATAGCTAGAGAAATAAATTTACCTATACCTCCAATGTACTCACCTGTTGGCGACCATTCTCTTCATTTTCTGAGTTACTTTCCAGAATTAAACGAAATTCTTCCTCATCATTATCCTCATCATCTTCGAGGTCTAACCTTTGAGGAGACCTGTTTTCTACACCATGATCATTATGAGCCTGGAAAATAAAAGAGATAAATTTCCTTCATCTACATTCTCTCTACATCATTTTCTTACAGAGAAAATGGATTTTCTTCCAAAAGAGGACAGTGCAACTTTACAGCACTGCCAGATGTGGAAGATTCAGGGTTTAAAAGGACCTGCAGTACCTGATAGGTCATGAAAAATGAAGTATGAGTCTAAAAATTGGTCGGTAAAATCAATGTATGTTGATTTAACATAAGTAAAAACATAACATCATTTTGAGTACTGCCGAATAGTGTAGGATTAAGGGTTATGATTAATTTTTCATACCCAGCCTGAATGAGACAGAAAATTCTTAGGCCGTTTTCGAACTTGCCAAATCTAGCATCTTGCCTTGAAATCTAGTATGCATCGAAAGCTATGACGTGGATGCATCATCATCATGTGCTTGTTCACTAGCTATCGAGGAAAGATACCACGTCAACGAAAAAGCAGACTTGTTATGCTTGCTAGGTTTCAAGTTAGAACTCGGGGTGTGATAATATGGGCTTGTATGGAAAAAAGAAGCAAAGAAACTCTCAAATGGATACTATTTTATCATTACTACGTGTATTTGTGTGACATAATTTTTTTTGCGGAAAAATTGATGAATTCGTTAAATTTAAAGGCTTTTCAAATGTGAATATACTGATAAAAGATAGTTGTTTATGTGTGTTGTAGTAAAATCTAATAGTTGAGTGAATAATTCCGTACATTGTAAATGTGTTTCTTACCGTTAAATATTATAAATCTAAAATTAATCATTATCAGTTCTGCTGTAGGTACTACTGCTTTGTTCTCCAATGTTTAAGACAATATGTTCTGTGAATTCCTCCACCAACCAGTCCTTGATCCAATAATACTCCTTAAATGTTCTCATATGTTCCACAGCATTCTTCTATGTCGATATGGCATTCGTTTCAAAGCTTAAATACATTGCTGAATTACATCTGAGTTATATTCTTTGTTGCAACCCAGTTTGTTACCCAGGCCCAAATCAACTCAATCACATCAAATTCACACTGGGTATTGGTACTATGTGGTACTCTCCAAAGTGAATCTGAGCAGTGAACAAGGGGAAACGGAGGGGAAGGGTAGAGATTATCCAATCTGGCAGGCCAGAAAAAGGTCCTGTGTCCCTCAGGTTGGGATCATTTATGAATTTACCATTTCAACCAGCCACCACCTCGCTTTGCCCCAAACCCATGAAAATATGGCATTTGTCAACAGGAAGAAAAAAATTCATGGCGTGAAAACACGGCATTCGTCCACGAGATGTTACAAATGTACCCAGTGAAAATGGAACACTCGTAGCGAAAGGGAGTTTAATACGTCTTTATAACAAAGTTCTTAATTACGAGGTCCTGATTTTTCAGTCCCATGAACTGTGCTATAATGAAAGCCTAGTCTAATAACTTTAGGATATCATCAGACTATCTTAGGGGGTTGAGTCCCATGTCTATAATTGCTTCCACATACGTCTAGGTGCTTCTTTTTAGAAAATTTGACCTTCAAACTATGGTCAATCTATTTGTAAAGGCACCTAGAAAAACAATTACTGCTGAGCAAACATGCAGAAACTTTTTCGTTATCAATTTCTTTATTTACATTTGATTGAAAGAAATAACTTTTCAATAAAATCAGGGGATCACTATGACATTTACAACATTCATGCCTTGTTATTAATTCTACATGGGAATCCTTCATTCCCTGTGTAGTGCCAACACATTGCATATTTAACGTCAAAGTGAAAACACTCGCACAAATATCATTCTATGCAGACATGGGATCACCTGAGAGCATGAAAGCCTTAGACAGAGTCAAGCTAATCCATGATGTATCTGCTACTGAAAAAGTATTGATTATGCAATATCATACCTCTCCAATCATTTCACAGGATATTTGGATAGTTAATACTGGAAGGGGAAGTCATCTATCATAATAAGAGGAAATAGGAAGTTTGTAAACCACAACTTCACCAAATTGGAATCAATGCATAGAATCCCAAATACATGGGAAATATGTTTAAGTTTGAATGAATGGTATTCATGCCTTTTTTCCATGTGTTTAGTATTCAAAGAGCTCATCACTTCATCTTCAAAAAACAAGCAGTTTGTCCCCATACTGCATTTCTACATTGAGGAGTAGCAAAAGCGAAACTCACCTCATTAGGTAATGGAGGCGGAGGTACAACAGTTTCCATCTGAGGCACTGTGGGTCTGGACTCATCCACTGATTCATCAGAAATATCACTCCTCACAGACTCATGGTCTTCCATTGTAGCCTCCTCCTTCCGAGGAACCTTAAAGAAATGGGAAACATGATGAAACTCCTCTGCGCTGACAAAACCAACCAAGACATTTGGACTATCTACAACCTCCAACACAAAAATGGAGTTAAGCAGACATATGAAAACTGCTTTGCATTGACAAAACCTCTATGTCTTTAACTCAACAACTTCTTACTTTCCCCTTCCCTTCTTTCATTAACCCTTCATTACCTTCAATTACTCAGAAGAAAGTGACCGTGTGCTGCAGATATATAAAACCATGTGAATATCCACTTTTATTGTTTCTATATTCCAGCCACAATCTCCTTTGTTAAAAGTGAGGCAAAGTTTACACCAAAGAAGATTGATAGCTTTGCTGATGAACCAAAAGGAGGGATATGTTCAAGGTTTAAGTGTCATTCCTGCTAGACTTTGCGTAATATTTATATAGCAATTGCCAATGCCTGTTTGTGGCGTACATTAAAATATATTTTGCCCTACGCTCAAGTCCTCATTTTCAAAATCAAAAATTAGGCATGTTGTTCTATTTTTTGAAACACACTATTATGTTTTACACAATCCTAACCTTATTGCGTTAAAACAAATGTTGAATGAAGTTACGTTTACATTCAGTATTGACATTCCAGAGATAGAAATTATAATGCATTTTCTGTTTGATTATAGAGGTGACTGTGGTACTATTTCTGCCAAGATGGTGTAGTGGTAATTAGGACTTGAGATGTGTTAGGTAAGTATATGGCTGGAAATTGACATATATTATCCAAGACTGTGAATACTTTGCTCATGTCATCAATTAAAAGGAGCTTAGTGTTGGAATGGAAAGTTCATGGCATAAAGTTAGCGAAATAATGAAATATGTTTCCAATGGGTACATGGAAATTTTTGCACAAGTGAAAGCAGAGTAATGTGTCTAAATACGTGTTGTTTGATGTTTTATTGTTTGTAATTGATTAAATAGCATACTCTCAAAATATTGTACTATGGTTTATTAGCTACAGTCATTACATTGTTTTGATATCAATGAGTGCACTTTTAAAATATTTGCGATGATTGAGAGATGCCCTAAAAATCTAACAGGTGATTACAATACTTTATGTGATCAACACACTTGTAAAGGGAAAGTGTAAAGTTGATTTATTTTCTGTGATCAAGTGTGGCCTGTTTTATTAATATAGTCAAAGGAGAAAGATTAGTATATCAATGCCAAGGATTAGTTGGAGGATAGTAGTTAGGTATCCATGATTACCTTAATCAATCATTGCCTGAAATTACCTGTCATAATATTTCTACGATATATTAGAAGAACATGAATGAGCATTATATTTGGACATTGATATTTCTAGTGAATCACTGATCATTAACTGTATTTATGGAATGAAAATATCACAAAGGATGTGGTGATATCCTACCTTAATGAGAACAAAATTTGCTCTTCTAAGAAACATATATTGATATTTACGACCTACTGGATTGCCAATAGAAATGAGAAATTGTTGTTTTCATTTTCAACATTATTATTACTACATTTTCAACATTATCAGTTGCATTGCTGAGCTCGAAAGCTCTGATTCTTTATATCAAACTTCAATGATTTCAATGGCAAGTATTGTTTGAAGGACAAGCGACCTTTCCATAAAGTCAGGGTCTCATCAATTGAGATCTTTCTATTAGGAAGATAATATTCCTTGAATGTTTTATTGAGATGTGAAATGACTGGTAACACTTTTATCATCATCCTTGGTCCGCGACAACTAAGAGTGTCATCATTATTCGTGAAGTGTAAAAATTTACATATGAGTTCAAAACGATCTCTTGTAATTACGTTTCCCAACCCAGGTGTGGATAGAACTCTTTTCGTGGAAAAATAGGAACAAGTGATGGCTTTTGTATTATTCCCATCAACATGAATAATCCCAAAACTGTATAAATTTCATCAACCGACACTATTTTCCAAGAGATAAATCTGGCTTTTTTGGAAAGGGACGGCCCCAAGGTCATGTACTGATCAGCAATATGATTAGTCTCCTTTACAATTGTATTTACAAATTCTTCATTGAAGAAAAGTTGAAAATGAAAAGCACCGCGACACCAACACTCCGTGAGAAGAAAGTCGCATAAAATAATTTTTTTGGAAGAAGTGTTGAGCAACAAGCGTTCAGAGAGTGTGAAAGAAATTTTCGGAAATTCCGTATAATTAAAACACTCTAAATAAAATATGATAAATTAATATTTTATAACAGCTATGATTACTAAAAAGCCACAATATTCTGCTTTCGAATAATACCATACACGCATGGATCGTGAAATAATATAATCGATTAAAAAATTAAAATATGCAGATGGTCACCGTGACGTACTGGCTACGTCGCTCAACGTTGAAGGGTTAAAGAAGATTACAGAATATGAGTGGAGCAAAAGTAAATTATAACGACCTTCTAATGAAAAATCCAAACAGAACATTTCTCATGAGCTTCGTGAATTATCATCACCAATTCAAACTATTTAGTGCATATCATACCCATTTAAGAAGTTTAACGTGCAATAACAACATGGTGTAGCATGTTTTGTGTGACAACAACATTATCCAAGAGACTAGAGTTATAATGATGCATTGAGGAAACAATAAAAGCTAATTCTTAAGTTTTTAACTCAAAGAGGCTTATGATAAAAAAAAATAAATGCCTAATGACCAAAAAAGGCATTGAGGGCATTCAGAAACGCTCATGAAGGAGCAAAGTGAACCCTAAAAATCAAATGCAATTCAAGTGTTTTACGAGAACTCAAGATGTGATAATCACCACTTGATGACACATATATCACTTACAACTAAAAAAAGTCCCACGTTAATTTTATGCGCTCTTCCCATTGCATACTGATTGAAGATAAAAAAGTACTCACCACCAAGCCCCTGCTGGAAATCATTGCGAGGAATGTGATGTTTGCTTGGATGCATGTCATCTTAAACTGTTTGAACTCCTTAACCTTCCCTACGCATCCCTTGCAGATGGTCCATGGCAGTCCGTCTTCCCTCGACACCTATGGAGAAGAATAGAGCAGTGGATAATAAGAACACTTAAAATACTTATTTCTCAACTGGTCAATGTACTATAGTAATATCTCAAATACGTTGAAAACTATTAATTTTCCACCATTAAACCTGCATTTCTCTATTGTTATATTTTTTTCCTTACATTTTAAACTCATGGAAATGCCCTTACCGTGAACTGGTTAAGGGGACTGGAACGAACGTTGGCAAGCAGTATCAAACTGTATAGAATGTTCACTCCACCTTCTCCATTGATTTTTTATCATTATTATTGTATCACAGAAAATCAAGAATAACAAATTCTCAAAGTTAAGTATTATTCATTTAAAATGTACCCAGCAAAAATTAAGTAGTAACCACTCAACGCACGCCATGTTATTAAAAAAAATGATTAGCATCGATACAGTGAATTCCAGTTAAGAAGCTTTATTGTAACCAACTCATTATCATCATCAACCGTCATCATAATTTAATGGCGTCCTAATAACCCAAGGCTTATAAATAATAGTAAATTTGAGCAGGTACGATACCGAAAAAATCATTCGATGAAACAAATGGTCTAACATATGACGTGCCTACCACCATTACACACTCCCCTCTGAAAAACCGAAATCACCACTCTACATAGTTAAAATTGTTCAATTAATGCTAATATTTGTAGTTTACGACAATGTATACACTGGAAATCGCACAGTATTGAAACCTATCTCATACTTTCTAAGATTAAACCTCGTATATTGACAGTCTGCAGAATAATCCTGGATCTGCATAGTATGCACACAATGTATTGAAATGGCGACTCCTCTCCAATGATCGAGCCGTGGAAATCCGAGCTAAGGTTATAATATCAAATAGTAAACATTCTACGGACAATATGTTGTCCTATAAAAGAAAGAAAAGCCCAATCTCCATCCATTGGCAGCCTTTCTGTACATAATTTATGGACACGACTATGCCTTCGGCTCATTCAAATTAGGAGGGACACATGAGAGATTTTCAGCGCACAACAAACACCAAACATACCGAACTTCTCTTGAACAAAGGGCTAAATTAACCAGGTCATTTGCACACTTGACATACGTCTACGTAACACATGAAACAATCGCACAGACTTACCTCTACCTCAAGGAGCTCTTGTATTATTTCCCATAGACGGTACCCATGGTGACTGCCCGGATTAAAAATGTTGATCAATTCGTCCTCTTCCACAAGACACAGTCGACAAAGAATGGGGTATTCATCGTCTAGTACGCCTTTTGCTGTCGTTACCATAATGGCAATGTTTACAAAACATCCACAGGCAAATGTAGGGATTCACCTCCACATGCATTCACTCATGTTCACACACCAGTCAATATTTTCCATTAAAATTATGAAAAACATAAATTTAATGGCGTTAAAATTCATCGACAAACAATTCATTAACTCATACTGACACTATGACCAACATTTGAAAAAATCACTGAAGCGAGGTCAATGAAGTGTTCCTTTCGTAATGGACAAGTATAGAAAGATTAAATTCTGACGAGCAATTCGAGTAATGTATACAAAAATCAATTACCTCTCGACGGGTATTCAAAAGCTCTAAGCACTTAATGGTGGGAAATCTCTTTTGTTAAGTCGGTCGTTAATGACCGAATTACAAGAACCGGCACACGTACAAGATTTATGGGTGGGTTAATCGGGGGACAGATATAATACTTTACTAAGGAGGCTGTAAGTCATCTTACAGTCTCTTTAGTACTATTAGTAGTACCATGCGAACGTTAGCTATACTCATTTAACTAACTCTAAGCACTTAATAGTGGAAAAGCACTTGTGTTGAGTCGGTCATTAATGAACCATTAAATGACTCGGCACATGTAAAAGATATATGAGTCGGAGTTTTTGGGACCAAATTTATAACTTAACGTTCACATGGTACAACCAATTGTACAAATAAGATTGTAGTACAAAGAAGTATTAGGTCAGTTCCGACAACCGAACTCATAAATCTTCTACGTGTACCGGTTCTTGTAATTCGGTCATTAATGACCGACTCAATACAAGAGCCTTCCCATCATGAAGTGCTTCGAGTTTTCGAATACCCGTCGAGATGTAATTGATTTTCATACACAATATTGAATTTCTCATCTGAATTTACTCTTTCTATACTTGTGCATTACTAAATAAACACTTCCAACTGAGAGAATACGGAAAATGATTTAACTCGCTACAGTGACTTTTCAAATGCTGGTCATCATGTCGCGAAGTTTGGGCCAACGGCTAATTAACGAAGATGGTCAGTATTCTGGTTATTCGGGATATGTTCGCGTGGGAGTAATTGTTGTATGGTCAATGAATGTTTATGCTGTTTTATGTAATTTTTTCATGATATTAATGGAAAATATTGACTAGTGTGTGAACTGGAGTGAATAAATGTGGAGGTGAAACCCTAGATAGGAGTTGCCATTTCAATAACTCGAATGCATACTATGCAGATCCCGGATAATTCTGCAGAGTGAAGTTAATTTACTAGGGTTATTCTTAAAAAAATATGAGATAGGTTTCAATACTGAGCGATTTCCAGTGTATATAGTGTACGTAAACTGCAAATATTAGCACTAATTGAACCATTTTAAGTATGTAGTGGTGATTTCAGTTTTTGCAGAGTGTGTGTAATGATGGTAGGCACGCCATATGTTCGACCATTGGTTTCATCGAATGATTTTTTCGGTATCCGACGGGCCCTATCCAGTAACTACGCCTCCTCGTTTCCGAAATCGAACATTCCGTCGACGAACTTTCCGATTCCTTCTCCGACACACTGAAGCTCTTTTACGGGATCCACTACGCTTTTCGGGCCTCCCACCCCTTCATCGGAAGGATTGCCGAAGTTACTCCAAGGTACGTCACGGAATGCATGGCGTATCTTCCCTGAGCCAATGGCTGAATATCATCCGGCAGTTGTTTATCATTCCATTGAATATGGAGCGCGAAGGAGGTGAAAGCGAAAAAATGTTAATTTTAATAAATATTGTTGTTTTAGGTCGCAGACAACTATATTCACTATATTGGCCAATTCTCTCAGCATTTTTTTAAATCCGTAAGTGGCGAAATAGCTATATTTAACCTTGGTATGGGGTAATTTTCACCTTCAACACCTGACAGGTATGCATGACAATCGAAGGTAAACGTAGTAATATAAACATTAAGTATGTTTCACAGGTAACATAACATTAAGTAAATATGAACAGGAGTTTGTTGATCCCTAATAGAAACCTTTTAATTGGTTAATATTATCTGCAGTTCATTGATGACGTTTTTCTCTCGACGAATTTGTCATTCATGGTAAATTGTATTCCGTTAATAGGGTGAAATTTGGACTGTATAACATATAAATTATAATACTAAATGGGAAGGCATTAACTTTTCAAAAATCAGATCAATAACAAAATCATATAACACACATTCAATAATAGTGTATGAAGTAATTATGAAATGGATCCTCCATCTCCACACTTGCAAATATATCGTTGTCTCCAGTTATAGAATAACACCCAGCCCAGATAGCAAAGTAAGCTTAAATCAAGCTTGATTTAAGCTTCACTATACAAGCTACCAAGCTTGCATCCAGCTTGACAATTCAAGCTATTCAGCTTATTTCAATCTTGAATCAAGCAAGCTAGTCTCCAGCAGTCAAACTTCCTGCAACCTTGACAGGGTAGCTTGAATCAAGCTTGATTTTCCAGTTTGATTCAAGCATTATGTTTCAGCTTGAATCAATAAGGCTGACTTCTCCCTCACCAGCAAGTCTCAATCTAGCAGGATTTAATGCAAGAAATGACTTTTACGGTATGTAAAATGAGAAATGAAATCATCAAAATTTCCTTAAAGGAAGCATTAGGAAAGTAATTCAAGACAAGAGATACATTAAGTAATAACAATGAACACATGAAAATTTATTTTCAAACACATTTATTTTGATAAATTAAGCTTTCTTAAACAAATCTGGTGATGAACTACTATTTGACCATATATTGAAAATATCCAGTAGAATCATGTCGAACCAGGGTAGTATTATGATAACAGCTACTTTCTGAAAAATGAAGATAACTAGAGTCAATTCACCAACAGAATGCAAAGAAATATTTATTTGACAATTTACAAAAATGTAATAGTTCCAATATGAATTAAGTTTGCATTAATCAGTAGCGTCATGGCAATTTTTGTTTCTAAAGAGGCATTTTCAAGGATGTAACACATAAAGTATTTTAATTATGTTCTTCTCTCACTACCTTTTAGCACGAGTAACCTACAAATTTTGCATATAATAATTAATGCCTTTGTTTTCATTCTGATCATGTATCATGCATAACAACATTAGAGCAGGTAATTTAATGCAGCACTTAATCCATTTCCACAGACAGGTTTTGGACAAGAATAGAACCAAATTGTCCCTCAAATAAAAGTTTGTTGGAATTACAAGTGTTATCTTATGAAAAGGGAAATGAAGTAATTTCGCATACAGTAAATTCTGAGACCAATACTTCTACTATACCTTCTTGCCATACGATGTTTTGCCAGCTGAAGCCAAAGATAAATACAGTCTTTACATCTACAATCAGATACAAATACAGCCTTTACATCTACTGAAACCGGATGGAACTTGACCCACTAATTTTTTCCCCACTAAATCGAAATGCCCTGTTTCTGCAGGGCTACCAGCAGTAACGGTTTTCACAGTGCTGGAAAAAGTAAAATAACGACAATATCTTCCAAGTTCCGTCCAATTCTACTTTATACCCTGCAAGCCACCTTGATGGTGTGTGGCAGGGGAATGTGTGACGCAGTTAAAACTAATCAAAATGTTTAATTATTGAACATAAATTAATTAATTCATGTATTCATGTAAATTCCTGACGTAGCAACACCTAATCACAACATTAAATACACTTAAAAAATTAGCGGTACGTGCCTTGTGCATGCATACCTAAAATTTTCCTCGTAGTAGTAGTATTATACCTCTCAGTAGCATTGAAGTTCGTGCGCACGCTATGTCTACATGCCTACATAAAATTGAAAGTAAATTCAATTAACTCTGATTTAATATCATAGCTGGTTGAAATATAGGAAAAAAACTGTAATACTTATCAAGGTAGATAATAATCCAGTCGATCTTGATCGGCGAGAGAGGCGTCGTGCATTGACAAGAAGTACAGTTATGCCTGTGCGTGCATCAAGGTGGCAGTAAGCTTGAAACTGGCTTGAATCAAGCGCTCGGTTGGTAGCTTGGCTCTCATTGCTTGAGACAGGCTTGAATCAAGCTTGCAAAAATCAAGCTTGACGTGGCAAGGGAGAACCAAGGTTGACGTAAGCTTACATGATATCTGGGAGTGCATGACAATTGTGGTCCGTGAGCATAAAACTAATTCCCTATGCATCTGCTACATCAAAATAATCAATTATGCTATACAACAGCTTTCCAATCATATCCAAGGATTTGGCCAGGTCAATATGGATAATGCAGTGTTATTGCGATAAAAAGTTTTTATCATAGGACGACAAAAGAGGAACTTTGTTAACCTCAACTTCCTGATATTCAAAACAATATCTACAGTCTCGCTGACTTAAAACGCATCCTAATTAAGAATGTATGTATATATAGTTACCATGTCATTAACATATTTGTTTTTGATTAGTTTTCACAGTGATCATCATTTCATTCTTGTTAAACAAGCAATTCATTCATTAAAAATATGTACACATTGAAGAGCAGCAGTAGAACTCACATCACAAGGTGAACGAGGCAGAGGTTCAACAATTCCCAACCGAGGCACTCTGAGTCTGAACACGTCCATTGATTCATCAGCTATCCCACTGGTCAAATGCACATTGTCTCCACTTGTTTCCTCCTCCTTCAGAGAATCCTTGAAGTGATATCTCACATTAATAAACTCTCATTCTTTTACTCTGCTCCAAACATTTCAGTAATTTCATTAAAGATTTGAGGTTTAACCCTTTATATTGAGTAGAAACATTTATAATGTGCACTTTTACTCTGGTTTTTATATGCGATGATAAGTACAATCATTTCCAAGCTTCTTAATTAAAGTAAGTAGGTACATCTGAATTTTTAAGAACAGAATCTCAAATGCAGAAATCTTATTGCTGCAACTTCTGGATTTGGGGTTTCTATAGTTTTTGGGCCTCCCACACAAATAACACAACACACAATATGAAGAAGTATGTGATTTTACCATAAATTTGAAATACCAACAAACACAACATTGTCGAGTAGTAAGTAGACTTCCAGATGAAATTATTTTGTCCACACAGGCAGTCTTGCTCCATTATCCTATAAGACGTTGAAATAGGGGCATTATTCTCGGCCATTTTTTTAAATAACTGCTCACTATGTTTCCTAATGTGATTGTCAGTTGAAATTCAGTCACCAAACTACTCAGCAATCATTTCAGCAAGCATTGCCCTATTCAACCTACTCAATATTTTCACCTTTCTTCAATACTCAGAGTTAGTTGCCTATACTTACAAAGATCATTTTGAAAATGCGTTTCGGTATTTTTTTTAATGGGGCGAAATAAAAACTAAAAAAATCTACCCATTTTAAATAACTGTTTGATAATAAACTCAAATAATTAATGGTTTCGAATCCATATACTACTATAAATAGCTTAATAAGAGGAGGCTGAGTGATGACAAGAGGTATCACCTTTTTAATCCTAGATTTTCTAGTCTAGTCATTTTTTCATCTTAGCTTAAGTTAGAGGAAGTAAACATTTGTTAAGTATTCTATGCATACATAATGAATGTTAACTTCAGTGTATGTTCAGTATCAAGTGTCCACAACAGCAGACTGAGGCCCTAACAGTTTAAAGTAGATATAAAAGTGATTACCTTGTACAAAGCATTGTCATTCATGTACCCAAGGCATTCATTTTCACGAGAGACACCTTCACCTTCAATCATGTAATCCTCTTTTTCCTCATTTGTTGACTTCCCTTCTGTCATGTCTGCCTCCTCTATATTGATAGGTACCTGACATTTAATAAGAAGAGAGTGACTAATACATAAATATCCGTGTCCAACTGAGTCAATAGGTATCTATGTTATCATAAATGAATACTTAAAAATGAATCCACCATTGGCTACCAAAGCAAATAGATGAGGGGTACGACCATATTAGTGATACAAATGGCTTGATGCAACCAACTCAGGGTAATATAGCCCCATAAAATCATCATATTTGATTACTGGATATCTTTAACCAGGTTATGCAAACTTAAAAAAAAGATGATTCCAACTGAACTTATACTTAAATATATACAGTGTTCATCTAAATGCCTCACAGAAACTCCAATCTGATGGTGATATCATTCAGTTTCAATGAATTTATATGTTATACAGTCCAAATGTCACCCTATTATTGAAATACAAGTTACAAATGAATGGCAAATTCATCAAGATATAGTCACAAAATATAGATAACAAAAATACCCTTTTTTTACATTACATCAAGTGTACATACATACATACCAATCATGGCATTCCCTTCCTGAGTAGGCACAGTCAGAATTTCACTCACAAGCACTTATTTGTACATTATAATCTGCTTCAATAGTTTCCTTCATACTGACCTATCCTAGCAAACCAGTTTCACCTCATTTACCCTCGTACACTGTTTCACACATGCCTTCCAATTTTTAAGACTCTAAATATTCCTCCTCCTAAGAATTTCCTCAGCCATATCACAAATTTCTTGGCCTACCTCTACCTCTCACACCATTCATTTCACTCTTATATGTATGTTTCGTTATTCAGACTCTGTCATTCTCTCACCATGACCAAATCAATGAAGCATACAACTTTCATATACGTCCATTACTGGAGCATTCTTCCCACATTCAATTATAACCCATTCATTCCTGATTCTATCCATCCTACCTTTGCTCCAAACACTCCTAAGATAACTCATGCCCACAGCCTTTAGTCTACTCTTATGTCTTTCCTGACATTCCCATATTTTACTACCATACAACAAAGTGAGAAGCAGCACCCTTTTGTACATGCGTCTTTTGCTTCCTTAGACAGGCACTCATTCCTTGATATGCTCCACATGCTAACTACCACTTTCCTTCCAGCATTCACATGTCTCTTTATCTCCTTATCTATCCGTCCATCCTTTGTAAACATCTTACCTGCGTGCACAAAATAATCCACTTGTTCAATTACTTCACCATTCGTCATCATCATACAGTTTTCGTCCCATTCTCCTTTAAAAAACTACTACTTTGGTCTTGCTTGCATTTACCCTCAATTCCATTATCTCTCCTGATTCACAAAACTCACCTTGCTGCTTCTGTAATCCCATATTCCATCAAAACCTTCCACATCTTCTTTCTATTTACCTTGTCATTTATCTTCTCTAAGATAAGATAAGAAGTAACTGCATGATTAAGTAACGAGAGCTATTATTTTCATTAGGAATTAGAGTTTGGTTCTATCTGCCGAATGTATAAATGCCAATTACTTATCTGAGTGAGAGACCAAATAAGTGTGGATTTTCTTGAAAATATCTTTAAAACGGTTTTTGAAGTTTTCCCCTACTTTCTAAGACTAGAAGAACATGGCAACTCCCACCCCCTCTCGCTAGTCACACTTCCCCTCCTCTGCCGTCCGCTCATCCTGTCCCATCGGTCAATCAGATGTCTCTGGCAGTTCGCTGTTGCGTCTAGTGCCATGTTACGCTTATTTGCGCAATCGTGTAGACGGTCTTGTGACATTGATCACAATGGAGAGCGTTAAAATAAGAAGAAAAGTGTTATGTTTAAATACTAAATTAGAATTTTTAAGGACATAGATGACATAATTACTAAGACAATGTCGCAAAAAGGAGGATATTTCACTTAGTACTTTGCAATAATATTAAAAAATCAGGAGAAAATTAAAATATCTTGTGAACCTGTGACTTAAGGAGTTCATTGCAAAAAAATCCGCCGCTCTAAATATGCAGATATTGAGGATGCTGTGTTTAAGGTATTCTGGTAGTGACATTCAAGGGGAGCGTTTCAGACCTCATCTTCACTCTACCCGTGTTAATGTATCACTCAATAACGGGTTAACTATCAAAGATATTTACTTCGGTTTTTCTTTATTTGGTTTGAAAGATATTCCAAAAGACTATGAGAAAGAAAAATTTTAATCCCCCTGGGTTGGTGAGGAAACTTACTCGAATTTTGGCCAACAAAAACTCACTTGTAAGCCAGAAATTTGAAAATCGAAGACGGTCAACCTCTGGCGACAACTTTCTTCTATAGGATACGTAAAGAATATCACTTGATTTCTACGTCCTGACTGTCGACTGATGTTCATATCCACTCTCTTGCCAATTCACCACTCAATGAAAAGCTATTCATGAAGGAGGGAATAGATCGGCTCTCTGATTGTGTCAGTTGCTTGATTTAGTGAACTTACCTGATGCTATATTTCACCTTTAAATTCCTTTGAAATGATTAAGTAACGAGAGCTATTATTTTCATTAGGAATTAGAGTTTGGTTCTATCTGCCGACTGTATAAATGCCAGTTACTTATCTGAGTGAGAGACCAAATAAGTGTGGAATTTTCTTGAAAATATTTTTAAACGGTTTTTGAAGTTTTCCCCTGCATTTTTTTCTAGGTTTGCTATGAGCAATACATTAACTATGTAGTTCAACGGTTCCACTTAGAAGATGGAGGACAATAATTAAAGGATAAGGCAAATTGATGAATCAATTAAACACTTTCTGACATATTAGCAGTGAAAAGGCTTTGGCTAAAGTTACGCAGTTAAGTTTTGAGGAGCATTTTCATACTTACACGTAAGTAATACTCCGACAACAATGCATCGCATATCTTCCCCTGTGAAAGTGATACAATACTAAAAATCATCTTTTTCATGTAGCGACTAAGCAGTAATTACATATTTTCCCCCACAGTCATTTGTATAATCCTCAAAAATCCACTGAGTATTCAATGGAGCACAAATTAGTTATGTGCACCGTCAAAGATTATACGATTGTCACCTCCCTAAAGAATATGTTCCTCTTCAAATGAGTTGTAATATTATTGCTTTAATGGAGGTTTAAGTTGTTGAGTTCCTCACATGAAGATATAAAAAAACTTTTTACAGGGATATAAATTTCACCTCTTAGTGGTAATGTATTTTAACGTATTTTGCAAAGGGACACTATAATGCTTAATTTTAACCGGTTGGAAAAGGTTAACAAAGTCTTTGTGACGTGGAGTTGTCCACATTTTGGCATCATGGCACAGGGTTCATCTCCCATTCTTCCTCCAAGGTTTTCCACATTGTATCTTCATTTGAGGTTTTTTCGTTTGAGGGGGTCAAGAAACGATTGTTTCTCCCATTTTTATCATAATGAACGCTGTGCTGATTTGTTTTGAAGAATCTCCTATAATTTTGGCATTTGTGGATTCGCAAGTATTCCTAGTTGCGGACGAAAAATGATTACTGATAAACATTTGAATAAACACAGTACTTATTATAGCGGTCATGAATTAAATGAATTTTGTACATTTAAACACTAAATAAAAGTTCAGTGGCTGAAAGTCAAAGATGCAACACCTCTTCGGGTAATTTTTCGACAGATGTTTTTGCCTTTTGCAAACCTACTACCCGATTCCTCCTCTTGGGAGAAAGATGAGGCATATCTAAGGGCTAATAAGATATTTTTTCTCCAAGAATTTAGGGAGAGGCCACAAAAACTATGAAAAATATCTCTGCTTGCGTTGTCTGCTCTGCTTGTCTATCGACGCTCGTCTCAATGAAGTAGTCATCAGTAAACCTTAGCCAAGTTCCGGGTGGTGACGGTTGGTGTGGTTTTTTTGTTGTGAATAACGCACAGGTTTCAAATACTTGCTGCACCAGAAAGACAAGGCCCGGCTCGCTTCGAAAAATTGGAAGCACCAGTCGAATACGGGCCTAAGATAAGTCAAATACCACTTCTTTCCTGTGGGTTAAACAACAGGCGTCCGAAACATTATCTTTGGCAGGAAAGGTATCGCCCGCAACACAAGGGGGAAGGAAACTCTTTTTGAAGGCATACTATTTCGAAAATCAATATTATGCGCCCTCCATGCATCCCGATTTTGAATGTATTAGTATTGGCAGAGCTTTGTATCAACACGGAGAAACCTTTCGGGACTCTTAAGATCCTCACAAGATAACTCGTTGCTTTAACATTAACTGTCAGCAGGCCTCAAAACCCATGCACGATGGGAACTAATAGCGTTTGATTGGAGTGGTCTGGGCTTATGAGGTGAAATCCGAGAACTTCTGCTTTCTGTTTATATGCTAGTGAGAGAAGTATGCTTTTTCCTTTCCTTATCGTTCCGTTCCCAGACATATCACTATGCATAGTAAAAGTGACTCAGTTCACAGTTACTCATACGGACGCAAATAAATACACCGAAAGGATACGAAACCCCATCTGAAACTCGCCTTTATATTTGAAAGCTTGGTAGTTATAACTGGGTAACAAACCTGAATTGCGATCACTGTTCTTCATCATGCTGTTGTTAAGTTGCGCACATGATTTCGAAAATGTGATCTTTATCAAGAAAGATCAGGTGCTTCATAGCAGTGTAATGTGCTCCCAGGACTTTCAGCATTGCCCTACCAATGCGGCTTGCCTTATGGATGACGATTACGACCACAAGAAGGAAAGACCACCCCTAGGTGAGACATTTTGGAGTTTTTCCTTCAACTTCTGGTCAAGTAAAATGGTAAAAAATTTTATTTGGCAAATTTTAACTCTTTTGTATTTAAAATCTCATATTATCAGCCAGTCATTTCATCTACACATTACATTGATTCATATCGCCAATATGAGAAAATTTATACACAAACTCATTTGCATTCATTAAAAATCGAACACGGACCACTCTTTAGCTGCCCAAATACATCTGACAGCTATAACATTGACCGCTACCAATTATACTGTTTCATGAATGATATTTTAATCAAACCATAAGTTTTTTAATACGTTTTTTCCAAAATTATACGAGCGGCGACTTTATAGCTAAACATATAAGAGCATATTATAAAGTCAGACGTAAAAGAGTTGTTTATCCATAACTACGTCAAATTGGGTAGACTTTTCTGAATGCTCATTCGTATATCCTGCATTGACCGGATACAGCTTCACAGTGGACAGTTCGTCACCAATTTACCCGTGATAAGACAAAAGAAATATCGAAAAAATATACCTAGATTATTCGGTATCGATGCGAGCACATTTATTAGTAATTCATGAAAATATATATTTACGTATGTTTTCAGAGTTTAATCACATTCTGACAAACTAAAGACGGATTTATGTGGGGTCTTAAACGATTCATTAATAAATATCCGTTTTAAGTTTAATAAATTTCCGTTTGAGGAACTTCATCGGTCTATAAAAGGAAAATCCTGAAAAATTACATCACTTAGACTACACTTGTTTTGATTAAATCTTTTTATCGACATTTGGTGCGAATAAATCTCGCTTTATATCATTTCGGTGAAAGAGACATAGGAGGCGTCATTCAAAGAAAATCCTCGAAAAGTCGACCACAGTCAATATCCCTTGGTGGTAGCAGATGAAGATTTCGGCATATATTCCAAGTTTAGTTTGATGGTAAATATTTTTCATAATCAGTCTTGTATAAATAACATTATTCGACGTAATATACTGAATCATGAAACTGAACATGCTGAAATATACACAGCGATATACCGCAACTGAATATGCGAAAGATAATTTAAGAAAGCTCGAAAATGAGGCAATTGATGACTAAGTTCTGGCAGGCGAAACATTTTGCGATAAATTCTTCCGCCGCTGTACTTTTAATCAACCTCAATTAGCTGCGGATATATTTGCAATATAGCACCAAATATACTTTTTGAGTAACTTAATTGTCTTAGACATTTTATTTCCGGCAATGGGTGAATTTTAATAAAAGTCGTATGCTACTGGTATATCAATATCCCACCTGTTACTAGGAATAAGAATCGATGGAATCAGAATCGAGAAACCATTTGAAAGAATCGGAATCAAAAAAATAGAGGAATCGAATCATCCGCACAAAGTTATACATAAATAAGAGAAACAGGCTTCAACCAATATTTACCTTAAAAAAATTGTAAATGTTGAGAGGTAATAATCGCTTAAAATGGTGAAGTGAACTCCGATAATAGTTGAGGTGGGTTATTATAACTTCATCGCCGAAATTCAGTCTGTTATACATATAATATGCTAACAGTAAATTGATACTTAACCATATATTCCTAAAATTCTTAATTCAAGGACAATAGAAATTTTTATAGTCCGTGTCTAAATTCATATTTTGACCAAGTTTGCTCATACAAACTCTCCTTCTAAGGGATGCTTCAGTTAACTCTCTCTCGGAACTTGTAACGAGGCCACCAACATTCACCACTATTATTAAGATATGGGCTGGTACCATCAATCCATAGGAATGGCAAACCCTAAACCTCTATTTTCTATGACGTCACTCATATCAAACATCTTCCTTCATAACATGAACAAAGGCGAAGATTAAGTTCCAATAAATAACATTCCACTTAAATAACCTGTCCACTATCACCTATGATATAAGTTTTGAATTACATTGAAAACTTGGAATTCTTATATATATTTATTACTACTTCAATATACATGTACCAAAATACAAGTTAAACTAATAAATGCACACCTAAAATAAATGTACATGAATTATTATTCATAATCCGTGTTACCTGTGTTGTTATAAGCATACAATGCCACGTGAGCAGTCACTCAACAAAGCATATATTTGCCCACCATACTACATACATACATACATACATACATACATACTTACAGTCTACTTGGTCAAAGGCAATGGCCCTGCCTTCAAATAAGATGATTTTAGATCAGGAGAGAATGAGAAATATAATATTTTAAGACCAGTCTAGTCCACATTTTTTGCGATCAAATAGAAATAATGAATGTTTTTACAAAATAGGACAAAATAATCTACTCAAGAGTTAAGACGGTACCTTTCATTAACTTTGAGCATAAAATAAACCAAGACAGATTTCTCGAATTTACACTTCCTCCCACAAGCACCACACGCGAAATGCCTCAAACTTTGTGGACGACTAAGTGTCTTACTAAAACATAGTTGAAAGCAAATCCCTTCCCACAAGTGTCACACTTGAAAGGTCTCAACCTGCTGTGCATGACCAAGTGTTTTACTAAATAAGACTTGCGAGCAAATCCCTTCCCACAAGTATCACACTTGTAAGGTCTCAACCCGCTGTGCATGACCAAGTGTTTTAAAAAATCAGACTTGCGAGCAAATCCCTTCCCACAAGTATCACACTTGTAAGGTCTCAACCCGCTGTGCATGACCAAGTGTTTTACTAAATCAGACTTGCGAGCAAATCCCTTCCCACAAGTATCACACTTGTAAGGTCTCAACCCGCTGTGCATGACCGAGTGTTCTACTAAATCAGACTTGCGAGCAAATCTCTTTTCACAAGAGTCACACTTGAAAGGTCTCAACCCGCTGTGCACGACCGAGTGCTGTACTAATACAGACTTGCGAGCAAATCCCTTCCCACAAGTGTCACACTTGAAAGTTCTCAACCCGCTATGCACTATCGAGTGTTTTACCAAAGTAGACTTGCGAGCAAATCCCTTCCCACAAGAGTCACACTTGTAAGGCCTCAACCCGCTGTGCATGACAGAGTGTTCTACTAATTGAGTCTTACGAGCAAGTCCCTCCCCACAAGTGTCACACTTGAAAGGTCTCAACCCGCTGTGCACGACCGAGTGCTGTACTAAATCAGACTTGCGAGCAAATCCCTTCCCACAAGTGTCACACTTGAAAGGTCTCAATCCGCTGTGCACGCGCGAGTGTTCTACTAAATGAGACTTGCAAGTAAATCTCTTTTCACAAGTGTCACACTTGAATGCATTACATTCACTGTGCAAAGTAGAGTGTTGTTTCAATGACTTCTTCCATTTAAACTCTTTTCCGCAAATTTCACATTTAAACTTCTTCAAACACTTGTGTGATTTTAAGTGATTTGTTAAATGATACTTCCACCGAAACACCTTACAACATACTTCACACTGAAAATCTGACGAGCCTCCTGATTCTGTACACTTTGTAGGCGAATCCTTCGGCACTAAAGTCTTGGAATACTTTTCTCTAGAAATGCATTCTTTTATGTGTAGGACTAACATATTTTTATCTGCAAATTTCATTCCACAAGAATCGCAAACGTAAGCCACATCTCCATCAAGGTGTGTTTCATGAGAATCAAAACACCTTCGATCATTTGGCAAATTAATAATGCGTGTGACCTTATTCTTCATGTAATCCTTAGATTTCAACTGTTTCTTTTCCTTTGCACTTATGCTTTTCCTCAATTGATACCTTGGAGTTACGGAGGGTAAGGTAGAATTATTTCTTGGAGAGTGATTTCCAGGTAAACAACTAGGGCTGGTGTTCTTTTTTGTTTTTTTCGCAGTCATATCTTTTCTCTCTTCCCTTAGGTCACACACCATCTTCTCAGTAGCTTTTCCAATTACTCCCATCACACCACAACCTGGTACCTGCAATTATCAAAATTTTAGAACAAGATTTTTTAAAGCAAACTTAAATAGAAGATTAATGCTTTAAAACAATTCATTAAAAAAATATATAATCTTCAATCTTTTGGAGTTAAAAGTTGACCCGACAGATGCCGCCTATATTCAATGACAACCGGTGTGTACTCTTCTGTTATGCGCCTTAGTGTGGCTAATAAAGGCAGTCGTGTTCTCGTTTTCCACCCTCGTACATTTACTTACAAATTTACCCCACAGAAAAAGTACCCCTTTTATTAAATGAATATTATAGAGACAACAATTTGAAATAGACCCTCACCAATTCAATGAAAGCAAACAAATCCATAAAAATTGCTAAATGGCAAACACTGATCTGAGCAAATAAAAACAATTGGAACAATTAATTCAAAACATATGGAAATAAATGTTTTATTATGTAACAATTAACTGTTATTATGTAACAATTATGCGCCTTAGTGTGGCTAATAAAGGCAGTCGTGTTCTCGTTTTCCACCCTCGTACATTTACTTACAAATTTACCCCACAGAAAAAGTACTCCTTTAATTAAATAAATGTTATTGAGAAAACAATTTGAAATAGACCCTAACCATGATTCTATAGGTCTATTTTTCTAGAGTTCTTAAAGAAATATCTCAATGAGCCGTTTTAGTATAAGAGATATATGTCTCCTTTTATTTATCGAAGAGCTCGTTTCAATGCACATAAGGGTGCCGCACATAGGTTTATGAAGCAACCACTGAACTTCTTATTTAATCTATAGATATGTCGGTTCCGATACCTGTTTCTCGATACTGCCGGTTCTTGGCCATTAGAACCGGTATCGAGAATCGATCGCATAAAGTTGGTGCTTAGGAACCGGGACGAAAATGTGGCGAGAATTTGAATTTTGCACCCAAACCCGAAATGCTCTTCGTCGTCTTCAAGGTCACGGCCAGTGTCTTGCACCAAATTCTTTTCTTTTTCAATCATAGCTTAAAATACTGTATTTTATATGAGCGATATCAATAATTCTTTTAACTTCATTGTACGTTCCATCTACTTATTAATTTCGATGTTCTACGCGTGCGACGCTGCCAATACGCGTGACACAAAGGGCGGACGTGTGGAGTCGTTTGTATTTACTTTGATAATTTACTACAATATATTAGCATGCACACAAGATATGTAGATTTCTATGTATCATTGCTACAGTGCTTGATACGTACCAGTTGTATTGCGGGCACAGGAAGAACTTAATGGACTAATTTCCATTCATAAACATCCCAGGCGACTTTAGCACACCGTCCAAATATTCATCCAAATTTACGATTCCCGGGCCATCCACCGCCCAAAGCATGAAATCTGGTCGGAAATGAGCTATTCATAATTGTCTTCAGTGCAAATCTTACCTTCAAGGAATGTTTACTGAGCAAACTGCGCCGAAAACTCTTCGAGACGGTGACATGCATTATAATAATAAAATAATCATCATAATATAAGGGTACGAAAGCGGATCACCAGCCTCCTCGTGGCGTACCGGGTAACGGCTCTGCCGGCCAATGGTGGACGTCTGCATGTTGGGCTAACCACTCCACATGCAGAGCTATCTGGTTCCAAGAATGACAACCAGAAGTGCCACACACAACGGGGCCCCTCTCGGATGGTGGCCCTAGTGAAGTTGAGTGTGGCAATAACAATATAAACACCAACAAGAAGGGAGCTCGTATGCAGTGGACGGAAACCCTAAGGGGAGATCTCCTCGCATGCTATGCTGCCAGCGACCACAATCGCAGGTGGTATATGGCAAGGATGCACTCTTTGTGGTGTGAGGTACATCCTGAACACAACCACCTGTCGCAGCAGAATCTGCGCGACTATGCCACCCACCTGTGAAAAAAGGAAACTCCCCAACAACCGCGTGCTCAGAGAAATACACCACCGGCCAGACCACCCTCCCCAACACAAGCAGTCTCTCCACCGACTGTTTTGACAGACACTGCACCGTCGTACCACCGACAAATAGGGAGGAAGTACATCAGGCCGACTCTGAAATCCGAACGCGGTTGTTAAATGAAATCACCGATGATGTAGGACAAGCCAGGCAGGGAGATGCCCATCGGAAGATCTCTCTGCAGACAAACGTCCTGACCAGGTTGAATGGCTTTATCGACGAAATCCTATCGGAGACTCGGACCTATGGACGGTCAACTGCGTGGACTACGCTGTTGCCAAAATAAGGGCCAACTCCCAAAAGCCCACCTCCTGGGAGGAGGCGGCAAACCGGCTGGAACAGTTGGGACGCCAAGATCACACTGGCGAGACGGCAGGCTTCAAGGATGCAGTGAGTGATGAAATACATCACATCTGGACGAGCTTTCACACCCATAGTCCGGCGCATAGCACGCAGCCTCAGA
Organism: Ceriagrion tenellum; assembly: GCA_963169105.1. Taxonomy (NCBI): domain Eukaryota; kingdom Metazoa; phylum Arthropoda; class Insecta; order Odonata; family Coenagrionidae; genus Ceriagrion; species Ceriagrion tenellum. The sequence continues at coordinate 2,901,135 of OY720645.1, forward strand.
TTTAACCATCACACACTAAACAAGAACGTGCTGCTTAATAGCAAGCAGCACGCGATTGATAGAGTTCGGGCGCTCTCCACCGCCCGGAAAAAGCTCCTGAAGAGGAGTAAGGCCGTGAGGGAGAACTCAACCTTCCTCCTTCACCCGCCTCCCCTCTTTTGACCAGCTCAGTCTGTCGTCGAATCTCTGCCACCCGTCCAAGAGGTAGAACGTTTCTGGTAGGATATCTATGAAACGTCTAAGTCTATCAATGGAGACACTAGGGCCATAGGCCTCTTAAAAAAGTTTTGCGACTGCCACCTACATGAAGTGGTTGGACCTCATTCAGTCACAGAGATTGACGTGAAGGCCTTCTCTGGCAAGAAGAATTTCTCAGCTCCAGGAATGGATCCCGTGAATAAATTCTGGTGGAAGAAGTTCACTTCCACCCACCAACACCTCGCCAGAATCTTCACGTCCTTTCTCTCGGATAGAGAAGAAATTCCATGGTGGCTGACTGAGGGACTAGTGCCTAAGAGGGTTCTAGTACCTAAGAAGGAAGACCTGTCAAATCCTAAGAACTACCCCCCTATAACCTGCCTCAACACTGTATACAAGGCGTTCGCTTCCATCTTGAGCGATCTTATCCTACACCAGGTCCAGCCGGTGTGGGAGGAGGTGTACGAGCAGAGGGGTTCAAAGCGTGGAATCACGAGATGTAAGGACAACCTGCTCATTGATAGACGCATATGCCAGGATGCTATCCAGCGTAAGAGCAATCTATCAATGGCTTGGGTGGACTACAGAAAGGAGATTGACACCACTTCACATGAGCTCATTGTTGCCATGTTGAAGTTGATGAAAGTCCACCCAGAGGTAGTGTCCTGCATCCAACGCCTGATGCCACTCTGGAGAACGCGCTTTCTCCGGACCGCAGACTAGCGGTCGGTCTCGAGAGACTTGGTATCATACCATCTGTTTTCCAAGGCGATAGCTTGAGCCCATTGCTGTTCTTCATTTCCCTCCTACCTCTCTCGCTAAGGTTGCGACAATGGAAAGGATATATGTGCGGTGTACCAGGTGACAGGAAGCATAAGGTCACACATCTATTTTATATGGATGACCTGAAGCTCTACGCTTCCAACGCAAAAGACCTTCGAATGGTCCTGGACACCGTTCTGAAGTACAGTGAGGCTATAGGAATGGAGTTCGGATTAGACAAGTGTGCATCCATCCACCTGGCGAGAGGAAGATTCTCGGAGAACAAGGAAGACGTGCCCCTGGTTGACAGGAGCGTCATTCGCCACCTCGAGGGCGATGACAGGAATGAATATCTCGGCGTCCCCCAAAGTTGAATGCAGGAGGTTGCAGCAGTGAAGGAGAGAGTCCTCGCCAAGTACAGACAGACTCTCAGGAAAAGCTGGAGTTATGAGCTGTCTGGCAAGAACAAGGTTCTTGCCACGAACATGTTCGCGGTTCCCACACTCGGATGCATGAAATGGAAAGTCAACGAGTTGCAGAACCTCGACAGGGGAACGAGGAAGATGAGAATCTACAATCTCCATCCACAGAAGTCTTCATCCGAAATCTTCCGTCGCCAGACTGTATCTCCCTCGCAGTTTAGGTGGTCGAGGTCTGTTGAGCCTGGAGTGTCTCCGCAACAGAGTTGTCCTTGGAACAGCAAGCCGAGTGCTCAAAAGCAGAGACCCCCTGCTCAGTCCCGTAAGAGACCACGAAAGTGCCGGAGTCGGGCGTTTCTCTTACAGGCGGCCAAGAGGGCTGCGGACGAAACCGGTATGGACTTTGACCCATAATCAGACCGTAGCGACGACGGCAAGTCCGTCTTGTCATTTAAGGCAGACGTCCTTAAGCTCGAAATCAAAAAAGGCCGAGCAGAACACCATGCCCAAGGCACACACCGAGAAGCCCATGCATGGATGTTTCTATCGAAACATGGAGAAGCATGGACTATCGAATGAGCCGACGTTTGCCTTCCTCCGCTAGTCTAAAGTCAAAGACCAAGGGTTTCTTCCTCGCATGCCAGGATGGTGTCATAAACACACTCGTGTACCACTGCATTATATTCAAGACGGAAGTTGCTGACACGAGATGCAGGGTGTACCGAGCCTAGTCGGAGACTATGAGTCACCTTCTCTTCGGCTGTAGCTATTACGCCAAATCAGCGTACACTGCTTGGCACAATGCGGCCCAGCGGGTATTATATTTCCATCTTCGACACCATTTTGGCATCGACAATACTCCTGCGCTGTCGTATGCCCCAGGAGATATTGAGTCCGTTGTGGAGAACAATAATTGGTAGAATAACTCCTTTTCTACCACCAGGCAGTTGGAGGCGATCAAGCCTGATATCGCTCTCCTAGACCACCTCTAACGCGCCATGTTTGTGATTGAGTTTTCGGCCACAGCTGACACGAACATGGATGCAAAGGAGGCGGAGAAACGGACGAAATATCAAGACCTGCTATTTGAGCTTGGACAAATGTACCCAGGACACTCTGTTAAACAGATAGTCCTTATGATAGGTGTGCTCGGTGGAGTTAAGAGCTCGCTGCTGGAGAGCATCAAGTGCATTCCGCCCTGCGTGGCACATAAGGAGTCACTTGCAGCTCGCATGCAGAAGGCCGTCTTACTTGGGTCCCTCCGTCTACTCCGCACGCACGACCCAACTGCAGCGTAGCCACACATCCGATGGGCGTCGGACGTGGCTGCGATCACTGCCCCACCCCTCTCGAGTCCTCGGCCATTATGACGGAAATGAAACCCGATGCTAGCCGAGGACTCGGAAGGGAATGTTACTAAAGTAACTTTCAACAATAAAAATAATATTTTTTTAATTGGCCATACTCAAGAGTATATGGTGTAGTAAAATGTTTTCCGCCTGTAAATAGGAGAGAAGTTTGGCTCGGTGGGTAGCGCGTTCGCTTTTGGCATCCGAGTTCGCTGGTTCAATTCCAAACGTGGGAATATTTTTTCTTATATTCCTATCCCTAATGAAATGTTGTTATTTTTCAATCGTTAGGCCTCAAATGGAATATGCTGCCAGTATGTGGAATCCATATGAAGCGGGGTTGATATCGGAATTAGATTTGTGAAACGATGCTACGATAGGTTTGCTAGTGTGTCTGGATGGTTAGAAGAATTTGGATGGGAACCGCTATCACAGTGTAGATTAAATTAAAGGCTTAATATCTTGGCCAAATTTCAGTAAAACATTCCTCTGAAGTCGGAAAAACATACTATTAACCCTATCGTATTTAACACAACGCGGGCCTCCATATTCTTTTCCCACCGCGTGGAAGAAATAACAATTAAACACCCACCATGTTTAACTTTTCGCGGTGAAACAATAGGGAAACGGAGGGCAGAGCCAAAGCCGACAATGAAGAATTGGGGAAGGGGAGAATAGAAAAGCACGAGCGGAGGATTGACAGGAGAGTTCTTGAAGAAAACGGACGTGCGGTGGGGTTTCTGTGCCATAATCCGGAGGAAGCGGACAATTCAGCCGGGATAAGGGGGCCAGAGAGAGAGAGAGAGAGACCCTGATACAGGACTACCATTCGTGCAGATGCTGTGATCACATCACGCCAGGACTACGGGTTCCGGAGGCTGTAAAGCTAGAGTGACACCAGCCACGTATCAACCTGTATTGTCAACAAGAGCGCAAATATGGACTTTAATTCTGTATTTTAAATAAGCCATACAAACCCAGTTTGGTACAACCCGGATTAGAGGTTGATGCTAGTTTTGTTTTATTTACATTGGAGTAATGAATGTTTAAAGAAGATATATGGCTTAATTCAAAGAAGTTTATTATCATAAAATGTTCAAAGACAAGTAAATCATTTGAAGTAACTGTATGAGGTGCAGAATATTACAATTGTCTGGGTCATGACCTTAAGTTAAAGGTAAAGATATTATATACTTTGTTTTTGTGTGTCTTGATTCAATGATATGATTTTGTCTGATCAATTAAATTGCTAGTTATCACGTATCGCATGTTGTTTTGTGTGTCTCATGTTATCTACCGCAGAGAAGGCTGGGGCAATTGAAAAAGGTAGGAGACCGTGGTTAATTTATCTCACATTTATTTTTCCATTTTTGATACTCACCACGTGGGCATTTTGAGTTAACGATAATAGAGATTGTTTCCATTTCTGACCACAACGTGGGGCTGTCGGGTTGCATTGTTAATATTTTACATTTTTGGCGCCGCAACGTGTCGGGCACGAATGAATCACGTGATCCGATAAAATTTGTGCATGGGTAGATAGATTGTTAGGCCACGGTGATTGTTAAACCACGAGGATAACCTGAGACAAGCGGGATACGTAAACAATAGCACGCGCAGACTAGCAACAATTACACACGCTAACAATTAGTGAACTCTCGACCGAGAACGCGTGGACTTGGACAAAATGGCGACGATAGAAAAATGTTTTAAGGAATTGAAGAAGGCGGAGATCCAAGAGGAATTAAGAGAGCTGGGTTTGAACACCGTCGGGGTAAAACAAGAAGTGATGGATAGACTGAGAACCGCTTTTGAGAAAAAGGGAATTGATATCGACACGTATCAATTTAAATTAAAAGTAGTACAGACAACAGAACCCGACATAGTTACTTGGCTGAAGGAATTCAAAAGGGAACAAGAAGAGCAGAGAGAAAGAGAGAAAAGGGAACAAGAAGAACGAAAACAAAAAGAGAAGAGGGAACAGGAGGAGAAAGAGAGATTACAAGAATGATTATTAAGAGAAATAATAATAAAACAAGCAGACGGAATTGCAGAAATTCAACAGGCAATGAAGCAACATATTGAAGAGAAAGTAGAAGCGGTGAGAGAAGAATGGAATCAAAAGCTAACTGCACACAAAGAAGACATGGAGAAGGGGCAGAAGGAGCTTAGTGAAGAAATCAGAGAATTAAAAGAAGACGCACGACAATAGAAGATTGAAGTGCGCGCAGAATTAAAAGATCTACAAGAAAGAACAATGCGGGAGATTGAACCCAATGATGAAGAAACGAAGAGAAAATTCGATATGGTCAGCGAAAGATTACAAGAATGCGACGTAAAAATAGATCAGATGTCGGAGAGAGCAAGCGCGGAAGCGGCAATGGTTGAGAAACGGTTGCAATTAATCGCCCGAAAGGAGACGGAGTTACTAAGATTGCAGGGTAACAAAGGAATGACAGTATCGCAGGTACCTGCAATCAGCATGAAGATTCCACAGTTTGAAATACAGTAAATACAAGTAATTCCACAGTAAATACAAACAACTCCTATGTCCGCCATTTGTTTCATGCCAAGTGGCGCGTCGCACGCGTAGGAAGTTGAGCCGTTGAAAGCCGAGCCGAAGAGTTGGAAGTTGAGCGAGCCGAGGCTCTGCCAACGATGGGATAGAAAGTGAGAGGTTCGTATGAGCCATTTGTGGACAAAGAGTCGAACATCATCATCGTTAGCTGGAAAGATAACAGTGTTGAGAACATCATGTCCAATCAAAATGGGGTCTCTCCAATACTGGAAGTTCCTCGATATCTGTAGCATGAAAGGAGAAAGTAAAAGTCCCGCAGCCCAATGTATTCAATGAATATAACCACAACATGGGCGGAGTGGATCTTATGGACCATAATATAGCGTACTATCGAATTTTAATTCGTGGAAATAAAATGGTACATTCCGATTACACTCTGGCTATTTGATGAGTGCACGGATCCTATTCTGATCCCAAAGTCGCGATTTGTTTACACTTATCTTCCACCGTGAAGTGACACGAGAAATACTATTAAGTATGACACTGCACCTAAGCTGGTCGCTCGCAATTATCTTGACACTGTAGTGGAGCATCCGAGAGAGGATGATGGCGGCCACATCCTCATTACGAAACAGTTCAGGTGAATTTGTCGCATATGTCAAAAAAACTACAAAACCATGTGAAAGGTGTGACGTACCTCTTAATGATAACTGTTTTGCACAGTACCACCGTTTGTAACTTTCGAGTGAAAAACAGTTATAATATTGCAATTTATTCTTGACGAAATGTTCTCGCTTTCACCAAATTCAGATATTTTGTTATAATTGCTGTAAAGTGGTGTTATTACTATGTATTTGAGTCGTAAATAATGACTAAATACTTTACTCAAAAATATTTCGCATTAGAAAACCTTTCCTCTGGGAACCGCACAATGGGTCGTTTACGAACCAGACACGCACGAGGTAATGCGGTGTGCCACCATGCTCAAACTCAATTTGCCTGTCATTGGAGGTCATTTCCAACTCATTCTGATCACTTATGTGATCAGAACGAGTTGGAAATGACCTCCTGCTTCAAAAAGTTTGAAAAAAAAATCTTAAGGTGGTCATGGGTTAAGTAGCAAATCAGAGTCGTGCACTAAAAGCGCGTTCACGTCTGCGGAGGGGTTTTCGGCAAAAGGTATACAGCCCTCTTCGACATCCACATGTACATGTACATACTACCCCGCCAGCCATCGCTTGGGCGTGTGGCAGGGGGTGGTAGGTCGCCAGCCGTGTAAAGATGTAAAATTTTTTGAGGTGAAATGGTGACATGTCCAATGAGAGTCTATTTGGAGGAGCTCAGTTTCTTTTGTGGCTTTTACGAGTTTTTGCACCTATCTGTTCGGCAGAGTATCTCTTTTATTTTATTGCATCTGTCAGACCTATAAGTGTAGAGAGGCATCACGATAATATTTTCTGTGTCGCTCTGAAAAATATTAGTTCTGAATTTATCAAGCAGCCTAAGCCTTGCGTGCAGCCTCTGAGTCTCTAGGGGCTCCCACCTTAATCCCTCTAACAGTTGTGTGACACTGCATGTTCGTTCATTGCAGTTGTTAACGTAGTGTGCCGCTATTCCTTGTACTTTGTTAATTTTTTTGATTAAATCTATTTGACCAGGGTCCCTAATGCTCGCGGTGTATTCGAGGTGTGGCCTAACCACAGCAAAGCAGCATCTCTCTTTGAATTTTTCATCCGGGGACATTCCTATTACACGTTTAACAAAACCTAGTTTCTTGAATGCTGGGCCGTATATGTTTGGTATGTGTGTTCCCCACGAAATATCTGAAGTTAAGGTAATTCCCAGATAATTTACTGTATTTGAAGATTATACGTTTACTCCACCCACGGTGTAGGTATGACTTTTGTGTGATGACTATCGCAGGAAGTGAACTGTGGTGCATTGGCTAATATTTAGTTCTAAAGTCCACGTCTTCTCTTATTCCGACCATATCGGAGCTCAAACCATCAATAAGTACTTTTTGTTTTCGATCACTGAGAAAGTCCCTCATATAATACAATATTCTTTTTTTTAACTCTGCATGAATACCATTTATAAATGAGTCTTTTGTGAGGAACCTTATCGAGTTCCTTCATAAAATCAAGGAATATCGCTTCAATTTTCTTATTTGATTCACCTGATTTTAGTATATCATAAAGGAAGAGTGCAAGCTGTGTTTCGCAGGACCTGCCCTTACGGAAGCCATGCTGACTACTGTGTAAGAGGTTACCATTATCCAGGAATGCCATAATATTGCTAATGACAATGCGTTCAAGGATTTTGAATAAAAGCGATGTTGACGATATAGGCCTAACATTTCCTGGGTCACTTGTATTTCCTTTTTTTAAATATCGGAGTGACGTAGGCTATTTTCCAGTCTTGGGGCACCTTGCCTTCGGATAATGATTTGCTAAACATAATTTCTAAGAACGGTGCAATCTGTAGCGCTAACTCCATGAGTACGCTTGTAGGTATTCCTTCTGGACCTGAGGACTTGTTACTCTTAAACGAATGCAGTTGTTTAATTATTGCATCACGTTGAATCGTTATGTCAGACATCGGCTCGTTAACGTCCAGAATGTCTAAACTGTGTATTGTGACATCCTTAGGGAATACACTTCGAAGTAGTGATTTAATAAGTTGGCTTTATCGATGCTGTTGGTGAACATTTTGCCTTTTGAATCCAATAAAGACTCTACAGTCAAAGATTCGCCTTGGAGCTCTCTCACCTAAGACCAGAATAACTTGGGGTTTTCATTAAGTATTCACCTAGGAATTTTTTTCTTGAAGTTTCGTAAACTAGTGCACATGATTTTCTTTGTTTTTGAGCACTGGGCAACATAAATTTCTCTCGCAGCAAGTTCCATTGTTTTGTTACCAAACTTAATAGAATTTTTCTATAGATTGTGTAACTGCCTTTGTCCCTGAGCTCCCTCCTTACTTCGTGGATATACCAATGAGGTTCTTTACTCTCCTGTTTGAATTTGTGTGGAATATATATGTCGATTCATTTACATAGTATGTCCAAAAAGTATCTCCATGATACTTTGCTGCTCTCATCCTTCATTGTGGCTACAAATTTAACGAATGACGCTTCCAACATCTCTAAAAATTTTATGTAATCGAATTTTTCAAATAAGTAGACATTCTGTTTTGATTTTACACTTGTTGTTTTCAAAGTCATAACGATACTTTATGTTCACTTTTGCCTTCGAGGATATCTAAATATTTAATCATTGTAGGGTGACTAACAGCTAAAGGATATAATGCTTTATTACCTCTCGTAGATTCGTTTACAACTTGAGTAAGAGAGTGGTGTGAAAGTATATTAAGTAAGGCCTCACTTATATAACGCTTCCTTGAACCCATTTCAACGTTATTGGTTTTCCTATTTATAGCCGGGAGGTTGATTATTCCACCGATAACTATTACGCTTTTGTTATCTCTCCAGGTTAATGATGATAAATGAATTTCGAATTTGTACAAAAAGTCTATTTTGGAGTCTAATGGTCTGTAAAATGAACTTATGTATATTTCTATTGTTTTTTCCTTAATCCTACACAATTTGCTCTCTATTTCATTGTCGCCTAATTTGCATTCGGAACTATTCAAATGCAAATTAACTGCTAAAAATACTCTGCCACCAGTCCTATCTGGTCTATCACGTCCAAAGGTTTTATATCTTGTCGGAAAAACTTTGCTATCTCCAGTATCGTCTGCAAGCCAGCTTTCTATTCCAAGTATTACATTACATTTTGAAATATATGCTAAACTTAGCCACGTTTGCTCTTTGCACTATGGAAAAATTACTCTTACTAAATTTATGTCGCATTTAGCTTGATGATTGTACGTTCGCTGTTTTATGTGTCTTGTCTTTTTGATGTTCTATGAAGCCACTAAGAAGCGAGTTTTTATTTGAAGTTTCGCAGTTATCTAGAGATCGCGAGTTGAAATTATTTTTGCTAGGGACATAACATTTATCAATTTGTGCTTCTCTAAAATTTTTTCGGCAATGAAGATAATAACGTTACTCGGATTTACTTGGAGGCTGTTGATGGATGTACACCTTTGAATCTCACTGAATGACCTACTCTCTAGCCTAAAAATGCTCGAAAATCCTATGAGCCACCTATTCTGACGCCTGGGTAGATTAATGCATCCCAGAATGGTTGAGGGGAGCCCGGTATGATCTGAGCACCGGCCAAAGATCTACGAATTCTGCTCCTATGCTTACACAGAATTTCTACAGCCTCCTGTTTAGGCATTCAATTCTGCTCCAAACATGGTGACTGAGGTTGGTCCGCGGAACAACACTACAAATGGACAGCCGCAAATAGGCAACCGATGCCCTCCAGACACATTCCACCTCTGAGTTTAAATCCCTCAAGGAATTCAGAATCTCATCGGCTCGCATACATCATTGGATCTGACATGGGCCACCACCCACAGCCTGGAGCAGCACGCATCTCTCACTACTGTTCCAATCACAGCCGTGGTGTTGGGAACCAATCCTCCAGATATACAACAGGAGGTGACCCGTTGGTCTGCTCCGTCTCTCCTTGCCCTCTTCCCACAATGAGGGCACAATCCGCTGGACGCTTTAACTCCCACTCCATAAAATTCTCACCCTCCCTGCCTGGCTAACCTCGGGAGCAGCGCTCGACAACAGGCAACACGGGGCCATCCTCAGATAGCACCGTGAAGCTGTTGCGTACGGGGATTGGGGCAGCCTCCGCTCCCGCCTTTCCTTTTTTGGCCATGTCACTACCCCTCTGACCTTGGGACACCACTATCCACTCTGGATTCTGCATGGGCATCATCCTCAAGCTTGCTTGAGGCATTGAATTAAATGGGCCCATCACTACAATAAAACAGTCTATGGGAAGAAAAAATGGCTATTAATTTCATAAGACGTAGTTGGGATAAAATGACCCCTAGCCATCCTTCTAGCTCGAGCCAAACTCCCGTCCTCCAAGTGTTGAGGCCCATAAAACAGGGCATGACCTTCAAAAATTACAAATTTAAGGTTTGACACACATAGTACATAACTAAAAAAGCTAGAGGCATCGAAGTAAATGGCCCACGTGGCACATCCCATCTGCTGGAGGTATTAAATAAATCAGTGAACACTGATCCACCCATCCAATGGATTCATGGTTGACATATTTGATGTTTGAGATTGGATTCTAATGTCATACATCTTCAATGAAAGCATGTTTTATTTATATGATGGTAGGAATAAAATAATGCAATAGTAATTTCCATACCCTTAAATTACAACTGAGTTACTTTATTCTCACCATCATTAATATATAGATAATATTTCCCCTAAGCGACACCGTTAACTCTTTCATAGACATGTAGACTGTAAATGGTATAAGAGGTGGCCACAAAAGTTCCCCTTCCCCTGCTTTTCCCTTCCCACTTTCCTTGCACATTGCCCTAAGTCAACATTGCACTTTCCCCCTCCCCCACAGCCATTCCACCCATGTCCAGCCGTCTCTCGCTCAAGACCCTGACAGCAGCAAGTCAGCACTCCATACAACCGTCTAGATCCTCCATAAAAGGAGATGTTCTCTACCATCCAATGAGGTGCGACCACCTGCAACCATGAGGTGACACTTGGGTGGGCAGATGCGAGAGGACGAGGTGCTTGCCTCGGGGAGTAGGATTTTGGAGTCTTGTCTGTGATGTATATGAGGACTTCTTCAAGCAAGAGAAAGGCACGGCGATGGGTTCACCATTATCACCGGTGATAGCCAACCTTTTCATGGAGAACCTAGAAGAAAGAGCTCTGGAAACCTACCATCTGAAGCCGAAGCTGTTCTTATGCTACGTGGACGACACGTTCATAATTTGGCCCGACGGAGAGGAAAAACTGAATGACTTTCTCCTCCACTTAAATAAACACAACGATTCCATTCGATTTACCATGGAAATAGAGAAGAATAGACAACTGCCATTCCTCGATGTTCTCGTCACCAGGAGAGAAGACCGCTAGGCCACTCTGTTTACCGAAAAAAGACGCATACCAACAGGTACTTGAATGCATCGTCACACCACCATCCTATTCAAAAGGAATCTGTCATCCGCACCATGTACCACCGAGCGCATGCCATCTCGGATGATCAATCCCTCCAACACCTGCTCTCTACCTTCCAACAAAACGGTTTCCACAAGTCCTCCATCTTGAAGATCGCCAAGAGAGTGGAGAGAACCATGTCCCTGACAAGGACCGTCGAGGAGGACCGAAGGAGTGAAAAACCCGTGGCCTACGCGACAATTCCCTACGTGGCCGGCGTCTCAGAGAGGATAGCTCGAGTCCTAAAACGGCAAAATGTCGTCTCTAGATTCAAACCTGTGCAGAAGACAGCCAGCATCCTCTGCAAGGCCAAAGACCGCCACCCCAAAGACGCCAACGAAGGCATCTATTCCGTGCCCTGCAGCTGCGGCTCAAGGTACATTGGACAGACCTGCAGAGCGCTCAAGTGTCGCATGCAGGAACATCTAAGAGCCACCAAAAATAGACAGTGCCACCTTTCTGCCATTGCGGAACATGCTTGGGAGGGACCGCAGCATAACATATTATTCCCGGAAGCGACGATCATACACAAAGAAAAAAGATATTTCCCCCTCCTCATCAGAGAAGCGGTGGAAATCGCTAAAAACCGGGAAAACTTCAATAGAGAAGACGGTTACCCACTCTCCGCTTCTTGGAAAGCACTTTTCCAAGAAGAAACGATTCTGACCAATCAGAGAAGAGGACCACAAAAAAGGCGCGAAAACGACCCTATATAATACGGCGCCTCCAGAACCGAATTGTTACATGGACCTGAGGAAGACAACCAAGCCATGAACCAACGCGGTGGAAAACCCGAAAGAAGGAATCAACCTCCTTATCGCTTGTTGTCATGCACTATCAGTCATTAAAACAATGAGAGAATTATAATAACATCTCATCATCTCTCAAACACTCATCATTAACATATTACTCCCCTCTGTCCGATACCCTTTCCAAATCTCAATTTACTCCGCTTCCATCACCCATGTCCTAGCATCCACTGTCACATGCCTCAGCAGACACACTCGCCATACTGTTAACATGACAATGCCATGTCAAGAGGGGTTGAGAGCATAGCAGAAAGTTGCCATCAAAACCTCCTTTTCAAAAGGTTAGACATTTTGTTTTAAATTGGGGATTGATTGCTGTCGCATGCAAACGCAGATACATGAATAACAAAATGATTACATCAGTTTTACAGTAAATAAGAATTTATAAAAGCTTTGACCCAATCCAATATCAAACATCAAACAAATTAGGATAATTATACCTTGTACTTCACTATCTCATTAAAACACTATGTCTATTCCTATGTATAGTTTGGTGAGCTCAGTTATTGTATTTATTTCTATCTGATTCAACGATTCTAAAATTTCTACTTACTAGGATGCAACTAACACATCCGTCACTTTTTCCTCAGATGCTGTCACTATTTTCTGTGAAGGATTCCTCCAAAGAAATTATAGAAGTTGTCTCAGTGACACATGACTCGGTTACCAATGTGGGCATTGCTAATGCTCAATGAACACTGGCATGTATTTGAAGGATAAGATGACACCGTAGGAAAGAGTCGTCAGTAATGTATATAAAATTAAGAGATGAGGGTTCAGTGCATGGAAAGTCATGGACATGTCATCAACAATGATTACACCATCTCGCTTCTAATTTGCTTCCCAAGTGTTAAAGGCCCCAACCTCAAAATTTGGGAACCATCTAAATAGGAAATTCACTGTAAACATTCACATATAAACTATTATAAAATATACTCAGGTCAGACTATATTATTACACCAATTCTGAGGTCAGAAAAGATGGTCAACAGGAAAAATGAACATGCACAGAAACAAATGCACTCACCAGATCTCCCGTCTCAAGCGGTGACAATGCATCATTAGAAACCTCTTCATCTGAGGATTCATCCCCACTATGGTTCTCCTCTATTGTAGTCTCTTCTTCTGGAGAGGATTCACTAGTTGCAGCCTCTTCTATCATAGACACCTGTAAAATAGAATGCATTCATCACTGAGTGATTCTTTCTCTACATCAACCCAGAAGATTAAATGATTCTTTACCTTCCGGTGGCCGCGATTCTTTACCTTCCGTTGGTTTTTGGTGGGTTAGTCCCTTTTACCGTTAGGGGAATAGATAGGAGCTCCTTGCTATTCGTACATTTTATGACTACCCTTTGTGGAGTGTGGGAAATTTTTCTAGTAACAGTGTCTTGGGAAGTAGAGAAGGAAACGTGTTGGGAAGAATGTGTACCGCCTGCTGTTGGATACAGAAGAACTCGACGCCAGTTAATATATCTATCCCACATTCCAAGCGGTTGTGATTTCTATTGATTCTTCCTAACATTTTAATTAAACTACTATGAAACAACATGTTTTCTTTTGCATCCTTCATTAGGATAGCTACAGATAAACAACGATTTTCGTAAGGAATTGACAGTGCACACGCCATGGCCTACGCTGGAAATTGACATTCCATCCACATCAGTACAGTTTTTGAACTTTGACTTTGATTATAAGATACATTTCACTGCTAATATTATATACATGAATTATTTTTCTGGAAACATTTCTCTTACAATCGTAAATCCTTTGCTTGCTCCTCCATGTAGAAGGCCAGGTACGATCAATTCAAAGTTAATTTTGGACTACGAAGAAGAGGAGAAGGACGATCATGTCATTGACGATCATGGCTCTGAAGACAAAGCCGAATAAATACAGCGATATGATTTGGAAAGTGGAACAGAAGAAGAGCTTTCCGAAGGCGAGGATCTAGGTGCTGCAACCGCTATTCAGGATTTCTTCATTGGCAAAGGGGCAAAACTTGCGCCCTCTCAACTCATACGGCTAACCACAGATAATTGGTACACTGAATGTGCACTTGTTCAGTAATTACTCTCAAGACAGATAACATTTATTATATTCCTTAAGGATTTGGCAATGGGTCTTGTGAGGGAACATTTAGTGGCTAGATCAACTATGTTTACTCTGCCGGCAGATTTACATGCGTATCTGAAGTGTTACGGCTCACAAAAAGAAGAAAGTGTTCCTTTGAGTGGCATGAAACGTGGGAGATGTAAATTATGTAATTATAGCTCTACAACATGAAAATATGCCAAATGCAAAAGATATATTTGCAAAAAGCATTCAAAAGCATCTGTAACTTGCCTACCGTGCCATGACGACAATGGGTAACATGATTCTACGGAAAGCTAGCACAATAAGCATAACAGTATAAATAATTGGGACAAATGTATCATTTTTGCACATTGATTCCTTTAAAAATAAATGATAATGATGTTAAAGAATAAACAATGTTATTATTTAACCAAATACCTGGCGCCCGGTCCTGTGACGAAAAATAGTACGCCTGCCGGAAGGTTAATACAGAAGATGACTAATTAGGCGATGCAACACACCCACTCAGCCAGACGAATATGTCACGATTTCCAACCCCAGATATATTGTTGAAGACTTATGTCATCGAGTTGAAATTTTCAAGACATAAATAATAGACATTTGTAAAGAGAGACCTGTATCACACATATACCATTTCATCTGAGTAGTTAAATAAACCAATGGGAAATTGGTTAGATATCTTACTAATACATATATAACAATCTAGTGGCGTCTGTCTGTTACTCATTCACTCATAAACCTTTGATTCGATTGAAACAAAATTTGGCAGAATACTCAATGTATCTGGTTCACGCATAGGCTACAGAACAATGCCCTTGGGGCCCTAGAAGGCCCTCAAGTGGGCCCTTTCATTGCCAAAAATTGGCCCAGGAAGATAATTCTTGCATGGATGAAAACCACATAAAATATAACTAAACTGAATGTACAAAAATCATGGGGTTGTAATTCACGCTGGGGCCCCAGAGGGCCCAAGGTTCCAAATAAATGCTTTCTTAAAAGCCTCATAAATATTGAACGAGCGAACTGATTTAAGTGAAATTTTCACACATGGTTACTTTACTGATCTAGTATAGTTTTTTTTAAGGAAATTGGGACTATAAGGAAGGCCCCTGGGCCCCAAGGGCAGCGTCTGGTGACTTAAGTGTTTCAAAAACTCAAGTCTGAACATTTTGGTTCAAGGGCAGTGGTTTCTCTTTTTGCGTGGTTTAATTAGTTCTACTAAAGATAGAAGACAGTAGTTTTCGCCATTAGATGGATAATAGATTGCAGTTTCTTATTCTTTCATTCAATTTTCTTGTACGAATAAAATTTCCATAGAAATCGCATTTTTAATGCCAAAATCATGAATTTTACTTCTGTCAACAATAGGATATTTCCTTGGTAACCGTGGAATTAGCATTAGCTTTAGAAGGGAAATGGGACCATTACAACGGCGGCTGGGTTTTATATCTAGAGATAGGTATTACAGTGGAAATCTAGGCTGTACACAGAAATGTAGCTGATTACGATATTTTCAGGGATATATTTGCCTAAAATTGGCAAACTTTATTTTAAGTGGACCAATTTAAGTTAGACCCATCTGAAACAGGAGATTGCTACGATGTTTTATTAATAGGGAAAGGCTCCGAATGAAAATGGCCTGTAGTTTAGTTTCCATATGTTACTGCAAGAGATTGACAAAACTCGGCAAGCATAATATAATGCGGTTTACATCGGCTGAATTAAAAAATTAAACTAAATTTATAGTTGATTTTGCCTATAGTTGATTTTTCCTAGACAAAAAATACGCCTCATGAGTGACTTGAACCTACTACCTATACGCCCTCTGTCTTTCTTTCATCCCCCATTGAATTACAACAGGTACCTTTGCTAGTAATTAATAATGTATTAGATACTTTACAATATAATTCTGTCAGACTATATTATTCCGCCAATTCTGAGGTCCGACACGGACGAGATGGATCATGATGAAAAATGTGCTCTTTCAAATTCACTCACCAGATCTCCCGTCTCAAGCGGTGACGTTGCATCATTAGAAGCCGCGTCATCTGAGGATTCATCCGCACTAGGTTTCTCCTCTTTTGCAGTCTCTGCTTCTGAAGATGATTCACTGGTTGAAGCCTCTACTGTCACAGACACCTGGAAGATAAAATGAATTCATTCATCAGTACCCATTTCTTTCCTCACATCAACCCAGGAGATTGTATGATTTTTGAAAGAAAAGGTTTTGAACCACGTGTGCGAATTTCCACGGAGAAAAAATCATCCGCCTTGACCGGGATTTGTATTTGTATCTAAAATTTGTATTGAACCACCTTTAAGGCCACACAGTACACCTACTCAGCCAGTAAAATATGCCATGATTTCCGACTCGATATTTTTTGTTAAAGAGTTATGTTATCAAGTTGAAGTTTTCAAGATATAAATAACAGACCATTGTTTATAATATGACAAATTAATCAGATTAATAATTTAAACCACCAGGAAAGCTTTGACACATTACTGCTGAAGACATTGGCCACCACTCACAGGCTAGGGCAGCCTGTGATTCCCACCACTCTGCACATCACATATGTGGTGTTCGGCACTAATCCTCCAAGTAAACACCAGGAAGTCACCCGTTGGTCCGCTCCGTCTTCCCTTGCCCTCTTCCGCAATTAAGGCACAATCCGTTAAATGTTGGATCGCCCTATCAATAGAATTCCCAACTTCCCTGCCTGGATAACCGTGGGAGAAGTGTCGCTTGAGTCAGGAGGTGCTTCCAAGTCCTAGACAACAGGCAACGCCATCCTCCGATGCCCTGCCACTCCCCACTGATGTCCTGCCACTCTGCACTTCTAACCCATTGCTGCCCCCTGACTTTGGGGCACCACTATTCACTCCGCCTTCCAGATGGGCATTGTCCCCAGGCTCAGGGGTTGCACCATCACCCCCTCGACCGCCCCACCTGCATTCGTACCTGATCATGCCTGGGGCACCACCTTGGTGCTGTATAGGGTCTTGGAGGAATATCTTTAGCCCCTGACGCCCATGACACCCTCACAGTCTGCAATGAGTCACTACTAGCTGGTTACCTCCCTCCCAGCATGTGACTGTTTTCATCAGTGATTTTTTGTGACCATTTTTGTGATTTGGGCATGCAAGCCTGAGATACACAACACGAAGTGGAGGATAGGTAGCAGTTTGCAGTGTTTGGGCAGATGGGCATCTCGAGAATCCAACCGCCACCAAAAGCAATAAAGAAAAGATAAACTGAGCAGCCAGGCACATATCGGATGGCAGCAGAGATGAAAATAGGACACGTAACGACAAACAAACTGTGGGAGCAAGACCACTGCAAGCTTCCCTCACTAAACATGAACATTCCTTTATTCCTTTCTTTTCAGAATTCTTTCAAACTTTCCGTCACAATGAAGATGGCTGAACATTATGAGAGATATCACATCTAATTTGAAGCTTTACTGGATGAATGGCAGGCTGCCTGGCTGATGGTTGATTTGCATAATTTGGCCGATTTTTCCTCTGTACGTTGGTGTACTCTGACACTCAAATATCAGAATGTAATTGAAATCTCACAGTTTGGATTATAATAATATTTTATAAATTAAACTAATGACAAGAATAGCAATGGGCAAATGATGAAAATATGAAATAATGGGCATGAGACTCCAAAATGATCGTCTGTATTCACATGGTATGACTGAAGTTGAAACTCTTCATGAAGCAGAAGTTGTTATAGATGGAATCAAACAATCCTGTACGCAATTGCCTCATCCAAGGGGAAAATAACGTTCTCAAAATCAACAGTTAACACCTGACACCTCGCTGCCCTTGGACAACAAACTGCAAAACCAGCTACCTTAAAAGCTAGTAGTAGTATTTGGGTGATTAGGGTGCTTCGACGACTGAGGTCATTCGCACCCTTAAGAGCTATCCATGTGTTTTGCAACATACATTTTCATGGATATCATCGATGCCTCCTGAACCATGTTGAATGCCATCATACACTTTTCATAGTGCCACCATTCATTCTTTTGGCTTTCAAAAGTAGTGTTTATGGAGTGAGACACTTCACTCAATCACATCTTATATACACTGAATCTGAGGACAACAAATCTACAACTATTCCCCACCAAACGTGATCAATGCACTGTTCACTTACAATCATCCATAGAGGTACACTTGTTAGAAATAAATTTGGATTCTTTGGAAAACTTATCATTTCCAGTCAATGAAATCCAATTTTCCTCAGTGAAAACCTCTTAAATGATGCATAGACAGTGACGGCATTGCACTGGATTCTAAGCAAACAAAAGAGAGTCCCAAATGTAATGCCTTTACTAAGTTCATAATGGATCACAGAAATATCACGCCAACACTTCGCATTTGTTCTGTTTCATGTACTATAGTCTTGATTTCATTTATGATTCATTCAATTGATAACTGCTACATTATTTTGTAAGACAAGTTTCTTCAGAGTATCAACAGGCGATATCAGCAATTCAGAAGCAAAGCTGTGAACCAGCTAATGAGAAGTTTCTCCTCTTGTGGGTCATTTAGTTCTATCCACTTCCACAACTAGCACTCGTTAAAATACCTCGTTGATCATGATACCGCCCTTGAAACAAAAAGATGTAGAAATGCAACTTGCACCACTACCACAATGAGCCACTACCAGCTGGCCACCTCCCTCCCAGCTAGTGACAGTTTTGACAAGTGATTTTTGTGACCATTTTTGTGATCTTGGTGTGCAAGTCTGAGATAGGCAACATAAATACAAGGCTACAGAGAAGTTCACAGTGTTAAGGGCAGATGGGTGGCACGAGAATCTAACCACCACCAAAAGCAATGGAGAAAGAAATACCTGAGCAGCCTAGAACGTGCCAGCCGGCAGTAAGAAAAAAAGTACACGTGACAACAGCCAATCCCGTTGTGAAGGCAAGACCACTTATAGCTACGCTTACTAGACACAAAAATTCCTGACATTTCCCTCACAACCAACCTATTTTACCTGACATTTCCCTGATATCAATTGAAATATAAACACCATGTTACAACATTCCTGGTATCTTTGCATGAATCCATTAATGAAGATGGAGAGGGCATTGCATCATCAAACTAAAGCCTGACAACTAAAATAATGACCATATTGCTTAATCCCGACCTCTACTCACTCTTCTATGGATAGTATGAAAGATTGGATGGATAAACAAATGTGAAGCCACAATATCAGCAATCATGTGAAATTTAAGGTAACTTTCGAAACATATTTCATTTACTTAGTGCAATGGATTCTAATTGACTTCACTATAGTTTTCTCTGAGAATGTGGATAATTATTAATTTAAACAAATAAACAATAAATGCATGGAGAATGCATATTTAATAAGTACGTGGATGCCCATTTCTAATAAGGTATCAAATGAAAACAGTGACATCCAAAATTAGTGCATTGGCCCACAAGTGATATAAGAAAATGAGGATTATCAAAGATAATAGACTGGCTTCAGCTTATAGCATTAGCCAGCATAGCAAATGCCTACCCAATGTATACCTCAATGTTTACATATAATCCACCGACAGCCAAACATTGCACTACAAAGTATATATCATCAAAGAGGCAATCCTCTGTTAGTTCACTCTTCTGTTCTCATAACACAGTGCAGTATGATTCTGCTTATCTAAACCACAAAACAGATTTCTCGTGTCCACTCACCTTCCCTCTACGGCCCTCGTCCCTTTGCGTACTTGAGACGATGACCTCCTCGGGAGGATACTCATCCGTACGAGCGACTGGAGTCTCCTCTTTCACTTTCACCACTCCTTCCACTTGACCGTTGGGCTTCCTTCTGGTCTGACTGCTAGGTATTGTCGGTATAGTCTCCCTCATGCTCAACTGAAACATAAAAGGAGTCATTAGAGCAGGAATCATTATTTAAATCTGTCACATGTCCCATCTAAACTACAAATGTAATTTTAAGGAGGGTTTACTTAAAGGCAGGAAAAGGCCATTTGCTAAAAAAGTAAAATCCACTGCTTTTGACTAATCTTCGATTTTTAAATAAAACATTAACAAATTTTTTACTATAGCCAGTATCATACAAATTTCTTTCCCCACGAGAGAACAAAGAGACTTTGCTTCTTTGATTTTTGATTTTATGTTTTTCTCATGAAGAGCATTGAAACTGCTTCTGGGAAACTCCAAATATGAATTGAAATTACTCCCAAACCAATCATTCTATAGTCAGAATGCTTTTAAACCAAATTCCTTCAACTCAAGCACAAAATTCAGACATCATTCAACTATTGTTCCCCTCTCTTTTCCCTACACTTTATCAACCCCCTCCAGTCCCCTTGTTCGACATCCCTTCTCGCATCCCATCCTGAAAAGACAAACTTCTGATTCAAAATTAAAAATGAAAACCTTTTTTCGAGAGGTAGGGACTCTTATCAAAATAATTCCCCTCGGTAGTTTTCAAATATCAACTCACAAACTTTTCACAGTTTGACTTTGCGTTATTTACATTGCATCTAGAAGATAAAACAACTTTGTCCACTGGGGTTCCATAGCACGTTTACTGCTCTCATTTCTTGAATAGATCACTCTAGGAAGACTAGATTAAGGCAGGGTTAATTAACTCATAAATTTACCCTGCTCAAGTATTGGCCCATTCTTGGAATGTTTTACCACTGCTAACTCTAGAACAACATCAAACGACTTCATTATTCAATGGACATACTCCCTAAACTCAATTGAACTGCTATAATCTGGATAATTATGAGTAAAAATTAAGTAGCAGCAAACTTGTGATTATAAGGCTGTCAGCTTAGATAATTGCCTAAATTACTGTCATGATCTTAAAAACAGGGACACGGCAAAGGAGACTTCACGACCTTCGAGACCTCAAATCATAAGAAAACATCTCTATTCAATCTAAAAGGGAAATGCCTACATATAGAATAGGATAAAATTTCAAACTGATGTAATCATTGGTTTTATTTAGAAGAGTCTAGATGTCTCATTCCTAATATCTATCCAATAGCACAAGTTTTCTTGTAGCATTACATGGTTTTTAATGGTGTTACAATGTTTCGATTTTATTTCATAAGAAACTCTTTGCAATCGACCGAACACAAAATCTTCATACTGCATTCCTACAGTTAAAAATGACTCGATGTTATGTAATTCACTCTTTCAACATCCTAAACTCAGCTTGCAAAATTAGTGACTTCAGCATCCACTCTCGTTATGCTAAATTGATGCAATCAGCTATTTTACTGTCGACATTCTGCACAAAAGTAGGCCTGCACTACCATCCTGCCTTGAGGGAAGGCTGAACTTCACTAAACGTGATCGTCACTTGTTTGCCATTTTAGACGTGAACTTCACGTCTAAAATGGGCAACGGATTCTTCCTCCGCTGGGAGTGGGCAAAGAGGAGTGGTGTAATTGTTTAGCAGTTACTATTCAGTTGGGTTATTTTGGTCTTCTGTTTGATTGTTTGTAAACCAGAAATAGGGGTGGTTCCACTAATCTGGATAATATCTAGATGTCTCATTCATAACAATTAGAAGACATGGAGAGGATATGCTCATCCAAGGAAATAGAATATTACTTTCTCTGAAACCATGATGCCCATCTATAGCTGCCATCGTCCTGCGTATTACAGCAATAAATAGCATGACAAATATGACTCTTGCTTTGACCTTAGAGTGAGGGTCATCCCAAGGAAATACAGTGGAGTCCACTTAAAATGAACCCGCTTACAACAAAGTCCCGCATTTAACAAAGTGAAAGCCGATCCCTGTCAAAAAAGGCCCTTTCGCCATGAAAAAAATCCCACTTTTAACAAATGCATACTGAAATGAGTCCCGCTTAGCAGCCTTGAAGCGGATGATTTAAATAAGATGCGTGGTTCATATAATCGTAAATGATAGTCCTTATGGAAATTGATACCCTTCAGGAAACATACTCTTTCCTTTCACGAAAATTTCATCATGTAAATAGGTGGATTTCGTGAATGTATGAATACGAGACAACAGAATAATCCCTCCTCCCTTTCCAATATTTACTGAGCAAAAGATAGTTGAATTAGTATGTTCATTTAAGCGTCTCAGGTAAAACGTTCTTTAGAAGTTGGCGAAGGTGACAGACTCTGAAATAGACGAAAAAAGAAGTATTTTCGACTGATTCGGATGGTAGCCTTTTTCCTAAATGCTTCCGCCTAGACACTTCCTTTCTTCTTCTTGAGCGAGGTTATAAAACAATAGCCACGTTATTACAGCAGTTTACATGGTTCAAAGTTCAATTTTAAGTTCACAAGAACAGGCCCACATATAACAAAGTTCGGATATAACAAAGTAAACTGCTGGCCCCCTCTATTTCGTTATAAACTGTGTATCAATATTATGTTAGCAAAGAAAGTGTAATCAGACAAAAGACACTGATTTGAAAAATCGTGTCCCAGTGGTTGCTCTGGGGACTGCTAGGCCATTTTGATGAAGATAACAAACACTCACCACTAAGCCCCTGTTGGTGATCCTTGTGAGGAATGTAATCTTTGTGTGGATGCACATCGTCTTGAATTGTTTGAACTCCTTTACTTTTTCAACGCATTTCTTGCAAATGGTCCATGGCAGTCCGTCTTCCTTGGACACCTTTGGAGAAGACAAGAGCAGAGAAGTATCAGAAATCATAGTTGTATTTTTTTCCAGGTGGTTAGTATAAAAGGGTTATATCTGAAAGACGTTAATAGATATACATTTTATACAATTACAGCCACATTCATAGCACAATGTAATTTTCTTGGGTTTTATTTTCAGCTCATGGCAATTTCTTCATCTTGCAAAAGTTTTGGATTGCATTGGTGAAGTTCTCAGGAGAGACTCAGTTTGGATGGGATGTCAGCTTTATTTCATCCATTCTTTAATAATCGGTTAGCACACGTCAGAGAAAACTGTTACTATCAAATCTCAAATTTAACTATCAATCATGGTTAAGGAAACTAAAAAAATTGACTATTCAACACTCAAGCCATTACATTGCATTAAATAATACAGCGAGTAATATAAATATTAATATTATCGGCGATATTAATATCAGCGATATTAAATAATAGGGTTTATTCTTCAACTTCAGACACTTTATATTTATCACCGACATGCATAAATTATCATAAATTAACTGGGACGTTTTTGGCTAAATTAATACTATTTCTGCTGCCTATTCATTGCTAAATTACAGTACGTATTCTTTGATGGCAATATTAACAGTTTAATTTACCCTGTATATATTTTAAACACTACACAGGAGTGTACTGTTTTCTTCTCTAATTGCCTGGCATTCAACCTCCTATAATATCACACGGCTAATAAATTGCTATAAATTTCATTTAATCACAACTCAATCCCTAAAATGTAATGGACGGCTCATACTCATTTGAAGTCAGTGAAATCAGATCTCACAATGCACATTAAATTCACTACGAAATAATTCATCCGACGAGACAGACCAATGCTCAAAACAAACAGGAAGGCGTAACACCTAAATTTTTAACTAAGCGCTGGCTTCGGTGAAACTGACTTAATACGAGAAATTAACTAGTATGGTAGGGTAATGCAGAGTTACCAGTTTCAAACGACATATGACGGCTATACGTCACGAAATTCCTCGGATCCTCTTTGCATGGAATTGACCCAATGCATTTGGAAAGTTAAGTTGCCCTATAAAACAAAGCTAAGCACCTCCTTCATCCACTGCCATCCTTCCTCTACACATTTTACAGACCTTCTAACATCATTTGGCTCGTACAAGTTAGGAGCGACACATAAATGATTATACGCGTAACATTTGCCATGAAACATCCGAGGTTTTTAGTTAATGGGCAAAATTACATCATTTCTACACTTGACCGACAGATACATGACACACGAAACTATCGTACAGACTTACCTCCACCTGAAGGAGTTCCTTGATTACTTCCCACAGTCGAAAACCATGATATCCACACGGATCGAAAATACAGATCAAATCTTCTTCTTTCGCAAGGCACAGTCGACAAAGGGGTGCCTCTTCATCGTCCGAGAAATCGCCAACACTCCTGAGCATGATGGCTATGTTTACCGCAGATTATAATACACAGGAATGTTTACAATGGATCCAACACAAATGCGCCGTTTCACATTCTCGATATAATACCCCAATTCGCAGTAGAGGTGTAATTGATGTCTTCAGTTGTCTGGAAACAAAGTTTCGAAGGGAAATGTGTGGAACACTGGATCCTGCCTTGTCATTCAGCATAAATAAGAATTAGAAAGAACCTTTTAAGCATGTCAAGAAGCGACGTAACAAGGCGAAATGGGTGGTACCCGAATACAACAACTATACCATGATTAACATGATCCTCACGAAATTATTTACCTCGTATGCCACAATAGTTACAATTTTTCTTCCTAGCTCATCTATTCACGAACGTCTTATACTCCTTCGGTTAGTTTATTCGACCACGCGACCATGAACATAAACGACGCCAACAAGAATACTTCGATGAATTAACGATAGTGTTTTTACCGAATTGAAGCGGAGACAAGCAAGAGCCAGATGGCAGCACTTTTTATAAGCAAAATAGGAGCGGTAAAAATTTCAGCATCATTAGGAGATGTGAAAAAACCGAGGATTTCCGAGCTCTTCCTTTCACACGAAGAAATTAATCAGAGTCAAATTTGTTTCGTTTTGGGAAACGATAATATTCTTAAGTAACTGTTAACCAGCCACGGCCATCTAAAGAACAAATACCTTATCCTGAGTTATTTCACGGCCCTTACGTGTCGTAAGTAGTTCGAGGACCAACTGATAGGAGGCGCTATTGTCGCTATCAGCCAGCGTTCTCCCGGGATTTTTGAATCGGTTCATGGTTTTAATCGTTATAATTGTTATTCCAATGACGCTGAGGTCAAGAAAGGAAAAACTTTTGAAATTTTATCCACAACCTTTAAGGATATATCAATTAACTTGATAGTTACGGATAATTGAGGACAATTAGTTGGCTGAAAAGCAAGGACTTAAACAGTCCTATTAACGAACACCTGGCTATTACACATGAGGAGTACACATTTTACCTGATATTTTTCAATAGGCTGCAAAGTAAATTTATATCATAGAAAAGCCATAGTATACAATAAAGGAAAAAATCTTGTGAATTAGTCCATGTTTCTCTGAAACCAAGCTAAATTTTACATTAATAATACAAATGATTTCCATCAGAAGAGCATGAGAAAATAATTTTTCCTTAATTTAACTGTCCGAAATAGGAAGCAATATGAAAACAATTCCTTTGCATGTAATTAATTAACACAAAGTTCTGGTAAATACAACAATACATAATAAACAAGAATAAAACAAAAATAAAAAATACAACAATGTGGCAATAAGGAAATAAGAGGACATCATTAGGTTTTAAATGCCATTCATTTACTACTGAAAAATCAATCCAACACAGGTTAGATAGATCACACACATCTGAGATCTATTACTGCCAACATATTTTATAACAATACAGTTCCACATTTACTTCATATTCAAATGTCACATGTACAGGGTGTCCAGCAGCTGAGCATTTGAAATTTCCTTGAGACTTCCAGGTTTTCCAGACATAATTTTTATTTTTCCTGAGAAAATAATGATTTTTTTTCCTTAATTATAAAAGAATGTTCGGTATGTTTCTTGGGTGATTAAACGTAAGGATTATTTTTCAACTTGCATATTTAGAGGAAAATGAACACAACACTAAAATAGTTTGAGAGAAAATTACATCACCACCCTTAGATTTAAACATTACCATGCATGTGCTCAGGAACAAGATTATATTACAGCCAGACTTTGCTATGAACAGCATTGATATAAAATGATCAACAACTTAAAAAACTTAAGGAATTAACTTTTTTCCTAATTTTGCTAAATGTGGAAATACAAGAGAAATTTGACTTTGCAACTTGCCGATAAAGGACCATCTTTACGCCACTGATTAACATACTATGACCAATAAGAAAACAATGTACCTATATAGAAAACATTTTACCTACTTTTGGTGATTACAGGAATGCAAAATGCGACAACGCAACGGAAATTTGACTAGCCGTAATGGCACATTGCTTCTGTTGCTGTCATATACATTGACACCACAGAAAATTCCAAAGTCAATTCGATATTTCCCTGAGATTTCCAGTGAAAATAAAATTCCCTGAGATCTCCCGTATTCTCGGTTTTCCAGAGTGCTGGACACCCTGATGTACTATTGTTAAACATTTTAACAGAATTAGCAAAAAAGTTTAAATTTTATGGCAGCAAAATAAATACCTGTGACAAATGAAATACATGAATCAACAGAAGTTTAGTTTCACATACTTTCCCTCGATTATTCCATGACTGGAAAGACAAGTAAAATTCTGTTCAATTGATTACAGAAAAGTTCAACTCTGAAATATTACCTCTGTTGCAAAATAAATGCAACTCCTTTATAAATGAAAAATTAAGCTAACATACTGGTATTCTATATATCTATAATTGCCAACATATTTTAATGCATTATGGTTTCACAATTACTTCAAATTGAAATTTCATATGTATTACTTCTAATTGTTTCAACACAATTAGTACAGAATTTTAAAGTACTAGAGCAGCAAAATAGATATTCCTTTCCAGACGAAAACACTGAAGAGAGACTCACAACACATAAAAACAAGAAAGCAAGATTCAGGTAGTGGAATACTAGATTAGATAGTAACTAACTCTCACTGGCTCATATGGCATATAAAACAAAGACAATTAAACACATTCAATATTTAAAAGATAAAATCTTCTTGCTCTCCACAATACAAAATTTTCTTATGCACATGTCAGACCTATAGTTTTTGAAATCATTTTTCATCTCAGCCATGTGATTCTCACAGCTTAAGCAGCTCACATCCACCGCCTGTTCAATAATAGGATGGAGTATACTTGACAGGTTTTTTTTATGCCCTTCCTTCTCCAGTACTGGTCTCACCAAATTTAAGACTAATTTAACAACAAAAATTAAATTTTCTGAAGGGCAAACTTTACCTGATCCCAACCCTCAACAAGAAAGGAAAAGTATACATCTGCCATTTCAGAAACTTCCCCAAAAAGAAGATGCTGGAACATTCTTCACAGGAACATTTCTTTATAAACCAATTTACAAAATGGGCAGAGACTTTTCGAACAGAAAGAACTCTCCAATGTTAACGTTATTAATAATTATGATGTTCGTTAGCTAAAAATAATGCTGCCAATGAAATTATGGCTACCTTAGAGTACTTTCCATCGGACCATAATTCTTTCATTTAATTTCTTTCATCATTATTTCATTTCTTTTCCTTCCACAGTAAGGAAGATAGATTTTGTAGGTTCAATGAAGTAAACAAGGCAAGGTACATTTACAATGTACGAAATTATTCACACAACTATTAGATCTTACTACAACACACATAAACAACTATCTTTTATCAGTATATTCCCATTTGAAAAGCCTTTAAATATAACGAATTCGTCAATTTTTCCGCAAAAAATAATGAATATCACCCAAATATACGTAGTAATGATAAAATAGTATCCATTTGAGAGTTTCTATTTCACTTCTATTTTCCATACAAGCCCATATTATCACACCCCGAGTTTGAACTTATAACCTAGCAAGCATAACAAGTCTCCTTTTTCGTTGACTTGGTATCTTTCCTCGATAGCTAGTGAACAAGCGCATGGTGATGACGCGTCCATGACATCATAGCTTTCGATGCGTAATAGGTTTCAAGGCAAGATTGCTTGATTTGCCAAGTTCTAAAACGGCCTTTTTACCTCATATTTGATTTGGCCAGGTCAATATGGATAATACAATGTTATTGCGATAAAAAGTTTTTATCATAGGATGACAAAAGAGGAACTTTGTTAACCTCAACTTCCTGATATTCAAACAATATCTACAGTCTCGCTGACTTAAAACGCATCCTAATTTAGAATGCATGTATATATAGTTACCATGTCGTTAACATATTTGTTTTTGATTAGTTTTCACAGTGATCATCATTTCATTCTCATTAAGCAAGCAATTCATTCATAAAAAGTACGTACACATTGAAGAGCAGCAGTAGACCTCACATCAGAAGGTGAACGAGGCAGAGGTTCATCAATTCCCAACCGAGGCACTCTGAGTCTGGACACATCCATTGATTCATCAGCTATTCCACTGGTCAAATGCACATATTCTCCAGTTGTTTCCTCCTCCTTCAGAGAATTCTTAAAGTGATATCTCACATTAATAAACTCTCATTCTTTTACTCTGCTCCAAACATTTCAGTAATTTCATTAAAGATTTGAGGTTTAACCCTTTATATTGAGTAGAAACATTTATAATGTGCACTGTTACTCTGGTTTTTATATGCGATGATAAGTACAATCATTTCCAAGCTTCTTAATTAAAGTAAGTAGGTACATCTGAATTTTTAAGAACAGAATCTCAAATGCAGAAATCTTATCGCTGCAACTTCTGGATTTGGGTTTTCTATAGTTTTTGGGCCTCCCACACAAATAACACAACACACAACATGAAGAAGTATCTGATTTTACCATAAATTCGAAATACCAACTAACACAACATTGTAGTGTAGAAAGTAGACTTTCAGAAGAAATTACAGTAAATGCTTTCCAATCATATCCCAGGATTTATCTAGTTCAATATGGATAATGCAGTCTTCTTGCGATAAAACGTTTTTATCATAGGATGACAAAATGGGAATTTTGTTTACCTCAACTTCCTGATATTCAAAACAGTATGTACAGTCCCACTGACTTAAAACTCATCCTAATTTAGAATACATGTATATATAGTTTTCATGTCGTTAACATATTTGTTTGTGATTAGTTTTCACAGTGATCATCATTTCATTCTCGTTAATCAAGCAATTCATTCATTAAAAATATGTACACATTGAAGATCAGCATTAGAACTCACATCACAAGGTGAACGAGGCAGAGGTTCAACAATTCCCAACCGAGGCACTCTGGGTCTGGACACATCCATTGATTCATCAGCAATTCCACTGGTCAAACGCACATTGTCTCCAGTTGTTTCCTTCTCCTTCCGTGGATCCTAAAAGTGATATCTCACATTAATAAACTCTCATTCTTTTAATCTGCTCCAAACATTTCAGTAATTTCACTAAAGATTTGAGGTTTCACCCTTCATTGAGCAGAAAAATGTATAATGTGCACTTTTACTCTGGTTTTTATATGCGATGATAAATACAATAATTTCCAAGCTTCTTAAATAAAGTAAGGTCCTCTTATTTGTAAATTTGTAAAGAACAGAATCTCAAATGGAGAAATCGTATTGCTGCAATAATTTGGGATTTGGGGTTTCTATAGTTTTTGGGCCTCCCACAGAAATGACACAACACACAATATGAAGAAGTATGTGATTTTACCATAAATTAGAAATACCATCAAACACATATTCCGTACACAAATAATGTAGGTTAACTTCAGTGTATGTACGGTATCAAGGGTCCACAAGAGCAGGCTTAGGCGCTTACAGTTTAAAGTAGATATAAAAGTGATTACCTTGTACAGAGCATTGTCATCCATGTACCCAAGGCATTCATTTTCACAAGAGACACCTTCTCCTTCAATTATGATATCCTCTTTTTCCTCATTTGTTGACTTCCCTTCTGTCATGTCTGCCTCCTCTATATTGATAGGTACCTGACATTTCATAAGAAGAGAGTGACTAATCATAAAATATTTGTGTCCATCTGAGTCAATATGTATCTATATTATCATAAATAAATACTTAAAAATGAATCCACCAATGCTACCCAAGCAAATAGACGAGGGGTACGACCATATTAGTGATACAAATGGCTTGATGCATCCAACTCAGGGTAATATTGCCCCCATAAAATCATCTTATTTTATTACCGGATATCTTTAACCAGGTTATGCAAACTTAAAAAAAAGATGATTCCAACTGAACTTATACTTAAATATATACAGTGTTCATCTAAATGCCTCACAGAAACTCAAATCTGATGGTGATATAATTCAGTTTCAATGAATTTATATGTTATACAGTCCAAATAATACCCTATTATTGGAATACAAGTTACCATGAATGACAAATTCATCAAGATATACTCACAATATATAGATAATACAAATACCCTTTTTTTACATTACATCCAACATACATACATACATACCAATCATGCCATTCCCTTCCTGGGTAGGCACAGTCAGAATTTCACTCACAAGCACACGTTTGTACATCTAAATATTCTTTAATAATGCCCTTCATACTGACCTATCCTAGCAAACCATTTTCGCCTCATTTACCCCCATACACTGCATCACACATGCTCTCCTATTTTTAAGACTCCTAATATTCCTCCTCCTAAGAATTTCCTCAGCCTACATCCACCTATCGCACCATTCATTTCACTCTTATATGTATGTTTCTTTATTCGACTCTCAGCCATTCTCTCAACATGGCCAAATCAACGAAGCATACAACTTTCATATACGTCCATTACTGGAGCATCCTTCCCACATTCAATTATTACCCATTCATTCCTGATTCTATCCATCCTACCTTTGCTCCAAACACTCCTAAGATAACTCGTACCCACGACGTTTAGTCTACTTCTATGTCTTTCATGACATTCCCATGTTTTAGTACCACACAACAAAGTGGGAAGCAGCACCCTTTTGTACATGGCGTCTTTTGCTTCCCTAGACAGGCACTCGTTCCTTGATATGCTCCACATGCTACCTACCACTTTCCTTCCAGCATTGGCATGTCTCTTTATCTACTTATTTATCCCTCCATCCTTTGTAATCATCTTTCCTACCTGCACAAAATAATCCACTTTTACATTTACTTCACCATTCGTCATCATCATACAGTTTTCTTCCAATTCTTATTTAAAAAACTACTACTTTGGTCTTGCATGCATTTACCATCAATTCCATTATCTCTCCTGATTCACAAAACTCACCTTGCTGCTTCCATAATCCAATATTCCTTCAAAACCTTCCACATCTTCTTCCTATTTACTCTGTCAATTATCTTCTCTAAGAGAACAAATGCACAATTCACTTTCTTTATAATGCCCATACATTTCTCTATCACTTGCAGAATGGTGAAAAGCTGGTGACTACATCATCTTACAGGCATAAACCCACTTTGCCCACCCTATAGTCTGTCAAAAGTAATATTCCTCAATCTTTCCACTAATATTAATCTGAAGACTCTTTCTTCTGAAGACTCAAAGAGATTCTTTCATTCTCTGTCTATAAATCTCACATGCCCTAGTATGCTCTTCCTCAGATTGAGCAGTAATCATATTCATGTATGCCTCTCTCTCTACCCTGACTGCAATTTTTACCTCTACATTCCAACAAGCATTACCTTTTAGTTTTTCCTACCACTCTTTTTCCACATACACTTTTAGCATTTTCTATAATCATTCCTTTTAAACTCTCCCACACATCATTCACTGTCTAGTTTCTGATATACCCTCTCTCTCTCTGATACATTCTCTCTGCTTAAAGGATAGGGCAGCCTTAAGCATGTAACCATTCTGTATAATTTCCTCACTGTTAAGCAACCTCTCCACTTTTACTCTAAACTGCTTATGTGAAACATTCTTTCTATGCGGCTACTTTCTGCTCAGATTCACTTTGGAGAGGACCAAATAGTACCAATACCCAATGTGAATTTGTTGCGATTTAGTTGATTTGGGCCTGAGTGAAAAACTGGGTTGCAAAAAAGAATAAAACTCTAAAAATTCAGGATGACTTAAGCAATGTATTTAAGCTTTGGAACGAATGCCAGTATCGACATGGAATAATGCTGTGGAATATATGAGAACATTAAAGGAGTATTATTGGATCAAGGACCGGTTGGTGGAGGAATCCACGGAACATATTGTCTTAAACATTGGAGAACAAAGCAGATTTACCTACAGCAGAACTTAAAATTATTAATTTTAGATTTATAATATTTAACGGTAAGAAACACTTTTATTCATTTTATGTGCCTAGGCCAAGATGAATGCAAATCAAGATCAAGGTTCGCTATAATTTTTCTTCTGCACATATAAATATTAAGGCTCACATGTTTTGATATTGTCAGTTTTACTGAGCAAAGTAACATTTCCTGTTGTGCATACTAGTGTTGTATTTCATTTGAAGACTTAAACACATTACGTTTTGGTTCGGTAGCCAGCTAATGAATGGTAAAACTTATCATGAAATGAGAAAAATCTGAGAAAAAACTTGTTCTTGGATAATGGTTTCACTGTTCATGTAATGAGTGAACGCTAGTATCATAAATCACAAGGAGTTGGTTCTTTCCATTACATTTCTTTGCACTGTAATATGACAGGAGGAGTTGATGGGCTCTGTCGCCTTTCCACCACCAAATGGCCTTTCCTCTGTGGGACTGGTAGACGTGCAGCGCTGTACAGTTTGCCATTACGGCTGCATTTGGAAGTATGAACATTAACAAACAATAACATTTTTACAGATAGTGGATCACAGAAAAATTACAAACTAATTCACAAGTTTTTCCTTGGCTTTAATTTTTTTAAATATTCTGTGCAAATTATAAGAATTGATAATGTTTTAACATTTTTGTTCATTAACAATAAATATGCATTATAAAGGTTTGTGCCTGCCATTTTTTGTATCTCTATCAACTCTCATATTTGGTGAAAATTTAATGCTGTAGATATCATAGTTTCTTCTAGGCTGAATTGCAAGGTTTATGAAGTTGACAAAACTGCTAAATTTATTGTGTGTGGTGTGGATTTTTGCATTAATATATCTCCATTTCTGGTCACATCATATAATGAAAAATATTGCTGTAGTTGGAATAATACAATTTCCTGTAAGTGGTGTTTAAAGTATCGTACTAGTTTTTACAAGGGCCAAGATAAAAATTCTCAAAATAAAGCGGCACATCATTTTGATGTTCATGGCGAACGAGGGCATAGTCCAATTTTTGAAGTTAAATATCTGTTGTTTATGCACTGCCAAAAACCAAACTTTTTTGTGAGGTAAGACAAAGGACATATTAGTCAAACTAGAAATATAATTCAAATTTAAAAATGAAATTATTTTTGTTGTTAAAATTAAAACTGTTAAACTTTGAACCATTTCATCTAACTTTTGTTTATTAACCAAAATGATCACATGCTGTTACTGTACATTCTTTTGCAAACTATGTAATACATCAACTGTTTCTCAAGCTTTCTTTGTTCAGGAGATACAGAGTGATCTAAGCAAAAAATGGTCGTAACTTTGATCATCTCTAGATATGCCAATTTTTTTTTCAAACACACTTCTACACTTATTCATAAAATGCTCGAAAAACTTCCACAAAAATTGTAGTTTGCATCGCAGACACTAAGGGTCAACTCTATTTTAATCTGATGTATAATGACCCATATGAAGTTGGCAATGAGTTACCTTTATCTTCTGTGTCATCAAAAACAACATTTGTAAGTTAAGTTAATGAATGTAATTCTATAACTTGTTGGATGATTGTTTTACAATAGATATTTCATCTATGGTGAGACAGTCTGGTAGCATAAAAAAAATAAATGGGCCAAAATCTCTCATCTCCATTCTGTGAGTGCTATAAAATTATATTCACAAAGCTCTTAATAATAACCTTGACCATAAAAAGTTAACAATGGTTACAACGTGGATCTGATTAAAATGTTTGATTTACTATGCTCACTCATTGCATTGTTTTACCACAGAGGAACGCTAATTTAAGTTGCTCCAGCTAATAAGTGGAATACGATGCTCATGACTTAATTGAATCTCTATTACACGATGTGATATCATCCTATCTTTACGCCAATTGACAAATATCCAGCTAAGTCGCTAGTACCCTAATGAACTCTTTTTGTACATGAATTGATCTACCAACCTATCTCACATAACCTTACAGGTGAGGTGTCGTGGATTCCTACGTGCCCAATAAGGGTTTTACTGTCTCATTCTGGCTGGGTATGAAAAATTAATCTTAACCCTTTATCCTACATTCTATTCCGCAGTACCCAAGTTGATGGTACGTACTCACTTATGTAAAATCAACACACATTGATTTTGCCAACCAATTTTAAGGCTCATACATCATTTTTCATGACCTATCAGGTATTGCAGGTCTGTTTAAACCCTGAGATCTTCTACATCTGGCAGTGCTGTAAAGTTGAACTGTCTTCTTTTGGAAAAATCTCCATTTTCTCTGTAAGAAAACAAATTTTTGGGCTTATTGATTTTTCCCGGGACTTCTCCCAATTTCTCATGCCTGACGAAACTGAGACAGTTCTAAGATCAGCTGTAGATAGAATGTAAATGAAGGAAATTTATCTCTTTTATTGTTCAGGCTCTTAGTGACCGTGGTGTAGACAACAGGTCTCCTCAAAGGCTAGACCTAGAAGATGATGAGGAGAATGATGAAGAAAATTTCGTTTCAATCTGGAAAGTGACTTAGAAAATGAAGAGGATGGTCGCCAACAGGTAAATACATTTGAGGTATAAGTAAATTTATTTCTCTAGCTATGCTAATGTATTTACATAGATATAGCATATAAAAGTTGTAATTATGAGTTGAATATACCAGTAGCTAATATGTTTGCTGAATTGCAGGGTTTTTCAACATTGTTAATCTTTCCCTGGGCATGTGAAATTCTTTCACACGTTTTGGTGTGCTGGCCACATTGGTGGCACAAATTAAGTGTTGTTTCTTACCTAAAATTTTCAATCTTATTGTAAAAAATATTGTAAGCGATATATTTTGACTAATATGTATTGTTTATTTAAGTTTTTTATCACTTTCGAACGTACTTATTATAATCAGTGGAACCAAATGCAAAGTAATTGAAAAATTGAGAAATACTTTATGCATCAAGTATCCATGATGGCAAAGTTAACGTTAAACAAATCTAAACGTAAAAATTCACTTAATAGAAGACAAAACTGATGTAAATGAAATAACAGAAACTTTTTATTTCAAAATCCTTCCATTTTGTATATGTTAAAAGTGAGAAATTTTTTAAAAGAGATAAAAACTGAACAGATTCACCACATAAATAAATACCTCATATCAACACACATAAAATGCGTGTCTATGGATCACAAAATACATAAAGAAAAAAATGATAATGAGATATTAAATGTTTTTGATTTTAAGTTGAAAAAGTTGTTTAGTTTCTTATATAATTGCCTGAGCATTTTATGAAGTGTGCAGTGTTTTTAATTACCAATATATGGGCTCACCATTCTTAACTTTTCAACATTGTTCAACTTTATTGCACTATTATAATTACAAATACTTTTTGATGGTGTAAAATTATTCTTAGATAATTACCTAATTTACTTTTTACACAATAAATGATGGCATATGGTCATTTTTATTGGTAACCTTGTAATATTTTTTCTTCTAATGATATATTTTGTTGAATTACTCTCTGCATTTTGGATGCAGATGCCACTAGCAGGAGGCAGCACTAAGAGAGGTAAAACTATCTTGTCGAGGGGAGGGCACAAACAAAATGTACAGGACACAGCCTTAAAGAACTTGGTTTTGTTAAGCATGCAATAGGAAGGTCTTGGGAGGAAAAAGTCAAAGAGAGGTTCTACTTCTCTCTGGATAGGTGACACCTCGAATATGCTGCAAGTATTTTGGACCATGGTCATAAATATTTAATTAAAATTGTAATCAATTATTAAGGAAAGCAGCACACTTCAATAAAAACTGCAACACACCCATATATATGCTAACTCATAACTTTTTGAGGGATTACGATGGGAGCCTCTAGTGACTTGGAGGCTAAACTATAGGCTTAGGTTGCTTGAATATAATTCATATCTGGTGTGTTTCAGAGTGACATAGAGAATATTTTCATCGCCCATCACTACATCTCTAGGTCGGACAGATGTGATAAAATAAGAAAGATACACTGCTGAACAGATATGTACAAAAACTCATTCTTTCGTGCACAATAAGCGACCACAATAAAAACTGATCTCCAATACTTAATCTCTTGTAATACATGTCACCATTTCACCTTCCAAAAACTTACACCTTTACGTGGTATCTGGTAAACTAATTCCCCCCCTGCCACATGCCAATGCGGTCTCTCGCAGGGTATTATGTAAATGTATCCATATTGCACTTTGTAATTTTAAGCAAAAAATACTTCATATTTGACTTTTAATTCCATTTAATCATTTTTTCTACCAGAGCTACAAGTTCATTGGTCTGTTTCATGTCAGTACATTTTATTTTGACCACCTCTGATAATTCATCATGTTTACGATTTCAAAATATTCAGAGGTATGTTTTGTGTGCATGTTTGACTTAACAAAAGAGTACATAAATGTTAAGAAAACTTGTTTACACTGAGAGCATTAATCATTTTTAGTGACAATTTTAATTCACGTGGGATATATTTTCATTTGTCTCTGGTACCCAGTCAGGGGATATTTTGATGTCTCGCAATAAATGTGGAAACAAGAAGATTTCACTTAATGGAAGGATGTCATAATAAACAAGATAAAACATATATCAAATGTGTTGTAATATTATTGCTTTAATGGAGGTTTAAGTTGTTGAGTGCCTCACATGAAGATATAAAAAAACCTTTTACAGGGATATAAATTTCACCTCTTAGTGGTAATGTATTTAAACGTATTTAGGAAAGGGACACTATAATGCTTAATTTTAACCGGTTGGAAAAGGTTAACAAAGTCTTTGTGACGTGGAGTTGTCCACATTTTGGCATCATGGCACAGGGTTCATCTCCCATTCTTCCTCCAAGGTTTTCCACATTGTATCTTCATTTGAGGTTTTTTCGTTTGAGGGGGTCAAGAAACGCTTGTTTCTCGCATTTTTATCATAATGAACGCTGTGCTGATTTGTTTTGAACAATCTCCTATAATTTTGGCATTTGTGGATTCGCAAGTATTCCTAGTTGCGGACGAAAAATGATTACTGATAAACATTTGAATAAACACAGTACTTATTATAGCGGTCATGAATTTAATGAATTTTGTACATTTAAACACTAAATAAAAGTTCAGTGGCTGAAAGTCAAAGATGCAACACCTCTTCGGGTAATTTTTCGACAGATGTTTTTGCCTTTTGCAAACCTACAACCTGATTCCTCCTCTTGGGAGAAAGATGAGGCATATCTAAGGGCTAATAAGATATTTTTTCTCCAAGAATTTAGGGAGAGGCCACAAAACCTCCGAAAAATATCTCTGCTTGCGTTGTCTGCTCTACTTGTCTATCGACGCTCGTCTCAATGAAGTAGTCATCAGTAAACCTTAGCCAAGTTCCGGGTGGTGACGGTTGGTGTGGTTTTTTTGTTGTGAATACCGCACAGGTTTCAAATACTTGCTGCACCAGAAAGACAAGGCCCGGCTCGCTTCGAAATATTGGAAGCACCAGTCGAATACTTTTACGGGCGTAAGATAAGTCAAATACCACTTCTTTCCTGTGGGTTAAACGACAGGCGTCCGAAACATTATCTTTGGCAGGAAAGGTATCGCCCGATACACAAGGGGAAAGTAAACTCTTTTTGAAGGCATACTATTTCGAAAATCAATATTATGCACCCTCCATGCATCCCGATTTTGAATGTATTAGTATTGGCAGAGCTTTGTATCAACACGGAGAAACCTTTCGGGACTCTTAAGAACCTCACAAGATAACTCGTTGCTTTAACATAGACTGTCAGCAGGCCTCAAAACCCATGCCCGATGGGAACTAATAGCGTTTGATTGGAGTGGTCTGGGCTGATGAGGTGAAATCCGAGAACTTCTGCTTTTCTGTTTATATGCTAGTGAGAGAAGTATGCTTTTTCCTTTCCTTATCGTTCCATTGAACGTTCCCAGACATATTACTATGCATAGTAAAAGTGACTCAGTTCACAGTTACTCATACGGAAGCAAACAAATACACCGAAAAGATATGAAACCCCATCTGAAACTCGCCTTTATATTTGAAAGCTCGGTAGTTATAACTGGGTAACAAACCTGAATTGCGATCACTGTTCTTCATCATGCTGTTGTTCAGTTGCGCACATGATTTCGAAAACGTGATCTTTATCAAGAAAGATCAGGTGCTTCATAGCAGTGTAATGCGCTCCCAGGACTTTCAGCATTGCCCTACCAATGTGGCTTGCCTTATGGATGACGATTACGACCACGAGAAGGAAAGACCACCCCTAGTTGAGACATTTTTGAGTTTTTCCTTCAATTTCTGGTCAAGTAAAATGGTAAAAAATTTTATCTGGCTAATTTTAACTCTTTTGTATTTAAAATCTCATATTATCAGCCAGTCACTTCACCTACACATTACATTAATTCATATCGCCAATATGAGAAAATTTATACACAAACTCATTTGCATTCATTAAAAATCGAACACGGACCACTCTTTAGCTGGCCAAATACATCTGACAGCTATAACATTGACCGCTACCAATTAATGTTTAATGAATGATATTTTAATCAAACCATAAGTTTTTTAATAGGTTTTTTCCAAAATTATACGAGCGGCGACTATATAGCTAAACATATAAGAGCATATTATAAAGTCAGACGTAAAAGAGTTGTTTATCCATAACTACGTCAAATTGGGTAGACTTTTCTGAATGCTCATTCGTATATCCTGCATTGACCGAATACAGCTTCACAGTGGACAGTTCATCACCAATTTACCCGTGATAAGACGAAAGAAATGTCGAAAAAATATACCTAGATTATTCGGTATCGATGCGAGCACATTTATTAGTAATTCATGAAAATATATATTTACGTATGTTTTCAGAGTTTAATCACATTCTGACAAACTAAAGACGGATTTATGTTGGGTCTTAAACGATCCATTAATAAATATCCGTTTTAAGTTTAATAAATTTCCGTTTGAGGAACTTCATCGGTCTATGAAAGGAAAATCCTGAATAATTACATCACTTAGAATTACATCACTACACTTGTTTTGATTAAATCTTTTTTATCGACATTTGGTGCGAATAAATCTCGATTTATATCATTTTGGTGAAAGAGACATAGGAGGTGTCATTCAAAGAAAATCCTCGAAAAGTCGTCCACAGTCAATATCCCTTGGTGGTAGCAGATGAAGATTTCGGCATATATTCCAAGTTTAGTTTGATGGTAAATATTTTTCAAAATCAGTCTTGTATAAATAATATTATTCGACGTAATATTCTGAATCATGAAACTGAACATGCTGAAATATACACAGCGATATACCGCGACTGAATATGCGAAAGATAATTTAAGAAAGCTCGAAAATGAGGCAATTGATGACTAAGTTCTAGCAGGCGAAACATTTTGCGATAAATTCTTCCGCCGCTGTACTTTTAATCAACCTCAATTAGCTGCGGATATATTTGCAATATAGCACCAAATATACTTTTTGAGCAACTTAATTGTCTTAGACATATTATTTTTCAGGCAATGCGTGAATATTAATAAAAGTCGTATGCTACTGGTATATCAATATCCCACCTGTTACTAGGAATAAGAATCGATGGAATCAGAATCGAGAAACCATTTGAAAGAATCGGAATCGAAAAATAGAGGAATCGAATCATCCGCACAAAGTTATATATAAATAAGAGAAACAGGTTTCCACCAATATTTACCTTAAAAAATTGTAAATGTTGAGAGGTAATAATCGCTTAAAATGGTGAAGTGAACTCCGATAATAGTTGAGGTGGGTTATTATAACTTCATCGCCGAAGTTCAGTCTGTTATACATATAATATGCTAACAGTAAATTGATACTTAACCATATATTCCTAAAATTCTTAATTCAAGGACAATAGAAATTTTTATAGTACGTGTCTAAATTCATATTTTGACCAGGTTTGCTCATAGAAACTCTCCTTCTAAGGGATGCTTCAGTTAACTCTCTCTCGGAACTTGTAACGAGGCCACCAACATTCACTACTATTATTAAGATATGGGCTGGTACCATCAATCCATAGGAATGGCAAACCCTAAACCTCTATTTTCTATGACGTCACTCATATCAAACATCTTCCTTCATAACATGAAAAAAGGCGAAGATTAAGTTCCAATAAATAACATTCCACTTAAATAACCTGTCCACTATCACCTATGATATAAGTTTTGAATTACATTGAAAACTTGGAATTCTTATATATATTTATTACTACTTCAATATACATGTACCAAAATACAAGTTAAACTAATAAATGCACACCTAAAATAAATGTACATGAATTATTATTCATAATCCGTGTTACCTGTGTTGTTATAAGCATACAATGCCACGTGAGCAGTCACTCAACAAAGCATATATTTGCCCACCATACTACATACATACATACATACATACATACATACTTACAGTCTACTTGGTCAAAGGCAATGGCCCTGCCTTCAAATAAGATGATTTTAGATCAGGAGAGAATGAGAAATATAATATTTTAAGACCTATCTAGTCCACATTTTTTACGATCAAATAGAAAAAATGAATGTTTTTACAAAATAGGACGAATTAATCTACTCAAGAGTTAATACGGTACCTTTCATTAACTTTGAGCATAAAATAAACCAAGACAGAGTTCTCGAATTTACACTTCCTCCCACAAGCACCACACGCGAAAGGCCTCAAACTTTGTGGACAACTAAGTGTCTTACTAAAACAGATTTGAAAAAAAATCCCTTCCCACAAGTGTCACACTTGTAAGGTCTCAACCAGCTGTGCACGACCGAGTGTTGAACTAAATCATACTTGCGAGCAAATCCCTTCCCACAAGAAAGGTCTCAACCAGCTGTGCACGAGCGAGTGTATATCTAACTGAGACTTGCGAGCAAATCCCTTCGCACGCATTTCACACTCAAAAGGTCTCAATCCATGTGCACGAGCGAGTGTCTAACTAAATGAGCCTTGCGAGCAAATCCCTTCCCACAAGTGTCACACTTGTAAGGTCTCAACCAGCTATGCACTATCGAGTGTCTTACCAAAGTAGACTTGCGAGCAAATCCCTTCCCACAAGTGTCACACTTGAAAGATCTCAATCCGCTGTGCACGACCGAGTGCTGTACTAAATGAGACTTGTAAGTAAATCTCTTTTCACAAGTGTCACACTTGTAAAGTCTCAACCCGCTATGCACTATCAAGTGCTGTACTAAAGTAGACTTGCGAGCAAATCCCTTCTCACAAGTGTCACACTTGTAAGGTCTCAATCTATTGTGCATGACCGAGTGTTTTACTAAATCATACTTGCGAGCAAATCCCTTCCCACAAGTGTCACACTTGTTAGGTCTCAACCAACTGTGCATGACCGAGTGTTCTACTAAATGAGTCTTGCGAGCAAATCCCTCCCCACAAGTATCACACTTGTAAGGTCTCAACCCGCTATGCACTATCGTGTGTCTTACCAAATTAGACTTGCGAGCAAATCCCTCCCCACAAGTGTCACACTTGAAAGGTCTCAATCCGCTGTGCACGCGCGAGTGTTCTACTAAATGAGACTTGCAAGTAAATCTCTTTTCACAAGTGTCACACTTGAATGCATTAAATTCACTGTGCAAAGTAGAGTGTAGTTTCAATGACTTCTTCCATTTAAACTCTTTTCCGCAAATTTCACATTTAAACTTCTTCAAACACTTGTGTGATTTTAAGTGATTTGTTAAATGATACTTCCACCGAAACACCTTACCACATACTTCACACTGAAACTCTGACGAGCCTCCTGATTCTGTACACTTTGTAGGCGAATCCTTCGGCACTAAAGTCTTGGAATACTTTTCTCTAGAAATGCATTCTTTTATGTGTAGGACTAACATATTTTTATCTGCAAATTTCATTCCACAAGAATCGCAAACGTAAGCCACATCTCCATCAAGGTGTGTTTCATGAGAATCAAAACACCTTCGATCATTTGGCAAATTAATACTGCATGTGACCTTATTCTTCATGTAATCCTTACATTTCAACTGTTTCTTTTCCTTTGCACTTCTGCTTTTCCTCAATTGATACCTTGGAGTTACGGAGGGTAAGGTAGAATTATTTCTTGGAGAGTGATTTCCAGGTAAACAACTAGGGCTGGTGTTCTTTTTTGTTTTCTTCGCAGTCATATCTTTTCTCTCTTCTCTTAGGTCACACACCATCTTCTCAGTAGCTTTTCCAATTACTCCCATCACACCACAACCTGGTACCTGCAATTATCAAAATTTTAGAACAAGATTTTTTAAAGCAAACTTAAATAGAAGATTAATGCTTTAAAACAATTCATTTAAAAAAATTAATCTTCAATCTTTTGGAGTTAAAAGTTGACCCGACAGATGCCGTCTATATTCAATGACAACCGGTGTGTACTCTTCTGTTATGCGCCTTAGTGTGGCTAATAAAGGCAGTCGTGTTCTCGTTTTCTACCCTCGTACATTTACTTACAAATTTACCCCACAGAAAAAGTACTCCTTTTATTAAATAAATGTTATTGAGACAACAATTTGAAATAGACCCTAACCATGATTCTATAGGTCTACTTTTCTAGAGTTCTTAAAGAAATATCTCAATGAGCCGTTTTAGTATAAGAGATATATGTCTCCCTTTATTTATCAAAGAGCTCGTTTCAATGCACATAAGGGTGCCGCACATAGGTTTATGAAGCAACCACTGAACTTCTTATGGTTCCGGTACCTGTTTCTCGATACTGCCGGTTCTTGGCCATTAGAACCGGTATCGAGAATCGATCGCATAAAGTTGGTGCTTAGGAACCGGGACGAAAAGGTGGCGAAAATTTGAATTTTGCACCCAAACCCGAGATGCTCTTCGTCGTCTTCAAGGTCACGGCCAGTGTCTTGCACCAGATTCTTTTCTTTTTCAATCATAGCTTAAAATACTGTATTTTAAATGAGCGATATCAATAATTCTTTTAACTTCTTTGTACGTTCCATCCACTTATTAATTTCGATGTTCTACGCGTGTGACGCGCCAATACGCGTGACACAAAGGGCGGACGTGTGGAGTCGTTTGTATTTACTTTGACAATTTACTACAATATATTAGCATGCACAAAAGATATGTATATTTCTATGTATCATTGCTACAGTGCTTGATACGCACCAGTTGTATTGCGGGCCAAGGAAGAACTTAATGGACAAATTTCCATTCATAAACATCCCAGACGACTTTAGTACACCGTCCAAATATTCATCCAAATTTACGATTCCCGGGCCATCCACCGCCCAAAGCATGAAATCGGGTCGGAAATGAGCTATTCATAATTGTCTTCAGTGCAAATCTTACCTTCAAGGAATGTTTACTGAGCAAACTGCGCCGAAAACTCTTCGAGACAGTGACATGCATTATAATAATAAAAATAATCATCATAATATAAGGGTACGAAAGCGGATCACCAGCCTCCTCGTGGCGTACCTGGTAACGGCTCTGCCGGCCAATGATGGACGTCTGCATGTTGGGCTAACCATTCCACATGCAGAGCTATCTGGTTCCAAGAATGACAACCAGAAGTGCCACACACAACCGGGCCCCTCTCAGATGGTGGCCCTAGTGAAGTTGAGTGTGGCAATAACAATATAAACAGCAACAAGAAGGGAGCTCGTATGCAGTGGACGGAAACCCTAAGGGGAGACCTCCTCGCATGCTATGCTGCCAGCGAGCACAATCGCAGGTGGTATATGGCAACGATGCACTCTTTGTGGAGTGAGGTACATCCTGAACACAACCACCTGTCGCAGCAGAATCTGCGCGACTATGCCAACCACCTGCGAAAAAAGGAAACTCCCCAACAACCGCGTGCTCAGAGAAATACACCACCGGCCAGACCACCCTCCCCAACACAAGCAGTCTCTCCACCGACTGTTTTGACAGACACTGCACCGTCGTACCACCGACAAATAGGGAGGAAGTACATCAGGCCGACTCTGAAATCCGAACGCGGTTGTTAAATGAAATCACCGATGATGTAGGACAAGCCAGGCAGGGAGATGCCCATCGGAAGATCTCTCTGCGGACAAACGTCCTGACCAGGTTGAATGGCTTTATCGACGAAATCCTATCGGAGACTCGGACCTATGGACGGTCAACTGCGTGGTCTACGCTGTTGCCAAAATAAGG
The DNA here is from genome assembly GCA_963169105.1 of Ceriagrion tenellum. Classification (NCBI taxonomy): domain Eukaryota; kingdom Metazoa; phylum Arthropoda; class Insecta; order Odonata; family Coenagrionidae; genus Ceriagrion; species Ceriagrion tenellum. The sequence continues at coordinate 2,945,638 of OY720645.1, forward strand.
GCCAACTCCCTAAAGCCCACCTCCTGGGAGGAGGCGGCAAAACGGCTGGAACAGTTGGGAGGCCAAGATCACACTGGCGAGATGGCAGGCTTCAAGGATGCAGTGAGTGATGAAATACATCACATCTGGACGAGCTTTCACACCCATAGTCCGGCGCATAGCACGCAGCCTCAGATTTAACCATCACACACTAAACAAGAACGTGCTGCTTAATAGCAAGCAGCACGCGATTGATAGAGTTCGGGCGCTCTCCACGGCCCGGAAAAAGCTCCTGAAGAGGAGTAAGGCCGTGAGGGAGAACTCAACCTTCCTCCTTCAACCGTCTCCCCTCTTTCGACCAGCTCAGTCTGTCGTCGAATCTCTGCCACCCGTCCAAGAGGTAGAACGTTTCTGGAAGGATATCTATGAAACGTCGAAGTCTATCAATGGAGACACTAGGGCCATAAACCTCTTAAAAAAGTTTTGCGACTGCCACCTACATGAAGTGGTTGGACCTCATTCAGTCACAGAGATTGACGTGAAGGCCTTCTCTGGCAAGAAGAATTTCTCAGCTCCAGGAATGGATCCCGTGAATAAATTCTGGTGGAAGAAGTTCACTTCCACCCACCAACACCTCGCCAGAATCTTCACGTCCTTTCTCTCGGAAAGAGAAGAAATTCCATGGTGGCTGACTGAGGGACGCACGGTTCTAGTACCTAAGAAGGAAGACCTGTCAAATCCTAAGAACTACCCCCCTATAACCTGCCTCAACACTGTATACAAGGCGTTCTCCTCCATCTCGAGCGACCTTATCCTACACAAGGTCCAGCCGGTGTGGGAGGAGGTGTACGAGCAGAGGGGTTCAAAGCGTGGAATCATGGGATGTAAGGACAACCTGCTCATTGATAGACGCATATGCCAGGATGCTATCCAGCGTAAGAGCAACCTATCAATGGCTTGGGTGGACTACAGAAAGGAGATTGACACCACTTCACATGAACTCATTGTTGCCATGTTGAAGTTGATGAAAGTCCACCCAGAGGTAGTGTCCTGCATCCAACGCCTGATGCCACTCTGGAGAACGCGCTTTCTCCGGACCGCAGACTAGCGGTCGGTCTCGAGAGACTTGGTATCATACCATCTGTTTTCCAAGGCGATAGCTTGAGCCCATTGCTGTTCTTCATTTCCCTCCTACCTCTCTCGCTAAGGTTGCGACAAGGGAAAGGATATATGTGCGGTGTACCAGGTGACAGGAAGCATAAGGTCACACATCTATTTTATATGGATGACCTGAAGCTCTACGCTTCCAACGCAAAAGACCTTCGAATGGTCCTGGACACCGTTCTGAAGTAAAGTGAGGCTATAGGAATGGAGTTCCGATTAGACAAGTGTGCATCCATCCACCTGGCGAGAGGAAGATTCTCGGAGAACAAGGAAGACGTGCCCCTGGTTGACAGGAGCATCATTCGCCACCTCGAGGGCGATGACAGGAATGAATATCTCGGCGTCCCCCAAAGTTGAATGCAGGAGGTTGCAGCAGTGAAGGAGAGAGTCCTCGCGAAGTACAGACACACTCAGGAAAAGCTGGAGTTATGAGCTGTCTGGCAAGAACAAGGTTCTTGCCACGAACATGTTCGCGGTTCCCACACTTGGATGCATGAAATGGAAAGTCAACGAGTTGCAGAACCTCGACAGGGGAACGAGGAAGATTAGAATCTACAATCTCCATCCACAGAAGTCTTCATCCGAAATCTTCCGTCGCCAGACGGTATCTCCCTCGCAGTTTAGGTGGTCGAGGTCTGTTGAGCCTGGAGTGTCTCCGCAACAGAGTTGTCCTTGGAACAGCATGATGAGTGCTCAAAAGCAGAGACCCCCTGCTCAATCCCGTAAGAGACCACGAAAGTGCCGGAGTCGGGCGTTTCTCTTACAGGCGGCCAAGAGGGCTGCGGACGAAACCGGTATGGACTTTGACCCATAATCAGACCGTAGCGAAGACGGCAAGTCCGTCTTGTCATTTAAGGCAGACGTCCTTAAGCTCGAAATCAAAAAAGGCCGAGCAGAACACCATACCCAAGGCACACACCGAGAAGCCCATGCATGGATGTTTCTATCGAAACATGGAGAAGCATGGACTATCGAATGAGCCGACGTTTGCCTTCCTCCGCTAGTCTAAAGTCAAACACCGAGGGTTTTTTCCTCGCATGCCAGGATGGTGTCATAAACACACTCGTGTACCACCGCATTATATTCAAGACGGAAGTTGCTGACACGAGATGCAGGGTGTACCGAGCCTAGTCGGAGACTATGAGTCACCTTCTCTTCGGCTGTAGCTATTACGCCAAATCAGCGTACACTGCTTGGCACAATGCGGCCCAGCGGGTATTATATTTCCATCTTCGACACCATTTTGGCATCGACAATACTCCTGCGCTGTCGTATGCCCCAGGAGATATTGAGTCCGTTGTGGAGAACGATAAATGCACCTTATGGTAGAATTACTCCTTTTCTACCACCAGGCAGTTGGAGGCGACCAAGCCTGATATCGCTCTCCTAGACCACCTCTAACGCGCCATGTTTGTGATTGAGTTTTCGGCCACAGCTGACACGAACATGGATGCAAAGGAGGCGGAGAAACGGACGAAATATCAAGACCTGCTATTTGAGCTTGGACAAATGTACCCAGGACACTCTGTTAAACAGATAGTCCTTATGATAGGTGTGCTCGGTGGAGGTAAGAGCTCGCTGCTGGAGAGCATCAGGTGCATTCCGCCCTGCGTGGCACATAAGGAGTCACTTGCAGCTTGCATGCAGAAGGCCGTCTTACTTGGGTCCCTCCGTCTACTCCGCACGCACGACCCAACTGCAGCGTAGCCACACATCCGATGGGCGTCGGACGTGGCTGCGATCACTGCCCCACCCCTCTCGAGTCCTCGGCCATTATGACGGAAATGAAACCCGATGCTAGCCGAGGACTCGGAAGGGAATGTTTCTAAAGTAACTTTCAACAATAAAAATAATATTTTTTTTATTTGGCCATACTCAAGAGTATATGGTGTAGTAAAATGTTTTCCGCCTGCAAATAGGAGAGGAGTTTGGCTCGGTAGATAGCGCGTTCGCTTTTGGCATCCGAGTTCGCTGGTTCAATTCCAAACGTGGGAATATTTTTTCTAATATTCCTATCCCTACTGAAATGTTGTTATTTTTCAATCGTTAGGCCTCAAATGGAATATGCTGCCAGTATGTGGAATCCATATGAAGCGGGGTTGATATCGGAATTAGATCGCGTGCAGCGAAGAAGAGCTAGGTTTGTGAAACGATGCTACGATAAGTTTGCTAGTGTGTCTGGATGGTTAGAAGAATTTGGATGGGAACCGCTATCACAGTGTAGATTAAATTATAGGCTTAATATCTTGGCTTTATTTCAGTAAAAAATTCCTCTGAAGTCGGAAAAACATACTATTAACCCTATCGTATGTAACACAACGCGGGCCTCCATATTTTTTTCCCACCGCGTGGAAGAAATAACAATTAAACACCCACCATGTTTAACTTTTCGCGGTGAAACAATAGGGAAACGGAGGGCAGCGCCAAAGCCGACAATGAAGAATTGGGGAAGGGGAGAATAGAAAAGCACGAGCGGAGGATTGACAGGAGAGTTCTTGAAGGGAACGGACGTGCGGTGGGGTTTCTGTGCCATAATCCGGAGGAAGCGGACAATTCAGCCGGGATAAGGGGGCCAGAGAGAGAGAGAGAGAGACCCTGATACAGGACTACCATTCGTGCAGATGCTGTGATCGCATTACGCAAGGACTACGGGCTCCGGAGGCTGTAAAGCTAGAGTGACACCAGCCACGTACCAACCTGTATTGTCAACAAGAGCGTAAATATGGACTTTAATTCTGCATTTTAAATAAGCCTTACAAACCCAGTTTGGTACAACCCGGATTAGAGGTTGATGCTAGTTTGGTTTTATTTACATTGGAGAAATGAATGTTTAAAGAAGATATATGGCTTAATTCAAAGAAGTTGATTATCATAAAATGTTCAAAGACAAGTAAATCATTTGAAGTAACTGTATGAGGTGCAGAATATTACAATTGTCTGGGTCATGACCTTAAGTTAAAGGTAAAGATATTATATACTTTGTTTTTGTGTGTCTTGATTCAATGATATGATTTTGTCTGATCAATTAAATTGCTAGTTATCACGTATCGCATGTTGTTTTGTGTGTCTCATGTTATCTACCGCAGAGATGGCTGGGGCAATTGAAAAAGGTAGGCGATCGTAGTTAATTTATCCCACATTTATTTTTCCATTTTTGATGCTCACCACGTGGGCATTTTGAGTTAATGATAATAGAGATTGTTTCCATTTCTGACCCACAACGTGGGGCTGTCGGGATGCATTGTTAATATTTTACACGTACTACGGCAGATTAGATCACGCCAATAGAATTAGATGGGTAGATTGTAGAACCGATAATTATAAAATGTCATTTTTTCCGTGTACCATTAGGGACCATAACAGCTATGATCATCGTCATGGACAGTATAAATAGTGAGATCAGCTACATTGTAGATCTTTCTCTTTATATTCTCTAAGTTATTTTTTATGCATGATGTAAATATTGATGTTCTTATTTGTGCTTGATATTTTGAATCTGTAGTAGTAGTCTTTGTACACTTGCATGTCGGAACAATAGACGATGGAATGCTTCTTGGTTAATAGATTGTTGATGATGATTGTTGAATGTGTGGTACGCTGGTTTCAATGGAGTTTCGGTGTTCTTATAATGTAATCATAAGTCCACATAAGTCCTGGTGTGGAAGCACCCCCTTCCCTTTCAGTGGCTTGCAGGGTATGACGTAGATGTTGATAGATGTATTCACAACAAAGCCCCGTTCACATGCATGCGTGTTGTGCGAGGAGTGTGCCCAGTTTCGCGCAAAAGGTTCAAATGCAGGCGTTGGCGATGTCGTCGTCAGTCGCGACCACTCCACGTGCTGACATATGTCGCCAAATGAATATCGAAGTGGAAAAGGCTAGAACTCCCGAGTACGTATGATAAATCGTCAAAGTAAATACAAACAACTCCTATATCCGCCATTTGTTTCATGCCAAGTGGCGCGTCGCACGCGTAGGAAGTTGAGCCGTTGAAATCCGAGCCGAAGAGTTGGAAGTTGAGCAAGCCGAGGCTCTGCCAACGATGGGATAGAAAGTGAGAGGTTCGTATGAGCCATTTGTGGACAAAGACTAGAACATCATCGTCGTTAGCTGGAAAGATAACAGTGTTGAGAACATCATGTCCAATCAAAATGGGGTCTCTCCAATACTGGAAGTTCCTCGATATCTGTAGTATGAAAGGAGAAAGTATAAGTCCCGCAGCCCAATGTATTCAATCAATATAACCACAACATGGGCGGAGTGGATCTTATGGACCATAATATAGCGTACTATCGAATTTTAATTCGTGGAAATAAAATGGTACATTCCGATTACACTCTGGCTATTTGATGAGTGCACGGATCCTATTCTGATCCCAAAGTCGCGATTTGTTTACACCTATCTTCCGCCGTGAAGTGACACGAGAAATACTATTAAGTATGACACTGCACCTAAGCTGGTCGTTCGCAATTATCTTGACACTGTAGTGGAGCATCAGAGAGAGGATGATGGCGGCCACATCCTCATTACGGAACATTTCAGATGAATTTGTCGCACATGTCAAAAAAACTACAAAACCTTGTGAAAGGTGTGAAGTTCCTCTCAGTGATAACTGTTTTGCACAGTACCACCGTTTGTAACTTTACAGTGAAAAACAGTTATAATATTGCAATTTATTCTTGACGAAATGTTCTTCCTTTCACCAAATTAAGATATTTTGTTATAATTACTGTAAAGTGGTGTTATTACTATGTATTTGAGTCGTAAATAATGACTAAATACTTTACTCAAAAATATTTCCCATTAGAAAACCTTTCCTCGGGGAACCGCCCAATGGGTCGTTTACGAACCAGACACGCACGAGGTAACGCGGCGTGACACCATGCTCAAACTCAATTTCCCTGTCATTGGAGGTCATTTCCAACTCATTCTGATCACTTATGTGTTTAGAATGAGTTGGAAATGACCTCCTGCTTCAAAAAGTTTGAAAAAAAAATCTTAAGGTGGTAACGGGTTAAGTAGCAAATCAGAGTCGTGCACTAAAAGCGCGTTCACGTCTGCGGAGGGGTTTTCGGCAAAAGGTATACAGCCCTCTTCTACATCCACATGTACATACTACCCCGCCAGCCATCGCTTGGGCGTGTGGCAGGGGGTGGTAGGTCGCTAGCCGTGTAAAGATGTAAAATTTTTTGAGGTGAAATGGTGACATGTCCAATGAGAGTCTATTTGGAGGAGCTCAGTTTCTTTTGTGGCTTTTACGAGTTTTTGCACCTATCTGTTCGACAGAGTATCTTTTTTATTTTATTGCATCCGTCAGACCTAGAAATGTAGAGAGGCATCACGATAATATTTTCTGTGTCGCTCTGAGAAATATCAGTTCTGAATTTATCAAGTAGCCTAAGCCTTGCGTGCAGCCTCCGAGTCTCTAGGGGCTCCCACATTAATCCCTCTAACAGTTGTGTGACACTGCATGTTCGTTCATTGCAGTTTTTAATGTAGTGTGTCGCTATTCCTTGTACTTTGTTAATTTGTTTGGTTAAATCTATTTGACCAAGGTCCCAAATGCTCGTGGCGTATTCGAGGTGTGGCCTAACCGCAGCGAAGCAGCATCTCTCTTTGAATTTTTCATCCGGGGACATTCCTATTACACGTTTAACAAAACCTAGTTTCTTGAATGCTGGGCCGTATATGTTTGGTATGTGTGTTCCCCACGAAATCATCTGAAGTTAAGGTAATTCCCAGATAACTTACTGTATTTGAAGATTATACGTTTACTCCACCCACGGTGTAGGTATGACTTTTGTGTGATAACTATCGCAGGAAGTGAACTGTGGTGCATTGGCAAATATTTAGTTCTTAAGTCCACGTCTTCTCTTATTCCGACCATATCGGAGCTCAAACCATCAATAAGTACTTTTTGTTTTCGATCACTGAGAAAGTCCCTCATATAAAGTCCCGTCCCTTGTTTTTTTTTAACTCTGCATGAATACAATTTATAAATGAGTCTTTTGTGAGGAACCTTATTGAGTTCCTTCATTAAATCAAGGAATATCGCTCCGATTTTCTCATTTGATTCACCTGATTTTAGTATATCATAAAGGAAGAGTGCAAGCCGTGTTTCGCAGGACCTGCCCTTACGGAAGCCATGCCGACTACTGTGTAAGAGGTTACCATTATCCAGGAATGCCATAATATTGCTAATGACAATGCGTTCAAGGATTTTGAATAAAAGCGATGTTGACGATATAGGCCTAACATTTCCTGGCTCACTTGTATTTCCTTTTTTTAAATATCGGAGAGACGTAGGCTATTTTCCAGTTTTGGGGCACCTTGCCTTCGGATAATGATTTGCTAAACATAATTTCTAAGAACGGTGCAATCTGTAGCGCTAACTCCATGAGTACGCTTGTAGGTATTCCTTCTGGACCCGAGGACTTGTTACTCTTAAACGAATGCAGTTGTTTAATTATTCCATCAAGTTGAATCGTTATGTCAGACATCGGCTCGTTAACGTCCAGAACGTCTAAACTGTGTATTGTGTCATCCTTAGTGAATACACTTCGAAGTAGTGATTTAATAAGTTGGCTTTATCGATGCTGTTGGTGAACATTTTGCCTTTTGAATCCAATAAAGACTCTACAGTCAAAGATTCGCCTTGGAGCTCTCTCACGTAAGACCAGAATAACTTGGGGTTTTCATTTAGTAATTCACCTAGGATTTTTTTCTTGAAGTTTCGTAAACTAGTGCACATGATTTTCTTTGTTTTTGAGCACTGGGCAACATAAATTTCTCTCGCGGCAAGTTCCATTGTTTTGTTACCAAACTTAATAGAATTTTTCTATAGATTGTGTAACTGCCTTTGTCCCTGAGCTCCCTCCTTACTTCGTGGATATACCAATGAGGTTCTTTACTCTCCTGTTTGAATTTGTGTGGAATATATATGTCGATTCATTTACATAGTATGTCCAAAAAGTATCTCCATGATACTTTGCTGCTCTCATCCTTCATTGTGGCTACGAATTTAACGAATGACGCTTCCAACATCTCTAAAAATTTTATGTAATCGAATTTTTCAAATAAGTAGACATTCTGTTTTGATTTTACACTTGTTGTTTTCAAAGTCATAACGATACTTTATGTTCACTTTTGCCTTCGAGGATATCTAAATATTTAATCATTGTAGGGTGACTAACAGCTAAAGGATATAATGCTTTATTACCTCTCGTAGATTCGTTTACAACTTGAGTAAGAGAGTGGTGTGAAAGTATATTAAGTAAGGCCTCACTTATATAACGCTTCCTTGAACCCATTTCAACGTTATTGGTTTTCCTATTTATAGCCGGGAGGTTGATTATTCCACCGATAACTATTACGCTTTTGTTATCTCTCCAGGTTAATGATGATAAATGAATTTCGAATTTGTACAAAAAGTCTATTTTGGAGTCTAATGGTCTGTAAAATGAACTTATGTATATTTCTATTGTTTTTTCCTTAATCCTACACAATTTGCTCTCTATTTCATTGTCGCCTAATTTGCATTCGGAACTATTCAAATGCAAATTAACTGCTAAAAATACTCTGCCACCAGTCCTATCTGGTCTATCACGTCCAAAGGTTTTATATCTTGTCGGAAAAACTTTGCTATCTCCAGTATCGTCTGCAAGCCAGCTTTCTATTCCAAGTATTACATTACATTTTGAAATATATGCTAAACTTAGCCACGTTTGCTCTTTGCACTATGGAAAAATTACTCTTACTAAATTTATGTCGCATTTAGCTTGATGATTGTACGTTCGCTGTTTTATGTGTCTTGTCTTTTTGATGTTCTATGAAGCCACTAAGAAGCGAGTTTTTATTTGAAGTTTCGCAGTTATCTAGAGATCGCGAGTTGAAATTATTTTTGCTAGGGACATAACATTTATCAATTTGTGCTTCTCTAAAATTTTTTCGGCAATGAAGATAATAACGTTACTCGGATTTACTTGGAGGCTGTTGATGGATGTACACCTTTGAATCTCACTGAATGACCTACTCTCTAGCCTAAAAATGCTCGAAAATCCTATGAGCCACCTATTCTGACGCCTGGGTAGATTAATGCATCCCAGAATGGTTGAGGGGAGCCCGGTATGATCTGAGCACCGGCCAAAGATCTACGAATTCTGCTCCTATGCTTACACAGAATTTCTACAGCCTCCTGTTTAGGCATTCAATTCTGCTCCAAACATGGTGACTGAGGTTGGTCCGCGGAACAACACTACAAATGGACAGCCGCAAATAGGCAACCGATGCCCTCCAGACACATTCCACCTCTGAGTTTAAATCCCTCAAGGAATTCAGAATCTCATCGGCTCGCATACATCATTGGATCTGACATGGGCCACCACCCACAGCCTGGAGCAGCACGCATCTCTCACTACTGTTCCAATCACAGCCGTGGTGTTGGGAACCAATCCTCCAGATATACAACAGGAGGTGACCCGTTGGTCTGCTCCGTCTCTCCTTGCCCTCTTCCCACAATGAGGGCACAATCCGCTGGACGCTTTAACTCCCACTCCATAAAATTCTCACCCTCCCTGCCTGGCTAACCTCGGGAGCAGCGCTCGACAACAGGCAACACGGGGCCATCCTCAGATAGCACCGTGAAGCTGTTGCGTACGGGGATTGGGGCAGCCTCCGCTCCCGCCTTTCCTTTTTTGGCCATGTCACTACCCCTCTGACCTTGGGACACCACTATCCACTCTGGATTCTGCATGGGCATCATCCTCAAGCTTGCTTGAGGCATTGAATTAAATGGGCCCATCACTACAATAAAACAGTCTATGGGAAGAAAAAATGGCTATTAATTTCATAAGACGTAGTTGGGATAAAATGACCCCTAGCCATCCTTCTAGCTCGAGCCAAACTCCCGTCCTCCAAGTGTTGAGGCCCATAAAACAGGGCATGACCTTCAAAAATTACAAATTTAAGGTTTGACACACATAGTACATAACTAAAAAAGCTAGAGGCATCGAAGTAAATGGCCCACGTGGCACATCCCATCTGCTGGAGGTATTAAATAAATCAGTGAACACTGATCCACCCATCCAATGGATTCATGGTTGACATATTTGATGTTTGAGATTGGATTCTAATGTCATACATCTTCAATGAAAGCATGTTTTATTTATATGATGGTAGGAATAAAATAATGCAATAGTAATTTCCATACCCTTAAATTACAACTGAGTTACTTTATTCTCACCATCATTAATATATAGATAATATTTCCCCTAAGCGACACCGTTAACTCTTTCATAGACATGTAGACTGTAAATGGTATAAGAGGTGGCCACAAAAGTTCCCCTTCCCCTGCTTTTCCCTTCCCACTTTCCTTGCACATTGCCCTAAGTCAACATTGCACTTTCCCCCTCCCCCACAGCCATTCCACCCATGTCCAGCCGTCTCTCGCTCAAGACCCTGACAGCAGCAAGTCAGCACTCCATACAACCGTCTAGATCCTCCATAAAAGGAGATGTTCTCTACCATCCAATGAGGTGCGACCACCTGCAACCATGAGGTGACACTTGGGTGGGCAGATGCGAGAGGACGAGGTGCTTGCCTCGGGGAGTAGGATTTTGGAGTCTTGTCTGTGATGTATATGAGGACTTCTTCAAGCAAGAGAAAGGCACGGCGATGGGTTCACCATTATCACCGGTGATAGCCAACCTTTTCATGGAGAACCTAGAAGAAAGAGCTCTGGAAACCTACCATCTGAAGCCGAAGCTGTTCTTATGCTACGTGGACGACACGTTCATAATTTGGCCCGACGGAGAGGAAAAACTGAATGACTTTCTCCTCCACTTAAATAAACACAACGATTCCATTCGATTTACCATGGAAATAGAGAAGAATAGACAACTGCCATTCCTCGATGTTCTCGTCACCAGGAGAGAAGACCGCTAGGCCACTCTGTTTACCGAAAAAAGACGCATACCAACAGGTACTTGAATGCATCGTCACACCACCATCCTATTCAAAAGGAATCTGTCATCCGCACCATGTACCACCGAGCGCATGCCATCTCGGATGATCAATCCCTCCAACACCTGCTCTCTACCTTCCAACAAAACGGTTTCCACAAGTCCTCCATCTTGAAGATCGCCAAGAGAGTGGAGAGAACCATGTCCCTGACAAGGACCGTCGAGGAGGACCGAAGGAGTGGAAAACCCGTGGCCTACGCGACAATTCCCTACGTGGCCGGCGTCTCCGAGAGGATAGCTCGAGTCCTAAAACAGCATAATGTCGTCTCTAGATTCAAACCTGTGCAGAAGACAGCCAGCATCCTCTGAAAGGCCTAAGACCGCCTCCCCAAAGACGCCAACGAAGGCATCTATTCCATGCCCTGCAGCTGCGGCTCAAGGTACATTGGACAGACCTGCAGAGCGCTCAAGTGTCGCATGCAGGAACATCTAAGAGCCACCAAAAATAGACAGTGCCACCTTTCTGCCATTGCGGAACATGCTTGGGAGGGACCGCAGCATAACATATTATTCCCGGAAGCGACGATCATACACAAAGAAAAAAGATATTTCCCCCTCCTCATCAGAGAAGCGGTGGAAATCGCTAAAAACCGGGAAAACTTCAATAGAGAAGACGGTTACCCACTCTCCGCTTCTTGGAAAGCACTTTTCCAAGAAGAAACGATTCTGACCAATCAGAGAAGAGGACCACAAAAAAGGCGCGAAAACGACCCTATATAATACGGCGCCTCCAGAACCGAATTGTTACATGGACCTGAGGAAGACAACCAAGCCATGAACCAACGCGGTGGAAAACCCGAAAGAAGGAATCAACCTCCTTATCGCTTGTTGTCATGCACTATCAGTCATTAAAACAATGAGAGAATTATAATAACATCTCATCATCTCTCAAACACTCATCATTAACATATTACTCCCCTCTGTCCGATACCCTTTCCAAATCTCAATTTACTCCGCTTCCATCACCCATGTCCTAGCATCCACTGTCACATGCCTCAGCAGACACACTCGCCATACTGTTAACATGACAATGCCATGTCAAGAGGGGTTGAGAGCATAGCAGAAAGTTGCCATCAAAACCTCCTTTTCAAAAGGTTAGACATTTTGTTATAAATTGGGGATTGATTGCTGTCGCATGCAAACGCAGATACATGAATAACAAAATGATTACATCAGTTTTACAGTAAATAAGAATTTATAAAAGCTTTGACCCAATCCAATATCAAACATCAAACAAATTAGGATAATTATACCTTGTACTTCACTATCTCATTAAAACACTATGTCTATTCCTATGTATAGTTTGGTGAGCTCAGTTATTGTATTTATTTCTATCTGATTCAACGATTCTAAAATTTCTACTTACTAGGATGCAACTAACACATCCGTCACTTTTTCCTCAGATGCTGTCACTATTTTCTGTGAAGGATTCCTCCAAAGAAATTATAGAAGTTGTCTCAGTGACACATGACTCGGTTACCAATGTGGGCATTGCTAATGCTCAATGAACACTGGCATGTATTTGAAGGATAAGATGACACCGTAGGAAAGAGTCGTCAGTAATGTATATAAAATTAAGAGATGAGGGTTCAGTGCATGGAAAGTCATGGACATGTCATCAACAATGATTACACCATCTCGCTTCTAATTTGCTTCCCAAGTGTTAAAGGCCCCAACCTCAAAATTTGGGAACCATCTAAATAGGAAATTCACTGTAAACATTCACATATAAACTATTATAAAATATACTCAGGTCAGACTATATTATTACACCAATTCTGAGGTCAGAAAAGATGGTCAACAGGAAAAATGAACATGCACAGAAACAAATGCACTCACCAGATCTCCCGTCTCAAGCGGTGACAATGCATCATTAGAAACCTCTTCATCTGAGGATTCATCCCCACTATGGTTCTCCTCTATTGTAGTCTCTTCTTCTGGAGAGGATTCACTAGTTGCAGCCTCTTCTATCATAGACACCTGTAAAATAGAATGCATTCATCACTGAGTGATTCTTTCTCTACATCAACCCAGAAGATTAAATGATTCTTTACCTTCCGGTGGCCGCGATTCTTTACCTTCCGTTGGTTTTTGGTGGGTTAGTCCCTTTTACCGTTAGGGGAATAGATAGGAGCTCCTTGCTATTCGTACATTTTATGACTACCCTTTGTGGAGTGTGGGAAATTTTTCTAGTAACAGTGTCTTGGGAAGTAGAGAAGGAAACGTGTTGGGAAGAATGTGTACCGCCTGCTGTTGGATACAGAAGAACTCGACGCCAGTTAATATATCTATCCCACATTCCAAGCGGTTGTGATTTCTATTGATTCTTCCTAACATTTTAATTAAACTACTATGAAACAACATGTTTTCTTTTGCATCCTTCATTAGGATAGCTACAGATAAACAACGATTTTCGTAAGGAATTGACAGTGCACACGCCATGGCCTACGCTGGAAATTGACATTCCATCCACATCAGTACAGTTTTTGAACTTTGACTTTGATTATAAGATACATTTCACTGCTAATATTATATACATGAATTATTTTTCTGGAAACATTTCTCTTACAATCGTAAATCCTTTGCTTGCTCCTCCATGTAGAAGGCCAGGTACGATCAATTCAAAGTTAATTTTGGACTACGAAGAAGAGGAGAAGGACGATCATGTCATTGACGATCATGGCTCTGAAGACAAAGCCGAATAAATACAGCGATATGATTTGGAAAGTGGAACAGAAGAAGAGCTTTCCGAAGGCGAGGATCTAGGTGCTGCAACCGCTATTCAGGATTTCTTCATTGGCAAAGGGGCAAAACTTGCGCCCTCTCAACTCATACGGCTAACCACAGATAATTGGTACACTGAATGTGCACTTGTTCAGTAATTACTCTCAAGACAGATAACATTTATTATATTCCTTAAGGATTTGGCAATGGGTCTTGTGAGGGAACATTTAGTGGCTAGATCAACTATGTTTACTCTGCCGGCAGATTTACATGCGTATCTGAAGTGTTACGGCTCACAAAAAGAAGAAAGTGTTCCTTTGAGTGGCATGAAACGTGGGAGATGTAAATTATGTAATTATAGCTCTACAACATGAAAATATGCCAAATGCAAAAGATATATTTGCAAAAAGCATTCAAAAGCATCTGTAACTTGCCTACCGTGCCATGACGACAATGGGTAACATGATTCTACGGAAAGCTAGCACAATAAGCATAACAGTATAAATAATTGGGACAAATGTATCATTTTTGCACATTGATTCCTTTAAAAATAAATGATAATGATGTTAAAGAATAAACAATGTTATTATTTAACCAAATACCTGGCGCCCGGTCCTGTGACGAAAAATAGTACGCCTGCCGGAAGGTTAATACAGAAGATGACTAATTAGGCGATGCAACACACCCACTCAGCCAGACGAATATGTCACGATTTCCAACCCCAGATATATTGTTGAAGACTTATGTCATCGAGTTGAAATTTTCAAGACATAAATAATAGACATTTGTAAAGAGAGACCTGTATCACACATATACCATTTCATCTGAGTAGTTAAATAAACCAATGGGAAATTGGTTAGATATCTTACTAATACATATATAACAATCTAGTGGCGTCTGTCTGTTACTCATTCACTCATAAACCTTTGATTCGATTGAAACAAAATTTGGCAGAATACTCAATGTATCTGGTTCACGCATAGGCTACAGAACAATGCCCTTGGGGCCCTAGAAGGCCCTCAAGTGGGCCCTTTCATTGCCAAAAATTGGCCCAGGAAGATAATTCTTGCATGGATGAAAACCACATAAAATATAACTAAACTGAATGTACAAAAATCATGGGGTTGTAATTCACGCTGGGGCCCCAGAGGGCCCAAGGTTCCAAATAAATGCTTTCTTAAAAGCCTCATAAATATTGAACGAGCGAACTGATTTAAGTGAAATTTTCACACATGGTTACTTTACTGATCTAGTATAGTTTTTTTTAAGGAAATTGGGACTATAAGGAAGGCCCCTGGGCCCCAAGGGCAGCGTCTGGTGACTTAAGTGTTTCAAAAACTCAAGTCTGAACATTTTGGTTCAAGGGCAGTGGTTTCTCTTTTTGCGTGGTTTAATTAGTTCTACTAAAGATAGAAGACAGTAGTTTTCGCCATTAGATGGATAATAGATTGCAGTTTCTTATTCTTTCATTCAATTTTCTTGTACGAATAAAATTTCCATAGAAATCGCATTTTTAATGCCAAAATCATGAATTTTACTTCTGTCAACAATAGGATATTTCCTTGGTAACCGTGGAATTAGCATTAGCTTTAGAAGGGAAATGGGACCATTACAACGGCGGCTGGGTTTTATATCTAGAGATAGGTATTACAGTGGAAATCTAGGCTGTACACAGAAATGTAGCTGATTACGATATTTTCAGGGATATATTTGCCTAAAATTGGCAAACTTTATTTTAAGTGGACCAATTTAAGTTAGACCCATCTGAAACAGGAGATTGCTACGATGTTTTATTAATAGGGAAAGGCTCCGAATGAAAATGGCCTGTAGTTTAGTTTCCATATGTTACTGCAAGAGATTGACAAAACTCGGCAAGCATAATATAATGCGGTTTACATCGGCTGAATTAAAAAATTAAACTAAATTTATAGTTGATTTTGCCTATAGTTGATTTTTCCTAGACAAAAAATACGCCTCATGAGTGACTTGAACCTACTACCTATACGCCCTCTGTCTTTCTTTCATCCCCCATTGAATTACAACAGGTACCTTTGCTAGTAATTAATAATGTATTAGATACTTTACAATATAATTCTGTCAGACTATATTATTCCGCCAATTCTGAGGTCCGACACGGACGAGATGGATCATGATGAAAAATGTGCTCTTTCAAATTCACTCACCAGATCTCCCGTCTCAAGCGGTGACGTTGCATCATTAGAAGCCGCGTCATCTGAGGATTCATCCGCACTAGGTTTCTCCTCTTTTGCAGTCTCTGCTTCTGAAGATGATTCACTGGTTGAAGCCTCTACTGTCACAGACACCTGGAAGATAAAATGAATTCATTCATCAGTACCCATTTCTTTCCTCACATCAACCCAGGAGATTGTATGATTTTTGAAAGAAAAGGTTTTGAACCACGTGTGCGAATTTCCACGGAGAAAAAATCATCCGCCTTGACCGGGATTTGTATTTGTATCTAAAATTTGTATTGAACCACCTTTAAGGCCACACAGTACACCTACTCAGCCAGTAAAATATGCCATGATTTCCGACTCGATATTTTTTGTTAAAGAGTTATGTTATCAAGTTGAAGTTTTCAAGATATAAATAACAGACCATTGTTTATAATATGACAAATTAATCAGATTAATAATTTAAACCACCAGGAAAGCTTTGACACATTACTGCTGAAGACATTGGCCACCACTCACAGGCTAGGGCAGCCTGTGATTCCCACCACTCTGCACATCACATATGTGGTGTTCGGCACTAATCCTCCAAGTAAACACCAGGAAGTCACCCGTTGGTCCGCTCCGTCTTCCCTTGCCCTCTTCCGCAATTAAGGCACAATCCGTTAAATGTTGGATCGCCCTATCAATAGAATTCCCAACTTCCCTGCCTGGATAACCGTGGGAGAAGTGTCGCTTGAGTCAGGAGGTGCTTCCAAGTCCTAGACAACAGGCAACGCCATCCTCCGATGCCCTGCCACTCCCCACTGATGTCCTGCCACTCTGCACTTCTAACCCATTGCTGCCCCCTGACTTTGGGGCACCACTATTCACTCCGCCTTCCAGATGGGCATTGTCCCCAGGCTCAGGGGTTGCACCATCACCCCCTCGACCGCCCCACCTGCATTCGTACCTGATCATGCCTGGGGCACCACCTTGGTGCTGTATAGGGTCTTGGAGGAATATCTTTAGCCCCTGACGCCCATGACACCCTCACAGTCTGCAATGAGTCACTACTAGCTGGTTACCTCCCTCCCAGCATGTGACTGTTTTCATCAGTGATTTTTTGTGACCATTTTTGTGATTTGGGCATGCAAGCCTGAGATACACAACACGAAGTGGAGGATAGGTAGCAGTTTGCAGTGTTTGGGCAGATGGGCATCTCGAGAATCCAACCGCCACCAAAAGCAATAAAGAAAAGATAAACTGAGCAGCCAGGCACATATCGGATGGCAGCAGAGATGAAAATAGGACACGTAACGACAAACAAACTGTGGGAGCAAGACCACTGCAAGCTTCCCTCACTAAACATGAACATTCCTTTATTCCTTTCTTTTCAGAATTCTTTCAAACTTTCCGTCACAATGAAGATGGCTGAACATTATGAGAGATATCACATCTAATTTGAAGCTTTACTGGATGAATGGCAGGCTGCCTGGCTGATGGTTGATTTGCATAATTTGGCCGATTTTTCCTCTGTACGTTGGTGTACTCTGACACTCAAATATCAGAATGTAATTGAAATCTCACAGTTTGGATTATAATAATATTTTATAAATTAAACTAATGACAAGAATAGCAATGGGCAAATGATGAAAATATGAAATAATGGGCATGAGACTCCAAAATGATCGTCTGTATTCACATGGTATGACTGAAGTTGAAACTCTTCATGAAGCAGAAGTTGTTATAGATGGAATCAAACAATCCTGTACGCAATTGCCTCATCCAAGGGGAAAATAACGTTCTCAAAATCAACAGTTAACACCTGACACCTCGCTGCCCTTGGACAACAAACTGCAAAACCAGCTACCTTAAAAGCTAGTAGTAGTATTTGGGTGATTAGGGTGCTTCGACGACTGAGGTCATTCGCACCCTTAAGAGCTATCCATGTGTTTTGCAACATACATTTTCATGGATATCATCGATGCCTCCTGAACCATGTTGAATGCCATCATACACTTTTCATAGTGCCACCATTCATTCTTTTGGCTTTCAAAAGTAGTGTTTATGGAGTGAGACACTTCACTCAATCACATCTTATATACACTGAATCTGAGGACAACAAATCTACAACTATTCCCCACCAAACGTGATCAATGCACTGTTCACTTACAATCATCCATAGAGGTACACTTGTTAGAAATAAATTTGGATTCTTTGGAAAACTTATCATTTCCAGTCAATGAAATCCAATTTTCCTCAGTGAAAACCTCTTAAATGATGCATAGACAGTGACGGCATTGCACTGGATTCTAAGCAAACAAAAGAGAGTCCCAAATGTAATGCCTTTACTAAGTTCATAATGGATCACAGAAATATCACGCCAACACTTCGCATTTGTTCTGTTTCATGTACTATAGTCTTGATTTCATTTATGATTCATTCAATTGATAACTGCTACATTATTTTGTAAGACAAGTTTCTTCAGAGTATCAACAGGCGATATCAGCAATTCAGAAGCAAAGCTGTGAACCAGCTAATGAGAAGTTTCTCCTCTTGTGGGTCATTTAGTTCTATCCACTTCCACAACTAGCACTCGTTAAAATACCTCGTTGATCATGATACCGCCCTTGAAACAAAAAGATGTAGAAATGCAACTTGCACCACTACCACAATGAGCCACTACCAGCTGGCCACCTCCCTCCCAGCTAGTGACAGTTTTGACAAGTGATTTTTGTGACCATTTTTGTGATCTTGGTGTGCAAGTCTGAGATAGGCAACATAAATACAAGGCTACAGAGAAGTTCACAGTGTTAAGGGCAGATGGGTGGCACGAGAATCTAACCACCACCAAAAGCAATGGAGAAAGAAATACCTGAGCAGCCTAGAACGTGCCAGCCGGCAGTAAGAAAAAAAGTACACGTGACAACAGCCAATCCCGTTGTGAAGGCAAGACCACTTATAGCTACGCTTACTAGACACAAAAATTCCTGACATTTCCCTCACAACCAACCTATTTTACCTGACATTTCCCTGATATCAATTGAAATATAAACACCATGTTACAACATTCCTGGTATCTTTGCATGAATCCATTAATGAAGATGGAGAGGGCATTGCATCATCAAACTAAAGCCTGACAACTAAAATAATGACCATATTGCTTAATCCCGACCTCTACTCACTCTTCTATGGATAGTATGAAAGATTGGATGGATAAACAAATGTGAAGCCACAATATCAGCAATCATGTGAAATTTAAGGTAACTTTCGAAACATATTTCATTTACTTAGTGCAATGGATTCTAATTGACTTCACTATAGTTTTCTCTGAGAATGTGGATAATTATTAATTTAAACAAATAAACAATAAATGCATGGAGAATGCATATTTAATAAGTACGTGGATGCCCATTTCTAATAAGGTATCAAATGAAAACAGTGACATCCAAAATTAGTGCATTGGCCCACAAGTGATATAAGAAAATGAGGATTATCAAAGATAATAGACTGGCTTCAGCTTATAGCATTAGCCAGCATAGCAAATGCCTACCCAATGTATACCTCAATGTTTACATATAATCCACCGACAGCCAAACATTGCACTACAAAGTATATATCATCAAAGAGGCAATCCTCTGTTAGTTCACTCTTCTGTTCTCATAACACAGTGCAGTATGATTCTGCTTATCTAAACCACAAAACAGATTTCTCGTGTCCACTCACCTTCCCTCTACGGCCCTCGTCCCTTTGCGTACTTGAGACGATGACCTCCTCGGGAGGATACTCATCCGTACGAGCGACTGGAGTCTCCTCTTTCACTTTCACCACTCCTTCCACTTGACCGTTGGGCTTCCTTCTGGTCTGACTGCTAGGTATTGTCGGTATAGTCTCCCTCATGCTCAACTGAAACATAAAAGGAGTCATTAGAGCAGGAATCATTATTTAAATCTGTCACATGTCCCATCTAAACTACAAATGTAATTTTAAGGAGGGTTTACTTAAAGGCAGGAAAAGGCCATTTGCTAAAAAAGTAAAATCCACTGCTTTTGACTAATCTTCGATTTTTAAATAAAACATTAACAAATTTTTTACTATAGCCAGTATCATACAAATTTCTTTCCCCACGAGAGAACAAAGAGACTTTGCTTCTTTGATTTTTGATTTTATGTTTTTCTCATGAAGAGCATTGAAACTGCTTCTGGGAAACTCCAAATATGAATTGAAATTACTCCCAAACCAATCATTCTATAGTCAGAATGCTTTTAAACCAAATTCCTTCAACTCAAGCACAAAATTCAGACATCATTCAACTATTGTTCCCCTCTCTTTTCCCTACACTTTATCAACCCCCTCCAGTCCCCTTGTTCGACATCCCTTCTCGCATCCCATCCTGAAAAGACAAACTTCTGATTCAAAATTAAAAATGAAAACCTTTTTTCGAGAGGTAGGGACTCTTATCAAAATAATTCCCCTCGGTAGTTTTCAAATATCAACTCACAAACTTTTCACAGTTTGACTTTGCGTTATTTACATTGCATCTAGAAGATAAAACAACTTTGTCCACTGGGGTTCCATAGCACGTTTACTGCTCTCATTTCTTGAATAGATCACTCTAGGAAGACTAGATTAAGGCAGGGTTAATTAACTCATAAATTTACCCTGCTCAAGTATTGGCCCATTCTTGGAATGTTTTACCACTGCTAACTCTAGAACAACATCAAACGACTTCATTATTCAATGGACATACTCCCTAAACTCAATTGAACTGCTATAATCTGGATAATTATGAGTAAAAATTAAGTAGCAGCAAACTTGTGATTATAAGGCTGTCAGCTTAGATAATTGCCTAAATTACTGTCATGATCTTAAAAACAGGGACACGGCAAAGGAGACTTCACGACCTTCGAGACCTCAAATCATAAGAAAACATCTCTATTCAATCTAAAAGGGAAATGCCTACATATAGAATAGGATAAAATTTCAAACTGATGTAATCATTGGTTTTATTTAGAAGAGTCTAGATGTCTCATTCCTAATATCTATCCAATAGCACAAGTTTTCTTGTAGCATTACATGGTTTTTAATGGTGTTACAATGTTTCGATTTTATTTCATAAGAAACTCTTTGCAATCGACCGAACACAAAATCTTCATACTGCATTCCTACAGTTAAAAATGACTCGATGTTATGTAATTCACTCTTTCAACATCCTAAACTCAGCTTGCAAAATTAGTGACTTCAGCATCCACTCTCGTTATGCTAAATTGATGCAATCAGCTATTTTACTGTCGACATTCTGCACAAAAGTAGGCCTGCACTACCATCCTGCCTTGAGGGAAGGCTGAACTTCACTAAACGTGATCGTCACTTGTTTGCCATTTTAGACGTGAACTTCACGTCTAAAATGGGCAACGGATTCTTCCTCCGCTGGGAGTGGGCAAAGAGGAGTGGTGTAATTGTTTAGCAGTTACTATTCAGTTGGGTTATTTTGGTCTTCTGTTTGATTGTTTGTAAACCAGAAATAGGGGTGGTTCCACTAATCTGGATAATATCTAGATGTCTCATTCATAACAATTAGAAGACATGGAGAGGATATGCTCATCCAAGGAAATAGAATATTACTTTCTCTGAAACCATGATGCCCATCTATAGCTGCCATCGTCCTGCGTATTACAGCAATAAATAGCATGACAAATATGACTCTTGCTTTGACCTTAGAGTGAGGGTCATCCCAAGGAAATACAGTGGAGTCCACTTAAAATGAACCCGCTTACAACAAAGTCCCGCATTTAACAAAGTGAAAGCCGATCCCTGTCAAAAAAGGCCCTTTCACCATGAAAAAAATCCCACTTTTAACAAATGCATACTGAAATGAGTCCCGCTTAGCAGCCTTGAAGCGGATGATTTAAATAAGATGCGTGGTTCATATAATCGTAAATGATAGTCCTTATGGAAATTGATACCCTTCAGGAAACATACTCTTTCCTTTCACGAAAATTTCATCATGTAAATAGGTGGATTTCGTGAATGTATGAATACGAGACAACAGAATAATCCCTCCTCCCTTTCCAATATTTACTGAGCAAAAGATAGTTGAATTAGTATGTTCATTTAAGCGTCTCAGGTAAAACGTTCTTTAGAAGTTGGCGAAGGTGACAGACTCTGAAATAGACGAAAAAAGAAGTATTTTCGACTGATTCGGATGGTAGCCTTTTTCCTAAATGCTTCCGCCTAGACACTTCCTTTCTTCTTCTTGAGCGAGGTTATAAAACAATAGCCACGTTATTACAGCAGTTTACATGGTTCAAAGTTCAATTTTAAGTTCACAAGAACAGGCCCACATATAACAAAGTTCGGATATAACAAAGTAAACTGCTGGCCCCCTCTATTTCGTTATAAACTGTGTATCAATATTATGTTAGCAAAGAAAGTGTAATCAGACAAAAGACACTGATTTGAAAAATCGTGTCCCAGTGGTTGCTCTGGGGACTGCTAGGCCATTTTGATGAAGATAACAAACACTCACCACTAAGCCCCTGTTGGTGATCCTTGTGAGGAATGTAATCTTTGTGTGGATGCACATCGTCTTGAATTGTTTGAACTCCTTTACTTTTTCAACGCATTTCTTGCAAATGGTCCATGGCAGTCCGTCTTCCTTGGACACCTTTGGAGAAGACAAGAGCAGAGAAGTATCAGAAATCATAGTTGTATTTTTTTCCAGGTGGTTAGTATAAAAGGGTTATATCTGAAAGACGTTAATAGATATACATTTTATACAATTACAGCCACATTCATAGCACAATGTAATTTTCTTGGGTTTTATTTTCAGCTCATGGCAATTTCTTCATCTTGCAAAAGTTTTGGATTGCATTGGTGAAGTTCTCAGGAGAGACTCAGTTTGGATGGGATGTCAGCTTTATTTCATCCATTCTTTAATAATCGGTTAGCACACGTCAGAGAAAACTGTTACTATCAAATCTCAAATTTAACTATCAATCATGGTTAAGGAAACTAAAAAAATTGACTATTCAACACTCAAGCCATTACATTGCATTAAATAATACAGCGAGTAATATAAATATTAATATTATCGGCGATATTAATATCAGCGATATTAAATAATAGGGTTTATTCTTCAACTTCAGACACTTTATATTTATCACCGACATGCATAAATTATCATAAATTAACTGGGACGTTTTTGGCTAAATTAATACTATTTCTGCTGCCTATTCATTGCTAAATTACAGTACGTATTCTTTGATGGCAATATTAACAGTTTAATTTACCCTGTATATATTTTAAACACTACACAGGAGTGTACTGTTTTCTTCTCTAATTGCCTGGCATTCAACCTCCTATAATATCACACGGCTAATAAATTGCTATAAATTTCATTTAATCACAACTCAATCCCTAAAATGTAATGGACGGCTCATACTCATTTGAAGTCAGTGAAATCAGATCTCACAATGCACATTAAATTCACTACGAAATAATTCATCCGACGAGACAGACCAATGCTCAAAACAAACAGGAAGGCGTAACACCTAAATTTTTAACTAAGCGCTGGCTTCGGTGAAACTGACTTAATACGAGAAATTAACTAGTATGGTAGGGTAATGCAGAGTTACCAGTTTCAAACGACATATGACGGCTATACGTCACGAAATTCCTCGGATCCTCTTTGCATGGAATTGACCCAATGCATTTGGAAAGTTAAGTTGCCCTATAAAACAAAGCTAAGCACCTCCTTCATCCACTGCCATCCTTCCTCTACACATTTTACAGACCTTCTAACATCATTTGGCTCGTACAAGTTAGGAGCGACACATAAATGATTATACGCGTAACATTTGCCATGAAACATCCGAGGTTTTTAGTTAATGGGCAAAATTACATCATTTCTACACTTGACCGACAGATACATGACACACGAAACTATCGTACAGACTTACCTCCACCTGAAGGAGTTCCTTGATTACTTCCCACAGTCGAAAACCATGATATCCACACGGATCGAAAATACAGATCAAATCTTCTTCTTTCGCAAGGCACAGTCGACAAAGGGGTGCCTCTTCATCGTCCGAGAAATCGCCAACACTCCTGAGCATGATGGCTATGTTTACCGCAGATTATAATACACAGGAATGTTTACAATGGATCCAACACAAATGCGCCGTTTCACATTCTCGATATAATACCCCAATTCGCAGTAGAGGTGTAATTGATGTCTTCAGTTGTCTGGAAACAAAGTTTCGAAGGGAAATGTGTGGAACACTGGATCCTGCCTTGTCATTCAGCATAAATAAGAATTAGAAAGAACCTTTTAAGCATGTCAAGAAGCGACGTAACAAGGCGAAATGGGTGGTACCCGAATACAACAACTATACCATGATTAACATGATCCTCACGAAATTATTTACCTCGTATGCCACAATAGTTACAATTTTTCTTCCTAGCTCATCTATTCACGAACGTCTTATACTCCTTCGGTTAGTTTATTCGACCACGCGACCATGAACATAAACGACGCCAACAAGAATACTTCGATGAATTAACGATAGTGTTTTTACCGAATTGAAGCGGAGACAAGCAAGAGCCAGATGGCAGCACTTTTTATAAGCAAAATAGGAGCGGTAAAAATTTCAGCATCATTAGGAGATGTGAAAAAACCGAGGATTTCCGAGCTCTTCCTTTCACACGAAGAAATTAATCAGAGTCAAATTTGTTTCGTTTTGGGAAACGATAATATTCTTAAGTAACTGTTAACCAGCCACGGCCATCTAAAGAACAAATACCTTATCCTGAGTTATTTCACGGCCCTTACGTGTCGTAAGTAGTTCGAGGACCAACTGATAGGAGGCGCTATTGTCGCTATCAGCCAGCGTTCTCCCGGGATTTTTGAATCGGTTCATGGTTTTAATCGTTATAATTGTTATTCCAATGACGCTGAGGTCAAGAAAGGAAAAACTTTTGAAATTTTATCCACAACCTTTAAGGATATATCAATTAACTTGATAGTTACGGATAATTGAGGACAATTAGTTGGCTGAAAAGCAAGGACTTAAACAGTCCTATTAACGAACACCTGGCTATTACACATGAGGAGTACACATTTTACCTGATATTTTTCAATAGGCTGCAAAGTAAATTTATATCATAGAAAAGCCATAGTATACAATAAAGGAAAAAATCTTGTGAATTAGTCCATGTTTCTCTGAAACCAAGCTAAATTTTACATTAATAATACAAATGATTTCCATCAGAAGAGCATGAGAAAATAATTTTTCCTTAATTTAACTGTCCGAAATAGGAAGCAATATGAAAACAATTCCTTTGCATGTAATTAATTAACACAAAGTTCTGGTAAATACAACAATACATAATAAACAAGAATAAAACAAAAATAAAAAATACAACAATGTGGCAATAAGGAAATAAGAGGACATCATTAGGTTTTAAATGCCATTCATTTACTACTGAAAAATCAATCCAACACAGGTTAGATAGATCACACACATCTGAGATCTATTACTGCCAACATATTTTATAACAATACAGTTCCACATTTACTTCATATTCAAATGTCACATGTACAGGGTGTCCAGCAGCTGAGCATTTGAAATTTCCTTGAGACTTCCAGGTTTTCCAGACATAATTTTTATTTTTCCTGAGAAAATAATGATTTTTTTTCCTTAATTATAAAAGAATGTTCGGTATGTTTCTTGGGTGATTAAACGTAAGGATTATTTTTCAACTTGCATATTTAGAGGAAAATGAACACAACACTAAAATAGTTTGAGAGAAAATTACATCACCACCCTTAGATTTAAACATTACCATGCATGTGCTCAGGAACAAGATTATATTACAGCCAGACTTTGCTATGAACAGCATTGATATAAAATGATCAACAACTTAAAAAACTTAAGGAATTAACTTTTTTCCTAATTTTGCTAAATGTGGAAATACAAGAGAAATTTGACTTTGCAACTTGCCGATAAAGGACCATCTTTACGCCACTGATTAACATACTATGACCAATAAGAAAACAATGTACCTATATAGAAAACATTTTACCTACTTTTGGTGATTACAGGAATGCAAAATGCGACAACGCAACGGAAATTTGACTAGCCGTAATGGCACATTGCTTCTGTTGCTGTCATATACATTGACACCACAGAAAATTCCAAAGTCAATTCGATATTTCCCTGAGATTTCCAGTGAAAATAAAATTCCCTGAGATCTCCCGTATTCTCGGTTTTCCAGAGTGCTGGACACCCTGATGTACTATTGTTAAACATTTTAACAGAATTAGCAAAAAAGTTTAAATTTTATGGCAGCAAAATAAATACCTGTGACAAATGAAATACATGAATCAACAGAAGTTTAGTTTCACATACTTTCCCTCGATTATTCCATGACTGGAAAGACAAGTAAAATTCTGTTCAATTGATTACAGAAAAGTTCAACTCTGAAATATTACCTCTGTTGCAAAATAAATGCAACTCCTTTATAAATGAAAAATTAAGCTAACATACTGGTATTCTATATATCTATAATTGCCAACATATTTTAATGCATTATGGTTTCACAATTACTTCAAATTGAAATTTCATATGTATTACTTCTAATTGTTTCAACACAATTAGTACAGAATTTTAAAGTACTAGAGCAGCAAAATAGATATTCCTTTCCAGACGAAAACACTGAAGAGAGACTCACAACACATAAAAACAAGAAAGCAAGATTCAGGTAGTGGAATACTAGATTAGATAGTAACTAACTCTCACTGGCTCATATGGCATATAAAACAAAGACAATTAAACACATTCAATATTTAAAAGATAAAATCTTCTTGCTCTCCACAATACAAAATTTTCTTATGCACATGTCAGACCTATAGTTTTTGAAATCATTTTTCATCTCAGCCATGTGATTCTCACAGCTTAAGCAGCTCACATCCACCGCCTGTTCAATAATAGGATGGAGTATACTTGACAGGTTTTTTTTATGCCCTTCCTTCTCCAGTACTGGTCTCACCAAATTTAAGACTAATTTAACAACAAAAATTAAATTTTCTGAAGGGCAAACTTTACCTGATCCCAACCCTCAACAAGAAAGGAAAAGTATACATCTGCCATTTCAGAAACTTCCCCAAAAAGAAGATGCTGGAACATTCTTCACAGGAACATTTCTTTATAAACCAATTTACAAAATGGGCAGAGACTTTTCGAACAGAAAGAACTCTCCAATGTTAACGTTATTAATAATTATGATGTTCGTTAGCTAAAAATAATGCTGCCAATGAAATTATGGCTACCTTAGAGTACTTTCCATCGGACCATAATTCTTTCATTTAATTTCTTTCATCATTATTTCATTTCTTTTCCTTCCACAGTAAGGAAGATAGATTTTGTAGGTTCAATGAAGTAAACAAGGCAAGGTACATTTACAATGTACGAAATTATTCACACAACTATTAGATCTTACTACAACACACATAAACAACTATCTTTTATCAGTATATTCCCATTTGAAAAGCCTTTAAATATAACGAATTCGTCAATTTTTCCGCAAAAAATAATGAATATCACCCAAATATACGTAGTAATGATAAAATAGTATCCATTTGAGAGTTTCTATTTCACTTCTATTTTCCATACAAGCCCATATTATCACACCCCGAGTTTGAACTTATAACCTAGCAAGCATAACAAGTCTCCTTTTTCGTTGACTTGGTATCTTTCCTCGATAGCTAGTGAACAAGCGCATGGTGATGACGCGTCCATGACATCATAGCTTTCGATGCGTAATAGGTTTCAAGGCAAGATTGCTTGATTTGCCAAGTTCTAAAACGGCCTTTTTACCTCATATTTGATTTGGCCAGGTCAATATGGATAATACAATGTTATTGCGATAAAAAGTTTTTATCATAGGATGACAAAAGAGGAACTTTGTTAACCTCAACTTCCTGATATTCAAACAATATCTACAGTCTCGCTGACTTAAAACGCATCCTAATTTAGAATGCATGTATATATAGTTACCATGTCGTTAACATATTTGTTTTTGATTAGTTTTCACAGTGATCATCATTTCATTCTCATTAAGCAAGCAATTCATTCATAAAAAGTACGTACACATTGAAGAGCAGCAGTAGACCTCACATCAGAAGGTGAACGAGGCAGAGGTTCATCAATTCCCAACCGAGGCACTCTGAGTCTGGACACATCCATTGATTCATCAGCTATTCCACTGGTCAAATGCACATATTCTCCAGTTGTTTCCTCCTCCTTCAGAGAATTCTTAAAGTGATATCTCACATTAATAAACTCTCATTCTTTTACTCTGCTCCAAACATTTCAGTAATTTCATTAAAGATTTGAGGTTTAACCCTTTATATTGAGTAGAAACATTTATAATGTGCACTGTTACTCTGGTTTTTATATGCGATGATAAGTACAATCATTTCCAAGCTTCTTAATTAAAGTAAGTAGGTACATCTGAATTTTTAAGAACAGAATCTCAAATGCAGAAATCTTATCGCTGCAACTTCTGGATTTGGGTTTTCTATAGTTTTTGGGCCTCCCACACAAATAACACAACACACAACATGAAGAAGTATCTGATTTTACCATAAATTCGAAATACCAACTAACACAACATTGTAGTGTAGAAAGTAGACTTTCAGAAGAAATTACAGTAAATGCTTTCCAATCATATCCCAGGATTTATCTAGTTCAATATGGATAATGCAGTCTTCTTGCGATAAAACGTTTTTATCATAGGATGACAAAATGGGAATTTTGTTTACCTCAACTTCCTGATATTCAAAACAGTATGTACAGTCCCACTGACTTAAAACTCATCCTAATTTAGAATACATGTATATATAGTTTTCATGTCGTTAACATATTTGTTTGTGATTAGTTTTCACAGTGATCATCATTTCATTCTCGTTAATCAAGCAATTCATTCATTAAAAATATGTACACATTAAAGATCAGCATTAGAACTCACATCACAAGGTGAACGAGGCAGAGGTTCAACAATTCCCAACCGAGGCACTCTGGGTCTGGACACATCCATTGATTCATCAGCAATTCCACTGGTCAAACGCACATTGTCTCCAGTTGTTTCCTTCTCCTTCCGTGGATCCTAAAAGTGATATCTCACATTAATAAACTCTCATTCTTTTAATCTGCTCCAAACATTTCAGTAATTTCACTAAAGATTTGAGGTTTCACCCTTCATTGAGCAGAAAAATGTATAATGTGCACTTTTACTCTGGTTTTTATATGCGATGATAAATACAATAATTTCCAAGCTTCTTAAATAAAGTAAGGTCCTCTTATTTGTAAATTTGTAAAGAACAGAATCTCAAATGGAGAAATCGTATTGCTGCAATAATTTGGGATTTGGGGTTTCTATAGTTTTTGGGCCTCCCACAGAAATGACACAACACACAATATGAAGAAGTATGTGATTTTACCATAAATTAGAAATACCATCAAACACATATTCCGTACACAAATAATGTAGGTTAACTTCAGTGTATGTACGGTATCAAGGGTCCACAAGAGCAGGCTTAGGCGCTTACAGTTTAAAGTAGATATAAAAGTGATTACCTTGTACAGAGCATTGTCATCCATGTACCCAAGGCATTCATTTTCACAAGAGACACCTTCTCCTTCAATTATGATATCCTCTTTTTCCTCATTTGTTGACTTCCCTTCTGTCATGTCTGCCTCCTCTATATTGATAGGTACCTGACATTTCATAAGAAGAGAGTGACTAATCATAAAATATTTGTGTCCATCTGAGTCAATATGTATCTATATTATCATAAATAAATACTTAAAAATGAATCCACCAATGCTACCCAAGCAAATAGACGAGGGGTACGACCATATTAGTGATACAAATGGCTTGATGCATCCAACTCAGGGTAATATTGCCCCCATAAAATCATCTTATTTTATTACCGGATATCTTTAACCAGGTTATGCAAACTTAAAAAAAAGATGATTCCAACTGAACTTATACTTAAATATATACAGTGTTCATCTAAATGCCTCACAGAAACTCAAATCTGATGGTGATATAATTCAGTTTCAATGAATTTATATGTTATACAGTCCAAATAATACCCTATTATTGGAATACAAGTTACCATGAATGACAAATTCATCAAGATATACTCACAATATATAGATAATACAAATACCCTTTTTTTACATTACATCCAACATACATACATACATACCAATCATGCCATTCCCTTCCTGGGTAGGCACAGTCAGAATTTCACTCACAAGCACACGTTTGTACATCTAAATATTCTTTAATAATGCCCTTCATACTGACCTATCCTAGCAAACCATTTTCGCCTCATTTACCCCCATACACTGCATCACACATGCTCTCCTATTTTTAAGACTCCTAATATTCCTCCTCCTAAGAATTTCCTCAGCCTACATCCACCTATCGCACCATTCATTTCACTCTTATATGTATGTTTCTTTATTCGACTCTCAGCCATTCTCTCAACATGGCCAAATCAACGAAGCATACAACTTTCATATACGTCCATTACTGGAGCATCCTTCCCACATTCAATTATTACCCATTCATTCCTGATTCTATCCATCCTACCTTTGCTCCAAACACTCCTAAGATAACTCGTACCCACGACGTTTAGTCTACTTCTATGTCTTTCATGACATTCCCATGTTTTAGTACCACACAACAAAGTGGGAAGCAGCACCCTTTTGTACATGGCGTCTTTTGCTTCCCTAGACAGGCACTCGTTCCTTGATATGCTCCACATGCTACCTACCACTTTCCTTCCAGCATTGGCATGTCTCTTTATCTACTTATTTATCCCTCCATCCTTTGTAATCATCTTTCCTACCTGCACAAAATAATCCACTTTTACATTTACTTCACCATTCGTCATCATCATACAGTTTTCTTCCAATTCTTATTTAAAAAACTACTACTTTGGTCTTGCATGCATTTACCATCAATTCCATTATCTCTCCTGATTCACAAAACTCACCTTGCTGCTTCCATAATCCAATATTCCTTCAAAACCTTCCACATCTTCTTCCTATTTACTCTGTCAATTATCTTCTCT
Source organism: Ceriagrion tenellum (assembly GCA_963169105.1). Taxonomy (NCBI): domain Eukaryota; kingdom Metazoa; phylum Arthropoda; class Insecta; order Odonata; family Coenagrionidae; genus Ceriagrion; species Ceriagrion tenellum. The sequence goes on from OY720645.1 coordinate 2,976,849, forward strand.
AAGAGAACAAATGCACAATTCACTTTCTTTATAATGCCCATACATTTCTCTATCACTTGCAGAATGGTGAAAAGCTGGTGACTACATCATCTTACAGGCATAAACCCACTTTGCCCACCCTATAGTCTGTCAAAAGTAATATTCCTCAATCTTTCCACTAATATTAATCTGAAGACTCTTTCTTCTGAAGACTCAAAGAGATTCTTTCATTCTCTGTCTATAAATCTCACATGCCCTAGTATGCTCTTCCTCAGATTGAGCAGTAATCATATTCATGTATGCCTCTCTCTCTACCCTGACTGCAATTTTTACCTCTACATTCCAACAAGCATTACCTTTTAGTTTTTCCTACCACTCTTTTTCCACATACACTTTTAGCATTTTCTATAATCATTCCTTTTAAACTCTCCCACACATCATTCACTGTCTAGTTTCTGATATACCCTCTCTCTCTCTGATACATTCTCTCTGCTTAAAGGATAGGGCAGCCTTAAGCATGTAACCATTCTGTATAATTTCCTCACTGTTAAGCAACCTCTCCACTTTTACTCTAAACTGCTTATGTGAAACATTCTTTCTATGCGGCTACTTTCTGCTCAGATTCACTTTGGAGAGGACCAAATAGTACCAATACCCAATGTGAATTTGTTGCGATTTAGTTGATTTGGGCCTGAGTGAAAAACTGGGTTGCAAAAAAGAATAAAACTCTAAAAATTCAGGATGACTTAAGCAATGTATTTAAGCTTTGGAACGAATGCCAGTATCGACATGGAATAATGCTGTGGAATATATGAGAACATTAAAGGAGTATTATTGGATCAAGGACCGGTTGGTGGAGGAATCCACGGAACATATTGTCTTAAACATTGGAGAACAAAGCAGATTTACCTACAGCAGAACTTAAAATTATTAATTTTAGATTTATAATATTTAACGGTAAGAAACACTTTTATTCATTTTATGTGCCTAGGCCAAGATGAATGCAAATCAAGATCAAGGTTCGCTATAATTTTTCTTCTGCACATATAAATATTAAGGCTCACATGTTTTGATATTGTCAGTTTTACTGAGCAAAGTAACATTTCCTGTTGTGCATACTAGTGTTGTATTTCATTTGAAGACTTAAACACATTACGTTTTGGTTCGGTAGCCAGCTAATGAATGGTAAAACTTATCATGAAATGAGAAAAATCTGAGAAAAAACTTGTTCTTGGATAATGGTTTCACTGTTCATGTAATGAGTGAACGCTAGTATCATAAATCACAAGGAGTTGGTTCTTTCCATTACATTTCTTTGCACTGTAATATGACAGGAGGAGTTGATGGGCTCTGTCGCCTTTCCACCACCAAATGGCCTTTCCTCTGTGGGACTGGTAGACGTGCAGCGCTGTACAGTTTGCCATTACGGCTGCATTTGGAAGTATGAACATTAACAAACAATAACATTTTTACAGATAGTGGATCACAGAAAAATTACAAACTAATTCACAAGTTTTTCCTTGGCTTTAATTTTTTTAAATATTCTGTGCAAATTATAAGAATTGATAATGTTTTAACATTTTTGTTCATTAACAATAAATATGCATTATAAAGGTTTGTGCCTGCCATTTTTTGTATCTCTATCAACTCTCATATTTGGTGAAAATTTAATGCTGTAGATATCATAGTTTCTTCTAGGCTGAATTGCAAGGTTTATGAAGTTGACAAAACTGCTAAATTTATTGTGTGTGGTGTGGATTTTTGCATTAATATATCTCCATTTCTGGTCACATCATATAATGAAAAATATTGCTGTAGTTGGAATAATACAATTTCCTGTAAGTGGTGTTTAAAGTATCGTACTAGTTTTTACAAGGGCCAAGATAAAAATTCTCAAAATAAAGCGGCACATCATTTTGATGTTCATGGCGAACGAGGGCATAGTCCAATTTTTGAAGTTAAATATCTGTTGTTTATGCACTGCCAAAAACCAAACTTTTTTGTGAGGTAAGACAAAGGACATATTAGTCAAACTAGAAATATAATTCAAATTTAAAAATGAAATTATTTTTGTTGTTAAAATTAAAACTGTTAAACTTTGAACCATTTCATCTAACTTTTGTTTATTAACCAAAATGATCACATGCTGTTACTGTACATTCTTTTGCAAACTATGTAATACATCAACTGTTTCTCAAGCTTTCTTTGTTCAGGAGATACAGAGTGATCTAAGCAAAAAATGTTCGTAACTTTGATCATCTCTAGATATGCCAATTTTTTTTTCAAACACACTTCTACACTTATTCATAAAATGCTCGAAAAACTTCCACAAAAATTGTAGTTTGCATCGCAGACACTAAGGGTCAACTCTATTTTAATCTGATGTATAATGACCCATATGAAGTTGGCAATGAGTTACCTTTATCTTCTGTGTCATCAAAAACAACATTTGTAAGTTAAGTTAATGAATGTAATTCTATAACTTGTTGGATGATTGTTTTACAATAGATATTTCATCTATGGTGAGACAGTCTGGTAGCATAAAAAAAATAAATGGGCCAAAATCTCTCATCTCCATTCTGTGAGTGCTATAAAATTATATTCACAAAGCTCTTAATAATAACCTTGACCATAAAAAGTTAACAATGGTTACAACGTGGATCTGATTAAAATGTTTGATTTACTATGCTCACTCATTGCATTGTTTTACCACAGAGGAACGCTAATTTAAGTTGCTCCAGCTAATAAGTGGAATACGATGCTCATGACTTAATTGAATCTCTATTACACGATGTGATATCATCCTATCTTTACGCCAATTGACAAATATCCAGCTAAGTCGCTAGTACCCTAATGAACTCTTTTTGTACATGAATTGATCTACCAACCTATCTCACATAACCTTACAGGTGAGGTGTCGTGGATTCCTACGTGCCCAATAAGGGTTTTACTGTCTCATTCTGGCTGGGTATGAAAAATTAATCTTAACCCTTTATCCTACATTCTATTCCGCAGTACCCAAGTTGATGGTACGTACTCACTTATGTAAAATCAACACACATTGATTTTGCCAACCAATTTTAAGGCTCATACATCATTTTTCATGACCTATCAGGTATTGCAGGTCTGTTTAAACCCTGAGATCTTCTACATCTGGCAGTGCTGTAAAGTTGAACTGTCTTCTTTTGGAAAAATCTCCATTTTCTCTGTAAGAAAACAAATTTTTGGGCTTATTGATTTTTCCCGGGACTTCTCCCAATTTCTCATGCCTGACGAAACTGAGACAGTTCTAAGATCAGCTGTAGATAGAATGTAAATGAAGGAAATTTATCTCTTTTATTGTTCAGGCTCTTAGTGACCGTGGTGTAGACAACAGGTCTCCTCAAAGGCTAGACCTAGAAGATGATGAGGAGAATGATGAAGAAAATTTCGTTTCAATCTGGAAAGTGACTTAGAAAATGAAGAGGATGGTCGCCAACAGGTAAATACATTTGAGGTATAAGTAAATTTATTTCTCTAGCTATGCTAATGTATTTACATAGATATAGCATATAAAAGTTGTAATTATGAGTTGAATATACCAGTAGCTAATATGTTTGCTGAATTGCAGGGTTTTTCAACATTGTTAATCTTTCCCTGGGCATGTGAAATTCTTTCACACGTTTTGGTGTGCTGGCCACATTGGTGGCACAAATTAAGTGTTGTTTCTTACCTAAAATTTTCAATCTTATTGTAAAAAATATTGTAAGCGATATATTTTGACTAATATGTATTGTTTATTTAAGTTTTTTATCACTTTCGAACGTACTTATTATAATCAGTGGAACCAAATGCAAAGTAATTGAAAAATTGAGAAATACTTTATGCATCAAGTATCCATGATGGCAAAGTTAACGTTAAACAAATCTAAACGTAAAAATTCACTTAATAGAAGACAAAACTGATGTAAATGAAATAACAGAAACTTTTTATTTCAAAATCCTTCCATTTTGTATATGTTAAAAGTGAGAAATTTTTTAAAAGAGATAAAAACTGAACAGATTCACCACATAAATAAATACCTCATATCAACACACATAAAATGCGTGTCTATGGATCACAAAATACATAAAGAAAAAAATGATAATGAGATATTAAATGTTTTTGATTTTAAGTTGAAAAAGTTGTTTAGTTTCTTATATAATTGCCTGAGCATTTTATGAAGTGTGCAGTGTTTTTAATTACCAATATATGGGCTCACCATTCTTAACTTTTCAACATTGTTCAACTTTATTGCACTATTATAATTACAAATACTTTTTGATGGTGTAAAATTATTCTTAGATAATTACCTAATTTACTTTTTACACAATAAATGATGGCATATGGTCATTTTTATTGGTAACCTTGTAATATTTTTTCTTCTAATGATATATTTTGTTGAATTACTCTCTGCATTTTGGATGCAGATGCCACTAGCAGGAGGCAGCACTAAGAGAGGTAAAACTATCTTGTCGAGGGGAGGGCACAAACAAAATGTACAGGACACAGCCTTAAAGAACTTGGTTTTGTTAAGCATGCAATAGGAAGGTCTTGGGAGGAAAAAGTCAAAGAGAGGTTCTACTTCTCTCTGGATAGGTGACACCTCGAATATGCTGCAAGTATTTTGGACCATGGTCATAAATATTTAATTAAAATTGTAATCAATTATTAAGGAAAGCAGCACACTTCAATAAAAACTGCAACACACCCATATATATGCTAACTCATAACTTTTTGAGGGATTACGATGGGAGCCTCTAGTGACTTGGAGGCTAAACTATAGGCTTAGGTTGCTTGAATATAATTCATATCTGGTGTGTTTCAGAGTGACATAGAGAATATTTTCATCGCCCATCACTACATCTCTAGGTCGGACAGATGTGATAAAATAAGAAAGATACACTGCTGAACAGATATGTACAAAAACTCATTCTTTCGTGCACAATAAGCGACCACAATAAAAACTGATCTCCAATACTTAATCTCTTGTAATACATGTCACCATTTCACCTTCCAAAAACTTACACCTTTACGTGGTATCTGGTAAACTAATTCCCCCCCTGCCACATGCCAATGCGGTCTCTCGCAGGGTATTATGTAAATGTATCCATATTGCACTTTGTAATTTTAAGCAAAAAATACTTCATATTTGACTTTTAATTCCATTTAATCATTTTTTCTACCAGAGCTACAAGTTCATTGGTCTGTTTCATGTCAGTACATTTTATTTTGACCACCTCTGATAATTCATCATGTTTACGATTTCAAAATATTCAGAGGTATGTTTTGTGTGCATGTTTGACTTAACAAAAGAGTACATAAATGTTAAGAAAACTTGTTTACACTGAGAGCATTAATCATTTTTAGTGACAATTTTAATTCACGTGGGATATATTTTCATTTGTCTCTGGTACCCAGTCAGGGGATATTTTGATGTCTCGCAATAAATGTGGAAACAAGAAGATTTCACTTAATGGAAGGATGTCATAATAAACAAGATAAAACATATATCAAATGTGTTGTAATATTATTGCTTTAATGGAGGTTTAAGTTGTTGAGTGCCTCACATGAAGATATAAAAAAACCTTTTACAGGGATATAAATTTCACCTCTTAGTGGTAATGTATTTAAACGTATTTAGGAAAGGGACACTATAATGCTTAATTTTAACCGGTTGGAAAAGGTTAACAAAGTCTTTGTGACGTGGAGTTGTCCACATTTTGGCATCATGGCACAGGGTTCATCTCCCATTCTTCCTCCAAGGTTTTCCACATTGTATCTTCATTTGAGGTTTTTTCGTTTGAGGGGGTCAAGAAACGCTTGTTTCTCGCATTTTTATCATAATGAACGCTGTGCTGATTTGTTTTGAACAATCTCCTATAATTTTGGCATTTGTGGATTCGCAAGTATTCCTAGTTGCGGACGAAAAATGATTACTGATAAACATTTGAATAAACACAGTACTTATTATAGCGGTCATGAATTTAATGAATTTTGTACATTTAAACACTAAATAAAAGTTCAGTGGCTGAAAGTCAAAGATGCAACACCTCTTCGGGTAATTTTTCGACAGATGTTTTTGCCTTTTGCAAACCTACAACCTGATTCCTCCTCTTGGGAGAAAGATGAGGCATATCTAAGGGCTAATAAGATATTTTTTCTCCAAGAATTTAGGGAGAGGCCACAAAACCTCCGAAAAATATCTCTGCTTGCGTTGTCTGCTCTACTTGTCTATCGACGCTCGTCTCAATGAAGTAGTCATCAGTAAACCTTAGCCAAGTTCCGGGTGGTGACGGTTGGTGTGGTTTTTTTGTTGTGAATACCGCACAGGTTTCAAATACTTGCTGCACCAGAAAGACAAGGCCCGGCTCGCTTCGAAATATTGGAAGCACCAGTCGAATACTTTTACGGGCGTAAGATAAGTCAAATACCACTTCTTTCCTGTGGGTTAAACGACAGGCGTCCGAAACATTATCTTTGGCAGGAAAGGTATCGCCCGATACACAAGGGGAAAGTAAACTCTTTTTGAAGGCATACTATTTCGAAAATCAATATTATGCACCCTCCATGCATCCCGATTTTGAATGTATTAGTATTGGCAGAGCTTTGTATCAACACGGAGAAACCTTTCGGGACTCTTAAGAACCTCACAAGATAACTCGTTGCTTTAACATAGACTGTCAGCAGGCCTCAAAACCCATGCCCGATGGGAACTAATAGCGTTTGATTGGAGTGGTCTGGGCTGATGAGGTGAAATCCGAGAACTTCTGCTTTTCTGTTTATATGCTAGTGAGAGAAGTATGCTTTTTCCTTTCCTTATCGTTCCATTGAACGTTCCCAGACATATTACTATGCATAGTAAAAGTGACTCAGTTCACAGTTACTCATACGGAAGCAAACAAATACACCGAAAAGATATGAAACCCCATCTGAAACTCGCCTTTATATTTGAAAGCTCGGTAGTTATAACTGGGTAACAAACCTGAATTGCGATCACTGTTCTTCATCATGCTGTTGTTCAGTTGCGCACATGATTTCGAAAACGTGATCTTTATCAAGAAAGATCAGGTGCTTCATAGCAGTGTAATGCGCTCCCAGGACTTTCAGCATTGCCCTACCAATGTGGCTTGCCTTATGGATGACGATTACGACCACGAGAAGGAAAGACCACCCCTAGTTGAGACATTTTTGAGTTTTTCCTTCAATTTCTGGTCAAGTAAAATGGTAAAAAATTTTATCTGGCTAATTTTAACTCTTTTGTATTTAAAATCTCATATTATCAGCCAGTCACTTCACCTACACATTACATTAATTCATATCGCCAATATGAGAAAATTTATACACAAACTCATTTGCATTCATTAAAAATCGAACACGGACCACTCTTTAGCTGGCCAAATACATCTGACAGCTATAACATTGACCGCTACCAATTAATGTTTAATGAATGATATTTTAATCAAACCATAAGTTTTTTAATAGGTTTTTTCCAAAATTATACGAGCGGCGACTATATAGCTAAACATATAAGAGCATATTATAAAGTCAGACGTAAAAGAGTTGTTTATCCATAACTACGTCAAATTGGGTAGACTTTTCTGAATGCTCATTCGTATATCCTGCATTGACCGAATACAGCTTCACAGTGGACAGTTCATCACCAATTTACCCGTGATAAGACGAAAGAAATGTCGAAAAAATATACCTAGATTATTCGGTATCGATGCGAGCACATTTATTAGTAATTCATGAAAATATATATTTACGTATGTTTTCAGAGTTTAATCACATTCTGACAAACTAAAGACGGATTTATGTTGGGTCTTAAACGATCCATTAATAAATATCCGTTTTAAGTTTAATAAATTTCCGTTTGAGGAACTTCATCGGTCTATGAAAGGAAAATCCTGAATAATTACATCACTTAGAATTACATCACTACACTTGTTTTGATTAAATCTTTTTTATCGACATTTGGTGCGAATAAATCTCGATTTATATCATTTTGGTGAAAGAGACATAGGAGGTGTCATTCAAAGAAAATCCTCGAAAAGTCGTCCACAGTCAATATCCCTTGGTGGTAGCAGATGAAGATTTCGGCATATATTCCAAGTTTAGTTTGATGGTAAATATTTTTCAAAATCAGTCTTGTATAAATAATATTATTCGACGTAATATTCTGAATCATGAAACTGAACATGCTGAAATATACACAGCGATATACCGCGACTGAATATGCGAAAGATAATTTAAGAAAGCTCGAAAATGAGGCAATTGATGACTAAGTTCTAGCAGGCGAAACATTTTGCGATAAATTCTTCCGCCGCTGTACTTTTAATCAACCTCAATTAGCTGCGGATATATTTGCAATATAGCACCAAATATACTTTTTGAGCAACTTAATTGTCTTAGACATATTATTTTTCAGGCAATGCGTGAATATTAATAAAAGTCGTATGCTACTGGTATATCAATATCCCACCTGTTACTAGGAATAAGAATCGATGGAATCAGAATCGAGAAACCATTTGAAAGAATCGGAATCGAAAAATAGAGGAATCGAATCATCCGCACAAAGTTATATATAAATAAGAGAAACAGGTTTCCACCAATATTTACCTTAAAAAATTGTAAATGTTGAGAGGTAATAATCGCTTAAAATGGTGAAGTGAACTCCGATAATAGTTGAGGTGGGTTATTATAACTTCATCGCCGAAGTTCAGTCTGTTATACATATAATATGCTAACAGTAAATTGATACTTAACCATATATTCCTAAAATTCTTAATTCAAGGACAATAGAAATTTTTATAGTACGTGTCTAAATTCATATTTTGACCAGGTTTGCTCATAGAAACTCTCCTTCTAAGGGATGCTTCAGTTAACTCTCTCTCGGAACTTGTAACGAGGCCACCAACATTCACTACTATTATTAAGATATGGGCTGGTACCATCAATCCATAGGAATGGCAAACCCTAAACCTCTATTTTCTATGACGTCACTCATATCAAACATCTTCCTTCATAACATGAAAAAAGGCGAAGATTAAGTTCCAATAAATAACATTCCACTTAAATAACCTGTCCACTATAACCTATAATATAGGTTTTGAATTACATTGAAAACTTGGAATTCTTATATATATTTATTAATACTTCGATATACATGTATCAAAATACAAGTTAAACTAATAAATGCACACCTAAAATAAATGTACATGAATTATTATTCATAATCCGTGTTACCTGTGTTGTTATTAGCATACAATGCCACGTGAGCAGTCACTCAACAAAGCATATATTTGCCCACCATACTACATACATACATACATTCTACTTGGTCAAAGGCAATGGCCCTGCCTTCAAATAAGATGATTTTAGATCAGGAGAGAATGAGAAATATAATATTTTAAGACCTATCTAGTCCACATTTTTTACGATCAAATAGAAAAAATGAATGTTTTTACAAAATAGGACGAATTAATCTACTCAAGAGTTAATACGGTACCTTTCATTAACTTTGAGCATAAAATAAACCAAGACAGAGTTCTCGAATTTACACTTCCTCCCACAAGCACCACACGCGAAAGGCCTCAAACTTTGTGGACAACTAAGTGTCTTACTAAAACAGATTTGAAAAAAAATCCCTTCCCACAAGTGTCACACTTGTAAGGTCTCAACCAGCTGTGCACGACCGAGTGTTGAACTAAATCATACTTGCGAGCAAATCCCTTCCCACAAGAAAGGTCTCAACCAGCTGTGCACGAGCGAGTGTATATCTAACTGAGACTTGCGAGCAAATCCCTTCGCACGCATTTCACACTCAAAAGGTCTCAATCCATGTGCACGAGCGAGTGTCTAACTAAATGAGCCTTGCGAGCAAATCCCTTCCCACAAGTGTCACACTTGTAAGGTCTCAACCAGCTATGCACTATCGAGTGTCTTACCAAAGTAGACTTGCGAGCAAATCCCTTCCCACAAGTGTCACACTTGAAAGATCTCAATCCGCTGTGCACGACCGAGTGCTGTACTAAATGAGACTTGTAAGTAAATCTCTTTTCACAAGTGTCACACTTGTAAAGTCTCAACCCGCTATGCACTATCAAGTGCTGTACTAAAGTAGACTTGCGAGCAAATCCCTTCTCACAAGTGTCACACTTGTAAGGTCTCAATCTATTGTGCATGACCGAGTGTTTTACTAAATCATACTTGCGAGCAAATCCCTTCCCACAAGTGTCACACTTGTTAGGTCTCAACCAACTGTGCATGACCGAGTGTTCTACTAAATGAGTCTTGCGAGCAAATCCCTCCCCACAAGTATCACACTTGTAAGGTCTCAACCCGCTATGCACTATCGTGTGTCTTACCAAATTAGACTTGCGAGCAAATCCCTCCCCACAAGTGTCACACTTGAAAGGTCTCAATCCGCTGTGCACGCGCGAGTGTTCTACTAAATGAGACTTGCAAGTAAATCTCTTTTCACAAGTGTCACACTTGAATGCATTAAATTCACTGTGCAAAGTAGAGTGTAGTTTCAATGACTTCTTCCATTTAAACTCTTTTCCGCAAATTTCACATTTAAACTTCTTCAAACACTTGTGTGATTTTAAGTGATTTGTTAAATGATACTTCCACCGAAACACCTTACCACATACTTCACACTGAAACTCTGACGAGCCTCCTGATTCTGTACACTTTGTAGGCGAATCCTTCGGCACTAAAGTCTTGGAATACTTTTCTCTAGAAATGCATTCTTTTATGTGTAGGACTAACATATTTTTATCTGCAAATTTCATTCCACAAGAATCGCAAACGTAAGCCACATCTCCATCAAGGTGTGTTTCATGAGAATCAAAACACCTTCGATCATTTGGCAAATTAATACTGCATGTGACCTTATTCTTCATGTAATCCTTACATTTCAACTGTTTCTTTTCCTTTGCACTTCTGCTTTTCCTCAATTGATACCTTGGAGTTACGGAGGGTAAGGTAGAATTATTTCTTGGAGAGTGATTTCCAGGTAAACAACTAGGGCTGGTGTTCTTTTTTGTTTTCTTCGCAGTCATATCTTTTCTCTCTTCTCTTAGGTCACACACCATCTTCTCAGTAGCTTTTCCAATTACTCCCATCACACCACAACCTGGTACCTGCAATTATCAAAATTTTAGAACAAGATTTTTTAAAGCAAACTTAAATAGAAGATTAATGCTTTAAAACAATTCATTTAAAAAAATTAATCTTCAATCTTTTGGAGTTAAAAGTTGACCCGACAGATGCCGTCTATATTCAATGACAACCGGTGTGTACTCTTCTGTTATGCGCCTTAGTGTGGCTAATAAAGGCAGTCGTGTTCTCGTTTTCTACCCTCGTACATTTACTTACAAATTTACCCCACAGAAAAAGTACTCCTTTTATTAAATAAATGTTATTGAGACAACAATTTGAAATAGACCCTAACCATGATTCTATAGGTCTACTTTTCTAGAGTTCTTAAAGAAATATCTCAATGAGCCGTTTTAGTATAAGAGATATATGTCTCCCTTTATTTATCAAAGAGCTCGTTTCAATGCACATAAGGGTGCCGCACATAGGTTTATGAAGCAACCACTGAACTTCTTATGGTTCCGGTACCTGTTTCTCGATACTGCCGGTTCTTGGCCATTAGAACCGGTATCGAGAATCGATCGCATAAAGTTGGTGCTTAGGAACCGGGACGAAAAGGTGGCGAAAATTTGAATTTTGCACCCAAACCCGAGATGCTCTTCGTCGTCTTCAAGGTCACGGCCAGTGTCTTGCACCAGATTCTTTTCTTTTTCAATCATAGCTTAAAATACTGTATTTTAAATGAGCGATATCAATAATTCTTTTAACTTCTTTGTACGTTCCATCCACTTATTAATTTCGATGTTCTACGCGTGTGACGCGCCAATACGCGTGACACAAAGGGCGGACGTGTGGAGTCGTTTGTATTTACTTTGACAATTTACTACAATATATTAGCATGCACAAAAGATATGTATATTTCTATGTATCATTGCTACAGTGCTTGATACGCACCAGTTGTATTGCGGGCCAAGGAAGAACTTAATGGACAAATTTCCATTCATAAACATCCCAGACGACTTTAGTACACCGTCCAAATATTCATCCAAATTTACGATTCCCGGGCCATCCACCGCCCAAAGCATGAAATCGGGTCGGAAATGAGCTATTCATAATTGTCTTCAGTGCAAATCTTACCTTCAAGGAATGTTTACTGAGCAAACTGCGCCGAAAACTCTTCGAGACAGTGACATGCATTATAATAATAAAAATAATCATCATAATATAAGGGTACGAAAGCGGATCACCAGCCTCCTCGTGGCGTACCTGGTAACGGCTCTGCCGGCCAATGATGGACGTCTGCATGTTGGGCTAACCATTCCACATGCAGAGCTATCTGGTTCCAAGAATGACAACCAGAAGTGCCACACACAACCGGGCCCCTCTCAGATGGTGGCCCTAGTGAAGTTGAGTGTGGCAATAACAATATAAACAGCAACAAGAAGGGAGCTCGTATGCAGTGGACGGAAACCCTAAGGGGAGACCTCCTCGCATGCTATGCTGCCAGCGAGCACAATCGCAGGTGGTATATGGCAACGATGCACTCTTTGTGGAGTGAGGTACATCCTGAACACAACCACCTGTCGCAGCAGAATCTGCGCGACTATGCCAACCACCTGCGAAAAAAGGAAACTCCCCAACAACCGCGTGCTCAGAGAAATACACCACCGGCCAGACCACCCTCCCCAACACAAGCAGTCTCTCCACCGACTGTTTTGACAGACACTGCACCGTCGTACCACCGACAAATAGGGAGGAAGTACATCAGGCCGACTCTGAAATCCGAACGCGGTTGTTAAATGAAATCACCGATGATGTAGGACAAGCCAGGCAGGGAGATGCCCATCGGAAGATCTCTCTGCGGACAAACGTCCTGACCAGGTTGAATGGCTTTATCGACGAAATCCTATCGGAGACTCGGACCTATGGACGGTCAACTGCGTGGTCTACGCTGTTGCCAAAATAAGGGCCAACTCCCTAAAGCCCACCTCCTGGGAGGAGGCGGCAAAACGGCTGGAACAGTTGGGAGGCCAAGATCACACTGGCGAGATGGCAGGCTTCAAGGATGCAGTGAGTGATGAAATACATCACATCTGGACGAGCTTTCACACCCATAGTCCGGCGCATAGCACGCAGCCTCAGATTTAACCATCACACACTAAACAAGAACGTGCTGCTTAATAGTAAGCAGCACGCGATTGATAGAGTTCGGGCGCTCTCCACGGCCCGGAAAAAGCTCCTGAAGAGGAGTAAGGCCGTGAGGGAGAACTCAACCTTCCTCCTTCAACCGTCTCCCCTCTTTCGACCAGCTCAGTCTGTCGTCGAATCTCTGCCACCCGTCCAAGAGGTAGAACGTTTCTGGAAGGATATCTATGAAACGTCGAAGTCTATCAATGGAGACACTAGGGCCATAAACCTCTTAAAAAAGTTTTGCGACTGCCACCTACATGAAGTGGTTGGACCTCATTCAGTCACAGAGATTGACGTGAAGGCCTTCTCTGGCAAGAAGAATTTCTCAGCTCCAGGAATGGATCCCGTGAATAAATTCTGGTGGAAGAAGTTCACTTCCACCCACCAACACCTCGCCAGAATCTTCACGTCCTTTCTCTCGGAAAGAGAAGAAATTCCATGGTGGCTGACTGAGGGACGCACGGTTCTAGTACCTAAGAAGGAAGACCTGTCAAATCCTAAGAACTACCCCCCTATAACCTGCCTCAACACTGTATACAAGGCGTTCTCCTCCATCTCGAGCGACCTTATCCTACACAAGGTCCAGCCGGTGTGGGAGGAGGTGTACGAGCAGAGGGGTTCAAAGCGTGGAATCATGGGATGTAAGGACAACCTGCTCATTGATAGACGCATATGCCAGGATGCTATCCAGCGTAAGAGCAACCTATCAATGGCTTGGGTGGACTACAGAAAGGAGATTGACACCACTTCACATGAACTCATTGTTGCCATGTTGAAGTTGATGAAAGTCCACCCAGAGGTAGTGTCCTGCATCCAACGCCTGATGCCACTCTGGAGAACGCGCTTTCTCCGGACCGCAGACTAGCGGTCGGTCTCGAGAGACTTGGTATCATACCATCTGTTTTCCAAGGCGATAGCTTGAGCCCATTGCTGTTCTTCATTTCCCTCCTACCTCTCTCGCTAAGGTTGCGACAAGGGAAAGGATATATGTGCGGTGTACCAGGTGACAGGAAGCATAAGGTCACACATCTATTTTATATGGATGACCTGAAGCTCTACGCTTCCAACGCAAAAGACCTTCGAATGGTCCTGGACACCGTTCTGAAGTAAAGTGAGGCTATAGGAATGGAGTTCCGATTAGACAAGTGTGCATCCATCCACCTGGCGAGAGGAAGATTCTCGGAGAACAAGGAAGACGTGCCCCTGGTTGACAGGAGCATCATTCGCCACCTCGAGGGCGATGACAGGAATGAATATCTCGGCGTCCCCCAAAGTTGAATGCAGGAGGTTGCAGCAGTGAAGGAGAGAGTCCTCGCGAAGTACAGACACACTCAGGAAAAGCTGGAGTTATGAGCTGTCTGGCAAGAACAAGGTTCTTGCCACGAACATGTTCGCGGTTCCCACACTTGGATGCATGAAATGGAAAGTCAACGAGTTGCAGAACCTCGACAGGGGAACGAGGAAGATTAGAATCTACAATCTCCATCCACAGAAGTCTTCATCCGAAATCTTCCGTCGCCAGACGGTATCTCCCTCGCAGTTTAGGTGGTCGAGGTCTGTTGAGCCTGGAGTGTCTCCGCAACAGAGTTGTCCTTGGAACAGCATGATGAGTGCTCAAAAGCAGAGACCCCCTGCTCAATCCCGTAAGAGACCACGAAAGTGCCGGAGTCGGGCGTTTCTCTTACAGGCGGCCAAGAGGGCTGCGGACGAAACCGGTATGGACTTTGACCCATAATCAGACCGTAGCGAAGACGGCAAGTCCGTCTTGTCATTTAAGGCAGACGTCCTTAAGCTCGAAATCAAAAAAGGCCGAGCAGAACACCATACCCAAGGCACACACCGAGAAGCCCATGCATGGATGTTTCTATCGAAACATGGAGAAGCATGGACTATCGAATGAGCCGACGTTTGCCTTCCTCCGCTAGTCTAAAGTCAAACACCGAGGGTTTTTTCCTCGCATGCCAGGATGGTGTCATAAACACACTCGTGTACCACCGCATTATATTCAAGACGGAAGTTGCTGACACGAGATGCAGGGTGTACCGAGCCTAGTCGGAGACTATGAGTCACCTTCTCTTCGGCTGTAGCTATTACGCCAAATCAGCGTACACTGCTTGGCACAATGCGGCCCAGCGGGTATTATATTTCCATCTTCGACACCATTTTGGCATCGACAATACTCCTGCGCTGTCGTATGCCCCAGGAGATATTGAGTCCGTTGTGGAGAACGATAAATGCACCTTATGGTAGAATTACTCCTTTTCTACCACCAGGCAGTTGGAGGCGACCAAGCCTGATATCGCTCTCCTAGACCACCTCTAACGCGCCATGTTTGTGATTGAGTTTTCGGCCACAGCTGACACGAACATGGATGCAAAGGAGGCGGAGAAACGGACGAAATATCAAGACCTGCTATTTGAGCTTGGACAAATGTACCCAGGACACTCTGTTAAACAGATAGTCCTTATGATAGGTGTGCTCGGTGGAGGTAAGAGCTCGCTGCTGGAGAGCATCAGGTGCATTCCGCCCTGCGTGGCACATAAGGAGTCACTTGCAGCTTGCATGCAGAAGGCCGTCTTACTTGGGTCCCTCCGTCTACTCCGCACGCACGACCCAACTGCAGCGTAGCCACACATCCGATGGGCGTCGGACGTGGCTGCGATCACTGCCCCACCCCTCTCGAGTCCTCGGCCATTATGACGGAAATGAAACCCGATGCTAGCCGAGGACTCGGAAGGGAATGTTTCTAAAGTAACTTTCAACAATAAAAATAATATTTTTTTTATTTGGCCATACTCAAGAGTATATGGTGTAGTAAAATGTTTTCCGCCTGCAAATAGGAGAGGAGTTTGGCTCGGTGGGTAGCGCGTTCGCTTTTGGCATCCGAGTTCGCTGGTTCAATTCCAAACGTGGGAATATTTTTTCTTATATTCCTATCCCTACTGAAATGTTATTATTTTTCAATCGTTAGGCCTCAAATGGAATATGCTGCCAGTATGTGGAATCCATATGAAGCGGGGTTGATATCGGAATTAGATCGCGTGCAGCGAAGAGGAGCTAGGTTTGTGAAACGATGCTACGATAAGTTTGCTAGTGTGTCTGGATGGTTAGAAGAATTTGGATGGGAACCGCTATCACAGTGTAGATTAAATTATAGGCTTAATATCTTGGCTTTATTTCAGTAAAAAATTCCTCTGAAGTCGGAAAAACATACTATTAACCCTATCGTATGTAACACAACGCGGGCCTCCATATTTTTTTCCCACCGCGTGGAAGAAATAACAATTAAACACCCACCATGTTTAACTTTTCGCGGTGAAACAATAGGGAAACGGAGGGCAGCGCCAAAGCCGACAATGAAGAATTGGGGAAGGGGAGAATAGAAAAGCACGAGCGGAGGATTGACAGGAGAGTTCTTGAAGGGAACGGACGTGCGGTGGGGTTTCTGTGCCATATTCCGGAGGAAGCGGACGATTCAGCCGGAATAGGGGGCCAGAGAGAGAGAGAGACCCTGATACAGGACTACCATTCGTGCAGATGCTGTGATCGCATTACGCAAGGACTACGGGCTCCGGAGGCTGTAAAGCTAGAGTGACACCAGCCACGTACCAACCTGTATTGTCAACAAGAGCGTAAATATGGACTTTAATTCTGCATTTTAAATAAGCCTTACAAACCCAGTTTGGTACAACCCGGATTAGAGGTTGATGCTAGTTTGGTTTTATTTACATTGGAGAAATGAATGTTTAAAGAAGATATATGGCTTAATTCAAAGAAGTTGATTATCATAAAATGTTCAAAGACAAGTAAATCATTTGAAGTAACTGTATGAGGTGCAGAATATTACAATTGTCTGGGTCATGACCTTAAGTTAAAGGTAAAGATATTATATACTTTGTTTTTGTGTGTCTTGATTCAATGATATGATTTTGTCTGATCAATTAAATTGCTAGTTATCACGTATCGCATGTTGTTTTGTGTGTCTCATGTTATCTACCGCAGAGATGGCTGGGGCAATTGAAAAAGGTAGGCGATCGTAGTTAATTTATCCCACATTTATTTTTCCATTTTTGATGCTCACCACGTGGGCATTTTGAGTTAATGATAATAGAGATTGTTTCCATTTCTGACCCACAACGTGGGGCTGTCGGGATGCATTGTTAATATTTTACACGTACTACGGCAGATTAGATCACGCCAATAGAATTAGATGGGTAGATTGTAGAACCGATAATTATAAAATGTCATTTTTTCCGTGTACCATTAGGGACCATAACAGCTATGATCATCGTCATGGACAGTATAAATAGTGAGATCAGCTACATTGTAGATCTTTCTCTTTATATTCTCTAAGTTATTTTTTATGCATGATGTAAATATTGATGTTCTTATTTGTGCTTGATATTTTGAATCTGTAGTAGTAGTCTTTGTACACTTGCATGTCGGAACAATAGACGATGGAATGCTTCTTGGTTAATAGATTGTTGATGATGATTGTTGAATGTGTGGTACGCTGGTTTCAATGGAGTTTCGGTGTTCTTATAATGTAATCATAAGTCCACATAAGTCCTGGTGTGGAAGCACCCCCTTCCCTTTCAGTGGCTTGCAGGGTATGACGTAGATGTTGATAGATGTATTCACAACAAAGCCCCGTTCACATGCATGCGTGTTGTGCGAGGAGTGTGCCCAGTTTCGCGCAAAAGGTTCAAATGCAGGCGTTGGCGATGTCGTCGTCAGTCGCGACCACTCCACGTGCTGACATATGTCGCCAAATGAATATCGAAGTGGAAAAGGCTAGAACTCCCGAGTACGTATGATAAATCGTCAAAGTAAATACAAACAACTCCTATATCCGCCATTTGTTTCATGCCAAGTGGCGCGTCGCACGCGTAGGAAGTTGAGCCGTTGAAATCCGAGCCGAAGAGTTGGAAGTTGAGCAAGCCGAGGCTCTGCCAACGATGGGATAGAAAGTGAGAGGTTCGTATGAGCCATTTGTGGACAAAGACTAGAACATCATCGTCGTTAGCTGGAAAGATAACAGTGTTGAGAACATCATGTCCAATCAAAATGGGGTCTCTCCAATACTGGAAGTTCCTCGATATCTGTAGTATGAAAGGAGAAAGTATAAGTCCCGCAGCCCAATGTATTCAATCAATATAACCACAACATGGGCGGAGTGGATCTTATGGACCATAATATAGCGTACTATCGAATTTTAATTCGTGGAAATAAAATGGTACATTCCGATTACACTCTGGCTATTTGATGAGTGCACGGATCCTATTCTGATCCCAAAGTCGCGATTTGTTTACACCTATCTTCCGCCGTGAAGTGACACGAGAAATACTATTAAGTATGACACTGCACCTAAGCTGGTCGTTCGCAATTATCTTGACACTGTAGTGGAGCATCAGAGAGAGGATGATGGCGGCCACATCCTCATTACGGAACATTTCAGATGAATTTGTCGCACATGTCAAAAAAACTACAAAACCTTGTGAAAGGTGTGAAGTTCCTCTCAGTGATAACTGTTTTGCACAGTACCACCGTTTGTAACTTTACAGTGAAAAACAGTTATAATATTGCAATTTATTCTTGACGAAATGTTCTTCCTTTCACCAAATTAAGATATTTTGTTATAATTACTGTAAAGTGGTGTTATTACTATGTATTTGAGTCGTAAATAATGACTAAATACTTTACTCAAAAATATTTCCCATTAGAAAACCTTTCCTCGGGGAACCGCCCAATGGGTCGTTTACGAACCAGACACGCACGAGGTAACGCGGCGTGACACCATGCTCAAACTCAATTTCCCTGTCATTGGAGGTCATTTCCAACTCATTCTGATCACTTATGTGTTTAGAATGAGTTGGAAATGACCTCCTGCTTCAAAAAGTTTGAAAAAAAAATCTTAAGGTGGTAACGGGTTAAGTAGCAAATCAGAGTCGTGCACTAAAAGCGCGTTCACGTCTGCGGAGGGGTTTTCGGCAAAAGGTATACAGCCCTCTTCTACATCCACATGTACATACTACCCCGCCAGCCATCGCTTGGGCGTGTGGCAGGGGGTGGTAGGTCGCTAGCCGTGTAAAGATGTAAAATTTTTTGAGGTGAAATGGTGACATGTCCAATGAGAGTCTATTTGGAGGAGCTCAGTTTCTTTTGTGGCTTTTACGAGTTTTTGCACCTATCTGTTCGACAGAGTATCTTTTTTATTTTATTGCATCCGTCAGACCTAGAAATGTAGAGAGGCATCACGATAATATTTTCTGTGTCGCTCTGAGAAATATCAGTTCTGAATTTATCAAGTAGCCTAAGCCTTGCGTGCAGCCTCCGAGTCTCTAGGGGCTCCCACATTAATCCCTCTAACAGTTGTGTGACACTGCATGTTCGTTCATTGCAGTTTTTAATGTAGTGTGTCGCTATTCCTTGTACTTTGTTAATTTGTTTGGTTAAATCTATTTGACCAAGGTCCCAAATGCTCGTGGCGTATTCGAGGTGTGGCCTAACCGCAGCGAAGCAGCATCTCTCTTTGAATTTTTCATCCGGGGACATTCCTATTACACGTTTAACAAAACCTAGTTTCTTGAATGCTGGGCCGTATATGTTTGGTATGTGTGTTCCCCACGAAATCATCTGAAGTTAAGGTAATTCCCAGATAACTTACTGTATTTGAAGATTATACGTTTACTCCACCCACGGTGTAGGTATGACTTTTGTGTGATAACTATCGCAGGAAGTGAACTGTGGTGCATTGGCAAATATTTAGTTCTTAAGTCCACGTCTTCTCTTATTCCGACCATATCGGAGCTCAAACCATCAATAAGTACTTTTTGTTTTCGATCACTGAGAAAGTCCCTCATATAAAGTCCCGTCCCTTGTTTTTTTTTAACTCTGCATGAATACAATTTATAAATGAGTCTTTTGTGAGGAACCTTATTGAGTTCCTTCATTAAATCAAGGAATATCGCTCCGATTTTCTCATTTGATTCACCTGATTTTAGTATATCATAAAGGAAGAGTGCAAGCCGTGTTTCGCAGGACCTGCCCTTACGGAAGCCATGCCGACTACTGTGTAAGAGGTTACCATTATCCAGGAATGCCATAATATTGCTAATGACAATGCGTTCAAGGATTTTGAATAAAAGCGATGTTGACGATATAGGCCTAACATTTCCTGGCTCACTTGTATTTCCTTTTTTTAAATATCGGAGAGACGTAGGCTATTTTCCAGTTTTGGGGCACCTTGCCTTCGGATAATGATTTGCTAAACATAATTTCTAAGAACGGTGCAATCTGTAGCGCTAACTCCATGAGTACGCTTGTAGGTATTCCTTCTGGACCCGAGGACTTGTTACTCTTAAACGAATGCAGTTGTTTAATTATTCCATCAAGTTGAATCGTTATGTCAGACATCGGCTCGTTAACGTCCAGAACGTCTAAACTGTGTATTGTGTCATCCTTAGTGAATACACTTCGAAGTAGTGATTTAATAAGTTGGCTTTATCGATGCTGTTGGTGAACATTTTGCCTTTTGAATCCAATAAAGACTCTACAGTCAAAGATTCGCCTTGGAGCTCTCTCACGTAAGACCAGAATAACTTGGGGTTTTCATTTAGTAATTCACCTAGGATTTTTTTCTTGAAGTTTCGTAAACTAGTGCACATGATTTTCTTTGTTTTTGAGCACTGGGCAACATAAATTTCTCTCGCGGCAAGTTCCATTGTTTTGTTACCAAACTTAATAGAATTTTTCTATAGATTGTGTAACTGCCTTTGTCCCTGAGCTCCCTCCTTACTTCGTGGATATACCAATGAGGTTCTTTACTCTCCTGTTTGAATTTGTGTGGAATATATATGTCGATTCATTTACATAGTATGTCCAAAAAGTATCTCCATGATACTTTGCTGCTCTCATCCTTCATTGTGGCTACGAATTTAACGAATGACGCTTCCAACATCTCTAAAAATTTTATGTAATCGAATTTTTCAAATAAGTAGACTTTCTGTTTCGATTTTACAATGGACTCTTGTTGTTTTCAAAGTCATAACAATACTTTATGTTCACTTTTGCCTTCGAGGATATCTAAGTATTTAATCATTGTAGGGTGACTAACAGCTAAAGGATATAATGCTTTATTACCTCTCGTAGGTTCGTTTACAACTTGAGTAAGAGAGTGGTGTGAAAGTATATTAAGTAAGGCCTCACTTATATCACGCTTCCTTGAACCCATTTCAACGTTATTGGTTTTCCTATTTATAGCCGGGAGGTTGATTACTCCACCGATAACTATTACGCTTTTGGAATCTCTCCAGGTTAATGATGATAAATGTATTTCGAATTTGTACAAAAAGTCTATTTTGGAGTCTGGTGGTCTGTAAAATTAACTTATGTATATTTCTATTGTTTTTTCCTTAATCCTACACAATTTTCTCTCTATTTCATTGTCGCCTAATTTGCGTTCGGAACTATTCAAATGTAAATTAACTGCTAAAAATACTCTGCCACCAGTCCTATCTGGTCTATCACATCTGAAGGTTTAATATCTTGTCGGAAAAACTTAGCTATCACCAGTATCGTCTGCAAGCCAGCTTTCTATTCCAAGTATTAGATTACATTTTCAAATATATGCTCAACATTGGCACGTTTGTTCTTTGCACTATGGAAAATTACTCTTACTAAATTTATGTCGCATTTAGCTTGATGATTGTACGTTCGCTGTTTTGTGTGTCTTGTCTTTTTGATGTTCTATGAAGCCACTAAGAAGCAAGTTTTTCTTTGAAGTTTCGCAGTTATCTAGAGATCGCGAGTTGGAATTATTTTTGCTAGGGACATAACATTTATCAATTTGTGCTTCTCTAAAGTTTTTTGGCAATGAAGATAATAACGTTACTCGGATTTACTTGGAGGCTGTTGTCGGGTGTATACCTTTGAATCTCACTGAATGACCTACTCTCTAGCCTAAAAATGCTCAAAAATCCTATGAGCCACCTATTCTGACGCCTGGGTAGATTAATGCATCCCAGAATGGTTGAGGGGAGCCCGGTATGATCCGAGCACCGGCCAAAGACCTACAAATTCTGCTCCTATGCTTACACAGAATTCCCACAGCCTCCTGTTTAGGCAGTCAATTCTGCTCCAAACATGGTGACAGAGGTTGGTCCGCGGAACAACACTACAAATGGACAGCCGCAAATAGGCAACCGATGCCCTCCAGACACATTCCACCTCTGAGTTTAAATCCCTGAAGGAATTCAGAATCTCATCGGCTCGCATACATCATTGGATCTGACATGGGCCACCACCCACAGCCTGGAGCAGCACGCATCTCTCACTACTGTTCGTATCACAGCCGTTGTGTTGGGAACCAATCCTCCAGATATACAACAGGAGGTGACCTGACTGGATTCTGCACGGGCATCATCCTCAAGCTTGCTTGAGACATTGAATTAAATGGGCCCATCACTATGATAAAACAGTCTATGGGAAGAAAAAATGGCTATTAATTTGATAAGACGTAGTTGCGATAAAATTACCCCTAGCCATCCTTCTAGCTCAAGCCAAACTCCCGTCTTCCAAGTGTTGAGGCCCATAAAACAGGGCATGACCTTCAAAAATTACAAATTTAAGGTTTGACACATATAGTACATTAGAACCCTGTTAAGAAGTTTTTCAAGGGTCCGAGGGTTGAAAACTTCTTACGTGGGAAAACTTTATAAGAGGGAAAGCTGGTAAAAATTTATCGGATATTTCCTGATATGTTAAATAATAGAAAGTAAATACAAATTCATCTCACTTTAACAAATAGTTTATTGTCTCAAGGATGGGAGGAAAAGAAACTCTAGTGTGGTTTTTTTCATAAACCTTTTCCTTAAAGCTACAGAAGATGATTCCACTTCATTCAAACTTATAAGGGTGCTGTCAGGAACACCAGAAACACTGTCGATAAATGTCCGAAACACAGACAGAGCATTCATAGCCTCACAGTAAGTAGGTACCACACTCCCATCTTCAACCTCTTCTTCACTCTCTTGCTCCAGGTGGTCCCCCTCACATAACTCTTCAATTGTCTGCATAGACCAAGGCATGACACTGTCATCGACTTCAATAAAATCCGTGAAATTCCCATTGAAATCAAAAATTTCTTTAAAACTATGCCATTCATTCTGGACGAAATCTTCTCCCCCCTCTAATTCAACAAAATTTTTACTCTGCACAGATCTACCCTCACCCATTAACGCTTCTGGACTTGTATGGAATCCAGCTTTATGGAAAAAATTAGCTATCATTGTAGGACCAATTTGTTCCCAAGATGCAGCTAAATAATGTATACCCTGTAACACTGATAGCTTGAAATTATTCACTGGGGCAGCCATACTAGAACTAGCATGTAAAAGCTGTCTATGGACAAGCCTCTTCCTAAAGTAAGTTTTCAAAACTTTGATTACACCCTGATCAATGGGCTGCAAAACTGCTGTGGAATTCTCGGGGAGAAACTCAACCCTCACATTGCTCAAATACTCGGTGTTTTTTGGGTGAGCAGGGCAGTTATCAGTGAATAATATTATTTTCCTATTTTTATCCCCCATACTGAAATCAAGAGCCTTAAGATATTCCTCAAAAATGGTACAAGTCATCCAGGCACTTTTGTTTCTGTACTTACAAGGTAAATTTTTGCCATATTTAAAAAATCAAGGCTTCCTGTATTTTCCAATAACTAGTAATGGAAGTTTTCAAGTCCCATCCATATTAGCTCCAACCAGAACTCTTTCTCTCTTTACTCATATTTACTCCATGGCAACTTTCACCTTTGAATGTATAAGTCTTATTAGGGAGAAGATTATAAAATAAGCCAAGTTCATCAGCATTGAAAACATCACAAGGTTTGTATTCTTCAAGAAGAGGATGCAAAACAGTTCTTTTCCATTCCTCAACTTCTAAT
The DNA here is from genome assembly GCA_963169105.1 of Ceriagrion tenellum. NCBI lineage: Eukaryota > Metazoa > Arthropoda > Insecta > Odonata > Coenagrionidae > Ceriagrion > Ceriagrion tenellum. The sequence continues at coordinate 3,001,084 of OY720645.1, forward strand.
GTATTCACACTCCTAGATTCTCCACAGATAGTTTTATAAGCTAACCCAGTTCTATTTTTAAATCTATCCAGCCACCCATTTGAAGGATTAAAATCCACACCCAGTCTATCTGCAATTTCAACTGCCTTCTCCTTCAGCACGGTACCATTCACCGGTATATTCCAAGAGGAAGTTTGCTTAAACCATACTAATAGCTTTTTCTCCACTTCTTCATACTTGCCTAACCGTTTCCTCTTAGCTTTACAGGATGTCTCGCCTAATCGAGATTTTAGTTGAGTCTTTTTTGACATTATGCCATTAAGTGTCGTGATAGGCATGTTGACCTGTTTCGCCAGTTCTACTCTAGTACTGGTAGGATTGGATTCCACTTCTCCAATCACTTTCAATTTTTCTTGCAGGGACAAGGCTTTTCTTTTTATCCCTTTTTGACTCATGTAGTCAATCGTAGACCTTTTTCATTCAAATGGGCACTAAGCCTCTCTTCAACTATTGCCCGCATTCGGAAGAGAAAATTTTTCGTTAATACATTATCGTTTAAATCGTTTGTTTGACCAAACTCATTTTTAAAATTATCCTTCTCGAAATAGTGGAAACAACCCTAGCCACGCACTAAAGAGTGATGGTTTCTTTAGCATGTGACGCAACTCACCTCAAGCCCAAAATTGTACTAAGTCCAATGATTCCGCTGTTAGCAGATATTGCGTGTTTGATTAATTTTGGATTGCAACTGATAATCAGAATTGTTGTTATATGAAAGCTTCTCACTCACAGAGTGCGCTTGCGCTTCGCAGATTAGTGCACATCGTGTCCCATTCACTTTTGTTAGCGCAGATGGCAGCGCACTTCTGCGAACATGTTTTACATACCAACAATTTTGTGCCAAGTTGTAGTGTGGTTTTAGAGAGGAATCTGATGACTGTACGAGAATTTTCTCAGTATCTCCAATTGCAATAAAAAGGAAAAAGTATTGAACTGAAAATAAGTGCAAAGTGTTATGAAATAGTTTAATTCAATCGCTTCGACACGGTAAGTTTGCAATGGAAATACGTAACAAATGGAATTTATTAGTCACATCGAAGTTTTATATCAAGCAAAATTAAAATCATGGTGTTTCCATACTTTGCAGTTGTGTGTTATTCATTTACAGTCATCTGCGCTTATGTCCACTGGTCTATGCGAGCTGAATAGAATGTACCCGACATTAGCCGACAGTAGAAGAACGAATCGTGCCTGGTGCGAACTGGAGATTTCCATTGCGAGTGGTTGTGCTTCTGATCAGAGGCTCAGAAAATTCGAGAGAGGGCACTATTGACTCCGAGCAAGTCACTTTGATCCTCTTTTGGTTGGCATTGTCTCTAAAAAGACTTTTTCTTCAAGAATTAATCTTCAAAGTCTCTAATATTTTAACTTGTTTCTCCGCCCCTTGGCCAGCAGAAGTACGCCTAATGGAATAATAAAAACACTGATGTATCTTGGAATGTACTGAGGTTGGCTATTAGCGCTTTACAGAGGATCAAATGATCTTACTCACTGAGAAATTACAGCCACTAGCTGCCAATCGATTGTGGAAGCAGAATAATTATTACATTTTATGAGATGCAAAATAGTATGTGAGTCGCACATTCTGCAAGATCATATTATCTCACCAAGAAATGTTGGCTTCTTGCTGCCAATCAAGTTTAGAAAAAACTTAACGTTGACAATTTCGAAGAAAATCAGACTTAAGTCAAAACTCGTATTCAAATCCTACAAAACTTTGAATGCGGGTAGAATTTCGTACAAAATTGTTATCGGGGTGTCATTGGTTGAGACCTCTTAGCTGGAAAAACTTAATAAGCGGGAACTTCTTATCCGGGAAAAATTAGCACACACTGTACGAGGTTTATTTTGGGACTTGAATAATTAAACTTCTCAGACAGGAAAACTTCTTTGGCGGGAACTTCTTATCCGAGTTCTACTGTAACTAAAAAAGCTAGAGGCATCGAATTAAATGGCCCACATGGCACATCCCATCTGCTGGAGGTATTAAATAAATCAGTGAACACTGATCCACCCATCCAATGGATTCATGGTTGACATATTTGATGTTTGAGATTGGATTCTAATGTCGTAATTCTTCAATGACAGCATGTTTTATTTACATGATGGTAAGAATAAAATAATGCAATAGTAATTTCCATACCCTTAAATTACCTAGAAGAAAGAGCTCTGGAAACCTACCATCTGAAGCCGAAGCTGTCCCTATGCTACATGGACGACACGTTCATAATTTGGCCCCACGGAGAGGAAGAACTGAATGACTTTCTCCTCCACTTAAATAAACAACGATTCCATTCGATTTACCATGGAAATAGAGAAGAATAGACAACTGCCATTCCTCGATGTTCTCGTCACCAGGAGAAAAGACGGCTAGGCCACTCTGTTTACTGAAAAAAGATGCATACCAACAGGTACTTGAATGCATCGTCACACCACCATCCTATTCAAAAGGAATCTGTCATCCGCACCATGTACCACCGAGCGCATGCCATCTCGGATGATCAATCTCTCCAATAAGGAACACCTGCTCTCGACCTTCAACAAAACGGTTTCCACAAGTCCTCCATCTTGAAGATCGCCAAGAGAGTGGAGAGAACCATGGCCCTGACAAGGACCGTCGAGGAGGACCGAAGGAGTGAAAAACCCGTGGCCTACGCGACAATTCCCTACGTGGCCGGCGTCTCAGAGAGGATAGCTCGAGTCCTAAAACGGCATAATGTCGTCTCTAATTTCAAACCTGTGCAGAAGACAGGCAGCATCCTCTGCAAGGCCAAAGACCACCTCCCCAAAGACGCCAACGAAAGCATCTATTCCATGCCCTGCAGCTGCGGCTCCAAGTACATTGGACAGACCTGCAGAGCGCTCAAGTGTCGCATGCAGGAACATCTGAGAGCCACCAAAAATAGACAGTTCCACCTTTCTGCCATTGCGGAACATGCTTGGGAGGGACCGCAGCATAACATATTATTCCCGGAAGCGACGATCATCCACAAAGAAAAAAGATATTTCCCCCGCCTCATCAGAGAAGCGGTGGAAATCGCCAAAAAACCGTGAAAACTTCAATAGAGAAGACGGTTACCCTCTCACCGCTTCTTGGAAAAAACTTTTCCAAGAAGAAACGATTCCAACCAATCAGAGAAGAGGACCACAAAAAAGGCGCGAAAACGACCCTATATAATACGGCGCCTCCAGAACCGAATTGTTACATGGACCAGAGGAAGCCAGCAGGACAGCCGGCGAAATATCGTCCCCAACATGAACCAACGCGGTGGAAAACCCGAAAGAAGGAATCAACCTCCTTATCGCTTGTTGTCATGCACTATCAGTCATTAAAACAATGAGAGAATTATAATAACATCTCATCATCTCTCAAACACTCATCATTAACATATTACTCCCCTCTGTCCGATACCCTTTCCAAATCTCAATTGACTCCGCTTCCATCACCCATGTCCTAGCATCCACTGTCACATGCCTCAGCAGAGACACTCGCCATACTGTTAACATGACAATGCCATATCAAGAGGGGTTGAGAGCATAGCAGTTGCCATCAAAACCTCCTTTTCAAAAGGTTAGACATTTTGTTTTAAATTTGGGATTGATTGCTGTCGCATGCAAACGCAGATACATGAATAATAAAATGATTCCATCACTTATACAGTACATAAGAAATTATTAAAGCTTTGACTCAATCCAATATCAAACATCAAACAAATTAGGATAATTATACTTTGTACATCACTACCTCATTAAAACACTATGTCTATTCCTATGTATAGTTTGGTGAGTTCAGTTATTGTATTTTTTTCTATCTGATTCAACGATTCTAAAATTTCTACTTACTAGGATGCAACTAACACATCCGTCACTTTTTCCTCAGATGCTGTCACTATTTTCTGTGAAGGATTCCTCCAAAGAAATTATAGAAGTTGTCTCAGTGACACATGACTCGGTTACCAATGTGGGCATTGCTAATGCTCAATGAACACTGGCATGTATTTGAAGGGTAAGATGACACCGTGGGAAAGAGTCGTCAGTAATGTATATAAAATTAAGAGATGAGGGTTCAGTGCATGGAAAGTCATGGACATGTCATCAACAATGATTACACCATCTCGCTTCTAATTTGCTTCCCAAGTGTTAATGGCCCCAACCTAAAAATGTGGGAACCGTCTAAATAGGAAATTCACTGTAAACATTCACATATAAACTATTATGAAATATACTCAGGTCAGACTATATTATTACACCAATTCTGAGGTCAGAAAAGATGGTCAAGAGGAAAAATGAACATGCACAGAAACAAATGCACTCACCAGATCTCCCGTCTCCAGCGGTGACAATGAATCATTAGAAACCTCTTCATCTAAGGATTCATCCCCACTATGGTTCTCCTCTTTTGTAGTCTCTTCTTCTGGAGAGGATTCACTGGTTGCAGCCTCTTCTATCATAGACACCTGTAAAATACAATGCATTCATCACTGAGTGATTCCTTCTCTACATCAACCCAGAAGATTAAATGATTCTTTACCTTCCGGTGGCCGCGATTCTTTACATTCTGTTGGTTTTTGGTGGGTTAGTCCCTTTTACAGTTAGGGGAATAGCAAGGAGCTCCTTGCTATTCGTACATTTTATGACTACCCTTCGTGGAGTGTGGGAAATTTTTCTAGTAACAGTGTCTTGGGAAGTAGAGAAGGAAACGTGTCGGGAAGAATGTGTACCGCCTGCTGTTGGATACAGAAGAACTCGACGCCAGTTAATATATCTATCCCACATTCCAAGCGGTTGTGATTTCTATTGATTCTTCCTAACATTTTAATTAAACTACTATGAAACAACATGTTTTCTTTTGCATCCTTCATTAGGATAGCTACAGATAAACAACGATTTTCGTACGGAATTGACATTGCACACGCCATGGCCTACGCTGGAAATTGACATTCCATCCACATCAGTACAGTTTTTGAACTTTGACTTTGATTATAAGATACATTTCACTGCTAATATTATATACATGATTTATTTTTCTGGAAACATGTCTCTTACAATCGTAAATCCTTTGCTTGCTCCTCCATGTAGAAGGCCAGGTACGATCAATTCAAAGTTAATTTTGGACTACGAAGAAGAGGAGAAGGACTATCATGTCATTGACGATCATGGCTCTGAAGACAAAGCCGAATAAATACAGTGATATGATTTGGAAAGCAGAACGGAAGAAGAGCTTTCCGAAGGCGAGGATCTAGGTGCTGCAACCACTGTTGAGGATTTCTTCATTGGCAAAGGGGCAAAACTTGCGCCCTCTCAACTCATACGGCTATCCACAGATAATTGGTACACTGAATTTGCACTTGTTCAGTAATTACTCTCACGACAGATAACATTTATTATATTCCTTAAGAATATTCCTTAAGGATTTGGCAATGGGTCTTGTGAGGGAACATTTAGTGGCTAGATCAACTATGTTTACTCTGCCGGCAGATTTACATGCGTATCTGAAGTGTTACGGCTCACAAAAAGAAGAAAGTGTTCCTTTGAGTGGCATGAAACGTGGGAGATGTAAATTATGTAATTATAGCTCTACAACATGAAAATGTGCCAAATGCAAAAGATATATTTGCAAAAAGCATTCAAATGCATCTGTAACTTGCCTACCGTGCCATGACGACAATGGGCAACATGATTCTACGGAAAGCTAGCACAATAAGCATAACAGTATTAATAATTGGGACAAATGTATCATTTTTGCACATTGATTCCTTTAAAAATAAATGATAATGATGTTAAAGAATAAACAATGTTATTATTTAACCAAATACCTGGCGCCCGGTCATGTGACGAAAAATAGCACGCCTGCCGGAAGGTTAATACAAAAGATGACTAATTAAAGCGATGCATCACACCCACTAAACCAGACGAATATGTCACGATTTCCAACCCCAGATATATTGTTGAAGACTTATATCATCGAGTTGAAATTTTCAAGACATAAATAATAGACATTTGTAAAGAGAGACCTGTATCACACATATACCATTTCATCTGAGTAGTTAAATAAACCAACGGGAAATTGGTTAGATATCTTACTAATACATATATAAAAATCTAGTGGCGTTCGTCTGTTACTCATTCACTCATAAACCTTTGATTCGATTGAAAAAAAAATTTGGCAGGATACTTGATGTATCTGGTTCACGCATAGGCTACAGAACAACGGCCTTGGGGCCCTAGAAGGCCCTCAAGTGGGCCCTTTCATCGCCAACAATTGGCCCTGGATGATAATTCTTGCCTGGAATAAAAACACATAAAACACACCTATACTGAATGCACAAAAATCATGGGGTCATAATTCACGCAGGGGCCCCAGAGGGCCCAAGGTCCCAAATAAATGCTTTCTCAAAAGCCTCATAAGTATTGAATGAGCGAACTGATTTAAGTGAAATTTTCACACATGGTTACTTCACTGATCTAGTATAGTTTTTTTTAAGGAAATTGGGACTATAAGGAAGGCCCCTGGGCCCCAAGGGCAGCGTCTGGTGTCTTAAGTGTTACAAAAACTCAAGTCTGAACATTTTGGTTCAAGGGCAGTGGTTTCTCTTTTTGCATGATTTAATTAGTTCTACTAAAGATAGAAGACAGTAGTTTTTGCCATTAGATGGATAATAGACTGCAGTTTCTTATTCTTCCATTCAATTTTCTTGTACGAATAAAATTTCCATAGAAATCGCATTTTTAACGCGAAAATCATGAATTTTACTTCTGTCAACAATAGGATATTTCCTTGGTAACCGTGGAATTAGCATTAGCTTTAGAAGGGAAATGGGACCATTACAATGGCGGCTGGGTTTTATATCTAGAGATAGGTATTACAGTGGAAATCCAGGCTGTACACAGAAATGTAGCTGATTACGATATTTTCAGGGATATATTTGCCTAAAATTGGCAAAATTTATTTTAAGTGGACCAATTTAAGTTAGACCCATCTGAAACAGGAGATTGCTACGATGTTATATTAATAGGGAAAGCCTCTGGAATGAAAATGGCCTGTAGTTTAGTTTCCATATGTTACTGCAAAAGATTGACAAAACTCGGTGCGCATAATATAATGCGGTTTACATCGGCTGAATTAAAAAATAAAGAACTAAATTTATAGTTGATTTTCCCTAGACAAAAGATACGCCTCATGAGCGACTCGAACCTACAACCTATGTGCCCTGCCTTTCTTTCATCCCCCATTAAATTTCAATGAGTACCCTTGCTAGTAATTAATAATGTATTAGATACTTTACAATATAATACTGTCACACTATATTATTCCGCCAATTCTGAGGTCTGACACGGACGAGATGGATCATGATGAAAAATGTACAGTGCTCTTTCAAATTCACTCACCAGATCTCCCGTCTCAAGCGGTGACGTTGCATCATTAGAAGCTGCTACATCTGAGGATTCATCCCCACTAGGGTTCTCCTCTTTTGCAGTCTCTGCTTCTGAAGATGATTCACTGGTTGAAGCCTCCACTGTCACAGACACCTGGAAGATAAAATGAATTCATTCATCAGTATCCAATTCTTTCCTCACATCAACCCAGGAGATTGTATGATTTTTATTTCTTTTTAAATACCTCGTTGATCATGATACCGCCCTTGAAACAAAAAGATGTAGAAATGCAACTTGCACCACTACCACAATGAGCCACTACCAGCTGGCCACCTCCCTCCCAGCTAGTGACAGTTTTGACAAGTGATTTTTGTGACCATTTTTGTGATCTTGGTGTGCAAGTCTGAGATAGGCAACATGAATACAAGGCTAAAGAGAAGTTCACAGTGTTAAGGGCAGATGGGTGGCACAAGAATCTTACGACCACCAAAAGCAACGGAGAAAGAAATACCTGAGCAGCCTAGAACGTGCCAGACGGCAGTAAGAAAAAAAGTACACGGGACAACAGCCAATCCCGTTGTGAAGGCAAGACCACTAATAGCTACGCTTACTAGACACAAAAATTCCTGACATTTCCCTCACAACCAACCTATTTTACCTGACATTTCCCTGATATCAATTGAAATATAAACACCACATTACAACATTCCTGGTCTCTTTGCATGAATCCATTAATGAAGATGGAGAGGGCATTGCATCATAAAACTAAAGCCTGACAACTAAAATAATGACCATATTGCTTAATCCCGACCTCTACTCACTCTTCTATAGATAGTATGAAAGATTGGATGTATACACAAATGTGAAGCCACAATATCAGCAATCATGTGAAATTTAAGGTAACTTTCGAAACATATTTCAGTTACTTAGTGCAATGGATTCTAATTGATTTCACTATAGTTTTCTCTGATAATGTGGATGATTATTAATTTAAACAAATAAACAATAAATGCAAGGAGAATGCATATTTAATAAGTACGTGGATGCCCATTTCTAATAAGGTATCAAATGAAAACAGTGACATCCAAAATTAGTGCATTGGCCCACAAGTGATATAAGAAAATGAGGATTATCAAAGATAATAGACTGGCTTCAGCTTATAGCATTGGCCAGCATAGCAAATGCCTACCCAATGTATACCTCAATGTTTACATATAATCCACTAACAGCCAAACATTGCACTACAAAGTATATATCATCAAAGAGGCAATCCTCTGTCAGTTCACTCTTCTGTTCTCATAACACAGTGCAGTATGATTCTGCTTATCTAAACCACAAAACAGATTTCTCGTGTCCACTCACCTTCCCTCTACGGCCCTCGTGCCTTTGCGTACTTGAGACGATGACCTCCTCGGGAGGATACTCATCCGTACGAGCGACTGGAGTCTCCTCTTTCACTTTCACCACTCCTTCCACTTGACCGTTGGGCTTCCTTCTGGTCTGACTGCTAGGTATTGTCGGTATAGTCTCTCTCATGCTCAACTGAAACATATAAGGAGTCATTAGAGCAGGAATCATTATTAAATGAAACAATTCCACCCATTACACCCCATGCCACATGTCCATGCAGTGGCTTTCAAGGCTGTGTACATATGTAGATTACTTATTCCAATGCCAAATTTTAACCTCATTAAAATATTTTGAACATGTATCACAGACTTTTTCCAATTATTTTTGAAATCCGTCACATGTCCCATCTAAACTACAAATGTAATTTTAAGGAGGGTTTACTTAAAGGCAGGAAAAGGCCATTTGCTAAAAGAGTAAAATCCACTGCTTTTGATGAAGCTTCGATTTTTAAATAAAACATTAACAAATTTTTTACTATAGCCAGTATCATACAAATTTCTTTCCCCACGAGAGAACAAAGAGACTTTGCTTCTTTGATTTTTGATTTTATGTTTTTCTCATGAAGAGCATTGAAACTGCTTCTGGGAAAATCCAAATATGAATTGAAATTACTCCCAAACCAATCATTCTATAGTCAGAATGCTTTTAAACCAAATTCCTTCAACTCAAGCACAAAATTCAGACATCATTCAACTATTGTTCCCCTCTCCTTTCCCTACACTTTATCAACCCCCTCCAGTCCCCTTGTTCGACATCCCTTCTCGCATCCCATCCTGAAAAGACAAACTTCTGCTTCAAAATTAAAAATGAAAACCTTTTTCCGAGAGGTAGGGACTCTTATCAAAATAATTCCCCTCGGTAGTTTTCAAATATCAACTCACAAACTTTTCACAGTTTGACTTTGCGTTATTTACATTGCATCTAGAAGATAAAACAACTTTGTCCACTGGGGTTCCATAGCACGTTTACTGCTCTCATTTCTTGAATAGATCACTCTAGGAAGACTAGATTAAGGCAGGGTTAATTAAATCATAAATTTATCCTGCTCTATTATTGGCCCATTCTTGGGATGTTTTACCACTCCTAACTCTAGAACAACATCAAACGACTTCATTATTCAATGGACATGCTCCCTAAACTCAATTGAACTGCTATAATCTGGATAATTATGAGTAAAAATTTAGCAGCAGCAAACTTGTGATTATAAGGCTGTCAGCTTAGATAATTGCCTAAATTCCTGTCATGATCTTAAAAACAGGGACACGGCAAAGGAGACTTCAGGACCTTCGAGACCTCAAATCATAAGAAAACATCTCTATTCAATCTAAAAGGGAAATGCCTACATATAGAATAGGATAAAATTTCAAACTGATGTAATCATTGGTTTTATTTAGAAGAGTCTAGATGTCTCATTCCTCTTAACTATCCAATAGCACAAGTTTTCTTGTAGCATTACATGGTTTTTAATGGTGTTACAATGTTTCGATTTTATTTCATAAGAAACTCTTTGCAATCGACCGAACACAAAATCTTCATACTGCATTCCTACAGTTAAAAATGACTCGATGTTATGTAATTCACTCTTTCAACATCCTAAACTCAGCTTGCAAAATTAGTGACTTCAACATCCACTCTCGTTATGCTAAATTGATGCAATCAGCTATTTTACTGTCGACATTCTGCACAAAAGAAAGCCTGCACTACCATCCTGCCTTGAGGGAAGGCTGAACTTCACTAAACGTGATCGTCACTTTTTTGTCATTTTAGACGTGAACTTCACGTCTAAAATGGGCAATGGATTCTTCCTCCGCTGGGAGTGGGCAAAGAGGAGTGGTGTAATTGTTTAGCAGTTACTATTCAGTTGGGTTATTTTGGTCTTCTGTTTGATTGTTTGTAAACCAGAAATAGGAGTGGTTCCGCTAATCTGGATAATATCTAGATGTCTCATTCATAACAATTAGAAGACATGGAGAGGATATGCTCATCCAAGGAAATAGAATATTACTTTCTCTGAAACCATGATGCCCATCTATACCCTCCATCGTCCTGCATATTACAACAATAAATCACATGACAAATATGACTCTTGCTTTGACCTTAGAGTGAGGGTCATCCCAAGGAAATACAGTGGAGTCCACTTAAAATGAACCCACTTACAACAAAGTCCCGCATTTAACAAAGTGAAAGCCGTTCCCTGTCAAAAAAGGCCCTTTCGCCATGAAAAAAATCCCACTTTTAACAAATGCATACTGAAATGAGTCCCGCTTAGCAACCTTGAAGCGGATGATTTAAATAAGATGCGTGGTTCATATAATCGTAAATGATAGTCCTTATGGAAATTGATACCCTTCAGGAAACATACTCTTTCCTTTCACGAAAATTTCATCATGTAAATAGGTGGATTTCGTGAATGTATGAATACGAGACAACAGAATAATCCCTCCTCCCTTTCCAATCTTTACTGAGCAAAAGATAGTTGAATTAGTATGTTCATTTAAGTGTCTCAGGTAAAACGACCTTTAGAAGTTGGCGAAGGTAACAGACTCTGATATGGACGAAAAAAGAAGTATTTTCGACTGATTCGGATGGTAGCCTTTTTCCTAAATGCTTTCGCCTAGACTCTTCCTTTCTTCTTCCTGAGCGAGGTTATAAAATAATAGCCACGTTATAACAGCAGTTTACATGGTTCAAAGTTCAATTTTAAGTTCACAAGAACAGGCCCACATATAACAAAGTTCGGATATAACAAAGTAAACTGCTGGCCCCCTCTATTTCGTTATAAACTGTGTATCAATATTATGTTAGCAAAGAAAGTGTAATGAGACAAAAGACACTGATTTGAAACATCGTGTCCCAGTGGTTGCTCTGGGGACTGCTTGGCCATTTTGATGAAGATAACAAACACTCACCACTAAGCCCCTGTTGGTGATCATCGTGAGGAATGTAATCTTTGTGTGGATGCACATCGTCTTGAATTGTTTGAACTCCTTTACTTTTTCAACGCATTTCTTGCAAATGGTCCATGGCAGTCCGTCTTCCTTGGACACCTTTGGAGAAGACAAGAGCAGAGAAGTATCAGAAATCATAGTTGTATTTTTTTCCAGGTGGTTAGTATAAAAGGGTTATATCTGAAAGACGTTAATAGATATACATTTTATACAATTACAGCCACATTCATAGCACAATGTAATTTTCTTGGGTTTTATTTTCAGCTCATGGCAATTTCTTCATCTTGCAAAAGTTTTGGATTGCATTGGTGAAGTTCTCAGGAGAGACTCAGTTTGGATGGGATGTCAGCTTTATTTCATCCATTCTTTAATAATCGGTTAGCACACGTCAGAGAAAACTGTTACTATCAAATCTCAAATTTAACTATCAATCACGGTTAAGGAAACTAAAAAAATTGACTATTCAACTCTCAAGTCATTAAATTGCATTAAATAATACAGCGATTTATTCTTCCACTTCAGCCACTTTATATTTATCACCGACATGCATAAATTATCATAAATTAACTGGGACGTTTTTGGCTAAATTAATACTATTTCTGCTGCCTATTCATTGCTAAGTTACAGTACGTATTCTTTGATGGCAATATTAACAGTTTAATTTACCCTGTATATATTTTAAACACTACACAGGAGAGTACTGTTTTCTTCTCTAATTGCCTGGCATTCTACCTCCTATAATATCACACGGCTAATAAATTTCTATAAATTTCATTTAATCACAACTCCATCCCTAAAATGTAATGGACGGCTCATACTTATTTGAAGTCCGTGAAATCAGATCTCACAATGCACATTAAATTCACTACGAAATAATTCATCCGACGAGACAGACCAATGCTCAAAACAAACAGGAAGGCGTAACACCTAAATTTTTAACTAAGCGCTGGCTTCGGTGAAACTGACTTAATACGAGAAATTAACTAGTATGGTAGGGAAATGCACAGTAGAGCTGTGTCGTTCATGAATGAATCGTTCAAAATGAACGATTCAATGGCATGAACCGAATGAATTGAATCTACGTTTTCCACTCGAATCGTTCAAAATGAACGATTTGATGGAGGGTTCAAATCCACCGAATCCAAATCGTTCAACATGAACGATTTGTGTGGAAGATTCAAATCCACCAAATCCAAATCGTTCATATTGAACGATTTGGATTTCCACACAAATCGTTCAATATGAACGATTTGTGTAGAAGATTCTGCTAGCAATGTTCCGAATCCGCCAAATCCAAATCGTTCAATAAGAACCCTGTAAATACCCTTGAAAAACCTTGTCAAAGGTCTTGTGTTTCCGAATTGGAGCATCACACTTCACTTTTTTGTTTATTATTTCGCACACAAATATTTGAAATGCAGTATGTCGACAGATTCACATGGATTCGAGATTCACATGGATTCGAGATTCACTCGTGGATTTGGTTCATTCGGTTCATTATGAACGATTTAAAGAACCGAATCATTGCCATGAATCAAATCCCATGAACCGAATCCACAAAATGAACCGAAAAACCCACCTCTAATGCACAGTTACAAGTTTCAAACGAGATATGACGGCTATACGTCACGAAATTCCTCGGATCCTCTTTGCATGGAATTAACCCAATATACTTGGAAAGTTGTGTTGCCCTATAAAACAAAGCTAATCACCACCTTCATCCACTGCCATCCTTCCTCTACACATTTTACAGACCTTCTAACATCATTTGGCTCGTACAAGTTAGGAGCGACACATAAATGATTATACGCGTAACATTTGCCATGAAACATCCGAGGTTTTTGGTTAATGGGCAAAATTACATCATTTCTACACTTGACCGACAGATACATGACACACGAAACTATCGTACAGACTTACCTCCACCTGAAGGAGTTCCTTGATTACTTCCCACAGTCGAAAACCATGATATCCACACGGATCGAAAATACAGATCAAATCTTCTTCTTTCGCAAGGCACAGTCGACAAAGGGGTGCCTCTTCATCGTCCGAGAAATCGCCAACACTCCTGAGCATGTCGTCTATGTTTACCGCAGATTATAATACACAGGAATGTTTACAATGGATCCAACACAAATGCGCCGTTTCACATTCTCAATATAATACCCCAATTCGCAGTAGAGGTGTAATTGATGTCTTCAGTTGTCTGGAAACGAAGTTTCGAAGGGAAATGTGTGGAACACTGGATCCTGCCTTGTCATTCAGCATTGGGTGGTACCCGAATACAACAACTATACCATGATTAACATGATCCTCACGTAATTATTTACCTCGTATGCCACAATAGTTACAATTTTTCTGCCTAGCTCATCCATTCACGAACGTCTTACACTCCTTCGGTTAGTTTAGTCGACCACGCGACCATGAACATAAACGACGCCAACAAGAATACTTCGATGAATTAACGATAGTGTTTTTACCGAATTGAAGCGGAGACAAGCAAGAGCCAGATGGCAGCACTTTTTATAAGCAAAATAGGAGCGGTAAAAATTTCAGCATCATTAGGAGATGTGAAAAAACCGAGGATTTCCGAGCTCTTCCTTTCACACGAAGAAATTAATCAGAGTAAAATTTGTTTCGTTTTGCGAACCAATAATATTCTTAAGTAACTGTTAACCAGCCACGGCCATCTAAAGAACAAATACCTTATCCTGAGTTACGTCACGGCCCTTACGTGTCGTAAGTAGTTCGAGGATCAACTGATAGGAGGCGCTATTGTCGCTATCAGCCAGCGTTCTCCCGGGATTTTTGAATCGGTTCATGGTTTTAATCGTTATAATTGTTATTCTAATGACGCTGAGGTCAAGAAAGGAAAAACTTTTGAAATTTTATCCACAATCTTTAAGGATATATCAATTAACTTGATAGTTACGGATAATTGAGGACAATTAGTTGGCTGAAAAGCAAGGACTTAAACAGTCCTTTTAACGAACACCTGGCTGTTACTCATGAGGAGTACCCATTTTACCTGATATTTTTCAATAGACTGCAAAGTAAATTTATATCATAGAAAAGCCTTAGTATACAATAAAGGAAAAAATCTTATGAATTAGTCCATGTTTCTCTGAAACCAAGCTAAATTTTACATTAATAATACAAATGATTTCCATCAGAAGAGCATGAGAAAATAATTTTTCCTTAATTTAACTGTCCGAAATAGGAAGCAATATGAAAACAATTCCTTTGCATGTAATTAATTAACACAAAGTTCTGTTAAATACAACAATACATAATAAACAAAAAAAAACAAAAATAAAACATACAACCATGTGGCAATAATGAAATAAGAGGACATCATTAGGTTTTCAATGCCATTCATTTACTACTGAAAAATCAATCCAACACAGGTTAGATAGATCACACACATCTGAGATCTATTACTGCCAACATATTTTATAACAATACAGTTCCACATTTACTTCATATTAGTCCAGTCTGTGGAGAGAAAAAAGGGTCATTTATGACGTTGTCTTGATACAGGTTAAGAATAGTCAAAATTTGTAGGAAAGGGAGAGTTATATATACCTATATATTTTTAAACTTCGAACTAGACGTTATAAACAAATTACAGGGGTTCAAAGTTGGCTAAAAACGGTTTTTTAATTCTACAAGCCAAGGTATTCACTTTAGGAAGAAATGTTTAAAATGTTTTTTGTAGACAATTAAAAAACGCATAATTTGAGCTATGGAAAGTTTTTTTTCGATAATTATTTATTGCAAAATCTTTGAAAAACCCCCCAAAATGGCGTTTTTTTGCATATCAATTATTTATTGCAAAAATGACTTTTTTAATACTTTTTTGCTTTGTGATTAAGGCCCCCATTATGACAAAAAAAATAGGATTTATAAAGCCAATTTGGTTAATTTGCTGCTGAGTTATTCCATTTGTCTATTAAAAACATGTCTAATGTTCAATGCTGTAACTTTTTATTGGACCAACATACAGGGTCGCATAAAGGCTCATTCTCTTTGTAAAGGTCCCAAATTTAATAATAATAAAGAAAAATTGAAAAAAAAATGATATTCAACTCCTCAAATAACGCTTACAAAAAAAGGGCGTTTTTTTAAAAATAATTTTACATTTATAGCATTTCAGCTGGAAGTATTAATATTTTTTACAAACTAACAATGTCATTGTTAATAAAATTTGAAGCTATCCCAGATTTAAAAAAAAACATCGAAATTGGTTCAGAACTTTTCGAGATACGAGATATTTTTCCGAGCGCAGCAGATTTGAAGTAGCCAACTCAGTTTTCTCTCGCGCGCGGGAGAGCACGTCGCGCTACCCCCACCACCGCGGCCGGCCGGCCTTGTTTTTCTTCCCTATACTTCATTCATGTTTTTTAACACTTACAAGTCAATATTTTGTAAATCTGACAATAGATATTGAAAATATGTCTTTGAGGTCCAAATGCCGTCGGATTTATTTATTAATTGTTATAAACAACGGAGCAGTGATTTAAAAAAAAATTCTTATCTCGGTTGCTATTGGTCGAAAAACAACTTTTTTTTAAATTCTTTGTTTCAACCTTAGCTACTCAAATCTTGAAGAAAACATTACCTACAGTTTAAGAGGGTGGCCCCAGCTTCATTTATTTATAAAACAAAAACGCCCTTTTTTTGTAAGCGTTATTTGAGGGATCGAAAATAATTTTTTTTCAATTTTTCTTTAATATTATTAAATTTGGGACCTTTACAAAGAGAATGAGCCTTTATGCGACCCTGTATGCTGGTCCAATAAAAAGTTACAGCATTGAACATTAGACATGTTTTTAATAAACAAATGGAATAACTCAGCAGCAAATTAACCAAATTGGCTTTATAAATCCTATTTTTTTTGTCATAATGGGGGCCTTAATCACAAAGCAAAAAAGTATTAAAAAAGTCATTTTTGCAATAAATAATTGATATGCAAAAAAACGCCATTTTGGGGGGTTTTTTCAAAGTTTTTGCAATAAATAATTATCAAAAAAAACTTACCATAGCTCAAATTATGCGTTTTTTAATTGTCTACAAATAACATTTGAAACATTTCTTCCTAAAGTGAATGCCTTGTCTTGTAGAATTAAAAAACCGTTTTTAGCCAACTTTGAACCCCTGTAATTTGTTTATAACGTCTACTTCGAAGTTTAAAAATATATAGGTATATATAAATCTCTTTTTCCCACAACTTTTGACTATTCTTAACCTGTATCACGAAAAAACCTTCAAATTTCCCTACAGACTGGACTATATTCAAATGTCACATATCCAGGGTGTCCAGCAGCTGAGCATTTGAAATTTCCCTGAGACTTCCAGGTTTTTCTGACATAATTTTTAATTTTCCTGAGAAAATAATGATTTTTTCTCCTTAATTATAAAAGAATGATCGGTATGTTTCTTGGGTGATTAAATGTAAGGATTATTTTTCAACTTGCATATTTAGAGGAAAATGAACACAACACTAAAATAGTTTGAGAGAAAATTACATCACCACCCTTAGATTTAAACATTACCATGCAGGTGCTCAGGGACAAGATTATATTACAGCCAGACTTTGCTATGAACAGCATTGATATAAAATGATCAACAACTTAAAAAACTTAAGGAATTAACTTTTTTCCTAATTTTGCTAAATGTGGAAATAAAAGAGAAATTTGACTTTGCAACTTGCCGATAAAGGACCATCTTTACGCCACTGATTAACATACTATGACCAATAAGAACACAATGTACCTATATAGAAAACATTTTACCTACTTTTGGTGATTACAGGAATGCAAAATGCGACATTGCAACGGAAATTTGACTAGCCGTAATGGCACATTGCTTCTGTTGCTGTCATATATATTGACACCACAGAAAATTCCAAAGTCAATTCGATATTTCCCTGAGATTTCCAGTGAAAATAAAATTCCCTGAGATCTCCCGTATTCTCGCTTTTCCAGAGTGCTGGACACCCTGATGTACTATTGCTAAACATTTCAACAGAATTAGCAAAAAAGTTTAAATTTTATGGCAGCAAAATAAATACCTGTGACAAATGAAAGACATGAATCAACAGAAGTTTAGTTTCACATACTTTCCCTCGATTATTCCATGACTGGAAAGACAAGTAAAATTCTGTTCAATTGATTACAGAAAAGTTCAACTCTGAAATATTACCTCTGTTGCAAAATAAGTGTAACTCCTTTATAAATGAAAAATTAAGCTAACATACTGGTATTCTATTTATCTATCATTGCCAACATATTATAATGCATTATGGTTTCACATTACTTCAAATTGAAATTTCACATGTATTACTTCTAATTGTTTCAACACAATTAGTACAGAATTTTAAAGTACTAGAGCAGCAAAATAGATATTCCTTTCCAGAAGAAAACACTGAAGAGAGACTCACATCACTTAAAAACAAAAAAGCAAGATTCAGGTAGTGGAATACTAGATTAGATAGTAACTAACTCTCACTGGCTCATATGGCATATAAAACAAAGACAATTAAACACATTCAATATTTAAAAGATAAAATCTTCTTGCTCTCCTCAATACAAAATTTTCTTATGCACATGTCAGACATATAGTTGTTGAAATCATTTTTCATCTCAGCCATGTGATTCTCACAGCTTAAGCAGCTCACATCCACCGCCTGTTCAATAATAGGATGGAGTATACTTGACAGATTTTTTTATGCCCTTCCTTCTCCAGTACTGGTCTCACCAAATTTAAGACTAATTTAACAACAAAAATTAAATTTTCTGAAGGGCAAACTTTACCTGATCCCAACCCTCAACAAGAAAGGAAAAGTATACATCTGCCATTTCAGAAACTTCCCCAAAAAGAAGATGCTGGAACATTCTTCACAGGAACATTTCTTTATAAACCAATTTACAAAATGGGCAGAGACTTTTCGAACAGAAAGAACTCTCCAATGTTAACGTTATTAATAATTATGATGTTCGTTAGCTAAAAATAATGCTGCCAATGAAATTAGGGCTACCTTAGAGTACTTTCCATCGGACCATAATTCTTTCATTTAATTTCTTTCATCATTATTTCATTTCTTTTCCTTCCACAGTAAGGAAGATAGATTTTGTAGGTTCAATGAAGTAAACAAGGCAAGGTACATTTACAATGTGCGAAATTATTCACACAACTATTAGGTCTTACTACAACACACATAAACAACTATCTTTTATCAGTATATTCCCATTTGAAAAGCCTTTAAATATAACGAATTCGTCAATTTTTCCACAAAAAATAATAAATATCACCCAAATATACGTAGTAATGATAAAATAGTATCTATCTGAGAGTTTATGCACTTCTATTTTCCATACAAGCCCATATTATCACACCCCGAGTTCTAACTTGAAACCTAGCAAGCATAACAAGTCTCATTTTTCGTTGACTTGGTATCTTTCCTCGATAGCTAGTGAACAAGCGCATGGTGATGACGCGTCCATGACATCATGGCTTTCGATGCGTACTAGGTTTCAAGGCAAGATTGCTTGATTTGCCAAGTTCTAAAACAGCCTTATTACCTCATATTTGATTTGGTCAGGTCAATATGGATAATACAATGTTATTGCAATAAAAAGTTTTTATCATAGGATGACAAAAGAGGAACTTTGTTAACCTCAACTTCCTGATATTCAAAACAATATCTACAGTCTCGCTGACTTATAACGCATCCTAATTTAGAATGCATGTATATATAGTTACCATGTCGTTAACATATTTGTTTTTGATTAGTTTTCACAGTGATCATCATTTCATTCTCATTAAGCAAGCAATTCATTCATAAAAAGTACGTACACATTGAAGAGCAGCAGTAGACCTCACATCAGAAGGTGAACGAGGCAGAGGTTCATCAATTCCCAACCGAGGCACTCTGAGTCTGAACACGTCCATTGATTCATCAGCTATTCCACTGGTCAAATGCACATTGTCTCCAGTTGTTTCCTCCTCCTTCAGAGAATCCTTGAAGTGATATCTCACATTAATAAACTCTCATTCTTTTACTCTGCTCCAAACATTTCAGTAATTTCATTAAAGATTTGAGGTTTCACCCTTCATTGAGCAGAAAAATGTATAATGTGCACTTATACTCTGGTTTTTATATGTGATGATAAGTACAGTCATTTCCAAGCTTCTTAATAAAAGTAAGTACATCTGAAATTTTAAGAACAGAATCTCAAATGCAGAAATCTTATTGCTGCAACTTCTGAATTTGGGATTTCTATAGTTTTTATAACACAACACACAATATGAAGAAGCATGTGATTTTACCATAAATTTGAAATACCAACAAACACAACATTGTCATGTAGTAAGTAACTTCCAGAAGAAATTATTTTGTCCACATAGGCAGTCTTGCTCCGTTAGGGGCATATTAATAATTGTTTTTATTAACTGCTCACTATGTTTCCTAATGTGATTGTCAGTTGAAATTCAGTCACCAAACTACTCAGCAATCATTTCAGCAAGCATTGCCCTGTTCAACCTACTCAATATTTTCACCTTTCTTCAATACCTACTCAGAGTTAGTTGCCTTTACTTACAAAGATCACTTTGAAAATGTGTTTCGGTATTTTTTTTAATGGAGCGAAATAAAAACTAAAAAAATGTACCCATTTTAAATAACTGTTTGATAATAAACTCAAATAATTAATGGTTTCGAATCCATATACTACTATAAATAGCTTAATAAGAGGAGGCTGAGTGATGACAAGAGGTATCACCTTTTTAATCCTAGATTTTCTAGTCTAGTCATTTTTTCATCTTAGCTTAAGTTAGAGGAAGTAAACATTTGTTAAGTATTCTATGCATACATAATGAATGTTAACTTCAGTGTATGTTCGGTATCAAGTGTCCACAACACCAGGTTGAGGCCCTAACAGTTTAAAGTAGATACAAAAGTCATTACCTTGTACAGAGCATTGTCATCCATGTACCCAAGGCATTCATTTTCACAAGAGACACCTTCACCTTCAACCATGAAATCCTCTTTTTCCTCATTTGTTGAGTTCCCTTCTGTCATGTCTGCCTCCTCTATATTGATAGGTACCTGACATTTAATAAGAAGAGAGTGACTAATCAATAAATATTTGTGTCCATCTGAGTCAATATGTATCTATGTTATCATAATTAAATACTTAAAAATGAATCCACCAATGCTACCCAAGCAAATAGACGAGGGGTACGACCATATTAGTGATACAAATGGCTTGATGCATCCAACTCAGGGTAATATTGCCCCATAAAATCATCTTATTTTATTACCGGATATCTTTAACCAGGTTATGCAAACTTAAAAAAAAGATGATTCCAACTGAACTTATACTTAAATATATACAGTGTTCATCTAACTGCCTCTCAGAAACTCAAATCTGATGGTGATATAATTCAGTTTCAATGAATTTATATGTTATACAGTCCAAATAATACCCTATTATTGGAATACAAGTTACCATGAATGACAAATTCATCAAGATATACTCACAATATATAGATAATACAAATACCCTTTTTTTACATTACATCAAGCATACATACATACATACCATTCATGCCATTCCCTTCCTGGGTAGGCACAGTCAGAATTTCACTCACAAGCACTTATTTGTACATTATAATCTGCTACAATAGTTTCCTTCATACTGACCTATCCTAGCAAACCAGTTTCGCCTCATTTACCCCCATACACTGCATCACACATGCTCTCCTATTTTTAAGACTCCTAATATTCCTCCTCCTAAGAATTTCCTCAGCCTACATCCACCTATCGTACCATTCATTTCACTCTTATATGTATGTTTCGTTATTCGACTCTCAGCCATTCTCTCAACATGGCCAAATCAACGAAGCATACAACTTTCATATACGTCCATTACTGGAGCATCCTTCCCACATTCAATTATTACCCATTCATTCCTGATTCTATCCATCCTACCTTTGCTCCAAACACTCCTAAGATAACTCGTACCCACGACGTTTAGTCTACTTCTATGTCTTTCCTGACATTCCCATGGTTTAGTACCACACAACAAAGTGGGAAGCAGCACCCTTTAGTACATGGCGTCTTTTGCTTCCCTAGACAGGCACTCGTTCCTTGATATGCTCCACATGCTACCTACCACTTTCCTTCCAGCATTGGCATGTCTCTTTATCTACTTATTTATCCGTCCATCCTTTGTAATCATCTTACCTACCTGCACAAAATAATCCACTTTTACAATTACTTCACCATTCGTCATCATCTTACAGTTTTCTTCCAATTCTTATTTAAAAAACTACTACTTTGGTCTTGCATGCATTTACCATCAATTCCATTATCTCTCCTGATTCACAAAACTCACCTTGCTGCTTCCATAATCCAATATTCCTTCAAAACCTTCCACATCTTCTTCCTATTTACTCTGTCATTTATCTTCTCTATGACAACAAATGCACAATTCACTTTCTTTAGAATGCCCATACATTTCTCTATCACTTGCAGAATGGTGAAAAGCTGGTGACTACATCATCTTACAGGCATAAACCCACTTTGCCCACCCTATAGTCTGTCAAAAGTAATATTCCTCAATCTTTCGACTAATATTAATCTGAAGACTCTTTCTTCTGAAGACTCAAGGAGATTCTTTCATTCTCTGTCTATAAATCTCACATGCCCTAGTATGCTCTTCCTCAGATTTGGCAGTAATCATATTCATGTATGCCTCTCTCTCTACCCTGACTGCAATTTTTACCTCTACATTCCACCAATCATTACCTTTTAGTTTTTCCTACCACTCTTTTTCCACATACACTTTCAGCATTTTCTATAATCACTCCTTTTAACCTCTCCCACACATCATTCACTGTCTCGTTTCTGATATACTCTCTTTCTCTGATATATTCTCTCTACTTTAAGGATAGGGCAGCCTTAAGCATGTAACCATACTGTATAATTTCCTCACTGTTAAGCAACCTCTCCACTTTTACTCTCAACTGCTTATGTGAAACTTTCTTTCCATGCGGCTACTTTCTGCTCAGATTCACTTTGGAGAGGACCAAATAGTACCAATACCCAATGTGAATTTGTTGCGATTAAGTTGATTTGGGCATGGGTGAAAAACTGGGTTGCAAAAAAGAATAAAACTCAAAAAATTCAGGATGACTTCAGCAATGTATTTAAGCTTTGGAACGAATGCCAGTATTGTCATGGAAGAATGCTGTGGAATATATGAGAACATTTAAGGAGTATTATTGGATCAAGGACTGGTTGGTGGAGGAATCCACGGAACATATTGTCTTAAACATTGGAGAACAAAGCAGTATTATCTACAGCAGAACTTATAATGATTAATTTTAGATTTATAATATTTAACGGTAAGAAACACTTTTATTCATTTTATGTGCCTAGGCCAAGATGAATGCAAATCAAGATCAAGGTTCGCTATAATTTTTCCTCTGCACATATAAATATTAAGGCTCTCATGTTTTGATATTGTCAGTTTTACTGAGCAAAATAACATTTCCTGTTGTGCATACTAGTGTTGTATTTCATTTGAAGACTTAAACACATTACGTTTTGCTTCGGTAGCCAGCTAATGAATGGTAAAACTTATCGTGAAATGAGAAAAATCTGAGAAAAAACTTGTTCTTGGATAATGGTTTCACTGTTCATGTAATGAGTGAACGCTAGTATCATAAATCACAAGGAGTTGGTTCTTTCCATTATATTTCTTTGCACTGAAATATGACAGGAGGAGTCGATGGGCTCTGTCGCCTTTCCCTCACCAAACGGCCTTTCCTCTGTGGGACTGGTAGACGTGCAGCGCTGTACAGTTTGTCATTACGGCTGCTATTGGAAGTATGAACATTAACATATAATAACATTTTTACAGATGGTGGATCACAGAAAAATTACAAACTAATTCACAAGTTTTTTTTTGGCTTTAATTTTTTAAAATATTCTGTGCAAATTATAAGAATTGATAATGTTTTAACATTTTTGTTCAATAACAATAAATATGCATTATAAAGGTTTGTGCCTGCCATTTTTTGTATCTCTATCAACTCTCATATTTGGTGAAAATTTAATGCTGTAGATATCATAGTTTCTTCTAGGCTGAATTGCAAGGTTTATGAAGTTGACAAAACTGCTAAATTTATTGTGTGTGGTGAGGATTTTTGCATTAATATATCTCCATTTCTGGTCACATCATATAATGAAAAATATTGCTGTAGTTGGAATAATAAAATTACCTGTAAGTGGTGTTTAAAGTATCGTACTAGTTTTTACAAGGGCCAAGATAAAAATTCTCAAAATAAAGCGGCACTTCATTTTGATGTTCATGGCGAACGAGGGCATAGTCCAATCTTTGAAGTTAAATATCTCAGTTGTGCATGCACTGCCCAAAACCAAACTTTTTTGTGAGGTAAGACAAAGGACATATTAGTCAAACTAGAAATATAATTCAAATTTAAAAATGAAATTATTTTTGTTGTTACAATTAAAACTGTTAAACTTTGAACCATTTCATCTAACTTTTGTTTATTTACCAAAATAATCACATGCTGTTACTGTACATTCTTTTGCAAACTGTATAATACATCAACTGTTTCTCAAGCTTTCTTTGTACAGAGTGATCTAAGCAAAAAATGGTCGTAACTTTGATCATCTCTAGATATGCCAATTTTTTTTTCAAAAAAATTATATTCACAAAGCTCTTAATAAAAAACTTGACCATAAAAAGTTAACAATGGTTACTACGTGGATCTGATTAAAACGTTTGATTTACTATGCTCACTCATCGCATTGTTTTACCA
The DNA here is from genome assembly GCA_963169105.1 of Ceriagrion tenellum. NCBI lineage: Eukaryota > Metazoa > Arthropoda > Insecta > Odonata > Coenagrionidae > Ceriagrion > Ceriagrion tenellum. The sequence continues at coordinate 3,025,713 of OY720645.1, forward strand.
CAGAGGAACGCTAATTAAAGTCCCTCCAGCTAATGAGTGGAATACGATGCTCATGACTTAATTGAATCTCTATTACACGATGTGATATCATGCTATCTTTACGCCATATGACAAATAGCCACCTAAGTCGCTAGTACCCTAGTGTACTCTTTATCTACATGAATTGATCTACCAACCTATCTCATATAACCTTACAGGTGAGGTGTCGTGGATTCCTACTTGCCAAATAAGAGTTTTACTGTCTCATTCGGGCTGGGTATGAAAAATTAATCTTAACCCTTAATCCTACATTCTATTCGGCAGTACCCAAATTGATGGTACGTACTCACTTATGTAAAATCAACACACATTGATTTTGCTGACCAATTTTAAGGCTCATACATCATTTTTCATGACCTATCAGGTATTGCAGGTCTGTTTAAATCCTGAGATCTTCTACATCTGGCAGTGCTGTACAGTTGAACTGTCTTCTTTTGGAAAAATCTCCATTTTCTCTGTAAGAAAACAAATTTTTGGGCTTATTGATTTTTCCCAGGACTTCTCCCAATTTCTCATGTCTGTGGAAAATGAGACAGTCGTAAGCTCAGCTGTAGATAGAATGTAAATGAAGGAAATATATCTCTTTTATTTTCCAGGCTCTTAATGATCATGGTGTAGAAAACAGGTCTCCTCAAAGGTTAGACCTCGAAGATGATGAGGAGAATGATAAAGGATTTCGTTTAATTCTGGAAAGTGACACAGAAAATGAAGAGGATGGTCGCCAACAGGTTAGTACATTTGAGGTATAAGTAAATTTATTTCTCTAGCTATGCTCATGTATTCACATAGATATAGCATATAAAAGTTGTAATTATGAGTTGAATATACTTGTAGTTAATATTTTTGCTGAATTGCATTATTTTCAACATTGTTAATCTTTCCCTGGGCATGTGAAATTCTGTCTCATGTTTCGGTGAGCAGGCCACATGAGTGGCACAAATTAAGTTTGGTTTCTTACCTAAAATGTTCAATCTTATTGTAAAAAATATTGTAACCAATAACTTTTGACTAATATGTATTGTATTTTTAGGTTTTTTATCACTTTCGAACGTACTTATTATAATCAGTGGAACCAAATGCAAAGTAATTGAAAAATTGAGAAATACTTTATGCATCAAGTATCCATGATGGCAAAGTTAACGTTAAACAAATCTAAGCATAAAAAGTCACTTAATGGAAGACAAAACTGATGTAAATGAAATAACAGAAACTTTTTTTTCAAAATCCTATTATTTTTTTTTAGTTAAAGTGAGAAATTTGTTAAAAGAGATAAAAACTGAACAGATTCACCAGAGAAAAACAAACCTCATATCAACACACATAAAATGCGTGTCTATGGATCACAAAATACATCAAGAAAAAAATGATAATAAGATATTAAATGTTTTGGACTTTAAGTTGAAAAAGTTGGTTAATTTTTTGAATAATTGCTGGAGCATTTTATAAAGTGTGCAGTGTTTTTAATTGGCTATATATGTCGGCTCACCATTCTTAACTTTTCAACATTGCTCAACTTTATTGCACTACATTTTACAAATACTTTTTGTAAAATTATTCTGTGATAATTACCTAATTTAGGTTTTACACAATAAATGATGGCATATGGTCATTTTAATTGGTAACTTTGTAATATTTTTTCTTCTAATGATATATTTTGTTGAATTACTCTCTACATTTTGGATAAATGCCGCTGGCAGGAGGCAGCACTAAGAGAGGTAAAACTATTTTGTAGTGGGGAGAGCACAAACAAAACGTAAAGGACACAGTCTTCAAGAAACTAGGATTTGTTAAGCATGCAATAGAAAGTTTCTCAGATGAAAAAGTCAAAGAGAGGTTCTACTTCTCTCTGGATAGGTGACACCTCGAATATGCTGCTAGCATTTCGGACCATGGTAATAAATATTTAAATAGAAATGTAATCGAATATTAAGGAAAGCAGCACGCTTCAATAAAAACTGTAATGCATCCATACATATGTTGTCTCATTACTTTTTGAGGGATTAAGGTGGGAGCCCCTAGTGACTCTGAGGCCACACTATAGGCTTAGGTTGCTTGAATATAATTCATATCTGGTGTGTTTCAGAGTGAAGCAGAGAATATTTTCATCGCCCATCACTACATCTCTAGGTCGAACAGATGCGATAAAATAAGAGAGATATACTGCTGAACAGATATGTACAAAAACTCATTCTTTCGTGCACAATAAGCCACCACAATAAAAACCGATCTCCAATACTTCATCTCCTGTAATACATGTCACCATTTCACCTTAAAAAACGTACACCTTTATGTGGAATCTGGTGAACTAACTCCCTCCCTGCCACATGCCAATGCAGTGGCTCGCAGGGTATAATGTAGATGTATCCATATTGCACTTTGTAACTTTAACCAAAAAATACTTCATATTTGACTTTTAATTCCATTTAATCATTTTTTCCAACAGTGCTACAAGTTCATTGGTCTGTTTCATGTCAGTACATTTTATTTTGACCTCCTCTGATAATTCATCATGTTTACGATTTCAAAACATACAGAGGTATGTTTTGTTTGCATGCTTGACATAACAAAAGAGTACCTAAATGTTAAGAAACCTTGTTTACACTGAGAGCATTAATCATTTTTAGTGACAATTTTAATTCACGCGGGATATATTTTCATTTGTCTCTGGTACCCAGTCAGGGGATATTTTGAGGTCTCGCAATTATTGTGTAAACAAGAAGCTTTCACTTGGTGGAAGGATGTGATAATAAACAAGATAAAACATGTAGACTTACACAATTTATTTTAATCTAGGGAACAATTTCAGATTTCATGCCATCATCAAGTCAGGTCAGTCAACAGTCAGTAATTATAGATAAACATGATTCTTGGGCATCGCAGGTCAATTTTCATTTGTTATTCTATAGAAAGTCTGCTAGCACGTGATGTGAGCTTGTTGAATTGGTATTCAGCCAAATTCACAACAAAACAGCAGTCTAGAGAAAATATTGAAATATCTTGATGTTTCACACTCTTAAACTTAGAAATAATAAACAATCTCTTATCAATTCGGTTCTGTGGAGTAATAAAATCATAAATAACCAGAAATGCTATCTGTAAGTTACAATAAATATTAATAATGTGAACTTACAGTATTTTGCCATGAAGTTTCATTATAATGTTATACTAGTAATCCGTTAATAGTGGCTCAGCAAATATAAAACAATGCCATACAAAAAATATGGCACTGGTTGCGATAATTCCTGCTTAACATATAGAAATTTTGCAATTCCACTGAGCTATACCAAGGAAAATATGTAATGAGGAGGAATCAATATGGTTGCTGTTTCTGTTGCCAGGCTACAGGTTGATGATGAAACCCCTTTCAGGATGTCACGTTTTGCATCCATGTCTGAAAGTAATGGGTCGTAGGATCTCGGGATGGTGACCTTTGATCAGAAAATGAGACGTCAAAATTCTCATTTTCAAGGTAGAGGTCTTCGAAGTTGAGATTTTCACAGCATGCAGGGAGGCCCATTTTAATGGACTCACCTAAATATTTCCACAGTAACACAGGATAGAGAACAATGTTATGTACCAAAGATTTAGAATTTGAAGTGACCTGAAGAAGGAAAACCTGAAGGTGACCATTGACCTCGAGCATGAACAAACACAGTATTTTCAATGTCCATTTGAACTGTTTAAGCTGAAATCTCCATTTTTGATTGCAGAAATGAAAACTATGAAGAATTTCTCAATGGTAACCTTGAGGAATGCAATGAAAATCACAACTTCTAAGACCTTAAATGTGAAAATAAGAATTTTTACCACACGAAGCCCATTGGGACTTTTGATCTTTTCCTCAAGCACTATCATAACCCGAAGTTTCAGCCTATTACATAGTTACATTCTTTCCATAATGTTTCTGTGGTGTATTTGAGTGCATATATTGAAAATATAAGATACAGGTTATGGTAGCATTGGTTTTCTAGACATCGTAGCCATAATCCGTACTTTTTCCATGCAGGAATGGAATCCATTTCAAGAATTACACTTATCAACTTTGGTTTCTGAGATTTTCAAGCTCAAGAATATTTTTAAATTTCCATTTTGACCATTTAAAGTTAGGATATCTCCAAATCCTGATGAGATAGCCTATTTCATGAACAGATTCTGAGTCAGAATTATAAATTATTTCGGAAAGGGCTCTTCACGTCAGAAAAGCATTCGGAACACTAAAATTTTCAGGCCTGTGTAATCAACTGTCAAACTCGGCTGCATGATAAGGTAATGTAGCAATGTGGTCACGATAAACATACACACTGCACTGTTTATATGGTCGTATTTTCAGTACACACATTTGACAAAAATAAGGAGAACGGAAATTAACGTCACATGCATATGTGATGAATATGATATGAAGGGATCCTAAATACTTTTCCAGATCTTGCATAAAATTGAGAGCACCTTCAATAAATAATTGATGTACGATTGGGGGAAGTGGTGTATTAAAATCTATATCATCTATAGGATTGAAAACCAATTCCCAATATGCACGACAGTTGGGAGTTTGTGTTTTCAACCAGGACCTCCACAACATATTCCTTGTCAACTCAATAAAATATATGAGGTCAGTGAGAATAGTGCAAGGTAGAACTAGCAGATATGTATCTATTTTCTTCTCCAAACATGCTGCCACGACGGTAAGGCAAAGATGATACAGAGATGGAAACCCAATGCTACGAAAACGATTCAAAGTGATAATGGCAGTTGATGAAGTACAAATTTCATGAAACTCCTCACGGTTCAAACGTGTATAGGACATGTTCCTTAAATTCGAGAGGAAGATACCTTAACTCTTAAAGTTCCTTAAACTCAAGACTTGGTAGAGGTATGGAATTATATACTGTGGGTAAAGGGGAGGAGTGAATTTTCAAATGCATTTTAAAAAAATAAAAGTTATTTGACATGACTGTGGAAGAGTCTCAGCTTAAAACATCAGTAAATAAGCTTTCATTTTAGAAATGCAGAACATAACTTTCATTTTAGAAAGTGGAACGCTTTTATGAGATAAAGGATACCGGAAATTCTCATCTGATTTCTTCAGTAATCCTGACCAATCCGAGTGAACTATACCTTTCACCTTCGAAGGGATTACACCAATCCCAATCAAACTCACAACTCTGATATCCTCCAACATCACAGACTGGGTGATTCAGTACCAGTTCAGCACTTGAAGTGGAAACTTCGCAGCTCAAAAAGTTTCAAGAAAGTACCACAACACTTCATCTCACTTTGTTGAAGAATCACCAGCACCCATCCTAAATATTGTGAGTACAATATTCAAAACCTCCCAATGTATAACATGAAATCTCTGGTTCATATTTGTTTAGTAAAGTTTTCAGAATGTATAGTTAAACAGTCATGGGTGGTAATACAGGTCAAGAATACAGAAGGGATCGCATTCATATATCTTATACAAAATGAGGTCGATCGCATATTATATCACTACACTCATAATTTACCTTTCACATTATTCGAACTTATCCAATATAATACTATTAATGTAGAATGCGGTTTCCTGCTGAAAGAAGGGTTTGTAGTTGATGACATACATTACGATTGTGACAGGCAACCATACTTCCAATTTCTAAAATAATTTTTTTTTTCATTAAAAGGTTTATCTTCCCTACAACACAACAATATCCCAACCATGCCTCTCATCCAAGCAATTCTAAACAATTTTAATTTAGAATACAACGTCTCTGCAGAAGAATTAGAACAGGGGTTAATGAGCTTTTACGAAAAGGTAGTATTTGAAAACAAAAGCATAGATGAGATAGAAACTTATGATAAAATGAAAGATGCATTTGACAGTGTAAAGGGTAGAACTTTTTGCAACTATTGCCATCACAGTGATATAAAAACAGAATGAGCTCTTGAGTTACTCTTCTGAGTGCAGTCCTTCCCACATATATACCTCAAATTTAAATGGCTTGAAGTATTTTGTGCGTCACAGTATGCCTCTTTGAAACATACTTTCTAGCAAACCACTTCATGCATATTTCATATCATAAGGCTATCTTACTGCTATGTATGGCAGAGTGCCTCAAAAGGTTACATTTCTTAGTATACTCCTTCCCGCATACGTCACATTTAAATGGCTTCAAATTATCATGTATCATAACATGTTTCTTCAAATAAGTCTTACTGGTAAACTTCTTCCCGCAAGTATCACATTCGAAGGCTTTCACGCTGATGTGCACAAAGGAGTGTGCGACTAAACAACTCTTACGAGTAAACCCCTTTTTACAAACCTCACATTTGAAGGGTTTCACACGGCTATGTACCAAGGAGTGTGTTGATAAGTAGCTCTTACGAGTAAACCCCTTTCCACAAACCTCACATTTGAAGGGTTCCACACTGCTATGTATCAAGCAGTGTCGTAATAAGGTACCCTTCTCAGCAAACACCTTTCCACAAACCTCACATTTGAAGGCTTTTACACCGCTATGTACCAAGGAGTGTCGTAATAATTGACTATTCCGAGCAAACTCCTTACCACAAACCTCACATTTGAAGGCTTTCCTACCGCTATGTACCAAGGAGTGTTGAAATAAGCCACTCTTATGAGTAAAGTCTTTACCACAAACCTTACATTTGAAGGGTCTCTTACCAGTATGAACCAAGGAATGTGATGATAAGTAACTCTTATGAATAAACTCCTTACCACAAACCTGACATTTGAAGGCTTTAACTCCGCTATGTACCAACGAGTGTTGTAATAAGCCACTCTTATGAGTAAAGTCTTTACCACAAACCTCACATTTGAAGAGTCTCTTACCACTATGAACCAAGGAGTGTCTTGTTAAGTAACTCTTATGAGTAAACTCCTTACCACAAACCTCACATTTGAAGGCTTTCACAACATTATGTACCAAGGAGTGTCTTGATAAGTAACTCTTAAGAGCAAACTTCTTACCACATAACTCACATTTGAATGGTCTCTTACAACTATGAACCACTGAGTGTGTTGATAAGTTACTCTTCTGAGCAAATTCCTTCCCACAAGTTTGACACTTGAATGCTTTCAAACTTCTGTGCTGCAATGCATGTTTTTTTAGCATGCTTTCATGTAAACATTGTTTTCCACAGATTTCACACTCATACTGCTTCAAACTATTATGCTTGTTCAAGTGGTTTAACAAACTTTTCTTGTATTTAAATGTCTTATCACATTTATCACACTTCAATCGCTCGTTTACACTGTGTGAGTCTAATTGTTGTTCGAAAAGACTCTTCGGTCGAAATGTTTTTCCACACGATCCACGCTCGAAAGCTGTTAAACATTTTCCATCTAATATTGCAGACGAATCGTCTCCATTAAAAAACAACGATGCCTTATTTCCTGACGTATGTCCATTTATGTGCATAATTAACTGATTCTTATCAAAATATTTTATCCCACAGTAATCACAAATGAAATCCCTCATATCACTGAGTTGTTGTTTCTGGTGAGAATCAAATCGCCTTTTCTCCCAAATCTTGATGTCATTTAAGGCGAATGGTGTGCTTCCTCCAGGAATCTCTTCACAGCTATTCCCCTGAAATTAATAAAAAAAAATTTCAAACAAGCATAAAAGAAAATCATAACTTACATGAACAACAATGAATAATAAATTAAGCAACATGTATCATGTTTCTAAACTGCAAGCAGCCTCAACAAAGAGCCAGTTACTATTTATGAACGTCGTACACAAATGGCCTTACAATTGATGGCCAATTAATCTTACCTCACTAAATTTGAATGATAACACAGACCAGCAAGAGTATTCTTTTTTGTCTGAAATACTCTTTCCGACGTCATAATGGGCGCTGATTCCAGAGAGACTCACAAAAAAATTCCATCTTGTCAGGATTTTGAGATATTCTCACTTTCAAAAATTGAAACACTATCTACCTAATTTCTAGATTGTTAGGATCATGACAGTTTCATTGATGAAAAAATTGTCGCTACTCCTTACTGGACACAGCGGAATCATTGCTTGAAAAATAATAACAAGTGATTTTTAGAACACTTTTTACAAGAAGACACCAAGGAAAAAATAAGTTTATGCTCCTTAGACATAGGAGTACAAGTTCCTAGCATATATAATATTGAACCAGAATTTTTATAGGAAATCTACCTCCATGGAAGCCGTACAGGAGAAACCACAGGGGGGAAAGAATGGAATTCACAGCTAACGTGTAAATGTATGATTGATTACTAACAACTATCATTTTTGATTTATATGAATTATTTGACAGTTGATTACAAGGGCCTGCTAATTTTAGGGCCGCAAATGCTTTTCTGTCGTGAAGAGCCCTTCCGACATAATTTATAATTCTGACTCAGAATCTGCTCACGAAAAAGGCTATCTCGTCAGGATTTGGAGATATCCTAACTTTAAAGGGTCAAAATGTAAATTTTTAAATATTCTTCAGCTTGAAAATCTCAGAAACCAGAGGTGATAAGTGTAATTCTTGAAATGGATTCCATTCCTGCATGGAAAAAGTACGGATTATGGCTACGATGTCTAGAAAACCAATGCTACCATAACCTGTATCTTATATTTTCAATATATGCACTCAAATACACCACAGAAACTTTATGGAAAGAATGTAACTATGTAATAGGCTGAAACTTCGGGTTATGATATTGCTTGAGGAAAAGATCAGAAGTCCCAATGGGCTTCGTGTGGTAAAAATTCTTATTTTCACATTTAAGGTCTTAGAAGTTGTGATTTTTACTGCATTCGTCATGGTTAACATTGAGAAATTCTTCTTAGTTTTCATTTCTGCAATAAAAAAATGGAGATTTCAGCTGCAACAGTTCAAATGGACATTAAAAATACCATGTTTGGTCATGCTCGAGGTCAATGAGAAGGTCACCTTCAGGATTTCCACTTCAAATTCTAAATCTTTGGCACGTAACATTGTTCTCTATCCTGCATTACTATGGAAATATTTAGGTGAGTCCATTAAAATGGGCCTCCCCGCATGCTGTGAAAATCACAACTTCGAAGACCTCTACCTTGAAAATGATAATTTTGACGACTCATCTTCTCATCAAAGTTCACCCTCCTGAGATCCTAAGACCCATTCCTTTCAGACATCGATGCAAAATGTGACATCCTGAAAGGGGTTTTATCATCAACCTGTAGCCTGGCTACAAAAACAGCAACCATATTGTTGATTTTCTTAGGTTTATTAAGACGACAGGATATTCAAGTTGATCAATTTTAATAATACTTAATCAGAAACAAGATGGAGAACGTCCTTCTTAAAGGAAGACATAAATCAACAACTTCAACAATACGTCAAGAAAAAAATAAACACAACGGAATAACAAAAATAAATAAACAAAATACAAACGATTACATTGCACTTAAAGTAAGAGAAATTGCTCTGTACAACACATATTGATTCTTCCTCTTTATGTATTTCCCTTTGTATAGCTCAGTGTAATTGCCAAATTTCTAGATGTTAAGCAGGAATTATGGCAACCAGTGCCATATTTTTTATATTTCATTGTTTTATATTTGCTGAGCCACTATTAACGGATTGATAGTATAACATAAAGAAACTTCATGGCAATATTCAGCAAGTTGACATTATTAATATTTATCATAACTTACAGGTTACATTTCTGGTTATTAATGATTATATTACTCCACAGAAACGAATTGATAAGAGATTGTTTATTATTTCTAAGTTTAAGTGAGTGATACATCAGGAGATTTCAATATTTTTTCAATTTCAAGATTTCAAGACTCATGTTTATCTATAATTGTTGACTGACTGACTGAACTGACCTGATGATGGCATGACATCTGAAGTTGTTCCCTAGTTGAAAATAAATTGTGTAAGTCTATATGTTTTATCTTGTTTATTATGACATCCTTCCACCAAGTGACATCTTCTTGTTTCCACATTAGCTGCGAGACTCTAAAATATCCCCTGACTGAGTACCAGAGACAAATGAAAATATATCCCACGTGAATTAAAATTGTCACCAAAAATGATAAATGCTCTCAGTGTAAACAAGGTTTCTTAAGATTTAGGTTCTCTTTTGTTAAGTCAAGCGTGCAAACAAAACATACCTCTGAATGTTTTGAAATTGTAAACATGATGAATTATCAGAGGAGGTCAAAATAAAATGTACTGACATGAAACAGACCAATGAACTTGTAGCTCTGGTGGAAAAAATGATTAAATGGAATTAAAAGTCAAATATGAAGTATTTTTTGCTTAAAGTTACAAAGTGCAATATGGATACATCTACATTATACCCTGCAAGCCACCGCATTGGCATGTGGCAGGGAGGGAAATAGTTACCAGATACCGTGTAAAGGGGTAAGTTTTTGGAAGGTGAAATGGTGACATGTATTACAGGAGATGAAGTATTGGAGATCGGTTTTTATAGTGGTCGCTTATTGTGCACGAAAGAATGAGTTTTTGTACACATCTGTTCAGCAGTGTATCTTTCTTATTTTATCACATCTGTCCGACCTAGAGATGCAGTGATGGGCGATGAAAATATTCTCTGTGTCACTCTGAAACACACCAGATACAAATTATATTCAAGCAACCTAAGCCTATAGTGTAGCCTCCCAGTCACTAGGGGTTCCCACCGTAATCCCTCAAAAAGTTATGAGACAGCATATGTATGGGTGTATTGCAGTTTTTATTGAAGCGTGCTGCTTTCCTTAATATTCGATTACATTTTTATTTAAATATTTATTACCATGGTCCTAAATGCTAGCAGCATATTCAAGGTGTCACCTAACGAGAGAGAAGTAGCACCTCTCTTTGACTTTTTCCTCCAAGGACCTTCCTATTGCATGCTTAACAAAACCTAGTTTCTTGAAGACTGTGTCCTTTATGTTTTGTTTGTGCTCTCCCCACCTCAAGATAGTTTTACCTCTCTTAGTGCTGCCTCCTGCCAGTGGCATTAATCCGAAATGCAGACAGTAATTCAAAGAAATGGTTCATTTGAAGAAAAAATATTACAAAGTTACCAATAAAAATGTCCATATGCCATCATTAATTGTGTAAAAACTAAATTAGGTAATTATCACAGAATAATTTTACACCATCAAAAAGTATTTGCAATTACAATAGTGCAGTAAAGTTGAACAATGTTGAAAAGTTAAGAATGGCAAACCGATATATTGCCAATTAAAAACACTGCACACTTGATAAAATGCTCATGCAATTATTCAAGTAACTTAACAACTTTTTCAACTTAAGATCCAAAACATTTAAGATCTTATTATCATAAATTTCTTCATGTATTTTGTGATCCATAGACATGCATTTTATGTGTGTTGATATGAGGTATTTATTTCTGTGGTGAATCTGATTAGTTTTTCTCTTTTAACAAATTTCTTACTTTTAACTAATAAAAAATGAAAGGATTTCGAATAAAAGAGTATCTATTATTTCTTTTATATCAGCTTTGTCTTCCATTAAGTGACTTTCTACGCTTAGATTTGTTTAACGTTAACTTTGCCATCATGGATACTTTATGCATAAAGTATTTCTCAATTTTTCAATTACTTTCCATTTTGTTCCACAGATTATAATAAGTACGTTTGAAAGTGATAAAAAACCTAAATAAACAATACATATTAGTCAAAATTTATTGGTTACAATATTTTTTACAATAAGATTGAAAATTTTAGGTAAGAAACCAAACTTAATTTGTGCCACCAATGTGGCCTACGTATCAAAACCTGTGACAGTATTTCACATGCCAACAGAATGGCTAACAATGTTGAAAAACCCTGCAATTCAGCAAACATATTAGCTATTTGTATATTCAACTTAAATTACAAATTTAATATGCTACATCTATGTGAATACAATAGCATAGCTAGAGAAATAAATTGAGACTGGAAAATTAAAAGAGATAAATTTCCTTCATCTATAATCTCTCTACAGCTGAACTTAGAAATGTCTCAGTTTCGTCAGGCATGAGAAATTGGGAGAAGTCCCGGGATATCAATAATCAATAAGTCCAATAATAAAATCAATAAGCCCAAAAATTTGTTTTCTTACAGAGAAAACGGAAATTTTTCCAGAAGAAGACAGTTCAACTTTACAGCACTGCCAGATGTAGAATATTCAGGGTTTAAACAGACCTGCAGTACCAGATAGGTCATGAAAAATGATGAATAAGCCTTAAAATTGGTTGGCAAAATCAATGTGTGTTGATTTTACATAAGTGAGTACGTACCATCAATTTGGGTACTGCCGAATAGAATGTAGGATAAAGGGTTAAGATTAATTTTTCATACCCAGCCAGAATGAGACAGTAAAACTCTTATTTGGCAAGTAGGAATCCACGACACCTCACCTGTAAGGTTATATGAGATAGGTTGGTAGATCAATTCATGTACATAAAGAGTTCATTAGGGTACTAGCGACTTAGGTGGCTATTTGTCATATGGCGTAAAGATAGCATGATATCACATCGTGTAATAGAGATTCAATTAAGTCATGAGCATCGTATTCCACTCATTAGCTGGAGGGACTTTAATTAGCGTTCCTCTGTGGTAAAACAATGCGATGAGTGAGCATAGTAAATCAAACGTTTTAATCAGATCCACGTAGTAACCATTGTTAACTTTTTATGGTCAAGTTTTTTATTAAGAGCTTTGTGAATATAATTTTATAGCACTCACAGAATGGAGATGGGAGATTTTGAGCCATTTAATTTTTTTTATGCTACCAGACTGTCTCACAATAGATGAAATATCTATTGTAAAACAATCATCCAACAAGTTATAGAATTACATTCATTAACTTAACTTACAAATGTTGTTTTTGATGACACAGAAGGTAACTCATTGTCAACTTCATATGGGTCATTCCACATCAGATTAAAAGAGAGTTCACCCTTAGTGTCTGTAATTCAAACTACAATTTTTGTGGAAGTTTCTTCGAGCATTTTATGAATAAGTGTAGAAGCGTTTTTGAAAAAAAAATTGGCATATCTAGAGATGATCAAAGTTACGACCATTTTTTGCTTAGATCACTCTGTACAAAGAAAGCTTGAGAAACAGTTGATGTATTATACAGTTTGCAAAAGAATGTACAGTAACAGCATGTGATTATTTTGGTAAATAAACAAAAGTTAGATGAAATTATTCAAAGTTTAACAGTTTTAATTTTAACAACAAAAATAATTTCATTTTTAAATTTGAATTATATTTCTAGTTTGACTAATATGTCCTTTGTCTTACCTCACAAAAAAGTTTGGTTGTGGGCAGTGCATAAACAACAGATATTTAACTTCAAAAATTGGACTATGCCCTCGTTCGCCATGAACATCAAAATGATGTGCCGCTTTAGTTTGAGAATTTTTATCTTGGCCCTTGTAAAAACTAGTACGATACTTTAAACACCACTTACAGGTAATTTTATTATTCCAACTACAGCAATATTTTTCATTATATGATGTGACCAGAAATGGAGATATATTAATGCAAAAATCCTCACCACACACAATAAATTTAGCAGTTTTGTCAACTTCATAAACCTTGCAATTCAGCCTAGAAGAAACTATGATATCTACAGCATTAAATTTTCACCAAATATGAGAGTTGATAGAGATACAAAAAATGGCAGGCACAAACCTTTATAATGCATATTTATTGTTAATGAACAAAAATGTTAAAACATTATCAATTCTTATAATTTGCACAGAATATTTTAAAAAATTAAAGCCAAGGAAAAACTTGTGAATTAGTTTGTAATTTTTCTGTGATCCACTATCAGTAAAAATTTTATTGTTTGTAAATATTCATACTTCCAAATGCAGCCGTAATGGCAAACTGTACAGCGCTGCACGTCTACCAGTCCCACAGAGGAAAGGCATTTTGGTGGTGGAAAGGCAGCAGAGCCCATCAACTCCTCCTGTCTTATTTCAGTGCAAAGAAATATAATGGACAGAACCAATGCCTAGTGATTTATGATACTCGCGTTCACTCATTACATTAACAGTGAAACCATTATCCAAGAACAAGTTTTTTCTCAGATTTTTCTCATTTCATGATAAGTTTTACCATTCATTAGCTGGCTACCGAACCAAAACATAATGTGTTTAAGTCTTCAAATGAAATACAACACTAGTATGCACAACAGGAAATGTTACTTTGCTCAGGAAAACTGACAATATCAAAACATGTGAGCCTTAATATTTATATGTGCAGAAGAAAAATTATAGCGAACCTTGATCTTGATTTGCATTCATCTTGGCCTAGGAACATAAAATGAATAAAAGTGTTTCTTACCGTTAAATATTATACATCTAAAATTAATCATTATCAGTTCTGCTGTAGGTACTAGTGCATTGTTCTCCTATGTTTAAGACAATATGTTCTGCGAATTCCTCCACCAACCAGTCCTTGATCCTATAATACTCCTTAAATGTTCTCATATATTCCACAGCATTCTTTCATGACGATACTGGCATTCGTTCCAAACCTTAAATACATTGCTGATGTCATCCTGAATTTTATGAGTTTTATTCTTTTTTGCAACCCAGTTTTTCACCCAGGCCCAAATCAACTTAATCGCAACAAATTCACATTGGGTATTGGTACTATTTGGTCCTCTCCAAAGTGAATCTGAGCAGAAATTAGCCGCATAGAAAGAATGTTTCACATAAGCAGTTGAGAGTAGAAGTGGAGAGGTTGCTTAACAGTGAGGAAATTATACAGTATGGTTACATGCTTAAGGCTGCCCTATCCTTTAAGCAGAGAGAATGTATCAGAGAAAGAGAGTATATCAGAAACTAGACAGTGAATGATGTGTGGGAGAGTTTATAAGGAATGATTATAGAAAATTCTGAAAGTGTATGTGGAAAAAGAGTGGTAGGAAAAACTAAAAGGTAATGCTTGGTGGAATGTAGAGGTAAAAATTGCAGTCAGGGTAGAGAAAGAGGCATACATGAATATGATTACTGTCAAATCTGAGGAAGAGCATACTAAGGCATGTGAGATTTACAGACAGAGAAAGAAAGGATCTCCTTGAGTCTTCAGAAGAAAGAGTCTTCAAATAAATATTAGTCGAAAGAGTGAGGAATATTACTTCTGACAACTATAGGGTGGGCAGTTTATGCCTGGAAGAAGATGTAGGGACCAGCTTTTCACCATTCTGCAAGTGAAATAAAAATGTATGGGCATTCTAAAGAAAGTGTACTGTGCATTTGTTGTCTTAGAGAAGATAAATGACAGAGTAAATAGAAAGAAGATGTGGAAGGTTTTGAAGGAATATGGGATTACAGAAGCAGCAAGGTGAGTTTTGTGAATCAGGAGAGATAATGGAATTGAGGGTAAATGCAAGCAAGACCAAAGTAGTAGTTTTTTAAAGGAGAATGGGAAGAAAACTGTATGATGATGACGAATGGTGAAGTAAATGTAAAAGTGGATTATTTTGTGCACGAATGTAAGATGTTTACAAAGGATGGATGGATAGGTAAGGAGATAAAGAGACATGCGAATGCTGGAAGGAAAGTGGAAGGTAGCATGTGGGGGATATCAAGGAATGTGTGCCTGTCTAATGAAGCAAAAGACGCATGTACAAAAGGGTGCTGCTTCCCACTTTGTTGTATGGTAGTAAAACATGGGAATGTCAGGAAAGACATAAAAGTTGGCTAAACGCCGTGGGCATGAGTTATCTTAGGAGTGTTTGGAGCAAAGGTAGGATGGATAGAATCAGGAATGAATGGGTTATAATTGAATGTGTGAAGAATGCTCCAGTAATGGACATATATGAAAGTTGTATGCTTCGTTGATTTGGTCATGGTGAGAGAATGACAGAGTCTGAATAACGAAACATACATATAAGAGTGAAATGAATGGTGTGAGAGGTAGGCCGAGAAATTTGTGATATGGCTGAGGAAATTCTTAGGAGGAGGAACATTAAAAGTCTTAATAATAGGAGAGCATGTGTGAAGCAGTGTATTGTGGGTAAATGAGGCGAAACTGGTTTGCTAGGATAGGTCAGTATGAAGGAAACTATTGAAGCAGATTATAATGTACAAATAAGTGCTTGTGAGTGAAATTCTGACTGTGCTTACCCAGGAAGGGAATGCCATGATTGGTATGTATGTATGTACACTTGATGTAATGTAAAAAAGGGTATTTTTGTTATCTATATTTTGTGACTATATCTTGATGAATTTGCCATTCATTTGTAACTTGTATTACAATAATAGGGTGACATTTGGACTGTATAACATATAAATTATAATACTAACTGGGAAGGCATGAATTTTTCGAAAATCAGAACAATAACTAAATTGTACAACACACATTTAATAATAGTGTATGAAGTCATTATGAAATGGAATCCTTCATCTCCACACTTGCAAATATATCATTGTCTCCAGTTATGGAATGACACCCAGTGCATGACAATTGTGGTTGGTGAGCATAAAACTAATTCACTATGTATCTGCTACATCAAAATAACCAATTATGCTATAAAATAGCTTTCCAATTATATCCCAGGATTTGGACAGTTCAATATGGATAATAATAATAATAATAATGATTTTATTTCTGTTGGTTACAAGGTAACATAGAAATCGTCAAAAAAAAATGATGCATTAAGATATCAAACAACATTGGTTAAGTTTCAAAAAAAATAAAGACACAACAGGACTTACAATTAGTAAAAAATAAAATAAGTTCAAGTATGACAGCAATCACACTTAGATGCCATGAACTCATAAATGCAATAATATGCTTTTTCAAGAAGTAAATTCTTTACACGGTTCTTGAACACGGGCAGAGAGGAAAGTGATTTAATATCAGATGGTAATTTGTTATAAATTATTGAGGCTGCATGATGAGGACCATGTAGAGAAAGGGAAGTGGAGGCTTGGGATAAGTGGATGTTAGTACTGTTTCGTGTGTGGTAGGAGTGCACATCATGGTGAGAGGAGAATATTTGGAGGTTTTGTTTGACAAATAAGGCACAGTTAAGTATATAAAGGGATGGAAGTGTGAGGATGGTGTGGTTCTTGAATAAAGGTCTGCCAGGAGTACGGAGAGGGAGATGAAGCATTGCCTAAATGGCCTGCTTTTGGAGGGAAAAAATCTTGTGGGAAAGGTTTTCATTACCCCAGAATAGAATGCTGTATGAAATGTGAGATTGGATTTTTGAGTGAAATAGGAGTTTCAGGGTATCCAGAGCGACAATTGGAGCTAGTTTTCTAATCAAGAAGATTCCAGTGGTAATTTTTTTCATGATGTACTGTATGTGGTCAGACCAGTCCAGGTTTTCATTGATTACTAGACCAAGAAACTTAATAGAATGTGATCTGATGAGGATGTTATCCTTTACACGAAGTAAGAAACTGGAGGTGGGAGGATACCTTTTGTGGTGGAGCCGCAGGTGAAGAGATTTATGAGAATTTATGGTGAGTCTGTTTGCTTGGCACCAATTGCTCATATCTGAGATGGAGGTTTGGGAAATATCCCCAAGTTCAGCTGGATTTTTTGACTGTAGAAGACAGGAAGTATCATCAGCATAGAGAAGTAGCTTACCAACTGAAATTGAACATGGAAGGTCATTTATAAAAATTATAAAGAGCAGAGGTCCGAGTATCGAGCCTTGGGGGACACCTTGGCATACTTGAAGTGGCTTGGGTAGAGTAATGTTAGAGCCAGTGTCTGATTGGTGGCAATATTTTACTTGCTGCTGCCGACTGGAGAGGAAAGATTTTATCCAAAGCAGGGAATTGCCCTTAATCCCTAGCCTTGAAAGTTTGGAGAATAGTATCTTATGATTGATACTATCAAAGGCCTTACTAAGGCCATAGAAGATCCCTAGTGTAGCATTTCTACTGTCAAGGGCCTTGTGGATATGGTTGAGTAGCTGAAATGTAGCAGTGGTGGTGGATTTCCCAGCTAGGAAGCCATGCTGGGCTTGGTCCAAGAGCTGGAATGACTTAAGAAAGTTTATGAGACGATTGAGAAAAAAATTTTTTCAAAAATTTTGGAAAGACTAGGAAGCACTGATATTGGCCGGTAATTATTAGGGTCAGAATAAGGACATTTTTTGTGGATAGGGTTAACATAGGCTAATTTCAGGTAGTTAGGGAAATGACCTTCATCAAAGGTAGTATTAATTATGTGGGCTAGGGGGTCACATATATAATCTTTGGCTGCCTTCAAGATAGGGATGGGGATTTCATCAAATCCTGAAGACCATTTGTTAGAGAGTGCATTCAAGGCCATGTTGACCTCGTATGGGTCGGTTGGGAAGAGATAGAAGGTCTTAGATGGCGAGGAACTGTTTGGTAAACTAGGATAGGTAAGGTGATCTTGATTTGCATTGCAGAACATTAAATTGAAACAGTCCGCAACTTTCAAGGGATCTGTGACTGGAGTGCCATCAAAATTGAATTCTTTGTGTGTGTTATGTATTTGAGTTGCTCTTGTATTGCACTTAATGACATCCCATGCAGATTTTATGGGATTAGTGGAGGAAAGGATGTAACTTTCATTGATAATTTTCCTATGGTTCCTAACACGTTGTTTGAAGGCCATGAGTGATTGTTTATAATAAGTCATTAGACTGTTGTCTACATACTTGGCTTGCTGATGAAGTTCACGCAATCGTTGGCTTTCAACAAGGTCATGGGAGTAGAACCTTCTTCTAGTACCCCTTGGCCGACAACGATAAGTCTTCTTAGGGAAAGCAGCATTAAAATGCACTAAGAATGTATTGACAAACTTTTTAAACTTGTCATCAGTGTTTTTAGTAGCATAAACATCACCCCAATTTTCAAGTGATATTGAGTCTACAAAATTAAGAATGGTGTCTGCATCAAAAGTTCTTTTACTGATAGTGTGAGGGATTTTATAAGAACGGATGCTGCAAGATTTAAGTGAAAAATGAAGTGCATGATGGTCAGACAGAAAGGTGGCTGGGGTGTTGCAAACTAAGTTCGAGGAGGGTATGTTGGAGATGAGAAGATCGATTAATGTTGAGGAAGATTTAGTTATTCGAGTAGGTGAATCATTTATGATCATTAAGCCATGACTATCAAACAAGTTGCTAAGATCAGACCTGTGATGCGAGTCAATCATAATATCTACATTTAAGTCACCACACAAAATTAGATAGTCAGCACTTTTAGAGGGAGCAAACAGGATTGCATCACTTAGTCCACCAATGAAATTGTTAAAATTACCACTAGGAGAACGGTATATACAATAAATAGCATAGGTCACTGATCTTATTGTTAATTTAGCCATGCAACATTCAAAGTCCTTCTCGAAGCACTCACTCAAGTTTATGCAAGAAATGTCAATGTTAGGCCTAGAGTATATGGCAACACCACCTCCCCTATGATGGGAGCGACAAAAGTAGGAGATGAGGTTATAACCTAATATGCAGAATGAAGTGACCTCTGATTCCCCTAACCAATGCTCGCAGAGCAATAGAATGTCCACATTTAGTGACTGAAGGGTTACTTCAAGGTCATTTGCCTGCACTGCACTTGCCTCTCAGGGCATGGATATTTAAGAACAAGAAGCTGGTAAGCTTATCATGCCTCAAGCTACTGAGAAGGGGTGAAACACCAGCAGGTGACACACAACGAGCAGAGCTGGGGGTACCTAGTCAACTTGACTCGGTCGAACCAGCGGATCTTAGGGTCATGGTGATCCCGGAGCGCCCAGAGGAAGGTGCACAAATCGTGTTACCAGTCACAGCATTATCACAATTCAGCTTCTCCGGCGAAGTAGCGATCTTTTGGGTGGATTGCATGACACTTCCAGTTACGTTTTGGGACATATCACAAACGCTGGTGCCTTCCAATGAAAAAAATTGACTTTCAACTTCCCTCTCAGTTTTGGGTGCGTTTGTTTGGGTATCGGTGAGCTGACGCCTTGGAAGTGATTTTTTGGGGGGAAAATATTTGCCGACGTCAACGTCATCAGGCCAAGTTTGGCTTTTGAGAAGATCCACCTGGAGTTTTAAGGGAGCGGTCACTTTGAAAGAATTGAAGGTTTTGCCACACTTTAGACTAGTACACAAGAAATCACTAGAGGGAAATTTTCTTTTCAAGCACTTCAAAATGACTTCCGACGTCGTTTTGGTGTTCACATGCCGGACGTACAGATGCGTGCGTCGGCGCACTCCAGAGAAGGAATTCTCATCACATTTCACTTCACTGGATCCAATGATGTTCCTATTTCTTTTGAATTTACGCTTGTGCGTCACTTTGATGAAGTTATCGTCATTGTCAACATTAACCACCTCCTCAGCGGCAGGTAGACCTGTGTGGTTCATATTCAATGCTTCATCAGTTCTCTCTCTAACCTGGGCAGTCAGGGTACCTTTCATACAAGATGTATTTTGTGGAGCACCAAGTGTTGAGGAATCTCGCTCGTTGATGAGTTTTTCTGGTTCCCGGAGTGATTCAGGCGCCGCCACGACACTTGTGGAGTTGGAGGCTGGCTGCACGGTGCCTGTAGACTTTTCGGGTACAGGAACGGTATTCGCTGATGGTATTTCAGTGAAGCTGACTTTTTTTGTCTTAGACTGCTGCTGTTGTGTCGTGAAATGTAGTTTTAGAGCTTTCAACTCTGATTTCAGCTCTTCGATATCGGTCGCCATGTTAGAAAGACAAAGCTTCCGAAAACGACACGAAAAACACTTCCAATTCATAAAATTGAAATCGCTCAGTATCCTTAAACATATTGCATCTAATCTGAAACATTTATGGTGATAAATATTATCACACGCGTCGCAGGAAATAACTTTATCCTCGATTCCGAGACTTCAATTACACGAGTTGCAAATAAGCAATTCCGGATGTGACGCCATCTTGTCAATATTAATGCAGTCTTGGGATAAAACGTTTTTATCATAGGATGACAAAATGGGAATTTTGTTTACCTCAACTTCCTGATATTCAAAACAATATATGCAGTCCCGCTGACTTAAAACTCATCCTAATTTAGAATATATGTATATATAATTATCATGTCGTTAACATTTCTTTGTGATTAGCATTCACAGTGATCATCATTTCATTCTCATTAAGCAAGCAATTCATTCATAAAAAGTACGTATACATTGAAGAGCAGCAGTAGAACTCACATCACAAGGTGAACAAGGCAGAGGTTCACCAATTCCCAACCGAGGCACTCTGGGTCTGGACACATCCATTGATTCATCAGCAATTCCACTGGTCAAACGCACATTGTCTCCAGTTGTTTCCTTCTCCTTCCGTGGATCCTAAAAGTGATATCTCACACTAATAAACTCTCATTCTTTTACTCTGCTCCGAACATTTCAGTAATTTCATTAAAGATTTGAGGTTTCACCCTTCATTGAGCAGAAAAATGTACAATGTGCACTTCTACTCTGGTTTTTATATGCAATGATAAGTACAATCTTTTCCAAACTTCTTAAATAAAGTAAGGTCCCCCTACCTGTAAATTTTTAAAGAACAGAATCTCAGATGCAGACATCTTATTGCCGCTACACTTCCGGATTTGGGGTTTCCATAGTTTTTGGGCCACCCACAGAAATAACACAACACACAATATGAAGAAGTATGTGATTTTACCATAAATTTGAAATACCAACAAACACAACATTGTCGAGTAGTAAGTAGACTTCCAGGAGAAATTATTTTGTCCGCACAGGCAGTCTTCCTCCATTATCCTATAAGACATTGAAATAGGGGCATTATTCTCGGCCATAGTTTTTAACAACTGCTCACTATGTTTCCTAATGTCATTGTCAGTTGAAATTCAGTCACCAAACTACTCAGCAATCATTTCAGCAAGCATTGCCCTGTTCAACCTACTCAATATTTTCACCTTTCTTCAATACTCAAGAGTTAGTTGCCTTTAGTTACAAATATCACTTTGAAAATGTGTTTCGGTATTGTTTTTAATGGAGCGAAATAAAAACTAAAAAAATGTACCCATGTTAAATAACTGTTTGATAATAATTTCAAATAATTAATGGTTTCCAATCCATATACTCCTATATCTAGCTTTATAAGAGGAGGCGGAGTGATGACAAGAGGTATAACCTTTTTAACCCTAGATTTTCTAGTCTAGTCATTTTTTCATCTTAGCTTAAGTTAGAGGAAGTAAACATTTGTTAAGTATTCTTTGCATACATAATGAATGTTAACTTCAGTCAAGTTAACTTCAGTATCAAGTGTCCACAACAGCAGACTGAGGCCCTAACAGTTTAAAGTAGATATAAAAGTCATTACCTTGTACAGAGCATTGTCATCCATGTACCCAAGGCATTCATTTTCACAAGAGACACCTTCACCTTCAATCATGAAATCCTCTTTTTCCTCATTTGTTGACTTCCCTTCTGTCATGTCTGCCTCCTCTATATTGATAGGTACCTGACATTTCATAAGAAGAGAGTGACTAATCAATAAATATTTGTGTCCATCTGAGTCAATATGTATCTATATTATCATAAATAAATACTTAAAAATGAATCCACCATTGGCTACGAAAGAAAATAGAAGAGGGGTACGACCATATTAGTGATACAAATGGCTTGATGCATCCAACTCAGGGTAATATTGCCCCCCCCTAAAATCATCTTATGTTATTACCGGATATCTTTAACCAAACTAAGCAAACTTAAAAAAAAGATGATTTTATCTCAAATTATAATAATAATAATAATATCTTTATTTGCCCAAAGATCTGATACATTGATATGAAAAAGATATAGGGCACGTCATATTCATACATACATACATTATTATACAAAATTAAATGTTTTAACAGGCAGTGTCATTGAGGTATTCCTCGATGGAATAGAACAAATTATTTTGTTAGTACCTTTTTAGTTCTGATTTAAAAGCATTGATGCTTTTTATTTCTTTTACACTCAGTGGTAATTTATTGAACAATTTTATGCCCATTTCTTTGGGTCCCATTTTAGCAACTCTTGTACGTACATAATTGTAATTGATGTCATTTTTAGTCCTTGTGTGGTGCTGGTGGAATACACTGTTCACGTCAAAATTAACAATGTTATTCTTCACATACATGATAGTTATAAATAAATATATACATGGCACAGGAAGAAGATTCAAGTCCTTAAAAATTGGTTAACTGGGAGATCTATTACACTTTTGGGCAATGATTCTGACAGATTGTTTCTGAAGTCTGAATATTTTTAAAGACAAGTGGGTAGATGCCCAAAAGATAATACTGTATAAAACATGTGAGTAAAAATCACCAAAATACAAACTTAGTAAAGTTTCTTGTGTAACTGTTTGACTAAGCTGTCTAAGGATGTAACAGCTTGAACTTAGCTTGCTACTAAGGAAATTGATATGAACTGCCCAAGACATTTTATAACTAAGAAATAATCCCAAGAACTTGCAGGTGTTAACTTGTTCAATTGATTTTTGTTCCATTTTTATTAGCATGCATTCAGATGGCTGACTGCTGGTTAAAAAGTGTATAAAATTACTTTTATTAGGGTTAAAAATTAGAAAATTATCTTGAGCCCATTTGCTAATTTTCTTGGTGACTAACTGAGCTTTGTCAGATAAAGATATACGGGAAGTGGATGATACTATATCTGTAGTTTCGTCGGCATATAAAATAGGGGTAATATTATCAATCCCAGATAAGGCCAGCAGTAAATCATTTATATATAACAGGAATAGCAGCAGACCCAGAGTAGATCCCTGAGGTACACCCACATTAGACTTACGAGGAAAAGATGCATGTCTGACGCCATCAATTGTTAATGTTACAACCTGAGATCTGTTGTTGAGATATGATTTCATCCACTGAAGCGGAATGCCTCTGATGCCCAATCTTTCAAGTTTGAAGAAAAGATGATCATGATTTACCAGATCAAAAGCCTTAGTAAAATAAAAAAATAAAGCAAGTGTTTCTTTTTTGTTATCTATAGAGAGCAATATTCTATCTACCGCCTGGTATATGGCAGAAAAGGTAGATTTTCCACGTGTGAACCCGTGCTGATCACAAGAGAGAAGATTGTACTTATCCAGATAAGATACTAAACGAGTATATACAATTCTCTCAATGATTTTTGAAAAGGAATTTTGCAGAGCAATAGGTCTGTAGTTATTCAAATCATCTACACTCCCTTTGTTTTTATAAAGAGGAACAATTTTAGACGTCTTCAGAGAAGCCGGAAAGATGCCCGTTCTCAGAGATTCATTCGCTAAGTGCAGAAGTGGAATCTTAATCATGTCATAGCTAAAGAATATTACCTTTGCTGGAATTCCATCTAGACCTGAACTTGAACTGCTTTGGCTGAGTTTGGATATGACAGACTTTAATTCCCGATCATCACTGGGCCTCATAAAAAAAACATTGGATTAGCCATTGCAGTGTCGGTGGAGTATGGAACTGAAGAGTTATTAACTAAAGCAAAATGCTCATTGAATACATCAGCTAGGTCAGAGTAGCATTTTTAGAGTTCCACCACCGACAACTTGAATATTGGGCAAAGCAGATGCTTTATCTTTATGTTTGGCATTGTTTATGATT
Organism: Ceriagrion tenellum; assembly: GCA_963169105.1. Classification (NCBI taxonomy): domain Eukaryota; kingdom Metazoa; phylum Arthropoda; class Insecta; order Odonata; family Coenagrionidae; genus Ceriagrion; species Ceriagrion tenellum. The sequence goes on from OY720645.1 coordinate 3,050,324, forward strand.
TTCCAGGCAGCCTTAGTTTTGTTATTTGATTTAATAAAAATGTCTTCATTAAAAGTCCTTTTTGCTTTGGTAAGAAGTAACCTGTACTGATTTTTCATAAGCTTGTAATGCTCTTTACTTTAAGCACTACCTCATAGTTTTGCTTCATATGCTAGATTTTTTTTAAATTGATGAATAGAAACGAATATCTTCAGTGACCCAGGATTTTTTTCTTTTGGCAGTCTGAACTTGTCTAATTTCAAGAGGAAAAGCTACATTAAAATGGTGCACGAAAATTGAATAAAAACTCTCATCAAAGGATTTAGCGTACAAAATGCCTGACCAGTCTTGGGAGCTGAGAGTTGTTGAGTGTGTATACTTAAATACACAAAGTGTGTTCATCTAACTGACATACAGAAACTCCAATCTGATGGTAACACCATTCAGTTTAAATGACTTAGTTTCAAAAATCCATACTCACCAGAATTCAAATTAAAAACCAGTAGTAAAAAAATTCTTGGTTTGTTTCTGTATCAGCTTTTTTAACAGGTATTCCATGAGCTTAAGGAGAATTTTTTTCCTGCCAGGAGGAAATTCATACAGTAGACTCTCCTTATAACGAATGTAGTTATAACGAAATAACGCTATTATGAAATGATTTTCTTGGTCCCGACCAAAAGCGCATACTTATGCATAGGAAAATAAATGATAAAACTGGTGACAATCTAATAATTCACGACATTTTTATTCTTTGGTTTATTCTTTACCTACTCTCCTCATGACAATATTTGTGGAATTTTTGGAATATGGATTCATAAAAGCCTAAGAAATCTAGAAAAGTCATATCAATGGACAATAAAATGAAGATGATCCATGAAGTTGAAGAAGAGAAATTGACCAAGATCGCCATAGCGCAAACATTATGAGTTTCGCTATCAACGCTCTCCACAATTCTCTCTAGCCGTGGATAAAGGCTTGAAAAATTGGAAGGAGGAGTTGTGCTGAAAAGGAAGAAGTTGCATGCTGCTACCTTTTCTGAAATCGAAGATGATATTTATGATATTTTTGCAAGTGTCGTCGAGTTGACCTTCCTGTTAGCGGCCCTATTCTACAGCAGAGGGCACAGGCTTGCTGACGAAGTTTAAAGCAAGATACAACATTGTCTTTTTTTTAGATCTGTGGCGAAGAAGATGCAGTTGACAATGAGGCGGTAGCGAAGTGGTATTTGGAAAATGAAGCACTTATTAATTAGTATCCCACAAAACTGCTTTAATTTTAAGGAAAAAGGACTTTTCTACTACATTCTACCTAATACAATATCAGGGCAGAAAGGAGAGAATGCCATGGAAGGAGGGAAAGTAAACTGTGGGTGACAGTGGGTCTCCGTTTCAATCAGACGCACTGACAAAATCAAGCTTATTTCATCATTAAGCATGATAAGCTTAGGTGCTTTAAAAATGTTCGACTATAAGAACTTCATGCTTTCAACGATTTCAACAAGAATAGTCGGATGACAAGAGTAATTTTTATCGAATAGGTGAACCACCACTGCCATCATTGCTTCCATGGGAAATGGAGTGGAAGGAGGGGAAGGATGATTGAGTTCTTGGAAGAGTGACCCACGGCTATCAGGTTAGCTGGGAGATTAGGTCTGGGAGTCATCTTGTTTTGCCAACTCTGATAACGTATCAAATATCTGTTTTCTTTTTTCAAGTAAACTCCTCTCACTTCCTAGATGTTCCTCAGGTGTTACACACTGCTAGGGAGGATGAAACTTGATCCCATCATTGTCATACAGCCTTGTCTTTCTTGCCTTCAGAGGAGAGGGCGAGACTGGGGAAATATATTTGATTGTGTGGGGAAAATATAAAGTGAAATCTTCACCCCATAAGTTCAGGACATGCAATGCATCATATGAATAAGTTATAAACTGTGGGCTATTGTGTTAATCAATGCATGATAACAGTCCATATTTATATAAAGGATTGTTGTTACTGATTCTCACAGGAATTTTCACTTTGGGTCCATGTACTGCTGAAACAGGCATTTGAAATGCCCAACTTCGTCAAGTATAATGAGCTATTTCTTCAATCGTAAGCCTCATGGAAGAAAGGAAGGATAGGAGTACCGACGTCAAACTTAAGAATAAAAACCTTGCGTGAATCTCGATAGGAATGTAATACTGAAAATGGAAAAGGCTTGCAGTAACGGTTTTATTCTAGGTGTTTTAATTTTGGAAGGGGGAAACCCAATGGCTACTTGTGGTTGCTGAAAACATACTTGTGGGCGTGTCACAAAAGGGTCTTACATGAATGAGAGTTGACTTTACTCATCTTTCAGTGAATAATTAATACTTCATTAGAAATTCAAAATCCATTCAACGCATTACTCTAAAATACGAGTTCTGGAAGTGAATGGGTAATCAGTACATATAAAGTTTAAATACAAAGATGTTTTTAACACTTTCATGCCAGCATTTTTGTAGAGATGTACTTCTGTTTGGAATAGGTACACTACTCACAAAAAAACATACTATTTCATGGTGTAACCCAATCAATTGGCCATTTAAATCAGCAATATGACAACACTGTTGCCGTCATTCCACTGCCTACCGCTGAGGAGTCGGACTGATACCTCAAATGCCGCAGCATCCTAACAAAACATGACCTCCCGAAGCCAAGACTCCATGATATTGGGGACTGAAAACTCATCAGCGAGGATGGTTTTCTTTTCATGAAAGAACTTAAGAATGCCTTCTTGCAATGAAAAAAACCTTTCTCTGAATTTTTTTTAAAACACGAAGACTTAAACTTTGACGTTGAAAGGAAATACTCTAAAGGTCTCATTTCTCACCAAACATCCAAAACAATGATGCATTTCTGTTCTATGTACAATAATGCAATTAGGTCTTTCAACTGAATTGAAATAAAAATTTGCGATCAAGAAGGATAAAAATTCTGATGCATTTTCTCATCAATGTTGGGCACAGCCGCACTCTGAGATATCAAAAATAGATATTAGAAGATCTCTAAATTCTGCCAAGTCATTGCTCCAGCCTCGTAAGAGCAGTATTAAACGTGTGGGATGTAGCCAGTAGATTTATAAAAATATATGGCTGTTGAACATTCACATAATACAAGTTCAGAAATTTTTTTCTTATGCTGAGCAGTCAGTATAAGATTTTAAAATGTAATTCTACCATTGATATTAAAGAAAGTCTAAAATAAATACATGTAAATGAATATGTAGCTTTCCTGCTCTACCAAAGAATGAAAATAATTATGCATAGTTTCTAACAAGATAAAAAATTCATATTGGGTCATCTTCCGAATATTATCATCCCATATTTCCACTACAATGTCGTTTCTAACCTCCTTCTGTTTTCTTGTTATATTATCCAAAACAGATTCACAAATTTGAAACTTAAAAGGAATAAAAAAATGGCAATCAATGGATAAGAAAACAATTATCAACTTATTTACCTTGAAAACTGAAAAATCGAATAATTATTCAGAGTATCCCTAACTCGAGGACTTCCTTATAATTAATGGTAGAAAAACCATTTAAAATTAACAAATGCATAGTGTAAAATAAGGAGTACACTCTTATGCCTCCATTTCCACATTAAGGAACAAAAGAACATTTTAACATATGACTAACTTAACATGAAGTTGGCCACAGACTCACGCGGTGAAGAGAAAGAAACGGAGTGGAAGGGTAGAGATAATCCACTCTGGCAGGCCAGGAAAAGGACCTGTGTCCCTCAGGTTGGGATCATTTATGAATTTACCATTTCAACCAACCCCCACCTCGCTTTGCCCCAAAGCCATGAAAATATGGCATTCATCAACAGTAAGAGAAAAATTCATGGCGTGGAAACACTGCATTCGTCCACAAGATGACACAAATGTACCCAGTGAAAACGGAACACTCGTAACGAAAGGGAGTTTAATACGTCTTTATATCGAAGTTCTTAATTAAGAGGTCCTGATTTTTCAGTCCCATGAATTGTGCTATAATGAAAGTCTAGTCTAATATCATCACGATGTCATCAGACTATCTTAGGGGGTTGAGTCCCATGTCTATTATTGCTTCCACATACGTCTATGTGCTTCTTTTTAGAAAATTTAATCTTCAAACTATAGTCAATCTATTTGTAAAGGCACCTGGAGCAACAATTACTGCTGAGCAAACATGCAGAAACTTTTTCGTTATCAATTTATTTTTTTACATTTGATTGAAAGAAATCACTTTTTTATAAAATCAGGGGATCACTATGACGTTAACTACATTCATGCCTTGTTATTACTTGCATTAATTCTACATGGGAATCCTTCATTTCCCATGAAGGTCCAACACATTGCATATTTAATGTCAAAGTGAAAACACTCGCACAAATATCATTCTATGAAGCCATGGGATCACGTGAGAGCATGAAAGTCTAAGACAGAGTTAAGCTATTCCATGATGTATCTGCTAGTTAAAAAGTATTGATTATGCAATATAATACCTCTCCAATCATTTCACAGGATATTTGGATAGTTAATACTGGATGGAGAAGTCATCTATCATTAGAGGAAATAGGAAGTTTGTAAACCACAACTTCACCAAATTGGAATCAATGTATAGAATCCCAATGACATGGTAAATATGTTTAATTTTGAATATGTATGGTATTCATGCCTTTAACATTTTTCCATGTGTTAAGTTTTCAAAGATCTAATTACTTCATTTTCAAGAAACAAGCAGTTTGTCCCCATACTGCATTTCTACATTGAGGAGCAGCAAAAGCAAAACTCACCTCATTAGGTAATGGAGGCGGAGGTACAACAGTTTCCATCTGAGGCACTGTGGGTCTGGACTCATCCAATGATTCATCAGAAATATCACTCCTCACAGACTCATGGTCTTCCATTGTAGCCTCCTCCTTCCGAGGAACCTTAAAGAAATGGGAAACATGATGAAACTCCTCTGCACTGACAAAACCAACCAAGACATTTGGACTATCTACAACCTCCAACACAAAAATTGAGTTAAGCAGACATATGAAAACTGCTTTGCATTGACAAAACCTCTATTTCTTTAACTCAACAACTTCTTACTTTCCCCTTCCCTTCTTTCGTTAACCCTTCATTACCTTCTATTACACTGAAGTGTGTGACCGTGTGCTGCAGATATATAACAATAGTTGTTCACATCCTTTGTAAGATTTGATAAGTTCCTAATGCTTGATTCAGTAACTTGCCATATCAAGAGTCACCTTTATATTGGAATTCATTATAGAATACAGAGTGGGCTTTGGCTGAAGTAATTAACCCATCTGTGTCTAAGGAGAGATTATAACTTCTTGACTGGCAATAGGGATTTCTGTTTGAGGCTTTTGCAGCACTGGATTGCAGTTCTCTCCATTCTTTTCGGGTTAGCATTATCTGAATAAAACTTGACACAGCTAACCCGAAAACTATGTAGAGAACTGGCAATAGGGATTTTGATTTGTCCATGGAATAGATTTTTCTTATATATGAGGGGAAATTTAAAGTGTATTTGGTAAAAGGGTGATGCTTTTTTGTTCAAATTAGGCATGTTGTTCCATTTCTTTAAATATACTATTATGTTTAACACAATCCTAACCTTATTGCGTTGGAACAAATGTTGAATGATGTTACGTTTACATTAAGCATTGACATTCCAGAGAAAGAAATTATAATGCATTTTATGTTTGATTACAATAGGTGACTGTGGTACTATTTCTGCCAAGATGGTATAGCAGTAATTAGGACTTGAGATGTTTTAGGTAAGTATATGGCTAGAAATTGACATATATTTACCAAGGCTGTGAATACTGTGCTCATGTCATCATTTAAAAGGAGCTTAGCGTTGGAATGGAAAGCTCATGGCATAAAGTTAGCGAAATAATGAAATATGTTTCCAATGGGTGTATGGAAATTTTTGCATAAGTGAAAGCTTAGTAATGTGTCTAAATATGTGTTGCTTGATGTTTTATTGTTTGTAAATGAAAAAATAGCATACTCTCAAAATATTGTAATTTGGTTTATTAGCTACAGTCATTATGTTGTTTTGATATCAATGTGTGTGCTTTTTGAAATAGTTGCGATGTCTGAAAGATGCCCTAAACATCTAACAGGTGATTACAATACTTTATGCAATAAACAGACTTGTGAAGGGAATTTGTAAAGTTGATTTATTTTCTGTGATCAAGTGTGGCCTGTTTTTTTAATATAGTCAAGGAGAAAGATAAATATGTGAATGCCAGGGATTAGTAGGAGGATAGTAGTTAGGTATCCATGATTACCCTAATCAATCATTGCCTGAAATTACCTGTCATAATATTTCTACGATATATTAGACAAACATGAATGAGCATCACATTTGGACATTGATATTTTTAGTGAATCACTGATCATTAACTGTATTTAGGGAATGAAAATATCACACAGGATGTGGTGATATCCTACCTTAATGAGAACAAAATTTGCTCTTCTGAGAAACATTTATTGATATTAAACATCTACTGGATTGCCAATAGAAATGAGAAATTGCTGTTTTCTTTTTCAACATTATTATTATAGCTGTTTCCCCATTATAAAAATTTGCATCTGGATAAAATGCAGTTTTGAAAGATTACAGAATATGGGTGGAGCAAAAGTAAATTATAATGTCCTTCAAATGCAAAATCTGAACGGAATGTTTCTCATGACCTTCGTGAATTATTATCACCAATTCAAACAATTTAATGCGTATTATATCCATTTAAGAAGTTTAACGTGCAATAACAATATGGTGTAGCATGTTTTGGGTGACAACAACATTATCCAAGAGACTAGAGTTATATGATACATTGAAGAGACCATAAAAGCTAATTCTTAAGTTTTTTTACTCAAAGAGGCTTATGATAAAAAAATAAATGCCTAATAACCAATAAAGGCATTGAGGGCAGTCAGAAACACTCATGAAGGAGCAAAGTTCATATTTTCAATCAGTGTAATTTTATAAAATTCTTGATCTAGACTGAAAAATATACAAGACAAGCAAATTCATCACAAAACTGGGCACTTTTGCATACATTTCATAAAAAGAAGTGAGAAATATGTTCTACATTTGACGAATAGTGTATATGTTTTTTCATGATAAATGTACGTTTTTAACACGTTCTTCTATCCTTTAACCTGCCAAACAGAGCACATTTTCTGGAAGTCCCTTATACACAGGTTTCTTCAACTGGTAGAATTTCACTTGTTGTTAACCCATGAGTTTTTAATTTCTGAGCAATTATTTGCACCCATCAATGCTAAGGCAGTTGGTAAAAAAAACGGCTTTCTTGAAGTGTACAAAACATTTCCCAGCAAACTTAACAATGAACAGGGAATGAAACAGATAAATATTAAAGATATTCATGCATGTTCAGTGTGTTCCCATGAAAGTTAAAGAGTTTCCATGCCACTTTGTAAAACTTTTTTTGTCACTGTAAAGTGCAGGAACGTGAAATTACAGTAAAAATGGGTTTTCATCGGAAGCACCATCCACAAACAACATGACAAGCTGTAAGAAAGCCCTGTTACAATTACAAGCGCTGCCATGCATCCATTTATATGTACGGCCAGACCGTTGCATTAGTTTTTACAAAATCACTGTGAATCACTTCTTTTTTTCATTATTGATAGAAAATAATTTTCTTTGTGATTGCACCAAAACAATGTAAACTTGGAACCTGCTGATAAGCATTACCATGCTGGACCATGGTGATATTAGCAGGACCATGCTAATAATAGATAGGATATTAGCATTAGCAGGACCATGCTGGATAAAATCAATCATAATGACCAGAAAAAAAGAATGTATACTTTTAACTGTGTAAGTTGTGATATTTTTGTAACTAAAAAAAAAAAAAAAATTGTATCATTTTAATTCTTCTTGTCATGCTTTATTATTTTTATAAGTTTGTAATAAGTTTTGTAATAAAGTTCGATTTTACTGCCAAAAATTAAGGCTCTCACTTAAGTTTAGCACTGACAGCACCGGATGCCTCCGGTGCTGCCAATTGAGGCTTTCGGAGCTGTGAGTCAAACTTGAATTCTACGAGCTCTGACTCCCAATGACATGCTCATTCACTGACTCGCCCTGATTTCATCGAAAGCATAGGGAGTAAAAAACTATTTTTCTGTTTGATGCTTTTGCAGCGCTGGATTGCAGTTCTTTCCATTGTTTTAGATATAGTGCTATGGAGAAGATTGGCCAACGTCTTCCCAACTGTAAAGACAGACTCCCTGATTTGCAATAAGAAGGAGTGTACGAGATTCCCTGCAGCTGCGGCCAGATATACGTCGGGCAAACTAAGAGAGCCATCTCCGTCCGACCGAACGAACACCGCAGGGCTCTCAAAAATAAGCATTGCGAACAATCAGCAGTGGCAGAACATGCATTCACTAATCCTGGGCATCAGATTATGATTGATAAAGCAAAAGTCCTAGCCAAAGAAAAGCATTATTTCCCTCGCATCATCCATGAGGCTATTGAAATTGAAAAAGTAGCAGACAATTTCAATAGAGATGATGGGCATAGACTGAACACCGCTTGGAAAAGACTCATGCCATGCCATGCAAAAGCATGCCAAAATCGGGGTCCTCGACGCTGATTGGTCGCGGCACTGGTAGGCCAACCTGAGGATGGTATATATACAGGGCCATTTCCATCTGCCGACACTCAGACCTGATCTGAAGATGTGGCCAGCAAAGGCCACGAAACGTCATCTGAATAAAACTTGATGCAGCTAACCCGAAAACAATGGAGAGAACAGTAAAAAACTATTTTGAGAACATATCGCAATAAGTGTTAAATGAGGAAAAATTAATATTTACTGACATGAGTTTTCTTTTTTAAAAACAAAGCTTAGTTTCCGAAATTCCTCATAAATACAACCACATAATAAAGCAAAATTTGACTCTCATTCCTTTCGACAATGAAGCTTTTAATAATATAACAATTAAAATTATTAAGGAATTTAACATTTTAAATATTAACTCCAGGATTGTAAAAATCAAATTACAAGCATGAATACGTTAATAAACAATCCCAACAATGGAGATAAACAAATGAGGAAAAAGAGGAGAGTTGATGACAAGTAATCAGAGTCTCCGATTGAAAGCATCGCAAACATTCTCTCCGGAAACCACCACTCCATTCCCACCACTAGGAGATGATGACATACAAACAAACCATATGGCACAAAAATAATTTTAAAACTGATGAAAAACAGACTGTTTGTGTCAATGATAGTCATTCTTCTGATAAAAATTCTCTCAAAACGTCTCCACTTTCATTCTGTCAGTCAACAATGTACACTGCAGTGTTTCATCAAGCATAACTCATATCCGAAACTATTATCACAAATGTCACACTTAAAAGTTTACAATGCATCATGTGCTCAAGTAAAGTTTACAAAACATCAAGTGTGCAATTAAATTATTTTTACGCTTGTACCCAATTCCGCACGACCCACACCTGAATGGCATGAGTTTAGTGTGCAGAGAAGTGTGTCTTTTCCAAAGAATGAATCGTCTGAACTCCTTGCCACAGATTTCACACTTGAATGGATTCAAGATGCCATGGACGGTCAAGTGATTCAGAAGAAGACTCTTGTACTTAAACACCTTCCCACATGTTTCACACTTCGAAGGGGTTGGATATTGACGTCTCTTACTCACTAATTCAGAGCGCTTCGCTGACAAATCCTGCCGCATTACACTCGTTGACGACATGGTCCTCGTTATGCGGCCTCCAAAGCGTCCACCCAACTCACTCTTGTCCTCGCATACTATCCCACTGAGTCCTTCCTCAGGAATTGAGGTTTCACTGACTTGTTGCTTTGGAGTCATTGGCGTTCTAAAGCTAAAATCGTCACATTGTGCGTTTGCAATCATTGATGGCAACGTGCCAATATTCCTCTGCGAGTGTTCTCCAGGAAACCAGCTCATGTTTCCTTCCAACTTCTCCATAGTTGTTTCTTGTCTCTCAGCAATTAGGTAGCTCACTTTCTCCTGGCATGCTTTCGAAATTCCTTCTGTGAAGTGGCAACCATCTGACTGCAACAATAAAATGTTAAAACCATAAATGATTAGCCACAAAATTTAATCAGATATGAGTTATGGGAAATATTCTACATATTATTGAAACATACATCCCCAACCTATCTGAATGTAACTGAGTCCAATGTATCAAACTCATATGGTAAACTAGGTTTATTACCTCAATAACTCAGCTTTTCGGTACATCGTAATATGTGAAAATTTCTTTGAAAGCAAGCTCAAAGCACTAAGAAGAGTAATTCATGATAATCAACTCCACTGTATTGAAATATATTCAGTTCTGAAGTACCATAACAACCACAGTAAGAGTTCATTAACGCACATTGTTTCAGTGATTTTCGCTAAATAGCCACTATCAATATGAGAAACTGACAAAGTGTCTCCACAAAAGAAAGATGTGAAACAATGCTTATTCTATAATCAGCAATGCACATGAGTTAACACTGTATACTGAATATTGTTTTCTTTGAGATTGTTTAAAATATAATATTGTAACATACATCCCCAACCTATCTGGATGTAACTGAGTCCAATGTATCAAACTCATATGGTAAGCTAGGTTTATTACCTCAATAACTCAGCTTTTCAGTACATCGTAATATGTGAAAATTTCTTTCTAAGTAAGCTCAAAGTACGAAGAAGTTTAAATCACGATATCATCTCCACTGTAATGAAAAATATTCAGTTCCAAAACGCTATAGCAATCATGGTAAGAGTTCATTAATGTACATTGTTCCAATGATTTTCAATAAATTACCACAACCAATATGACAAAATGTCTTCACTTGTCTCAGGAAGAAGTGCAGACGTTACGCTAGAAATGCGACTCATATGCCTGATTGTTAGACAATGTTGCGGGTCAACCTGCTGGGAGGTGCTGTTGCAGGATTACAGAAGATACATCCAAAAAATGTGGAGTAAAAAGATGTGTTCATGCAATATATACTAGTATATAGGTGCTGAAGATGCACTTGAGAAATGCACGTCTTATGTATTCTCAGAGATTAATTCTAACAATCGGGTTGTAACCTTGTTTATTGACATAAAGAAGGCCTTTGACTGTCTGAATCATGAGATATTATTACAGAAACTGGAACATGCTGGTGTACGAGGTGTAATATTGAGTTGGTTTAAAAGCTATCTGTCCATGCAACAACAATGTGTTCGAGTTGGTGATAAAACGAGTAGTTATGAATTTATAAATACAGGTGTGCCACAAGGAGTCAAGTTGGGTCCTATATTGTTTCTAGTATACTTAAATGATCTATGTAATCACGCATTTAGTGGAAGTGTAACTGTTTTTGCCGATGATATAGCCATGAATTATGCATCAGCCAACTTGGAGTGTGTTGAAAATAGCATAAAAGAAGACTTAAAATTTCTAAGACAGTGGTTTGAATTTAATGGTCTCCAAATGAGTGAAAAAACGAAGTTTTTACATTATGATTTTTGTAAATTAAGCTCCTATGATTGGAACTTAGTATACCATCAAGTAGATTGCTCTAAATTATCATGTAACTCTCCGGTAATCGAACGAGTCAATGAAATTAAGTATCTAGGAGTCACCATAGATCAACAATTAAAATGGGACAGTCACATGTCAAAAGTTTCTGGTGCACTAAGATACTGCCTGGCAAAATTATACTTAATATGTAATAAGTGTTCAATTCATTTCCACAAAACCCTTTATTGTTCATTGGTTCTGTCTAAGTTAAGTTATGGATTAGTCTGCTGGGGGGGAGCTTATCAAAATGTACTCCAACCAGCTACTGTACTGCAGAAAAGAATAATAAGAATCATTGCTGGTAAATCAAAATATCATCATTCTTTCCCCCTATTTTCAGCATTAAAATTGCTACCGTTGAGACACTTATATGTCTATAAAGTCCTTAAATTATTTTACCTAAGAAGTGGGAACAAACAATTATAAAGAACGAAACATAATCTCAGAAATAAATTTTACGCCCATCCAATCAAGCTAAAAAAAATCGCTCTTTAAGGGATCATTCTTGTACATGGGACCCAAGGTTTACAACTTGCTACCAGAGGACTTAAAAGCCGGAAATTATACTAAAAATAAACTTCTCAAACTATCAGCGGAATGGATTCTAACTCAGCAAAGTGTAGAAAATTTCTTTAATATTATCGTATGAAGTTGTTTTTTTCTATTTACTGTATTCCATTTGGTTCTTTCTGAAATCTATTGTAAAACTACTTTGTATATATAATTGATTTGTATTGTTCAGTTAAAAACAATAAGCAGCTATATATTCTGGGATGGTAGCCTCATCACAGATATTTCTTAGAGGCTACCTAAAGCTTCCCCTTGTATGGAAAAAAACCTGTAATTCATTTGTGATGTTTGTTTTTTTTTGGGAAGTAATAAACTTATTATTATTATTATTATTATAACACATTGCATGAAAACACCTGCTTTTACTTCACATTTTTTTGATGTATTTTCCATGTTATTTATGAGGTTAGTTGCACTTATGATCTCCTCGTATCACATGTATATGAAAATGTGTGAGCTACTCATGCTCACTCGGTCTAGCACTCATGTTTTGATAAGCACTCTATGTGCAATCACGGGTTGTATCGGACGCACCCAGTCCTGGATCTTCTCTGCTCCTTTGTGCCGCAGACACAGCACCTGGACTCTTAGCTGCCACGTCCACTTGTGCCGAATTTTCGGCATAAATTTGGCCATAATTTCGCCGTGGACAATTTCGCTCGCAGACAGTACGGTAGGGAGATTTCAAAGTGCGCACTGTTGGCGATATTGCGCGTTGTCAGCGATATTGCACGACAAGAAAAAGGTGCCCTACTTTTATAGTGAATTCACATCTGGTGGCCTCTTTTAGGAACTTTGCGGCAATAGTGCTCCTCTATGCCACCGTCTCAACCAATGGCTGGACGAACAGTTCCCCTACTTCCCCCTTCTCCACTGATCCAGAGCTACCTCCCCTCCGTTTGACTGCGCCGACCGGACGTTTCATCGCAGCGGCTCTCTCCTCTGCCGGCCACCGAAGTGTGTACCTCGTCAGCAGGCATCGTTTGTCAAGTTTTGGCAGCTAGCCTGCGGGCCTCATTGTCGTGAAATCATAATTGTAATTTAGTATATATTAAGCATAGTGTGACTGTTGGAAATCATTCCGTATTGGTCATTTTGACTCCTTTCCCACTCGATTTTCTGCGACGTTTGTCGCACACTTACTCTGGAATCTTCCCTTCTCAATAATTCTTCCCCTAACACTTCTATCACATTCGTTGTGTACAAAGGTCTCAAAAGAGTCTTTCCAGTTTCTCTAACATTCACTTTGTATAATATGTAGCTATTCAAAACCATCCTTCCGATAATAATGAATGCTACCTTTATCCAATATTTAATTGTTTTCCTTACATCTAAATACATGCACAGCATCATGTCCTATATGTCCACTCCTCCCATGAGCTTACTGTCCTCTCATATTATTCCTGGCTTCACATTTTTCTTTCTCCCAGCCTTGCCTCACTCTTCCCAGATAAAAATGTTTGCTTTCCAACTGCTTTCCGATTGCCTTACATTGGAGCAAATGGAAAGGAAGCGAAAAGCAATCAGGTAGAGGAAAAGAAATGGAGAGCAAATGGAAAGCAACCCTCCACAACGCAATGACAACCGGAGAGCAATGGAAGGCAACCGGAAAGTAAAGTTGCTTTCCGTTTGCTTTCCAATCACTTTGGAAAGGTAACGGAAAGCAAAAATTTTTATCTGGGTTGTAACTCCTCTATTCTCTACTATTGACTTGCTCGAAATGAGCATCATGGGTCCTGTTTGAGAACTTTTCCCTCTAAATGCACATCCTAAGACACGCTGAGCACGGCAATACACCTTCTAACAGACAGAAAACTTCTTTAAAAGTTCTGGTAGATATTTCAGGTTTTTCCTGACAGTGCCTGTAATATACATACCCATTTGATAATGAGTATACACTAGTGAAATTGACATGAAACAATTATCAACAAAAACATGGTAGCCCCTGTGCAAATAATTATTCTCCCTAAGAAGTTTCATCACCACCGTGTATCCCAGTCCATGTTCCGTTATCTCCATTCTTTCTTCCCCACTTGCCCTACCTCTATGTGTCAAGAAACCTATGCAATAATTTGACACTGCATCGCAAAGCATCCATAATTTGATTCCTCAGAGGAGATGGTGCTTATTTGGCAGGTACTGCAGCACACTTGATCCGTTTATTGTCCCTACTAAGCTTACAACGACACTCAGTTTTTCATGAGGGGTGTAATGATATCTAAATACTTAATTGGCATGATCTAAAAGGGGCTGGCACCGGATACAAGGGTCATAACCGGGATCATTGCCTGCTTTACACTTCTTAGTCTACCCAAAGGAAGAATCTCAAAATTTGCTGAAAACGATTCCTCGGAAACATTGTTCCAAACCAGGGGGTACTTTGGGATGTTGATTACGACCAGTATGAAGCACTGGTAGGTTTCCGGATTATTCCCATTTGTTTAAACATTGATATGAATATTTTTGCTAGAGAGCTGAAAATTAATCATAGAATTTCTTTTCAAAGCTGTATAACGGTGTTAGCTGTATATAGCTGTGTAGCAATATAAGCTGTAAAGGGATTATAAAACTAAAAGAATTCATTTCCGATTAACCCTTTCGTGCTAGCAATGGCTACAGCCAATGTGAAATTTTCTATGCAAACAAACGAAAGTCGGCAACAGCCAATGGAGAAAAAACAACACAGAATACTTAATGTCAGTTATAGCCCATGCAAGGGAAGGAAAGTGACCGTCACGGAAGCAATAATCCCTGGTATGCAGTACACCCTTGTGACCCAGTTTAGGGACAGCCCAGACCCTGTCCTCTGCAAGTGAGCGAGACCCTCTGCCCCTTTATTAGCCCTCCTTACTGCATAAGTCCTACGTTAATTCATTGGATTTGCAATGGTTTTTCGAGGCAATTATTTTTGGCACACATTTTTCCCAACCAGGGGGTACTTTGGGATGTTGATTGCGACCAGTACGAAGCAATGGTAGGTTTCCAGATTATTCCCATTAGCTTAAACATTGGTATAAATATTTTTGCTAGAGAGCTGAAAATTAATCATAGAATTTCATTTAATAGCTGTATAGGGATAATAAAACTAAAAGAATTAATTTCCGATTAACCCTTTCGTGCCTAGCAATGGCTACAGCCAATGGAGAAAAACCAACACAAAATACTTAATGTCAGTTACAGCCGATGCAAGGGAAGGAAAGTGACCGTCACGGAAGCAATAATCCCTGGTATGCAGTACACCCTTGTGACCCAGTTTAGGGACAGCCCAAACCCTGTCCTCCACAAGTGAGCTCGTCCCTCTGCCTCTTTATTAGCCCTCCTTACTGCATGAGTCCTACGTTAATTCATTGGATTTGCAATGGTTTTTTGAGGCAATTATTTTTGGCACACATTTTTCCAAACCAGGGGGTACTTTGGGATGTTGATTGCGACCAGTACGAAGCAATGGTAGGTTTCCGGATTATTCCCATATTCAAAATTCATGCCAAGAATCCTTTCATTTCTGCAGATGAATAGTTTTCCAACTTCACTGATGTGATAATCTTCCAGACTGAGAGCAGATGTGCAGTTGAGCATACCGATTAGTTTCAGTGACAAAGAGACAAAGAAGAAAATCTGTCAGAAACAGTTGAAAATATTGAATTGGTGGAGAGTAATGGGGAGGCACACGCTTGGGGCCTGTCATTTCCTAGAAATGGGAACATGGTGTGGGAGTAGATTCTTCAGGTGGCACTGCTTCCCTCAATTCTCCATTAGAACTGTCTTCATCACTCCGCTGCTTATCAAAGGACTGATGAATGTTGATCTTCATCACGGTCATTCCCCATATCACTGTTATTTCCCGTATCACTGTCACTTTCAAAGAAATCAGTCACACTTTCATCGGATGAATTGTCCAATATATTCAAAATATCTTTTTCCCCTATATGCGATCGTCCAGCAATTATGTGGTTATATTTTTACAAATACATTCTCCTCTGCAAAAGAATGCTTAAGTTTTACAAAAATTCTTGCATTGATAGACTATCAAATGAATATTTTCTTCTACACAAAATGCAATAGAAGGTATCCGAACAGCACTCACACACACATGTGGTTTCGAACTAAGCTGTTAGAACTCCATAGGGAGACACGCAGTCAAAGACTGAAGGCCATCTGCAAAGGCATTCTCACAAAGGAAGCAAAGACAACGCAAAGACAACACGGATAAAAGGATTCAATGATGATTAACTTCACAATCATCCTCACGTGCAATCCCGTTCGTCACTCTGCTGTTCCTTCAGTTCATACCTAGACACCATGTTGCATTCTGCCCTTCCACGATTCTTTACAACGCTTGTCAATTTAAACTGTTCCTTTCAGGTCAATCATCCTTCATTTACCATCACTTTTCATTATCATTCATACTTCACAGCTCATTACATCTTAGATGGAGGTTAGTATGGGGCTTAGATGGAGGTTGATTCCCTTTTTCTGGTTTTCTGCCGAGTTGGTTCATGTTTTTGACAATATTTCGCCAGCAGGATAGCCAGCGAAATATTGTCCTCAACACGGCGGTAAACCAGAAAAAGGGAATCAACCTCCATTAGGCAGAAGTTTTATCTGCCATTATCCATGTCCCAAGTAGTTCGATACGTGGCCACAAGAGGTCACTACTGTTCTGGCTCTCTTCGAAGTAGTTCCCTGTCCAGCCTACAGATGGAGTTGTATCACATTTGGTAAACATGTTTCCCTTTCGTTGTGGCGTTTTGATGCCATTTTTTCCCTTCAGTTTCTCCGTTGCTTACATAATGTTGATGTAAACAACCTTGTTCGTTAGAGGGTTGTTTCTGTGTTGCCTATGTAATGTTGACGTAAATTTTGTGTAAATAACCATATCCGTGCTATCTGGGTTATAAGAAAGTATCGTTTGACGATATAAAACTGCAGATGCATCAATTCTATGGCGGTCCCTTGGAGCAGTTGTCAGCAGTATGCTGAGAGAAAAATTATCTTTCACTACACCAGATGATCACCGTAAATGAAAAGCCATATTGTCTTTTACCGACAGTTATAGTAAAAGGCTCTTATAATACAATTCCCATGTAGTGTATTTTCATGCATACCTTTTGATTATATTTGAAATGACAATATCCTGAATTTTTCACCATACCAGTTGCGGGAGGAGGACTGTTCATTATACAGTTTAGGACTAGAAAATTATGTAGATGGATGAATGCATTACAGAAGAAAGATAAACTGTAAGGAGTGGTTGGTAATATAGAATCTCATAGGGAAAAATCAGGTCCACTGTGAATATCAAGGGAGAATTAGTCACCCATGGTGACATTTTTCACGATGCAATGAAAATTCAGCACATCAGATATACTGATATAATGTTAGTGGTAGTAAACAAAATACAATGTCTTTCGATAACATGCCATCTCCAGTTCATTTTCCAAAAGGTTTTAACGGAGACTTTACAGTTAAGATTTATATACAATTATCTATTGATGAAGAATCTGACAAGTGCTTTGTACCTTAATCCTTATTAGAGATATTTAAAAGAAGAGGACAAGTGGAACCATCCTATGAGACACCAAAAGTCACGCCCTAAGAGAGGGAGCAGAAAGGCTCATCAGCATCCTAGCCCAAATGGAGGCGCTTTCATTTTTTCCTTTGGTTATCGGATGATATCCCTCGAAGGACATCAAGTGTGAGGGCTAGTTCATACCTAGCCAGTGCAGAAGCAAAATACAAATTGGCCAGTAACTTTGGTTAGGCACATAAAAAAAATCTTAAAACTGCTAAAAACAGATTGTTTCACACATAGATGGAGTCACTCTTCTGATACAACTTCTCCCTAAACGTCTCCACTTTCATTCCGTCAGTCAACAGTGTACACTGCAGTGTTTTATCAAGCATAACTCATATCTGAAACTCTTATCACAAATGTCACACTTAAAATTTTTCGATGCATCATGTGCTCTCAAGTGCATAATTAAATTACTTTTACGCTTGTACCCAATTCCGCACGACCCACACCTGAATGGCATGAATTTAGTGTGCAGAGAAGTGTGTCTTTTCCAAAGAATGAACCGTCTGAACTCCTTGCCACAGATTTCACACTTGAATGGATTCAAGATGCCATGGACGGTCAAGTGATTCAGAAGAAGATTCTTGTACTTAAACACCTTCCCACATGCTTCACACTTCGAAGGGGTTGGATATTGACGTCTCTTACTCACTAATTCAGAGCGATTCGCAGACAAATCCTGCTGCATTACACTCGTTGACGACATGGTCCTCGTTATGCGGCCTCCAAAGCGTCCATCCAACTCACTCTTGTCCTCGCATACTATCCCACTGCGTCCTTCCTCAGGAATTGAGGTTTTGCTGACTTGTTGCTTTGGAGTCATTGGCGTTCTAAAGCTAAAATCGTCACATTGTGCGTTTGCAATCATTGATGGCAACGTGCCAATATTCCTCTGCGAGTGTTCTCCAGGAAACCAGCTCATGTTTCCTTCCAACTTCTCCATAGTTGTTTCTTGTCTCTCAGCAATTAGGTAGCTCACTTTCTCCTGGCATGCTTTCGAAATTCCTTCTGTGAAGTGGCAACCATCTGACTGCAACAATAAAATGTTAAAACCATAAATGATTAGCCACAAAATTTAATCAGATATGAGTTATGGGAAATATTCTACATATTATTGAAACATACATCCCCAACCTATCTGAATGTAACTGAGTCCAATGTATCAAACTCATATGGTAAACTAGGTTTATTACCTCAATAACTCAGCTTTTCGGTACATCGTAATATGTGAAAATTTCTTTGAAAGCAAGCTCAAAGCACTAAGAAGAGTAATTCATGATAATCAACTCCACTGTATTGAAATATATTCAGTTCTGAAATACCATAACAACCACAGTAAGAGTTCATTAACACACATTGTTGCAATGATTTTCGCTAAATAGCCACAATCAATATGAGAAACTGACAAAGTGTTTCCACAAAAGAAAGATGTGAAACAATGCTTATTCTATAATCAGCAATGCAGATGAGTAAACACTGTATACTGAATATTCTGTTTTCTTTAAAATTGTTAAATATATATTTTCTAACTGATCAACGTTTTGCATTTGTTTGATTAAAGACTTTTGAACTTATCCTTTACACCACTTTTAACACCAGCCTTGCTTTCTTTGTCCTTCGAGAATTTCAGTACAATTGTTTCAATTCAAGTTTCAATCAATATGTCCCCCACTGAAATGCTTAAGTATTTACTAAAGCTTGCAGTCCCTTCAAAGATAGACTAAAGCCTGAATCACACGATCATTTATTCCATCCCTTTTAAGGGATAGCTCCAATGATAGCTTTTCAGGGACCGTGACAATGATAGCTCGAGCTATCATTTTCTGAATCACGCGGTCATTATGGCCGTCCCTTTTTCCATCATTTTTTCCATCCCTCTTCGCATCATTTCTACGTTAACTACTCTCATTCCAATGAAAGCCGAACGTGGCGTTAGAGGTCGCTCTTTGCAGCTGAGCGCTCTGATTGGCTAAATGGTGGAGTCAGCGATGCCTCCAGGGACGGAAACAGGGACATGCCCAGGGATGGAAAAAGCTATAGGGATCCCTATCGCTGGAGCCATCCCTGTGTTCGAGTCACACGATCATTTTCGAGCGATCATTTGAGCTATCATTGGAGCTATCATTGGAGCTATCATAGGAGCTATCCCTTAAGAGGGACGGAAAAAATGATCATGTGATTCAGGCATAATCAGTGCCTCTTCATCTGCAAACCTGAATCACCTTATCAGCTGCCACCCTACTTCAATTACCACATCTAGCTCGTCCCATTTCCTCATTATAAATGTTAAAAAGCAAAGGAGACAATGGACATCCTTGCCTTTCGCAGTGACCTACAACTGCCAAACCAGATTCACCATCAGCCACCCTCACTTGTGCCCTTTGGGCCACATAGAAGTTTATAATTAATCTACTGCCTCACCAATCTATCCCCATTCTACCAAGCTCCTGATTTAGTTATTCCCTAATTCACCCCGTCAAATGATTTTTTCAAATCAACAAATCACGCAAACACATTCCGGCTATACTCTGATTCTCTCTGTAAGTGTTCACACCACTGTAATTGCACGTTCAGTTGACCTTCCCTTCCAGAACCCAAACTGGTCATTGCCCAAATAGTACTTTGCTCCACCCTCCAGCCTTTTTTAATTGTTCTGAGGAAGAATTTGGCTGTGAGTGATATCAAGTTTACTGTTTAGTACTCCTTGAATTCTGACTCTTTATCTTTCCCAGTAGATCGTACAAAGAAGTTAAAAAAAAGAGTCAACTACCTTTATTAACTTAATTCCTGAGTGACTCTTGAGGGTATGTTGCCTACTCCCACAGCTTTTCTTGGCTTCGTCTCTTTTAAATGCTTTCTCTGTTTCACCGTCAAGTATATTTTGTTCAAGGTTCTCCTCATATAGTGTTCCCTCATCCTCTATATCCAGTCTAACTGGTCTACTTCCGCTGTCATATCAGTCCTTTCCGGAAGGGAATCAGATTTTTAAGCAAATTAGTCACGATTTGAGAGATACCAGATGAACAAAATTTTATCGGTGCCCTCTTCGCTCTGCTCTGAAGAGGGACATATATTCTTTTGAATGTATGAAGTGCCTTAAACATCGTGTGTAGTGGAACACTGTAGAACGCTGTCCGTCATATTTATTAGGCTGTGCCGACAGAAATGCCACTTAGTAATGCAGAAATCACTATTCGGAATCATGATAGACTAAACATACCAATCGATTGCGCAATGACTTTATCAACAAAAGCGTATCAACCCAACAGTGACCGTTATTCAGTTTGAACTACATACTACACATGTGAAAAAAGCGTGCGCCTCCCGCTGCTTGAGCCATAAGGGTCTTTGGCGATTTTTCCCCGCAGCCCTCTCTAGATATTGTTTTTGCCCACTCTTGCGGCCCAAAGGAAGGGGGAAAAGACAAAAAAACTTCAGCCAGAGTCTTTCTGACGACCATTTTCAAGGTCCTTATCAGGCTCGCTTAGAATTCTCTCCAAAATAAAGTATCTGGTTACACTCGTTAACCCCCTCTCCCTAATAGCTTCTGTTGGTTTCGCAGTTTAATGTCACTCCCACTGGGGAGGGGGGGACCAGTGTGTCTTGCAGGGGAAAGACACAGGAGGAGGGATGATGGGAATTTGTTTGGATACCTAGTTTGGCTGATCGTCATCTACCTGGTCGCCATCTCGAATGAGAGATTCACACCACTTGGCACCCACCATTGGCCTTAAAGAAAGGAACCTTCTCACTGCTTGTTCATGAAAACTACGCAAATAATCCACGTGGGACCCATTCAGCAAGAAAGAGATGAGTGTAACCTGAGAGTATCACTCCCGGTTATCTTTGTTTCATTCTACCCTCGACCGACTGAGCTTTGACCCACGTGGACTCTACTAGCGAAGGGAGGATGTGGGCCTTCAGGCTGTACGACAGTCTAAAAAAATTTGAGTTGGAGCACTCATGGGTATAGCCACGATGTATGTTAGAGGGGTGCCGGACATCATCCTTTCTGGATCCTTACAGTAGATTTGATATAAAATATCACATCCAGGGGGGAACCCTGCCTACCCCTAGCTATGCCCATGAGAACTAGAGAGCTAGACGTAATGCCTATCGTTATATGTATTCGGAATGGTTTCTATCTTACCTTGTTATTCAATGGAGTAACCCTGAACCCTTCTCGTTCATCTAGCAATCAAGTGCCATATTTCCAGTTTACTTCTTGTGACACAAAAACAAAGTTGATGTGAAATAACATTATTATTTTGAAGCAATCAAGGGGAAAGACGAAGATGTCTCTCTCTGAGAATACCCTAAAACAAATTCTTCCCAAAAATATGAGTGAGAGAAACAGGAAGAAGTCGGGAACAATCAAGTATATAAAATTACAACCAAATGAAAAATAATATATTTCAGCAACTTAACACATACAAACAAAGTAAGGGTCAGCCAACCTGTGTTCTGACATCTAAGTTTCAAAATCAATCACCAACTATACGAGACAGCAAGAGTAGAACCTCTCAAGACCACGGTATATATCAAAAGAGACCGATTAGCGACTTCCATCGTAGGAGGGGAAGTTCAGACGGTGGGAAAGTGGAAAGGATGAGCAGAGGAACAGAGGCAATTTGTTGCCTCGGAGGGGAAGTTTTCGGCAAGGTGAAAAGAGAAAGTTGCGAATGGGAGTAAGGTGGAACAGGTGATTGGCAGCCTTGGAGGGGAGGTAATTTTGTGGAATGGGAACCCATGCAGAGTAGGAATGCAATTGGAGATACGGAACTACTTTTCATCTCCGAACGCGGATTCCTGGTTCGTTGCCTTTTTGCCCAGCACCTCTGCCTTAGCACATCCTCGTAATCTTCCGTCTCCAACAGCTATATAAACGAGAAAGGACCTGGGGAGGGCGGGCAGGAGACTGCGGGCAGAAGACGCTGGGGCAGAAGATGCTGATGGCAGGAGATGCTGAGTTGCGGAGATGGCTGGAGTTCGCGAACGTCGTTGGCGCGACATGTTGTTAGCGCATCAGTGGCGCCTGGGCATGCCTCGGGCAAGTCCTTCGGCTAAGTCCAGAGGATAAATAGTCCGCAGAGGATAAATTGTCCAAAGAGGAAATAACGGGGTGGTGGTATGCTCAAAAAATTCTACAATTTAACAATATATTACAGTAGAACCTGGTTAGGACGTTCCTCCTTAGCATGCTTTCCTCCTTGGTACGTTGTTTTCTCATGGTCCCAGTACAATCGGGGCAATTTACAGGGAAAATTATTTGGTTACTACGTTTTAAATCCTGGCGCTTTCTTGGTTAGTACAATCAGGAAATTGTCAAAATGCTACCTGCAAGTTCTTCTCTAACATAGTTTGGGTAATATAAACAACCGACGCTCTCAAGTTAACGTATTAAATATGAACCCTTAGCATTTTAATGCCGATCCATTTGCATTTCATATGTTTTGTGGTGTATAACAATGAGCTGCCGATTAGGGGGAGTGTAGGTCTAGAGCGGAGAGTTGTTCCTCGCCCAAACACTTGAGGCCATGGAGTGTGTGTGCCATTACTTGACTAGTGTAGTGGGAGTAGACAACACCTTGAATCTCCACGTGAAGCTTGACACAAGAATACTTGAGCTCGGTGTGAGAAATGCAAACCTTGGGCAAATTTTTAGTGCAAGTGTAAGCTTTTGCACAATTAAAATCAGTATACAATGATGCATTTCAATTAGAAGAGTTATCCATCAATCTAATGTGTGATCAAATGCAATTATATGAAGAGTAAGCGAGTTGTGAAGCTGACTACAACTGCAGAAGAAAACGAAAATTCTGGAAGAAGTTTACATAAATCCACACACAAAGCAAGTAGAACTCGTACAAAGGTTGAGCATCCCTGCATCGACTTTAAACAAGATCATAAATAACTGTGAAAAAAAACCAAAGTGGAAATTGTGGCAGAAAGCGAGAGCATGCTAGCGATGGAAAATTTCCCGGAATTGGAAGCTGTTTTACTTAAATGGTACAAACAAGTTCCGATTAACGAGAGTGTAGGTCTAGAGAGGAGAGTCGTTCCTAAGGCACGTGTCGTGATAGTTAGGTCAGTTACAATGGAAAGTAAGCGAGTTGTGAAGCTGACTACAACTGCAGAAGAAAATGAAAATTCTGGAAGAAGTTGACATAAATCCACACATAAAGCAAGTGGAACTCGTACAAAGGTTGAAATTCCCGGCATCTACTTTAACCCTCTTAGTGCGGAGGGCCGATATATCGGCTCATAGGCAAAACATTATTTAACTTTTGCACACAAATATAATTACAATTATTTTTTGTACGAAGTATAAGCGTTTTTTTTATTATTACCTAATTCAATGCATACGCAATAAGAAAAACTGCATATGGATATTTTAAACAATAACTTTATAATATTTATTTCCCTAGAGTGATACATTTCATTCTAGTTACCCTCCACATTTCTCACTAGAACCGCTGGCAGGGGTCAGCACTAAGAGGGTTAAAGTCCCATCAGTAAACAAAGGGTTAAATACCGTATTTGTCAATGTAAGAAGCTGACTCCAGTGCCATTTGCACCAAATTACCCCATTTTGAATTCAATCACGTCATTACTTGAGATAATTTTAAACCGTAAATCGTAAGATGCCTAATTTTATTTTTCATCAGTTCCTGCGGACTTTTTGTTTCTTATAACAGTCTAAGGCAAAAGCAAGAATATGCTTTCCTGTTCAAATTTGCATATTTCTGCTGTAATACAAGTAGTCTTCATGAGAGTACATGTCAATATCTTCACTTTCAAGGAAGAATTACAGTAAAAGAAGCCAGGAAACCCAATTTTTATTTCATCTCAGTCTATGAAACGTACTACATAGAATGCTACAATCAAGTTTTCATAAAATTTATTGTCCATGGGCTTACTTTGTGAGATTTTTCCATGGTTTGAAAAGAAATAACTTTATAATGTCCAAGATCATAACTTGTATTAGATTTTTGATTGGCGCTTTGCATGCGTGGTACGCTGGTTTCAATGTAATTTCGGTGTTCTACAGTATCATTCATGCATGCCTGGTGTGGAATCACCCCCTGCCACACACCCTTTGGGTGGCTTGCTGGGTATGACGTAGATGTAGATGTTACTGTATTGTTGAGGGAATTGGGGTGGGAACCTCTATCCGATCGAAGGGAGAAATATAGGTTAAATCTTTTACGAAAGTTTGATGTCGACTATATTTTGCCAGACATTGAAATAGTTTGCCAGAGCCGAACTATTATTGTGGGGACAATCACAGGAATAAGAGTAAGGAAATAGACTGCGGAAGCGATAGATTTAAGACGATATTTTTTCAACGTACAATGAGTGACCATAATAGTTGTGATAGATCAAATCTAGGGTAGGTTACAAGTTATCAGGTACAAGATGGTCTTGTACCTGACCCGAAACGCGTTGTATGCATTAAAACAATTTTGTGGAAAAGTGCAATTGTTTCTCTTACATTATGAAGAACTTCCACGATATCTCGCCTGAATCTGTTGAATTTATTAGAAATAACTTTGTATTTAATTACCTTTCTTGGACTTCACACCGGGTAATGTTTTTATAATTTGCCGATGTTACAGAAAACGACTTGTTTCCCATCTTCTAGGCACGTGTTATTTCCGCCGTGACCAATATAACACTAAAATTAGAAAAAGTTACCCTCTGCATTTCTCGCTGGAACCGCTGGCATGAGTCAGCACTAAGAGGGTTAAACAAAATCATAAACAACGGCGAAAAAATCCAAAGTGGAAATTGTGGCAGAAAGTGAAAGCATACTCGTGATGGAAAATTTTCGGAATTGGAAGCTGTTTTACTTAAATGGTACAAACAAGCACGAAGCACAGGTGTACCATATTTGATGGTTCAGTCATCAAAGAAAAGGCGTTACATTTGGCTGCAAAAATGGGCATTGAAAATTTCCATGCCTCTCATAATTTGATTAACGGTTTCAAATAAAGACATGGAATGGTTGGATAGACGGTTTCAAAAACAGACATGGGGTGTTCGTGGGGAAGCAGCCAGTGTTAACCTTGATATCCTTGAAGCCTATTAGGAAACAAGTTCATAATAAATAATGCAAGTTCTTTGTTAACTTTGTGGTATTCCATTTTATCTTTCAGATGATTGAATGGTTAAATTTACAAAACCACAACTTAAAAAACGCACACGACCCGGGCTTCAACGCTTGAGCATCATCTTCAGGTGCTTTTACGGGTTTTCAAAGTCTCATATATATGCTTGGTAGGAGGGGGGGGGGTGAGTGATTAGAGAGGGTTGGATGCGGGTTGATCAGGAACAGTGATTGGCGGGGAGTTTAGCGGGGGAAGGGAAATTCGGGAGGCGGCTGTGAGGATAGGAGATGAGGACGGGTACAAATACTCATTTAAAATCTTCGAGTCAGGGTCATACAACGTCTTTAATATTTCCAGCTGCTCAAGTGAGTCAAGCACATGTCTATGGGTTGCAAAACATATAACAAAACAAAAAATATCGTGTGTCATTTAGAACCCCAAGAAACTTAAAAACTCTATTCAACAAAAGCAAAGACCCGTTCAATCCTAAGAAGAGAAGTGGCATGTATGCTTGTATGGTGACTTGTGTGGTGCTTGTGGCTTGAAGTGGCATATATAAGTGTGGTGACTGCCAAGGTGTTAGAGCTGTGTCGTTCATGAATGAATCGTTCAGAATGAACCATTCAATGGCATGAACCGAATAAATTGAATCTACGCTTTCCACTCGAATCGTTCAAAATGAATGATTTAATGGAAGATTCAAATCCGCTGAATCCAAATCATTAAATATGAACGATTTGTGTGGAAGATTTTGCTAGCAATCCTCCGAATCCGCCAAATCCAAATCGTTCAATAAGAACCCTGTAAATACCCTTGAAACACCTTGTCTTGTGTTTCCGAATTGGAGCATCACACTTCACTTTTTTGTTTGTTATTTCGCACACTTTGGACTCATAATGACGCAAAGAGATAGTTTACAACATAATTTCAAGAGAACCTGTCTCCCTGACCTTTATGTACAGTACACATCACTCAGGAATAGGGTAAACAGTTGCTACGGAGTGCTAAACCAAAATATTATTATGAATGTTTGGGATGTACGGTCAACCTGGTAAGAACTAAGACACTTGGGTCTTGGGAACAGTCAGAAAAATATCTGTGATATAAAATTTCACCTTGATGATCTCAATACATTTTTCTTGAACACTTCACCCGATGGGGAAGACTGGGATGTAGAAAATGTGCCTTATGCTACCACGCAAGAAGATGCTCGTCTCCATAATAATGAACTAGAATACATGCCAAATGACTTTAATTGCAATAGATTATGCCTAACCCATTATATGCCAGAAGCATTGTGGGGAAACTTGAAAACAAACAAAACAAATGCCATGGGTGCCGATGGGATTAATAACAAAACTAGCTGACCCGTGCGAATATTTCGCACAGTATGCAGCTTCTTCCTGTTTCTTTCATCTTTCTTCCTGTTCTTCTACCTGTGTAATATTTCACACAGTATACAGCTTCTTCCTGTTTTGCCCTTCTTTCTTCCTGTTCTCCTACCTGTTTCTTCCCATGGGCAATTATATGTTATTTATGTTCGTATTAAAGATACATAAACGGTCACACTGATTGCACGTAAAATGTAAGCAATCTAACTAAACAATGTGTTAATAGATGGCGCCTCCCACAGTCTTTTAAGCACGTAACCATAGCCAACATATAGGGTTGATTATATTGCCGACAGATGGCACTGTACCATTTAAATAAAAGATGTTTAATTTTAAAATTTTTAACAAACACTTTCATTTAAAACTATTTGTCTATTTTTCGTCAATAGCGGGGAACATAAGGTTTAAAACGATGTTTGAATTATTACTTTTGATGAAGAATGATGGGAGTTATGGCGTTGCGACAAAAAAACACCCTCGAGAAATAATATATAAGATTCTTCAAATTTTACTCCCGGTTGCTATGCCCATGTTACTAGATATCTTCATTTGCTCGTTGAATTATTCCACTTTCCCAACTCTCTGGAAGGCTGCACACATTCAGCTGATTCCTAAAATAGCCCATCCTGAAGAAATGTCTGATTTCCGACCTATTAGTACATTGTCCAAACCACTTGAACGATTTGTACACGATGCCACCTTGGAACACCGTTCAAAAAATAATCTTTTAGATCAATAACAGTCAGGTTTCAGAAAAGGATATACAGTAGAACCTCGATGTATCATTTTTCAAAGGGATGGGCAAAAAAAAGATGGATTCGGGAAAACGAACAATGCGGGAAAAGATTTCCCGGGAGCCAAAACGAGATGAAAATGCGAGAATTTTTAAATTTATTGAAAATACTTAGTGCATCTCTATTTTTTTGTTTGACTACTAACTGTTTAAAGTATTTTATTAGTATTACATATCCCAGTGGTGTCTCGGATGACAAAAGTAAATAAACAAGGTCCATTATCATGTTATTGGATGATCCTCAAGCCCGCGCACCGACCTATCCATGCATGAAAATTTATTCGTTTCAAATATCCTTGAGGGTGAGAAGCACACCTAAAATTTGTTGGGGAGGATGTAATCTTTTGTAATGCTTTCCATTGTGCTCCGCTGATGGAGGAGTGCCAGCCGTTAAAGATGGAGCTTGACGCTACCAAGTGTACTCTTGTTTATGAGGAGCAATCGCATAACCCACGAGGCAGAGAGCAAGAGAGGTGTAGCAGGTTATCGCCATCTGGTTCAGAGAGGCAGAAGTTAAAGGGCAATCAGGTTTAAATGAGGAATTCCAATATCGGCGGTTGGAGTTCGGCTTGGCATTACTAAAAGAACACCAATTTCAAAGAATAAATCATTTTGATGGGCCACGGTGCCTAAAAATCAAAAAAACCACATCGGGCAATGCAAGCCCACATCAGACAACGGACGAGAAGGAACTTAGCCCATGCTCGCAGGACTTCCACTACGACAAACTAATGCTTGAAACATCTGCGTTACCTTCAGTTGTCTTAAAAAACAATTTCGAACAGTTTCGGCCATAGGCTCAGAAATAAATACTTCAGGAAAATGAATAGACATAAATACCTACTTTAACTTGCTAAACACGGAAAAAATAGAAAATCTTGTAAGTTTAAGCCCGTGTGGCCCATGCCATTTGAAATAATGCACTGGTTACATACAAGAATTGGGTGAGTCATGTAATTGGGGGACCCTGTTTTCCGCCGGAAGGGACAGGGCAGGTGGAAGACCTTTGACCCTCCCGACCACTGAAAGGGCCCCACCCACTGAGGTGCACATTTGTCCATTATTTTCTGTTACATTTGATACCAAACACCAAGGAAATCCGTTGATATTTACCCTCATGGATTATATCAGATCTCAATATGGTGCTGAGAGCGAGCGTATGACAACTACTGGTAAGAGAGCATTGAGATGATAATAGGCAGAAAGGTTAGAAGCTCATGGTGAAGGAATGCGGCCGCTAATGAACAAGGTAGGGACTTGTTTGGGTAGGAAGGGAGGAATGCCAATTGTCCTCTAGGAAGGAGTTTGGGCCATAAAGATAAGAAGGGACTCAGACGGCAAGGGCTAACCTTCCGTCATGCGTGGCGCATCACCTAACGACCTCCTCCTCCTCTTTTCCCACTGCGGAGTGCCGCAAAAATCCCAAAATCTTACTTCCGTGTAAATTTTTGGTTTCGTCTTTTTCAAACAATGAATGTGGGAATTGCGATGAGGGGACTGTGATTTGGAAACGATCGAAGCGGGAAAATGATACTTCGGGGAACGATGGATGCGGGAATTATTAACGTTATCAGCATGGAACTACATTTGGGACCAAAGACGGGGAACGATAGAAGCGGGAAGACGATCAATGCGAGAACGATAGAGTGAGGTTCTACTGTAGTCCCCAGTCTGCCCTCTTATAAGATACTGACTATATTAGATATTCAATCACGCAAAAAAAGTTAACCTTGTTGGTTCTATTAGACTTTAGTAAAGCATTCAATTCGGTGAATCACAATATCCTACTAAAGCGTTTGAACAGACTGGGACTATCTAAATCAGCCATGCTCTGGTCCAAGTCATACCTTTCAAAACAGGAAACAGGTAGTTAGAGGACTGAAAGGTGAACTGTCAAATTACTCTACAGTATACAATGGAGTACCACAGGGGTCGATTCTTGGGCCTCTACTGTTTTCCATTTACATTAATGACCTTTCCAACATCATCTCATACTGTAAATATCACATGTACTCAGATGATCTTCAGATCTATATCGACTGTAACCCTGTAGAAGTCATTGATACCATTGCCAAGGTGTATGATAACATTAAACACATGTGTAATTGGTCGATGGAAAATTGTCTGCTGCTCAATCCGAACAAGACGAAAAGTATTATTATTGGTAGCAATGTCTATGTTAATTGAATTACATTTGATGATCTGCCCAAAATATATGTAAAAGGTGTCCAAATTGAATTTTCATAGTGTATAAGAAACTTAGGAGTTAATATAAATGAAACCCTATTGTAGAAATGAACACATAGAATCCATTACACACAAGGAATTTAAGAATTTATAGCAGTTAAAACAATTAAGACACCTAATTCTGATTTCCCTTCGCCAAAAATTAATAGACAGTCTTATTTTCCCACACATAGATTACTGCTGTGTGGTATACGCCGACCTAACAAAAGAACTGAATTTAAACTTCAGAGGATTCAGATCTCCTGTGCAACGTATGTCTTTGACATCAAATTTTATGAACGCGTGACACCATACTTTGAAAAACTCGGATGGTTCAAAATACAACACAGGTGCTTACTTAATAAGGCAAAGTTTATGTACAAAATTATAAACACAGAACTCCCCGCATATTTATAAAAGAATGTACCGTACAATGCTACAGCAAATAAACGTCCAACCCACCACATGGAAGACCTATATGTACCATGATACGGAACATCCACTTATGCTAATTCTTTCCATGTCACTTCCTGTGACATGTGGAACCATTTGCATAGGTGCAGAGGAACCTCGATCTATCGTTCTCGAATTGATCGTTTTCCCGCTTCTATCATTCGCGGTCTTTGGTCCTGAATGTAGTTCCATGCTGATAACGTTAATAATTCCCGCATCCATCGTTCCCCGATGTATCGTTTCCCCGCTTCGATCGTTTCCAAATCACATTCCCTACATCGCAATTCCTGCATTCATTCCCGCAAACGAAAAATTAGAGATTCGCCAAGTATTTTCAATGAATTAAAAAATTCTCTCGCTATAAGAGAAATTTCTTAAAGATTCCCTTCTATTGTGAAAAGTTACCATATAATTCTCGCATTTTCATCTCGTTTGGGCTCCCGGGAAATCTTTTCCCGCATCCATCGTTATTTGTTGCCCATCCCCTTGAAAAACGATAGATCGAGGTTCCTCTGTATATTAAAAATTGTAAAACCAGTAATAGATTTAAAAATGAGTATTTAAAAATGCTATTTAAACTGTATTAATGAATGTGATCTTGTGATGTGATGATGATCTTGTATAACGTTTATATAAATTGTTTTCACTGTTTAGAACGATTTACATCGCATTCCTACAGTAATTTTTTGTAAAATCAGGGCATCAAGTATTGTTGTCCTGTACATGTGGAATCACTTACCTGAGTGTATTAAAAATATAAAACTAGTAATAGATTTAAAAATGAGTATTTAAAAATGCTATTTCAACTGTATTAATGAATGTGATCTTGTGATGTGAATGTGATGATCATCTTGTGTAACATTTATAAAAATTGTTTTCGCTGTTATGAATGATCTACTTCACATTCCTATGGTAATTTTTGTAAAATCAGGGCATCAAATATTTTTCCAAACATTGCATGTAACAAATGATGTGGTACGAAGTCACTCGCATGGGTTCTTATACACCAGGGTTGGAATTTGCTATGAAAAAATCATTTGACTTGACCGGGATTCGAACCCGGATCTCCCAATTGCCGGTCAGGTATAATAGCCAGTCACACCATCAAGCCATCTTCCTTCAAGGCGGATTTCGAGATGGGGGTTTATGCAAACTAGATGTTCAGGCCTCAAGTCTACCACTACACCACCAAGTTCCACCGCGACAGTGACTTTGTAAGCACGACTTCGTCTCGTGTGCTACAATGTACACTTGAGGCCTGAACATCTAGTTTGCATAAATCCCCGTCTCGAAATTCACCTTGAAGGAAGATGGCTTGGTGGTGTAACTGGCTAACACACCTGACCGGCAATTGGGAGATCCGGGTTCGAATCCCGGTCAAGTCAAATGATTTTTTCATAGCGAATTCCAACCTTGGTGCATCAAGTATTGTTGTCCTGTGACCTGTGGAATCACTTACCTGAGTATATTAAAAATGTAAAACTAGTAATAGATTTAAAAATGAGTTATTATTATGAGGTATTACAAAATGTTACTTCAATTGTATTAACCTTAACCTTCCTGAGTTTTCCCATAGTCGTAAGCCTTGCTGGCCAGGGTTTTTTAAATGACCAGTGTTTTTTTAAATGCCCATCAATGTGCCAAACAAACACGCTCGGAGGATAAAGGTTAATGAATGTTTTATCTTGCGTAACATTTATATAATTTGTTGTTTTGAATGATTTACTTTGCATTCCTATGGTATTGTTGTTCATCAGTTACCAATAATCGAATTAATTATTTGACTCCAAAACAATGTATTCAAAATTTGTGTTCCTAAGGGATGTAATCGTCTCAGAATAATAAAATATCCTTATAATAAAAAAGATGGATGAAAAAACTGATTGGCGAAAGGACAATTAATGGGCAACTGGCCCTTACCATGTTTCCATACGAATGTGGCATGGATATGACGTTCGAGACTGATGGAAGTCGTGATTTATTCTCCACAATGTTCTCTGCTCCATGAAACTCTTCCTCAGCCAATGATTCACTGGGGTCCCCATCCTCTGCCTCTTCATGGCACTGGAAAATGGATTGAATCATTGGTGGAGACTAAGTAGAAGAAACCGGTCACTCCCCCCAAAAGAAATATTTGGTCGATACTGTAGAATGACATAAATTATGGTTCCTATGGATAACTATAATAATAATAATGATATCTTTATTTGCCCAAAGATCTGATGCATTGATATGAAAAAGATATAGGGCACATCATATTCATGCATACATATATGTGCGATTCTCTGTAAACTCGTAAATGGCTGTCCGAACCAATTTTATTTCAAATAATAAAATTTAATAAAATAAATATCACTCTTTATTTAAATAAAAGACTAAAACTTTATAGCGCAGCAGTATTTAGAACAATAACAATTTTACCTATTTTTCTAGAAATTATCAAAGCCCTAAAAATACAGTCCCCTGGCTGTCCCATTCCCAGAATTCCCACTCAGAGGTAATATTTAAAAAAAAGTTATTAAGACTACATCAATTTGGAAATAAACATCTAAAAATAGAATAATTAAATTATATTTTTTTCATAAAACAAGGTCTAGTTACATATTTTTCAAATTTTATATTGTCATGTAAATGTTGTCCGGAGTTTTTTCAAACAGTCCTCTGCCAAAAATTCAAAGCTACTATAGAAAAAATTTGTTACGTTTACAAACGTTGTTTGGCGTGAAATGAAACGCAATCAGTGTGAAGTTGGTGACATTGTCGAGAAAGGCGGCGGGACGCAACTGTGTTTAGTGTCCGAGCGTCATCTGTGAGGGGAGTGTGCGTCTTGGTCGCTGCGACATACAGTCCTCTGGTAAGTGATTTTATTAATGTTAATTAGTGTTATTGTATATATATATATTATTTATTATTTCTATGTTTTGTGTCCAAATCTATTGGTTGCTTCGTAACAAATTATGTTTCAATAGTTTTGCAAATATTATGCAACTAAACCAAAATACACAGTCCCCTGCCTGGCAATACAGCAGGGGACTGTTCAACATGCCAGGGGCCGGTAGATTTCATGTATTGGTCAGTGTTTAAAAGTTTTATTTGCGTAAATTTGTTACTCGTCGAAGTTTTATTAATGCAGGAATTATGAGAGCTTAAAAAACATATTTTTCATGTTATTTACCTTACTGAACATAAATTACGTTACAGGTTGATCGCATACACTTAAGATGCCTTCTAAAAAGAAAAAGTTATCCCATGAGGAATTATTAGAAAAAAAAATATTACATAATTCCTATAATTTCAATTGGCCCTCTTATGTAACAACAGTAATAATTACTATCCTAAGCAATAGTATTATATTTTTACGAAAATGCTAAAATAATATGCCAGGACAGCGTCTGTATGGGCCATTGCGAGTTTACAGAGAATTGTCCATATGCATATAATTTACACAATTAAATGTTTTAACAGGCAGTGCCATTGAGATATTCCTCAATGGAATAGAACAAATTATTTTGTAAGTACCTTTTTAGTTCTGATTTAAAAGCATTGATGCTTTTTATTTCTTTTACAAACAGTGGTGATTTATTGAACAATTTTATGCCCATTTCTTTGGGTCCCATTTTAGCAACTCTTGTACGTACATAATTGTAATGGATGTCATTTTTTGTCCTTGTGCGGTGTTGGTGGAATACACTGTTCACGTCAAAATTAACAATGCTATTCTTCACATAACATAGAAATAGTTCTCTGCACCATGGAAATTCTGGATTATCATGTTCTCCGAGTTAAAAATACATTCATATAATACATATTATTGGTAAAACATTTGATGAATTCATAAGGCACTGAGATAATCTGCCATTGTTATTCAAGTTTTTGCACCCGACTTATCTTGTACACCCAATTTCTTTGTGTTTGAAAATTTTTGTCAATAATAATACTTACTTTTCACATCAATGCTGATGACATTAATACTGTTACACATATTTCAGAGATTTCAATGCAAATATTAGAGCAATGTCATCCTTTCCTCAATTTTTTTTGGATGACTTAACCCAATTCAATAAAAATCAATGGTTGGCGAATTCACTTTGCGGAAATTACGATTCACGTTAAGAATGAAACCACTTACTTTTTTTCCACCAGTATATTTAAACTGCAATTCAACCAGTTTCGGCCTTTTCAGGCCATTATCAATATTTCAGATAAAAAACCCCTAAAGACAGCACAGATTATATAAGAGATCCCATGGAGAGGGAGGTGGCTGAAATAAGGGGGGGAGGAATGAGAGGTGATTGGGCAAAACTGCAGGAGAAGGATCAAATGGGTGGTGACGTCAGGCTCAAGGACTATGGGGATGGAGGTGAGGGTACTTGCACCGAGGACAAGGGTAAGGCGGTTGAAGGGATTATGTCATTGAGTAGTTTTTCACCGTGCACATTGTGATATGACAGAATTTCAAAATTTTCCAGGAAGTCCAACTTCCCCCCCTTGTCGCAAACTTGTGACAGCTTAGGGATAAAATTAGATCTGTGACCCTCATCAATCAAATGCTCTGCAAAACCCGTCTTCCTGTCACCATTGACACTGGATTTCAAATGCTCTCCCATTCTTATCTTCAACCTTCGAACAGTTTGACCAACATAAAAACAGTTACATTCAGGAGTATCACATTTTAGTAAATATACCCCACTTTTATCATTCATATCAATTTTATCCTTAGAATTAAATGATTACTTCTGGAGTGTCACAGAATTACACACGGAAATTTTGTATCCAATACTCCCATCTGGCACTAAGTGGGTGAAGTTACCCTTTGTTAATAAGTTAACATATAAACTATATAGATATTTCCCCAAAAATAAATACAAAATTAACAATGGGTTTTTTATTCTGTAATCTTGATAATGGCCTGAAAAGGCCGAAACGGTTGATTTGTGGTTTAAATATATTGGTGGAAAAAAACTAAGTGGTTTCATTCTTAGCATGAATCGTAATTTCCGCAAAGTGAATTCGCCAACCATTGATTTTATTGAATTGGGTTAACTCATCCAAAAAAAATTGAGGAAAGGATGACATTGCTCTAATATTTGCATTGAAATCTCTGAAATATGTGTAACAGTATTAATGTCATCAGCATTGATGTGAAAAATAAGTATTATTATTGATAAAAATTTTCAAACACAAAGAAATTGGGTGTACAAGATAAGACTGGTACAAAAACTTGAATAGCAATGGCAGATTATCTCAGTGCCTTATGAATTCATCAAATGTTTTACCAATAAGATGTATTATATGAATGTATTTTTAACTCAGAGAACATGATAATCCAGAATTTCCATGGTGCAGAGAACTATTTCTATGTTATGTGAAGAATAGCATTGTTAATTTTGATGCATCCAATACTCCCATCTGGCACTAAGTGGGTGAAGTTACCCTTTGTTAATAAGTTAACATATAAACTATATAGATATTTCCCCAAAAATAAATACAAAATTTCCGTGTATAATCCTGTAACACTCCAGAAGTTATCATTTAATTCTAAGGATACAATTGATATGAATGATAAAAGTATATTTACTAAAATGTGATACTCCTGAATGTAACTGTTTTTATGTTGGCCCAACTGGACGAAGGTTGAAGATAAGAATGGGAGAGCATTTTAAATCCAGTGTCAATGGTGACAGGAAGACGGGTTTTGCAGAGCATTTGATTGATGAGGGTCATAGATGCAACTTTGCCCCGAGGCTGTTGAACACCACATTTTGAGCGAGTAGAAATCATTAGAGAGTAGTTCTGGTACTTCCTAAAAGAATTCCCTGGTAAATCGTGCATGTATACAATGTAGCGTATGTGCATATATACTCAGTAACGTAATGTGGTTTAGTTTCATCTCACTTGTGGTTCCGCTGCAAAAGCATTGGGCTAACGGGGAAGTCGTCCCTCTGTCAACATATTGAATCCCTTTTGATGTACTCTGAGTCTAGAGGCACTTAAACATTAGAGTGAGTGACATTCAATGCATACTACGTTCCTTCCTGTTTCATGCGCATATCTGCTTTGACACAGATGAACATAGTATTACATAGAAAATTAAAAACACCATCATGGCATCTAAAGAGAGAAGAATGTCGTATAGTATTACTTTTAAACTTGAAGTCGTAAATTACGCTTCAAAACACAGAAACAGAGCAGCTGAAAGGAGTTTTGGCCAACCTCCGACTGAGAAGATGATATGAGAATGGAGGAAGCAGATGGATTTAGTGAGTGCAGAGAGGAATAAAAAAACTTGACGTAAATGTGCTCCTAAATGGCCAAAGCTTGAGGAACGTGTTAAGAAGTGGGTAATAAACCACAGGAAAAATGGGATTTCTGTTTAAAAAAAATTATTTTAATTGAAACGAGAAAATTAGCGATAGATATGTTATTTGCCGATTTTTCTGGGAGATTGTCATGTAGTGAGACATTCATGAAGAGGAACAGTCTGTGCATACGTACCAGAACCACAATAGCCCAAAAACTGCCACTTGAATATGAAACAAAGATTATAGAATTCCACAAATACGTCATCAACTTGAGAAAAAGGATGTGTTTTGAGATAGGGGAAATAGGGAACATGGATGAGGTACCCTTGACATTTGACGTGCCATCAAATAGAACAGTGGACGTTAAAGGTGCTAAGACAGTTATGATAAAGACTTCTGGTAACGAGAAGACGCGCTATACTCTTCTTGCATGTTGTGCTGGCAGTTCAAAACTCCCTCCTTTGTTAGTCTTCAAATGAAAAACGCTGCCTAAATGTACAATTCCACAAGGAATTTATATTCATGTTCATTCCAAAGGATGGATGGATGGAGATGGTATGAGGCTGTGGTTACAGAAGGTGTGGTCCAGGCGTCCGGGTGGACTTAAAAGAAATCTTCTTTATTAGTGTGCGATCAGTTTAAAGGTGAGTTTACACTAGCGAGCGGCTCTAGGGATTTATTCCTCGAGCTCTTCGCAGAAGGGTTTCCACTGACCATGATAAATCCCCCTAGTAGCTTCCGGGAAGCTCCCTGCACGACCTTTTCTGGGGGCGCTCCCTCGATTTCTCGCTAGCCCGTTTACACCACTGAGCCGCCCGCTGCGAGCTATGGGGTCCCAGTTTATCTTCTCTCCGCAAGCCCAAGGTGCAAAAAGAATGGAGACCTCTTAAGGAGGATATGCGTGGTGACAAAAGAATTTGTGCGAAAGAAAATAGTCAACCTTGCGCAAAAATAAGAATTTCAAGGAAATTAGCGTCATAAAAACCATAGGAACAGAAGCGTCTATAGATGTGATTTCGCTTCAGATCTTGGCTCACCATTTCCACTTCTGATGACCAAAGTCACTCTCAGAGCGTACTCCCTGAAAAGTGTGTTTCGCTTCAAGAATGCCATCGAGAAGGGCGATTATCACGGCAGCAGCCACAGCCGTACTTTTGCTAAGGAAAAAGAAAAGGAGCAGGGTATGGGTCAAGGAATGGGTGCAGAAGAGAGTTCGTTTGGGAGCATATCACTCCTTCATGTCAGAGCTACGGGTTGAAGATACACAAAATTTCCTTGCGTTCATCTACATCAACATCTACGTCATACCCTGCCAACCACCGAAAGGGTGTGTAGAAGGGGGTGCTTCCACGCCAGGCTTGCGTGAATTATACGGCAGAACACCAAAACTACATTGAAACCAACGTATCTCACATGCAACCGATTATAAATCTACTAACCAAGAAACATTCTACCATCAATTGTACCAGCATGCCAGGGAATCAAAGACTACTACTACTACAGATTCAAAATATCATGCATAAATAAGAACATCAATATTTACATCATGTATAGTAAGAACGTAGAGAATATAATGAGAAAGATTTACTGTCTGCCTATTGTCACAATTCACACCATTCATGACGACGTTCTTCGACTAATATTAAACTTTTATATTTGTTTCCAGGGAAAAGGAGGTTTAAGCTGTAGCCTTGTGTTAGATTTTCCGCGGGATTTTAAAAAATTATACGAGAATAATACATGAAAATTAACGCAACAAAATATCTCAACACAAATGCATTTCAGCATTCACAGCTGTTATGGTCCCGAATGGTACGCGGAATGACATTTTATACCTATCGGTTCTACAATATATCTCTCTAATTGAATTAGAGAGATATTTGTGTCAACACTTTGTTCCCGCCCATGTAATAACTGATTAATGAACTGAAGTTTTAAGGGCCAATTACTTTAAGGTAAGGATTTATTGAGAATACAACACATGAGTTTATACTAGTTCAAGAATAATTCTATGCTGACGATATTGAATGAAAAGGTTTACAAGACAATAGAGCCTTCAGAATTGAAACTGTGCCAAATTTTACGCGGGGTGATATGTTATTAATTCTGTTGAAGAAGGGACGGGATGACGAGTCGCTATTCCAAAGAATATTTCTTGAAATCTCACAAATAATTTTATGACTGTGTTAAAACTGCTGAGCAGTACTCTATTATCTTCCATGTATGCACCTTGTAACAACTGAATATCGTTCATATTTTTAGAACATAGTTTTTAGATCTTTTTCTCATTAAAATTTTGGAAAGAACTAGCACAAAATAATTCATTCTCTAAGTCACCGTTCTTCGACTAATATTAAACTTTTATATTTGTTTCCAGGGAAAAGGAGGTTTAAGCTGTAGCCTTGTGTTAGATTTTCCGCGGGATTTTAAAAAATTATACGAGAATAATACATGAAAATTAACGCAACAAAATATCTCAACACAAATGCATTTCAGCATTCATACAGCGATGCAGTCTACGAGCGTATCATCAATGCAAGCATCAATGCAATAATCATATAATATTAGGAAAAATGACAAAATACTTTGTGAATTCCATTTATGAAGATATTAACATGACCCAGGTTTCGACACTTTGTGTCATATTCAGGTTGAAAATGCAGAGTTTGTTGCAGAAAAAGATAAAAGATTATTTGTTGAAGTGGAGTATACTGTTTACAGTGAGACGACTGTCCAACACAAGACATTGGCAAGACAAGAAGTATACATAAGAGTCAATGAACAAAAAAAGTGCCTCAAAAAAATGAAACAGGAGTCCACGTTTGTGATCTACCTCAGAGACAACAACCATCACTAATTTTATGCAGAAAATCCTACATTTGGAGAAAGAACACAGAGGATTAGAAACCCTTGAAATAGTACATCAACATCTATGTCATACCCATCAAGCCACCCAAAAGGTGTGTGGCAGGGAGTGCTTCCACACCAGTCATGCATGAATTGTACGGTAGAACACCATAACTACAGTAGAACCTCGATCTATCGTTCACGCATTGATCGTTTTCCCGCTTCTATCATTCGCCGTCTTTGGTCCCGAATGTAATTTTCCATTGACCAACATATGTTTTTAATGTCATCATAAACCTTGGCAATGGTATCAATGACTTCTGCAGGGTTACAGTCGATATAGATCTGAAGATCATCTGAGTACATGTGATATTTACAGTATGAGATGACGTTGGAAAGGTCATTAATGTAAATGGAAAAAAGTAGAGGCCCAAGAATCGACCCCTGTGGTACTCCTTTGTACACTTTTAGAGTAGAGTTTTCCTTTAGAGTAATTTGACAGTTCACCTTTCAGTCCTCTAACTAACTGTTTCCTGTTTTGAAAGGTATGACTTGGACCAGAGCATGGCTGATTTAGATAGTCCCAGTCTGTTCAAATGCTTTAGTAGGATATTGTGATTCACCGAATTGAATGCTTTACTCAACTCTAATAGAACCAACAAGGTTAACTTTTTTTGCGCGATTGAATATCTAATATGGTCAGTATCTTATAAGAGGGCAGACTGGGTACTACAGTAGAACCTCACTCTATCGTTCTCGCATTGATCGTCTTCCCGCTTCTATCGTTCGCCGTCTTTGGTCCCGAATGTAGTTCCATGCTGATAACGTTAATAATTCCCGCATCCATCGTTCCCCGAAGTATCGTTTTCCCGCTTCGATCGTTTCCAAATCACAGTCCCCTCATCGCAATTCCCACATTCATTGTTTGAAAAAGACGAAACCAAAAATTTACACCGAATTGGGATTTTAGGATATTTGCGGCGCTCCACAGTGGGAAAGGAGAAGGTGACGTGCCGCGCAGGACAGACAGGTAGCCCTTGCCGTCTGAGTCCCTTCTTATCTTTATGGCCCAAACTCCTTCCTAGAGGACAATTGGCATTCCTCCTTTCCTACCCAAATGAGTCCCTACCTCGCTCTTTAGCGGCCGCATTCCTTCGCCATGAGCTTCTAACCTTTCTTCCTATTATCATCTCAATGCCCTCTTATCAGTAGTTGTCATACGCTCGCTCTCAGCACCATATTGAGATCTGATATAATCAATGTGGGTAAATACCAACGGATTTCCTTGGTGTTTGGTATCAAATGTCACAGAAAATAATGGACAAACTTCATATAATACTTATTCTGTAGATTTATGCCGATTAAAAACTTTAGCAAAATTAACTGACGTTCCACTACTGCGCCCCTCAGTGGGTGGGGCCCTTTCCACGAAAAGGGTCGGGAGAGTCAAAGGTCTTCCACCTGCCCTGTCCCTCCCAGCAGAAAACAGGGGCGCCCAATTACCGGTCTCACCCAATTCTTGTATATAACCAGTGCATTATTTCAAATGACGTGGGCCACATGGGCTTAAATGGGGGAGTGGCTGAGGGAAGGGAGGGAGGTGGGGTTTCTCGTCATCTGCCTCTTGTGGAAACAAGTAGAGGGCAGTGGGCGAGGCTTGTAACCTCGGCAATTCAGTCACTCCCTGACCTTTGCCATGGACACTTCGCGGGCCCCTAGTAAGTGCGGCCAAACCCTACGTGCTCTCTGATCTTTCCTTTTTCTATTTTTTCCATGTTTAGCCAGTTAAAGTAGGTGTTTATGCCTATTCATTTTTCTGAAGTATTTATTTCTGAGCCTAAAGCCGAAACTGTTCAAAATAGGTGTTTTAAGACGGCTGAAGGTAACGCAGATGCTTCAACCTTTAGTTTGTCGCAGTGGAAGTCCTGCGAGCATGGGCTAAGTTCGTTCTTGTCCATTGTCTGACGTGGGCTTGCATTGCCAGAAATGGTTTTTTTTTGTTTTTTAGGCACCGTGGCCCATCAAAATGATTTATTTTTTTGAAATTGGTGATCATTTAGTAATGCCAAGCTGAACTCCAACCGCCGATATCGGAATTCCTCATTTCAACCCGATTGCCCGCTAACTTTTGCCTCTCTGAACCAGATGGCGATAACCTGCTACACCTCTATACCTCGTGGGTTACGCGATTGCTCCAGAGAAACAAGAGTACTCTTGGTAGCATAAAGCTCGCTCCATCTTTAACGGGTGGCACTTCACCATCAGTGGAGCACAATGGAAAGCGCGGAAAAAGATTACATCCTCCCCAACAAATTTTAGGCGCGCCTCTCACCCT
This sequence comes from Ceriagrion tenellum, assembly GCA_963169105.1. Taxonomy (NCBI): domain Eukaryota; kingdom Metazoa; phylum Arthropoda; class Insecta; order Odonata; family Coenagrionidae; genus Ceriagrion; species Ceriagrion tenellum. The sequence continues at coordinate 3,092,513 of OY720645.1, forward strand.
CAAGGATATTTGAAACGAATAAATATCTATGCATGGATAGGTCGGTGAGCGGGATTGAGGATCATCCAACAACAAGATAATGGACCTTGTTTATTTACTTTTATCATCCGAGACACCATTGGGATATGTAATACTAATAAAATATTTTATACAGTTAGTAGTCAAATTAGAGATACACGAAGTATCGACATTAAATTTAAAAATTCTCCCACTTTTAAGAGAAATTCCTTTAAGATTCCCCTCTACCTTGAAAATTTACCATAAAATTCTCGCATTTTCATCTCGTTTTGACTAATGGGAAATCCTTTTCCGCATTGTTCGTTTTCCCGCATCCACCGTTTTTTTTGCCCATCCCCTTGAAAAACGATAGATCGAGGTTCTACTGTACATTGAAACCAGCGTACCACACATATAATGCGCCCATTAAAATCTACTAACCAAGAAACATTCTATCGTCAATCGTTCCAACATACAAGAGGTACAAGGACTAATACTACAGATTCATAATATCATGCATAAATGAGAACATCAATATTTACATCACGCAAAAACAAGAACTAAGAGAATATAAGGAGAAAGATCTACAGTCTAGCTAATGTCACTATCTGCACTATTCATGATGACGATCACAGCTGTTATGGTCCCGAATGGTACGCGGAAAAAATGACATTTATATCTCTCTAATTTTATTGGAGCGATCTAATCTGCCGTGAGAAGGGACAGACGTGACATGACAAGCGACTATTTTAAACACACAATTAGTATATCATTGGTAAGTGTGTGGGACTTGAAATGAAAAGTCTGGAAAATGCACCAAGCGGGAAATCAGGGCAAGTATAACAGAGGAGTGTAAAATTGTACTGGTAGCAGAGGGAAGCGAAATGTGCAGCGGATACCGGCAGCGTATTTAAATGGTTGTCACGATAATTTTATCAATCATTCGACGCTGGTAAGCAACTAAAATGGGAATCAGTCATTAAATATAAAAAGTAAATTCAAAGCCTCAATAATTTCAGGATAATCATAACTTCATTCATAGCTGCCACGATGGCTTCTTCCGGAGAGGAAATCTTGCGAAATTCGGCTCTTCTTTCGTCATACTCTAGAACCAGTACAAGTACCCTATTATTGCCAGCTCTATATTTTTTCTTACCCTACAAATGGTGGATTTTATGTCCCACACTTCGGGAAGACACTCAACCCTTTGAATCAATTCCATCGTCTCCTCTTTCGTCCAAACGTGCTTGCCTGACATGTTTCCCCAGTGAAAACTCTCCAGCGAGCGCCAAATGCCGCCGGAGGACAGCGAGCTACTCCCTCGTGTCTTCATGAGGGTGTCTACACTGGCCTCGCTCTCACAGCAGGGAGCGCTACCTGCGATCCCTCTTGACTTCCCGAGAGCGAGCTTGCCTGGGTGTTTACACCGAGAGAGTAGCTATCAGGGAGCAACTTGCTCGATTTTTCTCGCTAGTGTACATGCACCTTAACACATTCCGGACTTAGTGCGGGCTATGCTCGCAGCCTCTGGATTTAAATGGAGGACGAACTGCGGGCTATGCCCACATAGAAAGAAGTACGGGCTATGCTCGCATTTCGTTTGATCTACTACGCAGCTTGGATGTTTTAGTTACTGAGAAATCCTGTAGATGGCAGAAGTTGTTCGAATTTAGCTTCAATTTATCTAAAATAGTATAGCTATCACAATTTTACAAAAGTCCACCAAAAACCCCAGTCTAGCGTGCAAAAAAAGCCCTTTAAACCTCAGACTGGAATGTGTTAAGGCTCTCATAACGGAGTCAGCAAAATTCCTAGCTACTGAACTGAAGATGCATCTTGCTGTGATTCCTGGAGGATTGACTTCTCAATTGCAACCTCTGGACGTTTCCGTCAATTAGCCATTCAAGGGATTCATGCAGGACGAATGGAATAAGTGGATTGAGGCGCCAACTCATGATGTCACACCAACGGGACAAATGAAACGGCCGTCAATCTCTAGCATTTGTGAGAGAATGAAAGTGTCCTGGGACAAAGTTAAAAGTAAGACTCTCATAAAATTGTTTAAAAAGTGTGGAATAAGCGATGTGCTAGATGGGAGTGAGGATGACATCATCTATGAAGAGAGTCACAACTCCAACGAAATTGACTGCACAAATGATTTTAGCAGCAGTGACGATGAATTTTCAGGGTTTTACAATGATTAACCCTTTGTTAACTGAATTATGATTTTTGTATTCAACTGTAGCTGAATATTTTTTTGTCCGCGTTTGGGTATCAAGAATATGACGAATCAGTAATTTTTTACAGAAATTTTCAAAATTGGGGCTTTATTGCAAAAATTATGTCAAATTTCCGAACAAAAATTATGACTAAAAAAATCCCATCGGTGCTGAAAAGCAGGTTTTCAATAGAAGGTGGCAAAGTGATGAAAGTCTTTCAAATGTGGATCAAATATCTTATTTTGTTTGAAAATACTCGAAAATCAAACCATAATATTACACAGAAACAAATAAATTTGCTCTTCGTCCTTTTATACACTATTTTTACATAAAATTCAAGGAAAAATCAAGAGAATTACTCGTCCGAGGTAATAAACATTTAGCTTCATCCTCAATAAAACATCAGAAAAGTGATTAAACTCCTTTTACCACTTTTAACAATTTTACCAGTTCATTTTAATTTCTTTGTAAGAATTAAATACCACATTCATTATGAACCGTGGTAGTTGGAAAGAAAAACAACTTTTCTTCTCATTGACACAGAGAAAAACTTTGCACTCAGTTGCATTTTGGAATCCGACACCTTGAATCTACTTAGTCCTTTGCACAGAACACGCATCTTCCTCTCGTGGATGCAAATTCTGACCAGTGCGCTCCCATGTTTTGGAGTCGAATGTCATTCGGAACGGAATATCATACACTTGAATCAATATACTTTGTCAACAATAGCAATTCTTTATTGTGGGACTTTAAAGTCCCGTCAGTAAACAAAGGGTTAAACATTTATATACAGTAGAACCTTGATCTATCGTTTTTCAAGGGGATGGGCAAAAAAAACGATGGACGCGGGAAAACGAACAATGTGGGAAAAGATTTCCCAGGAGCCAAAACGAGATGAACATGCTAGAATTTTATGATAACTTTCCACAGGAGAGGGGAATCTTAAAGGAATTTCTCCTAAAAGCGGGAGAATTTTAAAATTTAATGAAAATACATAGTGCATCTCTAATTTTTCGTTTGACTACTAACTGTTTAAAATATTTTATCAGTATTACATATCCCAATGGTGTCTCGGATGATAAAAGTAAATAAACAAGGTCCATTATCATGTTATTGGTTGATCCTCAAGCCCGCGCACCGACCTATCCATGCATAGAAATCTATTCATTTCAAATATCCTTGAGGGTGAGAAGCGCGCCTAAAATATGTTGGGGAGGATGTAACCTTATGTTGCGGCAAGGGCAACCTGTCCGTCCTGCGCATCATGTTGCCTAACTCCCTCCCCCTCCTCCTTTCCCGCTGTGGAGCTCCGTAAAAATCCCAAAATCTTACTTCGGAGTAAATTTTTGGTTTCTTTTTTTTCAAACAATGAATGAGGGAATTGTGATTTGGGGACCATGATTTGGAAACAATCGAAGCGGGAAAACGATACTTTGGGGAACGATGGATGCGGGAATTATTAACGTTATCAGCATGGAACTACATTCGGGACCACAGATGGCGAACGATAGATGCAGGAAAATGATTAACGCGAGAATGATAGATCGAGGTTCTACTTTAATTTCTTCTGAAAGTCTACTTTTTCTACACTACAATGTTGTGTTAGTTGGTATTTCGAATTTATGGTATAATAACATACTTCTTCATATTGTGTGTTGTGTTATTTCTGTGAGAGGCCCAAAAACTATAGAAACCCCAAATCCGGAAGTGTTGCGGCAATAAGATTTCTGCATTTGAGGTTCTGTTCTTTACAAATTTATAAGTAGGGGGACCTTACTTTATTTAAGAAGTTTGGAAATGATTGTACTTATCATTGCATATAAAAACCAGAGTAAAAGTTCACATTATACATTTTTCTGCTCAATAAAGGGTTAAACCTCAAATCTTTAATGAAATTACTGAAATGTTCGGAGCAGAGTAAAAGAATGAGAGTTTATTAATGTGAGATATCACTTTTAGGATCCTCTGAAGGAGAAGGAAACAACTGGAGACAATGTGCGTTTGATCAGTGGAATTCCTGATGAATCAATGGATGTGTCCAGACTCAGAGTGCCTCGGTTGGGAATTGTTGAATCTCTGCCTCGTTCACCTTGTGATGTGAGTTCTATGGCTGCTCTTCAATGTGTACGTACTTTTTATGAATGAATTGACTGTTTAATGAGAATGAAATGATGATCACTGTGAAAACTAATCACAAACAAATATGTTAACGACATTATAACTATATATATTCATATATTCTAAATTAGGATGCGTTTTAAGTCAGCGAGACTGTAGATATTGTTTTGAATATCAGGAAGTTGAGGTTAACAAAGTTCCCATTTTGTCATCCTATGATAAAAACGTTTTATCGCAATAAGACTGCATTATCCATATTGAACTGGCCAAATCCTGGGATATGATTGGAAAGCATTTACTGTAATTTCTTCTGAAAGTCTACTTACTACACTACAATGTTGTGTTAGTTGGTATTTCAAATTTATGGTAAAATCACATACTTCTTCATATTGTGTGTTGTGTTATTTCTGTGAGAGGCCCAAAAACTATAGAAACCCCAAATCCGGAAGTGTTGCGGCAATAAGATTTCTGCATTTGAGGTTCTGTTCTTTACAAATTTATAAGTAGGGGGACCTTACTTTATTTAAGAAGTTTGGAAATGATTGTACTTATCATTGCATATAAAAACCAGAGTAAAAGTTCACATTATACATTTTTCTGCTCAATAAAGGGTTAAACCTCAAATCTTTAATGAAATTACTGAAATGTTCGGAGCAGAGTAAAAGAATGAGAGTTTATTAATGTGAGATATCACTTTTAGGATCCTCTGAAGGAGAAGGAAACAACTGGAGACAATGTGCGTTTGATCAGTGGAATTCCTGATGAATCAATGGATGTGTCCAGACTCAGAGTGCCTCGGTTGGGAATTGTTGAATCTCTGCCTCGTTCACCTTGTGATGTGAGTTCTATGGCTGCTCTTCAATGTGTACGTACTTTTTATGAATGAATTGACTGTTTAATGAGAATGAAATGATGATCACTGTGAAAACTAATCACAAACAAATATGTTAACGACATTATAACTATATATATTCATATATTCTAAATTAGGATGCGTTTTAAGTCAGCGAGACTGTAGATATTGTTTTGAATATCAGGAAGTTGAGGTTAACAAAGTTCCCATTTTGTCATCCTATGATAAAAACGTTTTATCGCAATAAGACTGCATTATCCATATTGAACTGGCCAAATCCTGGGATATGATTGGAAAGCATTTACTGTAATTTCTTCTGAAAGTCTACTTACTACACTACAATGTTGTGTTAGTTGGTATTTCAAATTTATGGTAAAATCACATACTTCTTCATATTGTGTGTTGTGTTATTTCTGTGAGAGGCCCAAAAACTATAGAAACCCCAAATCCGGAAGTGTAGCGGCAATAAGATGTCTGCATTAGAGGTTCTGTTCTTTACAAATTTACAAATAGGGGACCTTACTTTATTTAAGAAGTTTGGAAAAGATTGTACTTATCATTGCATATAAAAACCAGAGTAAAAGTGCACATTGTACATTTTTCTGCTCAATAAAGAGTTAAACCTCAAATCTTTAACGAAAGTACTAAAATGTTTGGAGCAGAGTAAAAGAATGAGAGTTTATTAATGTGAGATATCACTTTAAGAATTCTCTGAAGGAGGAGGAAACAACTGGAGACAATGTGCATTTGACCAGTGGAATAGCCGATGAATCAATGGATGTGTCCAGACTCAGAGTGCCTCGGTTGGGAATTGTTGAATCTCTGCCTCGTTCACCTTGTGATGTGAGTTCTAGTGCTTCTCTTCAATGTATATGTACTTTTTATGAATGAATTGCTTGTTTAATGAGAATGAAATGATGATCACTATGAAAACTGATCACAAACAAATATGTTAACAACATGATAACTATATATATACATATATTTTAAATTAGGATGCGTTTTAAGTCAGCGGGACTGCATATCTTGTTTTGAATATCAGGAAGTTGAGGTTAACAAAGTTCCCATTTTGTCATCCTATGATAAAAACGTTTTATCGCAATAAGACTGCATTATCCATATTGAACTGGCCAAATCCTGGGATATGATTGGAAAGCATTTACTGTAATTTCTTCTAAAAGTCTACTTTCTACACTACAATGTTGTGTTAGTTGGTATTTCGAATTTATGGTAAAATCACATACTTCTTCATGTTGTGTGTTGTGTTATTTGTGTGGGAGGCCCAAAAACTATAGAAACCCCAAATACGGAAGTGTTGCGGCAATAAGATTTCTGCATTTGAGTTATATATTTATAATAATTATGTATAGCATAATTGATTGAATGTGTAGTACGATTTTGTTATTGATCTGATTTTCGAAAAATTCATGCCTTCCCATTTAGTATTGTAATTTATTTGTTATACAGTCCAAATGTCACCCTATTATTGGAGTACAAGTTACCATGAATGACATATTCATCAAGATATACTCACAAAATATAGAAAAAACTTTGATCGTCTTCTGTCAAATTGAAGTATTTTAAGTAAATTCCAACCTGATATATCACAGTGCTTCTTAAAGGCGTATATTTCGTAAATTCTAATCTGATAAATCGCAGTGCGTCTTATGCGCCGGTGCATCTTATAGGCCAGGATATACAGTAGTTGAAAATTTAAGGGTAATGAAAAATATGATGATATACGATGGATGGATGATGATAATGATATAAACTTACCTGGTCTCCAAATACAATTGGTAAGCACACAACATTTGAGACTCGTGAGTCTAAGGACTGCTTGTCTTGAACATTATCCTGATTGCATGTCTCTGGCTCGAACGATGATTTACCTGCATCAGCTTCTTCCTTCTTATCAATCTACAAGAAGACAAACATCACTAAATTAAAATTATGGGACTACCAAGCCATTTTTCTTGATCATTAGTCAGCGGGAACCCTGCAATTTTTGCGGCCAATGTACGTGGGATAAAAGCAAGGGAAGTATTATATCCCCACTTGTCTGGCAGGTAACAGACCCTTATAATTGAGGATGAGCTTTCTTCCCTCTCTGACCACGGAGAGCGATTACATTTGAACACATTTCAGAGGCACATGAGTGAAAGCCATTAACCCTTTGAGTGCCACCAATTTTTTGCTGGGTACTCCCAGAAGAGCCAAGGGTATTTTGATATATTTGTAGGCCTTTATTCATAAAATTATTATTTGTTTATTACGGCAAATTAATAATTATTTTTACTATTTGTACATGATCATTCCTGTATTTGAATCCTGAAAGTGAATATTAATTCCTAATGAATGTGAAAAAAATAATTTTTTGTAATGACTCATTGATTTAACAGGTCTCCTCATAGACAACGATATATCGTCAATGGCACTTCTGGCACATACTGCAAACGACGATATATCGTCGCGTGGCACTCATAGGGTTAAAAGATATTTTTTCATTCAAATTTTCATTACAAGATCAAGCAACACGCAAAAAGGTAGCAATGAAATATTAGGCTTGGATATTTGGGGAGGCGACTGACAGCTAAGGTCATTTGCGCCATAGGGGCTAGGAAAGGGAGGAAGGGTGGATGGAAACCCGGCATCAGCATTAGCCTACTCTTAACAAAAGGTGCCAAGGGGACCACGGCTTATCGTCTCATCCGACAGACGGAGTACTGTTATTGAAGTGCCCTCCACAAGACACTAGGGGTTAGGAAAGGGAGGAAGGGTGGATGGAAACCCGGCGTCGACATTAGCCTACTCTTAATGAAAGGTGCCAAGGGGACCACGGCTTATCGTCCCATCCGACAGACGGAGTACTGTACTTGAAGTGCCCTACACAAGACAGTAGGGGACAGGTAAGGGAGGAAGGGTGGATGGAAACCCGGCGTCGGCATTAGCCTGCTCTTAGCGAAAGGCGCCAAGGGGACCACGGTTTGACGTCCCATCCGACAGACTGAGTACTGTACTTGAAGTGCCCTCCACAAGACACTAGGGGACAGGTAAGGGAGGAAGGGTGGATGGAAACCCGGCGTCGGCATTAGCCTGCTCTTAGCGAAAGGCGCCAATGGGACTATGGCTTAACGTCTCATCCGACAGATGGAGTACTCAACTTGAAGTGCCCTCCACAAGACACTCAAGTAGGGATCAGAGTTTCCTCAGGGAAAAACATCCTCCTCTGCAGGGATTTGAACCCTGGCCGCCCATGTGGTAGGCGAGTACTCTAACCACCACACCAACCCCTATCCACCAAAATAATGGCATGACTACCACCAGTATGAAAACATTGGTAAACTATAGATACACGTTTTTCTCATAGTCCCCACGAAAAACGTTTCCGCAGCCAAAGAGACAAAAAAAGCAATAGATAAGTATTACGAGTACATAAAATCTATCTAATTTTGAATAAAAAAACAGGATTTCTCAAGAGAAACAAGAAGCTTGAAGATGTCTAACAGAGAGCAAAACAGCCTCACCAGATCCACAGGATAAGCCATGGATGAGTCATTAGAAACTCCCATGTTCGCTGATTCTTCTGAGCGACAGATCTCCCGACTGCAAATCTCTGCATCTGACGATGATTCATCCACGTCGACCTCATCTTTAACTGTCATCTGGAAAATTAAATGCAGCATAAATTCATACCAATCACTTTCTTCTCAAAATAAAACTAGAAATATGCACCAAGAAATTGCAATGTACTTTCTGACACACTATTCTCATCTTAAAAAGTTACACCGTCAGAGTACAAGACAGAAATAAATATAAAATGGGACAGCTCATCTAATAAGAGATAATAATAATAAAAATAATAAATTTTATTGATCCCAGGATGTCATTACACATATAGGACATGTCAAAAAAAAAATATATATATATACATACATACAAAATCTGAAATACAGAGAAAATTACATTAAGATGATAAAAACTCATTCACAGAGTAGAAGGCATTTAGCAGTAAATACTTTTTTAATTTTTCCTTAAACCTGGGCAGACTCTTATCTGTTTTAATATTGACAGGTAAATGATTAAAAAACTTGCATCCTGCATAGGATGGTCCTTTAGTAAACATGGAAAGATTATGTGTCACGGTTCTGAAATCACTGTTTCTCCTGGTATCGTACATGTGCACATGATTGTTCATAATCAGACCCAAGGAGGAGTGCTGCTCTTTCACATACACAATGGCATAGTAAATATAAATACAAGGAAAAGTTAACATTTTGAGTTCTTTAAAAAACCGTCTACAACTTGTTTATTTGTTGATACCAGTTAGAATCCTAATTGCCCACTTTTGGAGCCTAAATAGCCTAGAGGAACCGTTGGCATGTCCCCAGGCCACGACACTGTATTTCAGGTTGCTGAATATATAAGCATAATTAACACATAAAGCAGTATTAATGTTGGTAATAGGAAGGATCCTCCTGAGTAAGTAACATCCTGAGGCTACATGAGAACACAAAAAATTGATATGTTCTTCCCAAATAAGGGATTCATCAATATAAACACCCAAGAATTTGGAAGAGGAGGAGGTTGTGAGTGATTTGCCCCCTAATCTCAAAAGAGGAGATGACAAGATTTTCTTCTGATATGGGTGGAAGAGCATACAAAAAGATTTATTGCTGTTTAGAGACATTCTGTTCTCAATACACCATTCAGCCATAGTTTTTAGTTCAGTCTGTGCCACCACTGACAAATCCTGATCACTGGAGATCAGGTGGTTGGCATCGTCAGTGTACATAATAAGCTCCCCAGTCACAGTACTTTTTGGGAGATCATTGACGTATAACAAGAAGAGCAGTGGTCCAAGTACAGATAGAATATATAAGATAAGATAGAATAGATAGTTATATTATTCCAATTATTAACTCATGCTTCTGTTTTTGATGTTGTTCAATGGTATTTGTGTCATCCAAAAAATTGGTTATAGCACAATGATAAGCCAAGCTGTACTCTTTAGTTTAATTCTTCTGATCTGCAACAATTATCTGCATTTTTTCAAATACTTTCACTTTGTCGGAGATGTTATAACAATGTCTATCATGATATCCTTTGTGGTTTTGAAATTAATAAAAATTACTCTATCATATAGTAAATAAATTCAGTTTTTCTGCTTATTATAATGTGACCAAATTATTTTCTGAATTTCTTTTTATCATTAAAAGTTGAACTGGTTAAAGAGTAAGGCTATTAGGCTTGAATTAGGTTAACTCATCCAAAATTAATTAAGGAAAGGATGACATTGCTCTATTATTTGCATTGAAATCTCTGAAATATGTGTAACAGTATTAATGTCATCAGAATTGACGTGAAAAACAAGGGATTATTATATTATATTATAAAGAAGTTGTTGGGACCAAAATTATTCCATTTCACTAAAAATAACTCAAAACGCTACTATCCTTTTATATACTGTAACTTAATCATTCCCTATACGAATTATACACTGAAACAACTGGATTTTTGTATGTTTATATCTTTGAACATTGAATATCTTGACCTTTATCTTCCTACAGATGAAATTTTGTAATGTAAATTTATTCATTAAATTAATTATTAATTATTCAAGTGGTCCCATAGGCACCTTTCGTTAAGAGTAGGCTAACGGGCTGACGCCGGGTTTCCATCCACCCTTCCTCCCTTACCTAACCCCTATGGCACAATTAATAAAAATTATTTTTAAAAAATTTTTGTAAATTTAATTGTTACAATATTTCTTTTAGAGTCAGTTATTTATGTTGTTAATCCCATTCAAGAATATACTAATCATTCCTTATACAAATAACACACTTAAACAACTGGATTTTTGTACGTTTATATCTTTAAACATTGAATATTTTGGACTTTATCTTCCTACAGATGAAATTTAATTGTTACAAAATGTCTTTTACAGGCAGTTATTTGTTGGGTTACGTATTAGTTCACCTCATTGTATTGTATATTGTTGTTTTTTTACTTTTTGTTTTTCTTTCCCTGTGGGATTGTAATTTGTTCATATATGTTGTAATTGTTTTGTGACTTTGACTGTATCTTGTATCATGTATATGATCTGTGGACAGAAATAAATAAATAAATATATTGTAAATCCCAATCAAGGATATACTAATCTGGCCTCGATGAAGTGATAAACACACATTAGTTCCATTAAAAATCTTCTGAGACTAATTTTACCTCTCAAAACTAAAGCATTTCTTGATACATATTAACCACAGTTAAATAATAAATAGTGTCGGAAAAATACAATTACTTCCGGGTACCTATTATAACAAATAAGAGTTGGGTATGAAGCACCAATTGTTATTCTTTACCGCTTCTATCAATACAGAGATTACATATAAGTTCACCTCATTAATGCAATCATTTTTTTCTGTCTTAGAGCAAAAGATTCTCACAAATATATACATACTTACTCCTCGGCGCTACAGCCCTTGTAGGGCCTTGGCCTCTCCGATGATGTTAGCCCAGACATCACGATTCCCGGCATGTGTTCTCCATCTTCTAATTCCCATCTTTCTCAGATCAGCCTCTACATCATCCAAGCATCTTTTCCGGGGTCTCCATCTCAATCTTCTACCATCAGGATGACCACGAAATATCTTTTTCACCATCCCATCCTCAGCCATTCTCTCGACATGTCCTAACCATCTTAATCTATTGCTCTTAATTTCTCTCACCATGTTAGGATGTTTGTGGAGTTCCTCGAGTTCTCTGTTTCTCCATATTTTCCACCGTCCACCTTCCTTTGTAGCACCATAGATCTTTCTTAGTACTTTCCTTTCCCATCTTTTAAGCGGCTCTTCTTCTGCCGTGGTCATGGTCCACGTTTCTGATACATATATACGACCACAGGTCTAATCACTGTTCGGTATATCTTTGTTTTCAAGCTCCGACTGAGGTTGCGTGACTTGAGCACTTTCAATAAAGCTCGATAAGCCCTGTAGCCTGCTGCAATCCTGGCTTTTATTTCTTCATGTATTTCGTTATCTTTTGTCACCAGCACTCCCAAATACTTGAAGTTGTTACATCTCTCATACTTATTCCCATTTAATATTATATATTTATCTCGAACAGTAGTACTTTTCCTGGAAGAGAACAAGTACTGTGTTTTGGCAGAGTTCACCTTTAGCCCAACTTTTCCTGCCTCCATCTCCAATCTCTCCAGTCCTTCCTCGAGATCTTTTAGTCTTCTTGATATCATATTGACATCATCAGCATAGGCTAGATTTTGCGATATACGGTTGAACAATGTACCACTTGGATTGCTGACTTCTGTTTTCCTCACAAATATATGGAGACTCGATATTTTTCATTAAAAGTTTTCTATCTAACAATAAGCCTCATAACTGCAATTTTTTCATAGGAATCTTTAACGAGCGTCGACATATAAATACAATTAAACATCCCAATACATATCCTCTGAGCCCATAATCAACACCAATGAAATACACCATTTGAAACAAATTGATAAAGCAAAATAAGAAATACACATAAAAAGTCCAATTACCTCAATATTGCAAAAAGCTATGCGAGGCATTAAAAACTTAGCTTACTTTAGAAATATGGATTAAAACAATGTGTCATTGTTATTAATACATATATCTGATACATTTGCGAGTAAAATTTCATTAAATGTTATATATTTTACACTGTTTCACTCCACCACCAGATCAAGAACAAGTTGAGCAAAAAAGTCATATTGTCAATGCAGAGTGCAGATCAAAAATATTCTCACAAGTATTCAAGGAAAATTGAAAAGTGAAAAAAAAAGTTGAGTAAAAAATATAAGCCTTGGAGTACAATTTCTAGGAAATTTAAAGCAATCAGATCGCTTCAAGATAAACATTAACATTTTTGTCTTCCGTTAAGGGCCTCCAGAAAGTCCCACGACTAATCGGAGTCATTTCTGTTTCAAAAAGTATTTCAAAATCGGAAATAATCCGCCAATGACGCTCCTTTCTTCTCCAACTCTTCTTCCGAGCAAATGATAAAAACTCTACAATTGTCTACAACACTCTGGGCAGTAGAAATTCCAGAAAATAGTTTTAAAACGAAAAAAAACCGTAGTTTCTGTCGTATACGTTCGGAATCTAGCACCTTTCGTGGTTTCCGAAGTATATTCGAGCGAAAAAAAGTTACGCATGTATGAGCCTCGAACCCGCGACGTCCCACTCCAACCCGGCAAAATATGTACTGGCGCCTTAACCACCTCGGCCATTTCTCCTTGTAGTGTAAGGCGCGAGATCGTAAGTATTTACTTGGGACGAAAATGTTTATTAGCAATTTTCTCACGAACCCGGGAACTTGGGGCGGAAAGACATTACCAATTTCCGGCATTTTCACTCCACTTTAAGATAACGTATGTCTTGTCTTCGTCCTCAATTACTGTTACGCGATGTCTCCTTGTCAGTGTCAACCAAGAGCTAGTATTGTTTGCATATCTAAAACCATCACATCTTGGTGCCTTGCATTCCAGTTTTATGTGACTGACAGCCTAGTTTCTTTAATAGCCACGTCACATGCCAATCGGCAGTGTTTTCATTGTAAAATGTGGCTTTCCTTTCCACTCGGCCTGGGTGTTGTATGTCTTCGATGGACATGTCGCCATCTTTGAATCACGAATACCACTCATACACTTAATTTCTTTTCAAAGCACGTTCTTCATAAGCTGTAGACAACATAACAACTATGTCTGATGCACTTTTCAGAGCAGAAAATGAATTTTCAATGCCTCACGCTGTTCTCGAAAACCATCCATTTCAAAAACTTGGATTGGATTGGATATTTGGGGAGGCAGACAACAGCAAAGGTCATTTGTGCCATAGGGGATAGGTAAGGGAGGAAGAGTGGATGGAAACCCGGCGACGGCATTAGCCTGCTCTCAACGAAATGCGCCAAGGGGACCAAGTCTTAACGTCTCATCCAACAGACGGAGTACCGTACTTGAAGTGCCCTCCACAAGACACTAGGGGATAGGTAAGGGAGGAAGAGTGGATGGAAACCCGGCGACGGCATTAGCCTGCTCTCAATGAAAGGCGCCAAGGGGACCACGGGTTAACGTCTCATCCGACAGACGGAGTACCGTACTTGAAGTGCCCTCCACAAGACACTAGGGGATAGGGTAGGGTCGAAGGGTGGATGGAAACCCGGCATCGGCATTAGCCTGCTATTGACAAAAGGCACCAAGGGGACCACGGTTTAACGTCTCATCCAACAGACGGAGTACCGTACTTGAAGTGCCCTCCACAAGACACTAGGGGACAGGTAAGGGAGGAAGGGTGGGTGGAAACCCGGCGACGGCATTAGCCTGCTCTCAATGAAAGGCGCCAAGGGGACCACGGTTTAATGTCTCATCCAACAGATGGAGTACCGTACTTGAAGTGCCCTCCACAAGACACTAGGGGATAGGTAAGGGAGGAAGAGTGGATGGAAACCCGGCGACGGCATTAGCCTGCTCTCAATGAAAGGCGCCAAGGGGACCACGGGTTAACGTCTCATCCGACAGACGGAGTACTGTACTTGAAGTGCCCTCCACAAGACACTAGGGGATAGGTAAGGGAGGAAGGGTGGGTGGAAACCCGGCGACGGCATTAGCCTGCTCTCAATGAAAGGCGCCAAGGGGACCATGGGTTAACGTCTCATCCGACAGACGGAGTACTGTACTTGAAGTGCCCTCCACAAGACACTAGGGGATAGGTAAGGGAGGAAGGGTGGGTGGAAACCCGGCGACGGCATTAGCCTGCTCTCAATGAAAGGCGCCAAGGGGACCACGGGTTAACGTCTCATCCGACAGACGGAGTACTGTACTTGAAGTGCCCTCCACAAGACACTAGGGGATAGGTAAGGGAGGAAGGGTGGGTGGAAACCCGGCGACGGCATTAGCCTGCTCTCAATGAAAGGCGCCAAGGGGACCACGGGTTAACGTCTCATCCGACAGACGGAGTACTGTACTTGAAGTGCCCTCCACAAGACACTAGGGGATAGGGTAGGGTCGAAGGGTGGATGGAAACCCAGCATCGGCATTAGCCTGCTATTGACAAAAGGTGCAAAGGGGACCACGGTTTAACGTCTCATCCGACAGACGAAGTACTGTACTTGAAGATCTCTCCACAAGACAGTCGAGTAGGGATCAGGGTTTCCTCTGAAATTCATCCTTCTCTGCAGGGACTTGAACCCTGGCCTCCCGTGTGGTAGGTCTAGCCATCACACCAACCTGATCCCTTCTCTTGAAGAGGTCAAAAACTCGTCAAACGAAAACTGTCTCAGGGGCTCGCCTCACCAGATGACAGAGATACAATTTAATGAGCTATTAAATATCTATCAAAATAAATAACAATATAAGTAACTGTAAATATCCTCCCACAAAAAGAATAGCTGTAAACACTAGGGATGGGCAGATCCAGGTTTTTTTCTGGATCCAAATCCGGATCCTTTATTTCGGATCTCGGATCTCAGTTCTTATTATTTTTGGATCCTTGGATGTATTCAAGGGTATATACAATTCACAAATCATAATAGAATTTAAGCCTTGGAGACTTTATTGAAAATAAAAAAAAAGAGGCACTCCGGGTATGCCGACAGAAGTGAAAACTTGAAATAACGTGAGCATTTTTGAATGTAAGGAATAATTTCTAATGAAGTGTTTTATTAATCAGTAGAAAGTAGTTTCATGTGTATAATAAATTAAATATTCATTTATTGCGCTATTGTACACAATTATTTTACATAAAAATTGTACACTTCAGAATAATCAACTTTCATCCATTATTTCAGCAACTCTTTCATCATCACCGCCATCATAATCGGCAATATCTAAAACTGATACAGTAGGCTTATGGTAACTAAAGTAAGAAACGAATAATTTTGATTCAAATTTGCTTAAATGTCTTGTAAATACTGCATCAATAGTAGTTTTATATTCCGTTGTGCCAAGATTGCAAACATTAGGCATCGTTAAACCAAACTCACTATTTAAAAATTCAATCAATGGTAGATTTTTATCGTCTGCAAATTTTATGTTGAAATCTCCACTCAAAATCATTGGCAAATCATCAAATCTTTTCCCAATTTTTTGTTCAAGCAATGCAGATGCATCATGAGAATAAATGAATAAATTTTCATACAAGAAGTCTCGTATCGCCCTCAATGACTTATCAGGAGAAATATAAATGGCAACCATAATAATGAACTGATTATTCTCAGAGTGGCAACGATTTATTTTCTCTGTACCTTTTCAACTTAACGGCCTTAACTTAACTTAACTTTTCAACTTAATTTCTTTTCTTTTCTCTGTATCCCTTACTCTTTTCTCTGCCTCTTTGTTTTCTTTCTTCTTTTTTCTTTTCATCATCAGATGTGTTGCCAGATGCCTTTCCCTTTCTGTTTCTTTCTTCCTTAGAATAGTCCTTATCGTTTTCCATATTAAATAAAAATCTAAAATTGAAAGTATACATTATTTAAAAGCTATATACGTATAAAATAAGCAGTACATCTCAATTAACCTGACTATGTACAATGAAAGATATTAAAAACAATTTTTCTGCGCGTATAATTTGAAAATTTCACTTTACTTTATAAAATTATAATAAAATCATTTTTGAATTTACCGCGTAAATTTTAAAAAATTAACAAATGTATTTTTTGAATATTTCAAATTTACTGCATAATACAAATTTTTCTATACATCGTAATACAAAATTAACAATTTTAAAAAATTCCAATAAAAACATACATTTTGAATTTACCGCGCATAATTTGTTCTGTGTTTCTGGATTTGAAAGCACAGAAGGTGCGCATGCGCTACATAACAGTTCACGAGACAGCTGTCTATATGTATATGTATACACTAGCGATAAAAAATTTTTTTCCACGCGTTTCCTTTTTAATATTTCTACAATATATAATTGTAAACACTTCACATTTATAAATAATTTTTATGGCACAACATTCGAATAAGCTACTCAAATTGAACGTATTAAAAGAAATTGAGTTATATTGTACTAACCTACACTATTCTTGTATCGAGTACTCTGTCCTGCACGAGTATGGACTATTATATTATCCGGAACAATATTTGTAGCAATCCAAATTGAATGAACTAAACCGTATATTAGATATATATAATGTAATATGAATAAAATTATAATATAGTTCATTTGACGGTGACGCGAGTCCAATGGTTTTTACCCATCCACAAGTGCTGTGTATATAGCGAGTATACAGTGTGTATATACAGAATATACAATTATACATATATTTAGCAGCAGTGACGGTGACGGTGACGCGAGTCCAATGGCTTTTACCCATCCACAAGTGTATATACAGAATATACAATTACACATATATTTAGTAGCGGTGATGGTGACGGTGATGCGAGTCCAATGGTTTGTACCCATCCACAAGTACTGTGTATATAGCGAGTATACTGCGCATATACAGAATATACATAATTATACATATATGAAGTAGCGGTGACGGTGACGCGAGTCCAATGTCTTTTACCCATCTACAAAAGTGCTCAACGTGACATAAGAAGTTTTCACTTCAAAAAACATCAAGTTTAAAAATATAAAACTTAAATAATAAAATAAAGGGAATGTCGATGCAACAATAATACTAATCCTTGATTGTTGTCACGTTTATGCAATGACTATTGTCATACAACATCTTGAGATTTGATTCTTAAGAATAATGAGATGGATAATGAAGGGTGAATTTGATTTACATTCCGCAAAAGCCGGTTGTCGAATGAAGTACATCAACAGCATTCTATTTGTTCGGCAGAAAGCCGCCGATAGCCGACGACAGCCTGCACTTCAGTCCCTTAAAACTCTCTGATGCATATCTGATTGACTGTAGTATTTGGATCCGATATCAGTATCTCATCCTGTGTAAAGATCTGCAGATCTATGGATCTGCAGATCCAATCCGACCATCCCCATGTAAACACCCATCGCTCATGTTATCGAACCTTTCCGTCAGTCAACTTCCCGTGAACTTGATCCATCTGAAAAATGTTCAATGCTGTGAAATTCATCTAAAGCTACGTCACATGGGATACTGACTTAGGAGGGATTATGTATGATTTTACACTTTCCCGGCGAATAACATTTGTGTAAATATGTGTAAAAGGCTCGCATCAGTAGCCTTGAGAATGGGTAACGAGTCGGAAGCCGAAACATAGGCTGCCTATGAATTTCTTACCCGGTGGCGAGCCCGAGAAATTAGGAGGGGTTATTTAACAACCATCTAGTGGGGCTACAAGAGTCCAAACTACAAAAGCGATGCATGCAGTGAATTCTGTCTGGTTACTTTTGGGTCTCCCCACATATATTTTATCTACAGCCCATTATCCTTTTCACACCCAGATTGATTGGAAAATTTTTCGCAAAGTGCTTCACTTACCAGGTGGATATACTCTCCACAGCCTTACAGAGTAAACAAGACTTGGTCTAATGACAGGGTGGCAACTGATATCCAATTTTAAAATTCCCTGACCTTTCCCTGACTTCTCCCTGATGGATTTACAAATTTCCCTGACTGATCGCCAAAAGGTCACCTATAATTGTAATATTTTCTACTGCTGAATTAAATTTTCTATGGCAGTTCTAAATTTTCTAACCATCATTTCGTATTTTTAGAACTACATGCATGTATTTAGCCTCAACAGACCATATCCTGACCATATTATAAAATCAAACAATGCGTTTAAATAAAAATTGGAAATGTTATCTTTCTTGTATAAAAAATATTATTGCAGAGCAGTGTGAATTTCATTGTACACTTGATTTTTTTTTTGTTAATTTCTATAAAAAACTGTCTCTCATCCTTACTAATTGTTTATATATTTTATTAGCTTGCACTATAGTAATTGTAAATATTATTGCATTAATGCTTAATGTATGCTTATTGAATGTTCATATTTGTAAACTGTAGTGTCCTGTAAAAATACTATTTTTGCCACAGAGTTTTTCAGTTAAACTGTACTTTGTTCCAAAGGATATGTAGTCCTTGAACAATAAATATTATTATTATTATTATTATTGATAGATGTAATAGATGAACATTTTAAATTTCCACATCATATTGGTAAACTAAATAAAAAAATGAGAATTGTTGCATATCAAATTTACATGCTCAAAGATATAGTACCTCCATCCATAAAGCTTTTGATGTACAACACAATGGTACAAAGTATTTTGAGATATGGAATAACAGTCTGGGGAATGACTTCTAATATCTTGCTAAACTCAATAATCAAGAATCAGAACAGAATATTAAGATTGGTTGATGAAGATAGAGGTAAATATTGTGCTAATTCTGAATTAAATTATTTGTGTAGAAAATATTAAGTGTTAACCGCAGACCAATTAACAAAATGGGTAATTATATTGGAAAATTATTACAAAAAAGAGTTTAAAATTCCATGTAAAAACACACATTGCATGTCAAAAAGAAATTCCCCTGTATTGGGAACGTACAGATATTGCAATTCATACTGAAAAAGGTTAGCAAAATACTATGTACCACACACTTTTAATTGCATGCCAAAACACCTTGACGATCTTAAAGGTATAGCAGTAGTAATGAAAAAGGTACATGCATGGTTACTTGATGAAATTAAACATTTTTGATTGGTTATGTATTCAATATATTTGGCATGAATACCTGTGTATTTAAAATGTGGAATGCCTAAATCAGGCTATGTTTAATGTTCTCAAGTTTTAATATTATAAATATAATACATATAAATATATATAATATATATATATATAAATATAAATAATATATATAAAATATAATAATAATAAAAAATATATATATATAAAATATAAATAAATAAAAATAATTGTTGTAACTTGTTTTTTTTGTGTTTTTTGTATACACCATTTTTTTTTTATTTGCCGCATTGTATGTATATGTGTTGGATCCTTCTGACAAGCCTTATGGCTTAGAGGGACCGTGTTTGTTTACTTATTTAAATTAAAAAAATATATATATTTACTAGTGTGCTTCAGCTAGCTACCTCTCGACCTGAGTTTCGAAAGTAAACAAAAGACGTGAGGTAAACTTTTCCAATGAACATAGCCTCAGATTCCTTGTGATGAGCGTAATACACTGTGATCAGGATTTTTAACTTGACTAACCAAATAATGATGTACAAAAAAGATACATTGTACATCTGATTTACAACTAAATAACTAAGATTCACAACTGAATACTCCACGAATTGAAGGTGTTTATTCCACGCACATCAGCGATTGGCATTAGTTTTAGTTGCTGAAATAAAGGGCAGGAAAGACAAACAACATAGCCTCAGATTCCTTGTGATGAGTGTAATACATTGTCATCATAATTTTAACACAACTAGGTAAATATCGCAATAAGAATTCACAGTCTGATACACGACTGAATGTTCCATGAATTGATGTCACATATTCCACGAACGTCAGCAAAGGATGTTAGTTTTAGTTAGTCAAACATGGGGCAGGAAAGACTGGCCAATAAACGTAATGGTAGAAAAATAATGAGGATTCCTATTCCAGTTTCTCCCTGACTGTGTTACGAGAATTCCCTGACTTTTCCAGAAATGTAAAATTCACTAACAATTCCAGGTTTTCCCTGACGATCACCACCCTGAATATGAATGAGAAACTCAACTTAAAACAATACTCATTCTTTCAGCCATGGAACTTACGACAAAACACTACTAGGTAAATGTCCCCCTCCGTCACACACCTTTCAAAAATTGTTTTCCATCCTTTCCACAGAGCGTATCACCGCGAAATTTATGTGACAAAAACTAGAAAGATGCTGGTATCTAGTGATAATTTTATTTTGGGGGAATAAGTAATGTACGATAAATAAGAAATTTTTAAAGCTTGAGGTGACGTTTTTCCCGGCCGCCATTGCACTGTTTTCACTTTTAAGCGCAGCGTGGCGCAACAGTCAATGAGTTGTGTTTACTCACTAACATCACCCGTTCTATGTTATTCAGAGACAATTTCAAGAAAAAGATCTCCAATGAGAAGGTAGGTGATTAAAAGGGTAGAAATAGGAGGTGTAGGCATATAGACGTATATTTTCAAGAAAAAAATCTCCCTCGAGACGGTTGGTGATTATAAGGGTGGAAATAGGTAGTGTAGGCATGTGGAGACGTATATTTTCAAGAAAAAAATCTCCCTCGAGACGGTTGGTGATTATAAGGGTGGATATAGGTAGTGTAGGCATGTAGAGACGTATATTTTCAAGAAAAAAATCTCCCTCGAGACGGTTAGTGATTATAAGGGTGGAAATAGGTAGTGTAGGCATGTGGAGATGCATATTTTCAAGAAAAAAATCTCCCTCGAGACGGTTGGTGATTATAAGGGTGGAAATAGGTAGTGTAGGCATGTGGAGACGTATATTTTCAAGAAAAAAATCTCCCTCGAGACGGTTGGTGATTATAAGGGTGGAAATAGGTAGTGTAGGCATGTGGAGACGTATATTTTCAAGAAAAAAATCTCCCTCGAGACGGTTGGTGATTATAAGGGTGGAAATAGGAGGTGTAGGCATGTAGAGACGTATATTTTAGAGAAAAAAATCTCCCTAGAGACGGTTGGTGATTATAAGGGTGGATATAGGTAGTGTAGGCATGTAGAGACGTATATTTTCAAGAAAAAAATCTCCCTCGAGACGGTTGGTGATTATAAGGGTGGAAATAGGAGGTGTAGGCATGTAGAGACGTATATTTTCAAGAAAAAAATCTCCCTCGAGACGGTTGGTGATTATAAGGGTGGAAATAGGAGGTGTAGGCATGTAGAGACGTATATTTTCAAGAAAAAAATCTCCCTAGAGACGGTTGGTGATTATAAGGGTGGATATAGGTAGTGTAGGCATGTAGAGACGTATATTTTCAAGAAAAAAATCTCCCTCGAGACGGTTGGTGATTATAAGGGTGGAAATAGGAGGTGTAGGCATGTAGAGACGTATATTTTCAAGAAAAAAATCTCCCTCGAGACGGTTGGTGATTATAAGGGTGGAAATAGGAGGTGTAGGCATGTAGAGACGTATATTTTCAAGAAAAAAATCTCCCTAGAGACGGTTGGTGATTATAAGGGTGGATATAGGTAGTGTAGGCATGTGGAGACGTATATTTTCAAGAAAAAAATCTCCCTAGAGACGGTTGGTGATTATAAGGGTGGATATAGGTAGTGTAGGCATGTAGAGACGTATATTTTCAAGAAAAAAATCTCCCTCGAGACGGTTAGTGATTATAAGGGTGAAAATAGGTAGTGTAGGTATGTGGAGACGTATATTTTCAAGAAAAAAATCTCCCTCGAGACGGTTGGTATTAGAATGGTGGAAATAGGTAGTGTAGGCATGTGGAGACGTATATTTTCAAGAAAAAAATCTCCCTAGAGACGGTTGGTGATTATAAGGGTGGATATAGGTAGTGTAGGCATGTGGAGATGCATATTTTCAAGAAAAAAATCTCCCTAGAGACGGTTGGTGATTATAAGGGTGGATATAGGTAGTGTAGGCATGTGGAGACGTATATTTTCAAGAAAAAAATCTCCCTCGAGACGGTTGGTGATTATAAGGGTGGATATAGGTAGTGTAGGCATGTAGAGACGTATATTTTCAAGAAAAAAATCTCCCTCGAGACGGTTAGTGATTATAAGGGTGGATATAGGTAGTGTAGGCATGTGGAGACGTATATTTTCAAGAAAAAAATCTCCCTCGAGACGGTTGGTGATTATAAGGGTGGAAATAGGAGGTGTAGGCATGTAGAGACGTATATTTTAGAGAAAAAAATCTCCCTAGAGACGGTTGGTGATTATAAGGGTGGATATAGGTAGTGTAGGCATGTAGAGACGTATATTTTCAAGAAAAAAATCTCCCTCGAGACGGTTGGTGATTATAAGGGTGGAAATAGGAGGTGTAGGCATGTAGAGACGTATATTTTCAAGAAAAAAATCTCCCTCGAGACGGTTGGTGATTATAAGGGTGGAAATAGGAGGTGTAGGCATGTAGAGACGTATATTTTCAAGAAAAAAATCTCCCTAGAGACGGTTGGTGATTATAAGGGTGGATATAGGTAGTGTAGGCATGTAGAGACGTATATTTTCAAGAAAAAAATCTCCCTCGAGACGGTTGGTGATTATAAGGGTGGAAATAGGAGGTGTAGGCATGTAGAGACGTATATTTTCAAGAAAAAAATCTCCCTAGAGACGGTTGGTGATTATAAGGGTGGATATAGGTAGTGTAGGCATGTGGAGATGCATATTTTCAAGAAAAAAATCTTCCTAGAGACGGTTGGTGATTATAAGGGTGGATATAGGTAGTGTAGGCATGTGGAGACGTATATTTTCAAGAAAAAAATCTCCCTCGAGACGGTTGGTGATTATAAGGGTGGATATAGGTAGTGTAGGCATGTGGAGATGCATATTTTCAAGAAAAAAATCTCCCTAGAGACGGTTGGTGATTATAAGGGTGGATATAGGTAGTGTAGGCATGTGGAGACGTATATTTTCAAGAAAAAAATCTCCCTAGAGACGGTTGGTGATTATAAGGGTGGATATAGGTAGTGTAGGCATGTGGAGATGCATATTTTCAAGAAAAAAATCTCC
Source organism: Ceriagrion tenellum (assembly GCA_963169105.1). NCBI lineage: Eukaryota > Metazoa > Arthropoda > Insecta > Odonata > Coenagrionidae > Ceriagrion > Ceriagrion tenellum. The sequence continues at coordinate 3,116,359 of OY720645.1, forward strand.
CTAGAGACGGTTGGTGATTATAAGGGTGGATATAGGTAGTGTAGGCATGTGGAGACGTATATTTTCAAGAAAAAAATCTCCCTAGAGACGGTTGGTGATTATAAGGGTGGATATAGGTAGTGTAGGCATGTAGAGACGTATATTTTCAAGAAAAAAATCTCCCTAGAGACGGTTGGTGATTATAAGGGTGGAAATAGGTAGTGTAGGCATGTGGAGACGTATATTTTCAAGAAAAAAATCTCCCTCGAGACGGTTGGTGATTATAAGGGTGGAAATAGGAGGTGTAGGCATGTAGAGACGTATATTTTAGAGAAAAAAATCTCCCTAGAGACGGTTGGTGATTATAAGGGTGGATATAGGTAGTGTAGGCATGTAGAGACGTATATTTTCAAGAAAAAAATCTCCCTCGAGACGGTTGGTGATTATAAGGGTGGAAATAGGAGGTGTAGGCATGTAGAGACGTATATTTTCAAGAAAAAAATCTCCCTCGAGACGGTTGGTGATTATAAGGGTGGAAATAGGAGGTGTAGGCATGTAGAGACGTATATTTTCAAGAAAAAAATCTCCCTAGAGACGGTTGGTGATTATAAGGGTGGATATAGGTAGTGTAGGCATGTAGAGACGTATATTTTCAAGAAAAAAATCTCCCTCGAGACGGTTGGTGATTATAAGGGTGGAAATAGGAGGTGTAGGCATGTAGAGACGTATATTTTCAAGAAAAAAATCTCCCTCGAGACGGTTGGTGATTATAAGGGTGGAAATAGGAGGTGTAGGCATGTAGAGACGTATATTTTCAAGAAAAAAATCTCCCTAGAGACGGTTGGTGATTATAAGGGTGGATATAGGTAGTGTAGGCATGTGGAGACGTATATTTTCAAGAAAAAAATCTCCCTAGAGACGGTTGGTGATTATAAGGGTGGATATAGGTAGTGTAGGCATGTGGAGACGTATATTTTCAAGAAAAAAATCTCCCTAGAGACGGTTGGTGATTATAAGGGTGGATATAGGTAGTGTAGGCATGTAGAGACGTATATTTTCAAGAAAAAAATCTCCCTCGAGACGGTTAGTGATTATAAGGGTGGATATAGGTAGTGTAGGCATGTGGAGACGTATATTTTCAAGAAAAAAATCTCCCTCGAGACGGTTGGTGATTATAAGGGTGGAAATAGGAGGTGTAGGCATGTAGAGACGTATATTTTAGAGAAAAAAATCTCCCTAGAGACGGTTGGTGATTATAAGGGTGGATATAGGTAGTGTAGGCATGTAGAGACGTATATTTTCAAGAAAAAAATCTCCCTCGAGACGGTTGGTGATTATAAGGGTGGAAATAGGAGGTGTAGGCATGTAGAGACGTATATTTTCAAGAAAAAAATCTCCCTCGAGACGGTTGGTGATTATAAGGGTGGAAATAGGAGGTGTAGGCATGTAGAGACGTATATTTTCAAGAAAAAAATCTCCCTAGAGACGGTTGGTGATTATAAGGGTGGATATAGGTAGTGTAGGCATGTAGAGACGTATATTTTCAAGAAAAAAATCTCCCTCGAGACGGTTGGTGATTATAAGGGTGGAAATAGGAGGTGTAGGCATGTAGAGACGTATATTTTCAAGAAAAAAATCTCCCTAGAGACGGTTGGTGATTATAAGGGTGGATATAGGTAGTGTAGGCATGTGGAGATGCATATTTTCAAGAAAAAAATCTCCCTAGAGACGGTTGGTGATTATAAGGGTGGATATAGGTAGTGTAGGCATGTGGAGACGTATATTTTCAAGAAAAAAATCTCCCTCGAGACGGTTGGTGATTATAAGGGTGGATATAGGTAGTGTAGGCATGTGGAGATGCATATTTTCAAGAAAAAAATCTCCCTAGAGACGGTTGGTGATTATAAGGGTGGATATAGGTAGTGTAGGCATGTGGAGACGTATATTTTCAAGAAAAAAATCTCCCTAGAGACGGTTGGTGATTATAAGGGTGGATATAGGTAGTGTAGGCATGTGGAGATGCATATTTTCAAGAAAAAAATCTCCCTAGAGACGGTTGGTGATTATAAGGGTGGATATAGGTAGTGTAGGCATGTGGAGACGTATATTTTCAAGAAAAAAATCTCCCTAGAGACGGTTGGTGATTATAAGGGTGGATATAGGTAGTGTAGGCATGTAGAGACGTATATTTTCAAGAAAAAAATCTCCCTAGAGACGGTTGGTGATTATAAGGGTGGAAATAGGTAGTGTAGGCATGTGGAGACGTATATTTTCAAGAAAAAAATCTCCCTCGAGACGGTTGGTGATTATAAGGGTGGAAATAGGAGGTGTAGGCATGTAGAGACGTATATTTTAGAGAAAAAAATCTCCCTAGAGACGGTTGGTGATTATAAGGGTGGATATAGGTAGTGTAGGCATGTAGAGACGTATATTTTCAAGAAAAAAATCTCCCTCGAGACGGTTGGTGATTATAAGGGTGGAAATAGGAGGTGTAGGCATGTAGAGACGTATATTTTCAAGAAAAAAATCTCCCTCGAGACGGTTGGTGATTATAAGGGTGGAAATAGGAGGTGTAGGCATGTAGAGACGTATATTTTCAAGAAAAAAATCTCCCTAGAGACGGTTGGTGATTATAAGGGTGGATATAGGTAGTGTAGGCATGTAGAGACGTATATTTTCAAGAAAAAAATCTCCCTCGAGACGGTTGGTGATTATAAGGGTGGAAATAGGAGGTGTAGGCATGTAGAGACGTATATTTTCAAGAAAAAAATCTCCCTCGAGACGGTTGGTGATTATAAGGGTGGAAATAGGAGGTGTAGGCATGTAGAGACGTATATTTTCAAGAAAAAAATCTCCCTAGAGACGGTTGGTGATTATAAGGGTGGATATAGGTAGTGTAGGCATGTGGAGACGTATATTTTCAAGAAAAAAATCTCCCTAGAGACGGTTGGTGATTATAAGGGTGGATATAGGTAGTGTAGGCATGTAGAGACGTATATTTTCAAGAAAAAAATCTCCCTCGAGACGGTTAGTGATTATAAGGGTGAAAATAGGTAGTGTAGGTATGTGGAGACGTATATTTTCAAGAAAAAAATCTCCCTCGAGACGGTTGGTATTAGAATGGTGGAAATAGGTAGTGTAGGCATGTGGAGACGTATATTTTCAAGAAAAAAATCTCCCTAGAGACGGTTGGTGATTATAAGGGTGGATATAGGTAGTGTAGGCATGTGGAGATGCATATTTTCAAGAAAAAAATCTCCCTAGAGACGGTTGGTGATTATAAGGGTGGATATAGGTAGTGTAGGCATGTGGAGACGTATATTTTCAAGAAAAAAATCTCCCTCGAGACGGTTGGTGATTATAAGGGTGGATATAGGTAGTGTAGGCATGTGGAGACGTATATTTTCAAGAAAAAAATCTCCCTAGAGACGGTTGGTGATTATAAGGGTGGATATAGGTAGTGTAGGCATGTAGAGACGTATATTTTCAAGAAAAAAATCTCCCTCGAGACGGTTAGTGATTATAAGGGTGGATATAGGTAGTGTAGGCATGTGGAGACGTATATTTTCAAGAAAAAAATCTCCCTCGAGACGGTTGGTGATTATAAGGGTGGAAATAGGTAGTGTAGGCATGTGGAGATGCATATTTTCAAGAAAAAAATCTCCCTAGAGACGGTTGGTGATTATAAGGGTGGAAATAGGAGGTGTAGGCATGTAGAGACGTATATTTTCAAGAAAAAAATCTCCCTCGAGACGGTTGGTGATTATAAGGGTGGAAATAGGAGGTGTAGGCATGTAGAGACGTATATTTTCAAGAAAAAAATCTCCCTAGAGACGGTTGGTGATTATAAGGGTGGATATAGGTAGTGTAGGTATGTGGAGACGTATATTTTCAAGAAAAAAATCTCCCTCGAGACGGTTGGTATTAGAATGGTGGAAATAGGTAGTGTAGGCATGTGGAGACGTATATTTTCAAGAAAAAAATCTCCCTCGAGACGGTTAGTGATTATAAGGGTGAAAATAGGTAGTGTAGGTATGTGGAGACGTATATTTTCAAGAAAAAAATCTCCCTCGAGACGGTTGGTATTAGAATGGTGGAAATAGGTAGTGTAGGCATGTGGAGACGTATATTTTCAAGAAAAAAATCTCCCTAGAGACGGTTGGTGATTATAAGGGTGGATATAGGTAGTGTAGGCATGTGGAGATGCATATTTTCAAGAAAAAAATCTCCCTAGAGACGGTTGGTGATTATAAGGGTGGAAATAGGTACTGTAGGCATGTGGAGACGTATATTTTCAAGAAAAAAATCTCCCTCGAGACGGTTGGTGATTATAAGGGTGGATATAGGTAGTGTAGGCATGTGGAGACGTATATTTTCAAGAAAAAAATCTCCCTCGAGACGGTTGGTGATTATAAGGGTGGATATAGGTAGTGTAGGCATGTGGAGATGCATATTTTCAAGAAAAAAATCTCCCTAGAGACGGTTGGTGATTATAAGGGTGGAAATAGGTACTGTAGGCATGTGGAGACGTATATTTTCAAGAAAAAAATCTCCCTCGAGACGGTTGGTGATTATAAGGGTGGATATAGGTAGTGTAGGCATGTGGAGACGTATATTTTCAAGAAAAAAATCTCCCTCGAGACGGTTGGTGATTATAAAGGTGGATATAGGTAGTGTAGGCATGTAGAGACGTATATTTTCAAGAAAAAAATCTCCCTCGAGACGGTTGGTGATTATAAGGGTGGATATAGGTAGTGTAGGCATGTGGAGACGTATATTTTCAAGAAAAAAATCTCCCTCGAGACGGTTGGTGATTATAAGGGTGGATATAGGTAGTGTAGGCATGTGGAGACGTATATTTTCAAGAAAAAAATCTCCCTCGAGACGGTTGGTGATTATAAGGGTGGATATAGGTAGTGTAGGCATGTGGAGATGCATATTTTCAAGAAAAAAATCTCCCTCGAGACGGTTGGTGATTATAAGGGTGGATATAGGTAGTGTAGGCATGTAGAGACGTATATTTTCAAGAAAAAAATCTCCCTCGAGACGGTTGGTGATTATAAGGGTGGATATAGGTAGTGTAGGCATGTGGAGACGTATATTTTCAGGAAAAAAATCTCCCTCGAGACGGTTGTGAATTTTTAGGGTGGATATAGGTAGTGTAGGCATGTGGAGACGTATATTTTCAAGAAAAAAATCTCCCTAGAGACGGTTGGTGATTATAAGGGTGGAAATAGGTACTGTAGGCATGTGGAGACGTATATTTTCAAGAAAAAAATCTCCCTAGAGACGGTTGGTGATTATAAGGGTGGATATAGGTAGTGTAGGCATGTGGAGACGTATATTTTCAAGAAAAAAATCTCCCTCGAGACGGTTGGTGATTATAAGGGTGGAAATAGGTACTGTAGGCATGTGGAGACGTATATTTTCAAGAAAAAAATCTCCCTCGAGACGGTTGGTGATTATAAGGGTGGATATAGGTAGTGTAGGCATGTGGAGACGTATATTTTCAAGAAAAAAATCTCCCTAGAGACGGTTGGTGATTATAAGGGTGGATATAGGTAGTGTAGGCATGTGGAGACGTATATTTTCAAGAAAAAAATCTCCCTAGAGACGGTTGGTGATTATAAGGGTGGATATAGGTAGTGTAGGCATGTGGAGACGTATATTTTCAAGAAAAAAATCTCCCTAGAGACGGTTGGTGATTATAAGGGTGGAAATAGGTACTGTAGGCATGTGGAGACGTATATTTTCAAGAAAAAAATCTCCCTCGAGACGGTTGGTGATTATAAGGGTGGATATAGGTAGTGTAGGCATGTGGAGACGTATATTTTCAAGAAAAAAATCTCCCTCGAGACGGTTGGTGATTATAAGGGTGGATATAGGTAGTGTAGGCATGTGGAGATGCATATTTTCAAGAAAAAAATCTCCCTAGAGACGGTTGGTGATTATAAGGGTGGAAATAGGTACTGTAGGCATGTGGAGACGTATATTTTCAAGAAAAAAATCTCCCTCGAGACGGTTGGTGATTATAAGGGTGGATATAGGTAGTGTAGGCATGTGGAGACGTATATTTTCAAGAAAAAAATCTCCCTCGAGACGGTTGGTGATTATAAGGGTGGATATAGGTAGTGTAGGCATGTGGAGATGCATATTTTCAAGAAAAAAATCTCCCTCGAGACGGTTGGTGATTATAAGGGTGGATATAGGTAGTGTAGGCATGTAGAGACGTATATTTTCAAGAAAAAAATCTCCCTCGAGACGGTTGGTGATTATAAGGGTGGATATAGGTAGTGTAGGCATGTGGAGACGTATATTTTCAAGAAAAAAATCTCCCTCGAGACGGTTGGTGATTATAAGGGTGGAAATAGGTAGTGTAGGCATGTGGAGACGTATATTTTCAAGAAAAAAATCTCCCTCGAGACGGTTGGTGATTATAAGGGTGGATATAGGTAGTGTAGGCATGTAGAGACGTATATTTTCAAGAAAAAAATCTCCCTCGAGACGGTTAGTGATTATAAGGGTGGAAATAGGTAGTGTAGGCATGTGGAGATGCATATTTTCAAGAAAAAAATCTCCCTCGAGACGGTTGGTGATTATAAGGGTGGAAATAGGTAGTGTAGGCATGTGGAGACGTATATTTTCAAGAAAAAAATCTCCCTCGAGACGGTTGGTGATTATAAGGGTGGAAATAGGTAGTGTAGGCATGTGGAGACGTATATTTTCAAGAAAAAAATCTCCCTCGAGACGGTTGGTGATTATAAGGGTGGAAATAGGAGGTGTAGGCATGTAGAGACGTATATTTTAGAGAAAAAAATCTCCCTAGAGACGGTTGGTGATTATAAGGGTGGATATAGGTAGTGTAGGCATGTAGAGACGTATATTTTCAAGAAAAAAATCTCCCTCGAGACGGTTGGTGATTATAAGGGTGGAAATAGGAGGTGTAGGCATGTAGAGACGTATATTTTCAAGAAAAAAATCTCCCTCGAGACGGTTGGTGATTATAAGGGTGGAAATAGGAGGTGTAGGCATGTAGAGACGTATATTTTCAAGAAAAAAATCTCCCTAGAGACGGTTGGTGATTATAAGGGTGGATATAGGTAGTGTAGGCATGTAGAGACGTATATTTTCAAGAAAAAAATCTCCCTCGAGACGGTTGGTGATTATAAGGGTGGAAATAGGAGGTGTAGGCATGTAGAGACGTATATTTTCAAGAAAAAAATCTCCCTCGAGACGGTTGGTGATTATAAGGGTGGAAATAGGAGGTGTAGGCATGTAGAGACGTATATTTTCAAGAAAAAAATCTCCCTAGAGACGGTTGGTGATTATAAGGGTGGATATAGGTAGTGTAGGCATGTGGAGACGTATATTTTCAAGAAAAAAATCTCCCTAGAGACGGTTGGTGATTATAAGGGTGGATATAGGTAGTGTAGGCATGTAGAGACGTATATTTTCAAGAAAAAAATCTCCCTCGAGACGGTTAGTGATTATAAGGGTGAAAATAGGTAGTGTAGGTATGTGGAGACGTATATTTTCAAGAAAAAAATCTCCCTCGAGACGGTTGGTATTAGAATGGTGGAAATAGGTAGTGTAGGCATGTGGAGACGTATATTTTCAAGAAAAAAATCTCCCTAGAGACGGTTGGTGATTATAAGGGTGGATATAGGTAGTGTAGGCATGTGGAGATGCATATTTTCAAGAAAAAAATCTCCCTAGAGACGGTTGGTGATTATAAGGGTGGATATAGGTAGTGTAGGCATGTGGAGACGTATATTTTCAAGAAAAAAATCTCCCTCGAGACGGTTGGTGATTATAAGGGTGGATATAGGTAGTGTAGGCATGTAGAGACGTATATTTTCAAGAAAAAAATCTCCCTCGAGACGGTTAGTGATTATAAGGGTGGATATAGGTAGTGTAGGCATGTGGAGACGTATATTTTCAAGAAAAAAATCTCCCTCGAGACGGTTGGTGATTATAAGGGTGGAAATAGGAGGTGTAGGCATGTAGAGACGTATATTTTAGAGAAAAAAATCTCCCTAGAGACGGTTGGTGATTATAAGGGTGGATATAGGTAGTGTAGGCATGTAGAGACGTATATTTTCAAGAAAAAAATCTCCCTCGAGACGGTTGGTGATTATAAGGGTGGAAATAGGAGGTGTAGGCATGTAGAGACGTATATTTTCAAGAAAAAAATCTCCCTCGAGACGGTTGGTGATTATAAGGGTGGAAATAGGAGGTGTAGGCATGTAGAGACGTATATTTTCAAGAAAAAAATCTCCCTAGAGACGGTTGGTGATTATAAGGGTGGATATAGGTAGTGTAGGCATGTAGAGACGTATATTTTCAAGAAAAAAATCTCCCTCGAGACGGTTGGTGATTATAAGGGTGGAAATAGGAGGTGTAGGCATGTAGAGACGTATATTTTCAAGAAAAAAATCTCCCTAGAGACGGTTGGTGATTATAAGGGTGGATATAGGTAGTGTAGGCATGTGGAGATGCATATTTTCAAGAAAAAAATCTTCCTAGAGACGGTTGGTGATTATAAGGGTGGATATAGGTAGTGTAGGCATGTGGAGACGTATATTTTCAAGAAAAAAATCTCCCTCGAGACGGTTGGTGATTATAAGGGTGGATATAGGTAGTGTAGGCATGTGGAGATGCATATTTTCAAGAAAAAAATCTCCCTAGAGACGGTTGGTGATTATAAGGGTGGATATAGGTAGTGTAGGCATGTGGAGACGTATATTTTCAAGAAAAAAATCTCCCTAGAGACGGTTGGTGATTATAAGGGTGGATATAGGTAGTGTAGGCATGTGGAGATGCATATTTTCAAGAAAAAAATCTCCCTAGAGACGGTTGGTGATTATAAGGGTGGATATAGGTAGTGTAGGCATGTGGAGACGTATATTTTCAAGAAAAAAATCTCCCTAGAGACGGTTGGTGATTATAAGGGTGGATATAGGTAGTGTAGGCATGTAGAGACGTATATTTTCAAGAAAAAAATCTCCCTAGAGACGGTTGGTGATTATAAGGGTGGAAATAGGTAGTGTAGGCATGTGGAGACGTATATTTTCAAGAAAAAAATCTCCCTCGAGACGGTTGGTGATTATAAGGGTGGAAATAGGAGGTGTAGGCATGTAGAGACGTATATTTTAGAGAAAAAAATCTCCCTAGAGACGGTTGGTGATTATAAGGGTGGATATAGGTAGTGTAGGCATGTAGAGACGTATATTTTCAAGAAAAAAATCTCCCTCGAGACGGTTGGTGATTATAAGGGTGGAAATAGGAGGTGTAGGCATGTAGAGACGTATATTTTCAAGAAAAAAATCTCCCTCGAGACGGTTGGTGATTATAAGGGTGGAAATAGGAGGTGTAGGCATGTAGAGACGTATATTTTCAAGAAAAAAATCTCCCTAGAGACGGTTGGTGATTATAAGGGTGGATATAGGTAGTGTAGGCATGTAGAGACGTATATTTTCAAGAAAAAAATCTCCCTCGAGACGGTTGGTGATTATAAGGGTGGAAATAGGAGGTGTAGGCATGTAGAGACGTATATTTTCAAGAAAAAAATCTCCCTCGAGACGGTTGGTGATTATAAGGGTGGAAATAGGAGGTGTAGGCATGTAGAGACGTATATTTTCAAGAAAAAAATCTCCCTAGAGACGGTTGGTGATTATAAGGGTGGATATAGGTAGTGTAGGCATGTGGAGACGTATATTTTCAAGAAAAAAATCTCCCTAGAGACGGTTGGTGATTATAAGGGTGGATATAGGTAGTGTAGGCATGTGGAGACGTATATTTTCAAGAAAAAAATCTCCCTAGAGACGGTTGGTGATTATAAGGGTGGATATAGGTAGTGTAGGCATGTAGAGACGTATATTTTCAAGAAAAAAATCTCCCTCGAGACGGTTAGTGATTATAAGGGTGGATATAGGTAGTGTAGGCATGTGGAGACGTATATTTTCAAGAAAAAAATCTCCCTCGAGACGGTTGGTGATTATAAGGGTGGAAATAGGAGGTGTAGGCATGTAGAGACGTATATTTTAGAGAAAAAAATCTCCCTAGAGACGGTTGGTGATTATAAGGGTGGATATAGGTAGTGTAGGCATGTAGAGACGTATATTTTCAAGAAAAAAATCTCCCTCGAGACGGTTGGTGATTATAAGGGTGGAAATAGGAGGTGTAGGCATGTAGAGACGTATATTTTCAAGAAAAAAATCTCCCTCGAGACGGTTGGTGATTATAAGGGTGGAAATAGGAGGTGTAGGCATGTAGAGACGTATATTTTCAAGAAAAAAATCTCCCTAGAGACGGTTGGTGATTATAAGGGTGGATATAGGTAGTGTAGGCATGTAGAGACGTATATTTTCAAGAAAAAAATCTCCCTCGAGACGGTTGGTGATTATAAGGGTGGAAATAGGAGGTGTAGGCATGTAGAGACGTATATTTTCAAGAAAAAAATCTCCCTAGAGACGGTTGGTGATTATAAGGGTGGATATAGGTAGTGTAGGCATGTGGAGATGCATATTTTCAAGAAAAAAATCTCCCTAGAGACGGTTGGTGATTATAAGGGTGGATATAGGTAGTGTAGGCATGTGGAGACGTATATTTTCAAGAAAAAAATCTCCCTCGAGACGGTTGGTGATTATAAGGGTGGATATAGGTAGTGTAGGCATGTGGAGATGCATATTTTCAAGAAAAAAATCTCCCTAGAGACGGTTGGTGATTATAAGGGTGGATATAGGTAGTGTAGGCATGTGGAGACGTATATTTTCAAGAAAAAAATCTCCCTAGAGACGGTTGGTGATTATAAGGGTGGATATAGGTAGTGTAGGCATGTGGAGATGCATATTTTCAAGAAAAAAATCTCCCTAGAGACGGTTGGTGATTATAAGGGTGGATATAGGTAGTGTAGGCATGTGGAGACGTATATTTTCAAGAAAAAAATCTCCCTAGAGACGGTTGGTGATTATAAGGGTGGATATAGGTAGTGTAGGCATGTAGAGACGTATATTTTCAAGAAAAAAATCTCCCTAGAGACGGTTGGTGATTATAAGGGTGGAAATAGGTAGTGTAGGCATGTGGAGACGTATATTTTCAAGAAAAAAATCTCCCTCGAGACGGTTGGTGATTATAAGGGTGGAAATAGGAGGTGTAGGCATGTAGAGACGTATATTTTAGAGAAAAAAATCTCCCTAGAGACGGTTGGTGATTATAAGGGTGGATATAGGTAGTGTAGGCATGTAGAGACGTATATTTTCAAGAAAAAAATCTCCCTCGAGACGGTTGGTGATTATAAGGGTGGAAATAGGAGGTGTAGGCATGTAGAGACGTATATTTTCAAGAAAAAAATCTCCCTCGAGACGGTTGGTGATTATAAGGGTGGAAATAGGAGGTGTAGGCATGTAGAGACGTATATTTTCAAGAAAAAAATCTCCCTAGAGACGGTTGGTGATTATAAGGGTGGATATAGGTAGTGTAGGCATGTAGAGACGTATATTTTCAAGAAAAAAATCTCCCTCGAGACGGTTGGTGATTATAAGGGTGGAAATAGGAGGTGTAGGCATGTAGAGACGTATATTTTCAAGAAAAAAATCTCCCTCGAGACGGTTGGTGATTATAAGGGTGGAAATAGGAGGTGTAGGCATGTAGAGACGTATATTTTCAAGAAAAAAATCTCCCTAGAGACGGTTGGTGATTATAAGGGTGGATATAGGTAGTGTAGGCATGTGGAGACGTATATTTTCAAGAAAAAAATCTCCCTAGAGACGGTTGGTGATTATAAGGGTGGATATAGGTAGTGTAGGCATGTAGAGACGTATATTTTCAAGAAAAAAATCTCCCTCGAGACGGTTAGTGATTATAAGGGTGAAAATAGGTAGTGTAGGTATGTGGAGACGTATATTTTCAAGAAAAAAATCTCCCTCGAGACGGTTGGTATTAGAATGGTGGAAATAGGTAGTGTAGGCATGTGGAGACGTATATTTTCAAGAAAAAAATCTCCCTAGAGACGGTTGGTGATTATAAGGGTGGATATAGGTAGTGTAGGCATGTGGAGATGCATATTTTCAAGAAAAAAATCTCCCTAGAGACGGTTGGTGATTATAAGGGTGGATATAGGTAGTGTAGGCATGTGGAGACGTATATTTTCAAGAAAAAAATCTCCCTCGAGACGGTTGGTGATTATAAGGGTGGATATAGGTAGTGTAGGCATGTGGAGACGTATATTTTCAAGAAAAAAATCTCCCTAGAGACGGTTGGTGATTATAAGGGTGGATATAGGTAGTGTAGGCATGTAGAGACGTATATTTTCAAGAAAAAAATCTCCCTCGAGACGGTTAGTGATTATAAGGGTGGATATAGGTAGTGTAGGCATGTGGAGACGTATATTTTCAAGAAAAAAATCTCCCTCGAGACGGTTGGTGATTATAAGGGTGGAAATAGGTAGTGTAGGCATGTGGAGATGCATACTTTCAAGAAAAAAATCTCCCTAGAGACGGTTGGTGATTATAAGGGTGGAAATAGGAGGTGTAGGCATGTAGAGACGTATATTTTCAAGAAAAAAATCTCCCTCGAGACGGTTGGTGATTATAAGGGTGGAAATAGGAGGTGTAGGCATGTAGAGACGTATATTTTCAAGAAAAAAATCTCCCTAGAGACGGTTGGTGATTATAAGGGTGGATATAGGTAGTGTAGGTATGTGGAGACGTATATTTTCAAGAAAAAAATCTCCCTCGAGACGGTTGGTATTAGAATGGTGGAAATAGGTAGTGTAGGCATGTGGAGACGTATATTTTCAAGAAAAAAATCTCCCTCGAGACGGTTAGTGATTATAAGGGTGAAAATAGGTAGTGTAGGTATGTGGAGACGTATATTTTCAAGAAAAAAATCTCCCTCGAGACGGTTGGTATTTGAATGGTGGAAATAGGTAGTGTAGGCATGTGGAGACGTATATTTTCAAGAAAAAAATCTCCCTAGAGACGGTTGGTGATTATAAGGGTGGATATAGGTAGTGTAGGCATGTGGAGATGCATATTTTCAAGAAAAAAATCTCCCTAGAGACGGTTGGTGATTATAAGGGTGGAAATAGGTACTGTAGGCATGTGGAGACGTATATTTTCAAGAAAAAAATCTCCCTCGAGACGGTTGGTGATTATAAGGGTGGATATAGGTAGTGTAGGCATGTGGAGACGTATATTTTCAAGAAAAAAATCTCCCTCGAGACGGTTGGTGATTATAAGGGTGGATATAGGTAGTGTAGGCATGTGGAGATGCATATTTTCAAGAAAAAAATCTCCCTAGAGACGGTTGGTGATTATAAGGGTGGAAATAGGTACTGTAGGCATGTGGAGACGTATATTTTCAAGAAAAAAATCTCCCTCGAGACGGTTGGTGATTATAAGGGTGGATATAGGTAGTGTAGGCATGTGGAGACGTATATTTTCAAGAAAAAAATCTCCCTCGAGACGGTTGGTGATTATAAAGGTGGATATAGGTAGTGTAGGCATGTAGAGACGTATATTTTCAAGAAAAAAATCTCCCTCGAGACGGTTGGTGATTATAAGGGTGGATATAGGTAGTGTAGGCATGTGGAGACGTATATTTTCAAGAAAAAAATCTCCCTCGAGACGGTTGGTGATTATAAGGGTGGATATAGGTAGTGTAGGCATGTGGAGACGTATATTTTCAAGAAAAAAATCTCCCTCGAGACGGTTGGTGATTATAAGGGTGGATATAGGTAGTGTAGGCATGTGGAGATGCATATTTTCAAGAAAAAAATCTCCCTCGAGACGGTTGGTGATTATAAGGGTGGATATAGGTAGTGTAGGCATGTAGAGACGTATATTTTCAAGAAAAAAATCTCCCTCGAGACGGTTGGTGATTATAAGGGTGGATATAGGTAGTGTAGGCATGTGGAGACGTATATTTTCAGGAAAAAAATCTCCCTCGAGACGGTTGTGAATTTTTAGGGTGGATATAGGTAGTGTAGGCATGTGGAGACGTATATTTTCAAGAAAAAAATCTCCCTAGAGACGGTTGGTGATTATAAGGGTGGAAATAGGTACTGTAGGCATGTGGAGACGTATATTTTCAAGAAAAAAATCTCCCTAGAGACGGTTGGTGATTATAAGGGTGGATATAGGTAGTGTAGGCATGTGGAGACGTATATTTTCAAGAAAAAAATCTCCCTCGAGACGGTTGGTGATTATAAGGGTGGATATAGGTAGTGTAGGCATGTGGAGACGTATATTTTCAAGAAAAAAATCTCCCTAGAGACGGTTGGTGATTATAAGGGTGGATATAGGTAGTGTAGGCATGTAGAGACGTATATTTTCAAGAAAAAAATCTCCCTAGAGACGGTTGGTGATTATAAGGGTGGATATAGGTAGTGTAGGCATGTGGAGACGTATATTTTCAAGAAAAAAATCTCCCTAGAGACGGTTGGTGATTATAAGGGTGGAAATAGGTACTGTAGGCATGTGGAGACGTATATTTTCAAGAAAAAAATCTCCCTCGAGACGGTTGGTGATTATAAGGGTGGATATAGGTAGTGTAGGCATGTGGAGACGTATATTTTCAAGAAAAAAATCTCCCTAGAGACGGTTGGTGATTATAAGGGTGGATATAGGTAGTGTAGGCATGTGGAGACGTATATTTTCAAGAAAAAAATCTCCCTAGAGACGGTTGGTGATTATAAGGGTGGATATAGGTAGTGTAGGCATGTGGAGACGTATATTTTCAAGAAAAAAATCTCCCTAGAGACGGTTGGTGATTATAAGGGTGGAAATAGGTACTGTAGGCATGTGGAGACGTATATTTTCAAGAAAAAAATCTCCCTCGAGACGGTTGGTGATTATAAGGGTGGATATAGGTAGTGTAGGCATGTGGAGACGTATATTTTCAAGAAAAAAATCTCCCTCGAGACGGTTGGTGATTATAAGGGTGGATATAGGTAGTGTAGGCATGTGGAGATGCATATTTTCAAGAAAAAAATCTCCCTAGAGACGGTTGGTGATTATAAGGGTGGAAATAGGTACTGTAGGCATGTGGAGACGTATATTTTCAAGAAAAAAATCTCCCTCGAGACGGTTGGTGATTATAAGGGTGGATATAGGTAGTGTAGGCATGTGGAGACGTATATTTTCAAGAAAAAAATCTCCCTCGAGACGGTTGGTGATTATAAGGGTGGATATAGGTAGTGTAGGCATGTGGAGATGCATATTTTCAAGAAAAAAATCTCCCTCGAGACGGTTGGTGATTATAAGGGTGGATATAGGTAGTGTAGGCATGTAGAGACGTATATTTTCAAGAAAAAAATCTCCCTCGAGACGGTTGGTGATTATAAGGGTGGATATAGGTAGTGTAGGCATGTGGAGACGTATATTTTCAAGAAAAAAATCTCCCTCGAGACGGTTGGTGATTATAAGGGTGGATATAGGTAGTGTAGGCATGTGGAGACGTATATTTTCAAGAAAAAAATCTCCCTAGAGACGGTTGGTGATTATAAGGGTGGAAATAGGTACTGTAGGCATGTGGAGACGTATATTTTCAAGAAAAAAATCTCCCTAGAGACGGTTGGTGATTATAAGGGTGGATATAGGTAGTGTAGGCATGTGGAGACGTATATTTTCAAGAAAAAAATCTCCCTCGAGACGGTTGGTGATTATAAGGGTGGATATAGGTAGTGTAGGCATGTGGAGACGTATATTTTCAAGAAAAAAATCTCCCTAGAGACGGTTGGTGATTATAAGGGTGGATATAGGTAGTGTAGGCATGTAGAGACGTATATTTTCAAGAAAAAAATCTCCCTCGAGACGGTTAGTGATTATAAGGGTGGATATAGGTAGTGTAGGCATGTGGAGACGTATATTTTCAAGAAAAAAATCTCCCTCGAGACGGTTGGTGATTATAAGGGTGGAAATAGGTAGTGTAGGCATGTGGAGATGCATATTTTCAAGAAAAAAATCTCCCTAGAGACGGTTGGTGATTATAAGGGTGGAAATAGGAGGTGTAGGCATGTAGAGACGTATATTTTCAAGAAAAAAATCTCCCTCGAGACGGTTGGTGATTATAAGGGTGGAAATAGGAGGTGTAGGCATGTAGAGACGTATATTTTCAAGAAAAAAATCTCCCTAGAGACGGTTGGTGATTATAAGGGTGGATATAGGTAGTGTAGGTATGTGGAGACGTATATTTTCAAGAAAAAAATCTCCCTCGAGACGGTTGGTATTAGAATGGTGGAAATAGGTAGTGTAGGCATGTGGAGACGTATATTTTCAAGAAAAAAATCTCCCTCGAGACGGTTGGTGATTATAAGGGTGGATATAGGTAGTGTAGGCATGTGGAGATGCATATTTTCAAGAAAAAAATCTCCCTGGAGACGGTTGGTGATTATAAGGGTGGAAATAGGTACTGTAGGCATGTGGAGACGTATATTTTTTCAAGAAAAAAATCTCCCTCGAGACGGTTGGTGATTATAAGGGTGGATATAGGTAGTGTAGGCATGTGGAGACGTATATTTTCAAGAAAAAAATCTCCCTCGAGACGGTTGGTGATTATAAGGGTGGAAATAGGTAGTGTAGGCATGTGGAGACGTATATTTTCAAGAAAAAAATCTCCCTCGAGACGGTTGGTGATTATAAGGGTGGATATAGGTAGTGTAGGCATGTGGAGACGTATATTTTCAAGAAAAAAATCTCCCTCGAGACGGTTGGTGATTATAAGGGTGGATATAGGTAGTGTAGGCATGTGGAGACGTATATTTTCAAGAAAAAAATCTCCCTCGAGACGGTTGGTGATTATAAGGGTGGATATAGGTAGTGTAGGCATGTGGAGACGTATATTTTCAAGAAAAAAATCTCCCTCGAGACGGTTGGTGATTATAAGGGTGGATATAGGTAGTGTAGGCATGTGGAGACGTATATTTTCAAGAAAAAAATCTCCCTCGAGACGGTTGGTGATTATAAGGGTGGATATAGGTAGTGTAGGCATGTGGAGACGTATATTTTCAAGAAAAAAATCTCCCTCGAGACGGTTGGTGATTATAAGGGTGGATATAGGTAGTGTAGGCATGTGGAGACGTATATTTTCAAGAAAAAAATCTCCCTCGAGACGGTTGGTGATTATAAGGGTGGAAATAGGTAGTGTAGGCATGTGGAGACGTATATTTTCAAGAAAAAAATCTCCCTAGAGACGGTTGGTGATTATAAGGGTGGATATAGGTAGTGTAGGCATGTGGAGACGTATATTTTCAAGAAAAAAATCTCCCTCGAGACGGTTGGTGATTATAAGGGTGGATATAGGTAGTGTAGGCATGTGGAGACGTATATTTTCAAGAAAAAAATCTCCCTCGAGACGGTTGGTGATTATAAGGGTGGAAATAGGTAGTGTAGGCATGTGGAGACGTATATTTTCAAGAAAAAAATCTCCCTAGAGACGGTTGGTGATTATAAGGGTGGAAATAGGTAGTGTAGGCATGTGGAGACGTATATTTTCAAGAAAAAAATCTCCCTCGAGACGGTTGGTGATTATAAGGGTGGATATAGGTAGTGTAGGCATGTGGAGACGTATATTTTCAAGAAAAAAATCTCCCTCGAGACGGTTGGTGATTATAAGGGTGGAAATAGGTAGTGTAGGCATGTGGAGACGTATATTTTCAAGAAAAAAATCTCCCTCGAGACGGTTGGTGATTATAAGGGTGGAAATAGGTAGTGTAGGCATGTGGAGACGTATATTTTCAAGAAAAAAATCTCCATCGAGACGGTTGGTGATTATAAGGGTGGAAATAGGTAGTGTAGGCATGTGGAGATGCATATTTTCAAGAAAAAAATCTCCCTAGAGACGGTTGGTGATAATAAGGGTGGATATAGGTAGTGTAGGCATGTGGAGACGTATATTTTCAAGAAAAAAATCTCCCTCGAGACGGTTGGTGATTATAAGGGTGGAAATAGGTAGTGTAGGCATGTGGAGACGTATATTTTCAAGAAAAAAATCTCCCTCGAGACGGTTGGTGATTATAAGGGTGGAAATAGGTAGTGTAGGCATGTGGAGACGTATATTTTCAAGAAAAAAATCTCCCTCGAGACGGTTGGTGATTATAAGGGTGGATATAGGTAGTGTAGGCATGTGGAGACGTATATTTTCAAGAAAAAAATCTCCATCGAGACGGTTGGTGATTATAAGGGTGGAAATAGGTAGTGTAGGCATGTGGAGATGCATATTTTCAAGAAAAAAATCTCCCTAGAGACGGTTGGTATTAGAATGGTGGAAATAGGTAGTGTAGGCATGTGGAGACGTATATTTTCAAGAAAAAAATCTCCCTCGAGACGGTTAGTGATTATAAGGGTGAAAATAGGTAGTGTAGGTATGTGGAGACGTATATTTTCAAGAAAAAAATCTCCCTCGAGACGGTTGGTATTAGAATGGTGGAAATAGGTAGTGTAGGCATGTGGAGACGTATATTTTCAAGAAAAAAATCTCCCTAGAGACGGTTGGTGATTATAAGGGTGGATATAGGTAGTGTAGGCATGTGGAGATGCATATTTTCAAGAAAAAAATCTCCCTAGAGACGGTTGGTGATTATAAGGGTGGATATAGGTAGTGTAGGCATGTGGAGATGCATATTTTCAAGAAAAAAATCTCCCTAGAGACGGTTGGTGATTATAAGGGTGGATATAGGTAGTGTAGGCATGTGGAGACGTATATTTTCAAGAAAAAAATCTCCCTCGAGACGGTTGGTGATTATAAGGGTGGAAATAGGTAGTGTAGGCATGTGGAGATGCATATTTTCAAGAAAAAAATCTCCATCGAGACGGTTGGTGATTATAAGGGTGGATATAGGTAGTGTAGGCATGTGGAGACGTATATTTTCAAGAAAAAAATCTCCCTCGAGACGGTTGGTGATTATAAGGGTGGAAATAGGTAGTGTAGGCATGTGGAGACGTATATTTTCAAGAAAAAAATCTCCCTAGAGACGGTTGGTGATTATAAGGGTGGATATAGGTAGTGTAGGCATGTGGAGACGTATATTTTCAAGAAAAAAATCTCCCTCGAGACGGTTGGTGATTATAAGGGTGGAAATAGGTAGTGTAGGCATGTGGAGACGTATATTTTCAAGAAAAAAATCTCCCTCGAGACGGTTGGTGATTATAAGGGTGGATATAGGTAGTGTAGGCATGTGGAGACGTATATTTTCAAGAAAAAAATCTCCCTCGAGACGGTTGGTGATTATAAGGGTGGAAATAGGTAGTGTAGGCATGTGGAGATGCATATTTTCAAGAAAAAAATCTCCCTAGAGACGGTTGGTGATTATAAGGGTGGATATAGGTAGTGTAGGCATGTGGAGACGTATATTTTCAAGAAAAAAATCTCCCTCGAGACGGTTGGTGATTATAAGGGTGGAAATAGGTAGTGTAGGCATGTGGAGACGTATATTTTCAAGAAAAAAATCTCCCTAGAGACGGTTGGTGATTATAAGGGTGGATATAGGTAGTGTAGGCATGTGGAGACGTATATTTTCAAGAAAAAAATCTCCCTCGAGACGGTTGGTGATTATAAGGGTGGAAATAGGTAGTGTAGGCATGTGGAGACGTATATTTTCAAGAAAAAAATCTCCCTCGAGACGGTTGGTGATTATAAGGGTGGATATAGGTAGTGTAGGCATGTGGAGACGTATATTTTCAAGAAAAAAATCTCCCTAGAGACGGTTGGTGATTATAAGGGTGGATATAGGTAGTGTAGGCATGTGGAGACGTATATTTTCAAGAAAAAAATCTCCCTCGAGACGGTTGGTGATTATAAGGGTGGAAATAGGTAGTGTAGGTATGTGGAGACGTATATTTTCAAGAAAAAAATCTCCCTCGAGACGGTTGGTGATTATAAGGGTGGAAATAGGTAGTGTAGGCATGTGGAGACGTATATTTTCAAGAAAAAAATCTCCCTCGAGACGGTTGGTGATTATAAGGGTGGATATAGGTAGTGTAGGCATGTGGAGACGTATATTTTCAAGAAAAAAATCTCCCTAGAGACGGTTGGTGATTATAAGGGTGGATATAGGTAGTGTAGGCATGTGGAGACGTATATTTTCAAGAAAAAAATCTCCCTAGAGACGGTTGGTGATTATAAGGGTGGATATAGGTAGTGTAGGCATGTGGAGACGTATATTTTCAAGAAAAAAATCTCCCTCGAGACGGTTGGTGATTATAAGGGTGGAAATAGGTAGTGTAGGCATGTGGAGACGTATATTTTCAAGAAAAAAATCTCCCTCGAGACGGTTGGTGATTATAAGGGTGGATATAGGTAGTGTAGGCATGTGGAGACGTATATTTTCAAGAAAAAAATCTCCCTCGAGACGGTTGGTGATTATAAGGGTGGATATAGGTAGTGTAGGCATGTGGAGACGTATATTTTCAAGAAAAAAATCTCCCTCGAGACGGTTGGTGATTATAAGGGTGGAAATAGGTAGTGTAGGTATGTGGAGACGTATATTTTCAAGAAAAAAATCTCCCTCGAGACGGTTGGTGATTATAAGGGTGGAAATAGGTAGTGTAGGCATGTGGAGACGTATATTTTCAAGAAAAAAATCTCCCTCGAGACGGTTGGTGATTATAAGGGTGGATATAGGTAGTGTAGGCATGTGGAGACGTATATTTTCAAGAAAAAAATCTCCCTCGAGACGGTTGGTGATTATAAGGGTGGATATAGGTAGTGTAGGCATGTGGAGACGTATATTTTCAAGAAAAAAATCTCCCTCGAGACGGTTGGTGATTATAAGGGTGGAAATAGGTAGTGTAGGCATGTGGAGACGTATATTTTCAAGAAAAAAATCTCCCTCGAGACGGTTGGTGATTATAAGGGTGGAAATAGGTAGTGTAGGCATGTGGAGACGTATATTTTCAAGAAAAAAATCTCCCTCGAGACGGTTGGTGATTATAAGGGTGGATATAGGTAGTGTAGGCATGTGGAGACGTATATTTTCAAGAAAAAAATCTCCCTCGAGACGGTTGGTGATTATAAGGGTGGAAATAGGTAGTGTAGGCATGTGGAGACGTATATTTTCAAGAAAAAAATCTCCCTCGAGACGGTTGGTGATTATAAGGGTGGATATAGGTAGTGTAGGCATGTGGAGACGTATATTTTCAAGAAAAAAATCTCCCTCGAGACGGTTGGTGATTATAAGGGTGGAAATAGGTAGTGTAGGCATGTGGAGACGTATATTTTCAAGAAAAAAATCTCCCTCGAGACGGTTGGTGATTATAAGGGTGGATATAGGTAGTGTAGGCATGTGGAGACGTATATTTTCAAGAAAAAAATCTCCCTCGAGACGGTTGGTGATTATAAGGGTGGAAATAGGTAGTGTAGGCATGTGGAGACGTATATTTTCAAGAAAAAAATCTCCCTCGAGACGGTTGGTGATTATAAGGGTGGATATAGGTAGTGTAGGCATAGGGAGACGTATATTTTCAAGAAAAAAATCTCCCTCGAGACGGTTGGTGATTATAAGGGTGGAAATAGGTAGTGTAGGCATGTGGAGACGTATATTTTCAAGAAAAAAATCTCCCTCGAGACGGTTGGTGATTATAAGGGTGGAAATAGGTAGTGTAGGCATGTGGAGACGTATATTTTCAAGAAAAAAATCTCCCTCGAGACGGTTGGTGATTATAAGGGTGGATATAGGTAGTGTAGGCATGTGGAGACGTATATTTTCAAGAAAAAAATCTCCCTCGAGACGGTTGGTGATTATAAGGGTGGAAATAGGTAGTGTAGGCATGTGGAGACGTATATTTTCAAGAAAAAAATCTCCCTCGAGACGGTTGGTGATTATAAGGGTGGATATAGGTAGTGTAGGCATGTGGAGACGTATATTTTCAAGAAAAAAATCTCCCTCGAGACGGTTGGTGATTATAAGGGTGGATATAGGTAGTGTAGGCATGTGGAGACGTATATTTTCAAGAAAAAAATCTCCCTCGAGACGGTTGGTGATTATAAGGGTGGAAATAGGTAGTGTAGGCATGTGGAGACGTATATTTTCAAGAAAAAAATCTCCCTCGAGACGGTTGGTGATTATAAGGGTGGATATAGGTAGTGTAGGCATGTGGAGACGTATATTTTCAAGAAAAAAATCTCCCTAGAGACGGTTGGTGATTATAAGGGTGGATATAGGTAGTGTAGGCATGTGGAGACGTATATTTTCAAGAAAAAAATCTCCCTCGAGACGGTTGGTGATTATAAGGGTGGAAATAGGTAGTGTAGGCATGTGGAGACGTATATTTTCAAGAAAAAAATCTCCCTCGAGACGGTTGGTGATTATAAGGGTGGAAATAGGTAGTGTAGGCATGTGGAGATGCATATTTTCAAGAAAAAAATCTCCCTAGAGACGGTTGGTGATTATAAGGGTGGATATAGGTAGTGTAGGCATGTGGAGACGTATATTTTCAAGAAAAAAATCTCCCTCGAGACGGTTGGTGATTATAAGGGTGGAAATAGGTAGTGTAGGCATGTGGAGACGTATATTTTCAAGAAAAAAATCTCCATCGAGACGGTTGGTGATTATAAGGGTGGAAATAGGTAGTGTAGGCATGTGGAGATGCATATTTTCAAGAAAAAAATCTCCCTCGAGACGGTTGGTGATTATAAGGGTGGAAATAGGTAGTGTAGGCATGTGGAGACGTATATTTTCAAGAAGAAAATCTCCCTCGAGACGGTTGGTGATTATAAGGGTGGATATAGGTAGTGTAGGCATGTGGAGACGTATATTTTCAAGAAAAAAATCTCCCTCGAGACGGTTGGTGATTATAAGGGTGGATATAGGTAGTGTAGGCATGTGGAGACGTATATTTTCAAGAAAAAAATCTCCATCGAGACGGTTGGTGATTATAAGGGTGGAAATAGGTAGTGTAGGCATGTGGAGATGCATATTTTCAAGAAAAAAATCTCCCTCGAGACGGTTGGTGATTATAAGGGTGGAAATAGGAGGTGTAGGCATGTAGAGACGTATATTTTCAAGAAAAAAATCTCCCTCGAGACGGTTGGTGATTATAAGGGTGGATATAGGTAGTGTAGGCATGTGGAGACGTATATTTTCAAGAAAAAAATCTCCCTCGAGACGGTTGGTGATTATAAGGGTGGATATAGGTAGTGTAGGCATGTGGAGACGTATATTTTCAAGAAAAAAATCTCCCTAGAGACGGTTGGTGATTATAAGGGTGGATATAGGTAGTGTAGGCATGTGGAGACGTATATTTTCAAGAAAAAAATCTCCCTCGAGACGGTTGGTGATTATAAGGGTGGAAATAGGTAGTGTAGGCATGTGGAGACGTATATTTTCAAGAAAAAAATCTCCATCGAGACGGTTGGTGAATATAAGGGTGGAAATAGGTAGTGTAGGCATGTGGAGATGCATATTTTCAAGAAAAAAATCTCCCTCGAGACGGTTGGTGATTATAAGGGTGGAAATAGGTAGTGTAGGCATGTGGAGACGTATATTTTCAAGAAAAAAATCTCCCTCGAGACGGTTGGTGATTATAAGGGTGGAAATAGGTAGTGTAGGCATGTGGAGACGTATATTTTCAAGAAAAAAATCTCCCTCGAGACGGTTGGTGATTATAAGGGTGGATATAGGTAGTGTAGGCATGTGGAGACGTATATTTTCAAGAAAAAAATCTCCCTCGAGACGGTTGGTGATTATAAGGGTGGAAATAGGTAGTGTAGGCATGTGGAGACGTATATTTTCAAGAAAAAAATCTCCATCGAGACGGTTGGTGAATATAAGGGTGGAAATAGGTAGTGTAGGCATGTGGAGATGCATATTTTCAAGAAAAAAATCTCCCTCGAGACGGTTGGTGATTATAAGGGTGGAAATAGGTAGTGTAGGCATGTGGAGACGTATATTTTCAAGAAAAAAATCTCCCTCGAGACGGTTGGTGATTATAAGGGTGGAAATATGAGGTGTAGGCATGTAGAGACGTATATTTTCAAGAAAAAAATCTCCCTAGAGACGGTTGGTGATTATAAGGGTGGATATAGGTAGTGTAGGCATGTGGAGATGCATATTTTCAAGAAAAAAATCTCCCTCGAGACGGTTGGTGATTATAAGGGTGGAAATAGGTAGTGTAGGCATGTGGAGATGCATATTTTCAAGAAAAAAATCTCCCTAGAGACGGTTGGTGATTATAAGGGTGGATATAGGTAGTGTAGGCATGTGGAGACGTATATTTTCAAGAAAAAAATCTCCCTCGAGACGGTTGGTGATTATAAGGGTGGAAATAGGTAGTGTAGGCATGTGGAGACGTATATTTTCAAGAAAAAAATCTCCCTCGAGACGGTTAGTGATTATAAGGGTGAAAATAGGTAGTGTAGGTATGTGGAGACGTATATTTTCAAGAAAAAAATCTCCCTCGAGACGGTTGGTATTAGAATGGTGGAAATAGGTAGTGTAGGCATGTGGAGACGTATATTTTCAAGAAAAAAATCTCCCTCGAGACGGTTAGTGATTATAAGGGTGAAAATAGGTAGTGTAGGTATGTGGAGACGTATATTTTCAAGAAAAAAATCTCCCTCGAGACGGTTAGTGATTATAAGGGTGAAAATAGGTAGTGTAGGTATGTGGAGACGTATATTTTCAAGAAAAAAATCTCCCTCGAGACGGTTGGTGATTATAAGGGTGGAAATAGGTAGTGTAGGCATGTGGAGACGTATATTTTCAAGAAAAAAATCTCCCTAGAGACGGTTGGTGATTATAAGGGTGAAAATA
This sequence comes from Ceriagrion tenellum, assembly GCA_963169105.1. Taxonomy (NCBI): domain Eukaryota; kingdom Metazoa; phylum Arthropoda; class Insecta; order Odonata; family Coenagrionidae; genus Ceriagrion; species Ceriagrion tenellum. The sequence goes on from OY720645.1 coordinate 3,141,089, forward strand.
GGTAGTGTAGGTATGTGGAGACGTATATTTTCAAGAAAAAAATCTCCCTCGAGACGGTTGGTGATTATAAGGGTGAAAATAGGTAGTGTAGGCATGTGGAGACGTATATTTTCAAGAAAAAAATCTCCCTAGAGACGGTTGGTGATTATAAGGGTGAAAATAGGTAGTGTAGGTATGTGGAGACGTATATTTTCAAGAAAAAAATCTCCCTAGAGACGGTTGGTGATTATAAGGGTGGAAATATGAGGTGTAGGCAAGTGGAGACGTATATTTTCAAGAAAAAAATCTCCCTCGAGACGGTTGGTATTAGAATGGTGGAAATAGGTAGTGTAGGCATGTGGAGACGTATATTTTCAAGAAAAAAATCTCCCTCGAGACGGTTAGTGATTATAAGGGTGAAAATAGGTAGTGTAGGTATGTGGAGACGTATATTTTCAAGAAAAAAATCTCCCTCGAGACGGTTAGTGATTATAAGGGTGAAAATAGGTAGTGTAGGTATGTGGAGACGTATATTTTCAAGAAAAAAATCTCCCTCGAGACGGTTGGTGATTATAAGGGTGAAAATAGGTAGTGTAGGTATGTGGAGACGTATATTTTCAAGAAAAAAATCTCCCTCGAGACGGTTAGTGATTATAAGGGTGAAAATAGGTAGTGTAGGCATGTGGAGACGTATATTTTCAAGAAAAAAATCTCCCTCGAGACGGTTGGTATTAGAATGGTGGAAATAGGTAGTGTAGGCATGTGGAGACGTATATTTTCAAGAAAAAAATCTCCCTCGAGACGGTTAGTGATTATAAGGGTGAAAATAGGTAGTGTAGGTATGTGGAGACGTATATTTTCAAGAAAAAAATCTCCCTCGAGACGGTTAGTGATTATAAGGGTGAAAATAGGTAGTGTAGGTATGTGGAGACGTATATTTTCAAGAAAAAAATCTCCCTCGAGACGGTTGGTGATTATAAGGGTGGAAATAGGTAGTGTAGGCATGTGGAGACGTATATTTTCAAGAAAAAAATCTCCCTCGAGACGGTTAGTGATTATAAGGGTGGAAATAGGTAGTGTAGGCATGTGGAGACGTATATTTTCAAGAAAAAAATCTCCCTCGAGACGGTTAGTGATTATAAGGGTGAAAATAGGTAGTGTAGGCATGTGGAGACGTATATTTTCAAGAAAAAAATCTCCCTCGAGACGGTTGGTGATTGTAAGGGTGGAAATAGGTAGTGTAGGCATGTGGAGACGTATATTTTCAAGAAAAAAATCTCCCTCGAGACGGTTGGTGATTGTAAGGGTGGAAATAGGTAGTGTAGGCATGTAGAGACGTATATTTTCAAGAAAAAAATCTCCCTCGAGACGGTTGGTGATTATAAGGGTGGAAATAGGAGGTGTAGGCATGTAGAGACGTATATTTTCAAGAAAAAAATCTCCCTCGAGACGGTTAGTGATTATAAGGGTGAAAATCGGTAGTGTAGGTATGTGGAGACGTATATTTTCAAGAAAAAAATCTCCCTCGAGACGGTTGGTGATTATAAGGGTGGAAATATGAGGTGTAGGCAAGTGGAGACGTATATTTTCAAGAAAAAAATCTCCCTCGAGACGGTTAGTGATTATAAGGGTGAAAATAGGTAGTGTAGGCATGTGGAGACGTATATTTTCAAGAAAAAAATCTCCCTCGAGACGGTTGGTATTAGAATGGTGGAAATAGGTAGTGTAGGCATGTGGAGACGTATATTTTCAAGAAAAAAATCTCCCTCGAGACGGTTAGTGATTATAAGGGTGAAAATAGGTAGTGTAGGTATGTGGAGACGTATATTTTCAAGAAAAAAATCTCCCTCGAGACGGTTGGTGATTATAAGGGTGGAAATAGGTAGTGTAGGTATGTGGAGACGTATATTTTCAAGAAAAAAATCTCCCTCGAGACGGTTAGTGATTATAAGGGTGAAAATAGGTAGTGTAGGTATGTGGAGACGTATATTTTCAAGAAAAAAATCTCCCTAGAGACGGTTGGTGATTATAAGGGTGGAAATAGGTAGTGTAGGCATGTGGAGACGTATATTTTCAAGAAAAAAATCTCCCTCGAGACGGTTAGTGATTATAAGGGTGAAAATAGGTAGTGTAGGTATGTGGAGACGTATATTTTCAAGAAAAAAATCTCCCTCGAGACGGTTAGTGATTATAAGGGTGAAAATAGGTAGTGTAGGTATGTGGAGACGTATATTTTCAAGAAAAAAATCTCCCTCGAGACGGTTGGTGATTATAAGGGTGGAAATAGGTAGTGTAGGTATGTGGAGACGTATATTTTCAAGAAAAAAATCTCCCTCGAGACGGTTAGTGATTATAAGGGTGAAAATAGGTAGTGTAGGCATGTGGAGACGTATATTTTCAAGAAAAAAATCTCCCTCGAGACGGTTGGTGATTATAAGGGTGGAAATAGGTAGTGTAGGCATGTGGAGACGTATATTTTCAAGAAAAAAATCTCCCTCGAGACGGTTAGTGATTATAAGGGTGAAAATAGGTAGTGTAGGCATGTGGAGACGTATATTTTCAAGAAAAAAATCTCCCTCGAGACGGTTGGTGATTATAAGGGTGAAAATAGGTAGTGTAGGCATGTGGAGACGTATATTTTCAAGAAAAAAATCTCCCTCGAGACGGTTAGTGATTATAAGGGTGAAAATAGGTAGTGTAGGCATGTGGAGACGTATATTTTCAAGAAAAAAATCTCCCTCGAGACGGTTAGTGATTATAAGGGTGAAAATAGGTAGTGTAGGCATGTGGAGACGTATATTTTCAAGAAAAAAATCTCCCTCGAGACGGTTGGTGATTATAAGGGTGGAAATAGGAGGTGTAGGCATGTGGAGACGTATATTTTCAAGAAAAAAATCTCCCTCGAGACGGTTAGTGATTATAAGGGTGAAAATAGGTAGTGTAGGCATGTGGAGACGTATATTTTCAAGAAAAAAATCTCCCTCGAGACGGTTGGTGATTATAAGGGTGAAAATAGGTAGTGTAGGCATGTGGAGACGTATATTTTCAAGAAAAAAATCTCCCTCGAGACGGTTAGTGATTATAAGGGTGAAAATAGGTAGTGTAGGCATGTGGAGACGTATATTTTCAAGAAAAAAATCTCCCTCGAGACGGTTGGTGATTGTAAGGGTGGAAATAGGAGGTGTAGGCATGTAGAGACGTATATTTTCAAGAAAAAAATCTCCCTCGAGACGGTTGGTGATTATAAGGGTGGATATAGGTAGTGTAGGCATGTGGAGACGTATATTTTCAAGAAAAAAATCTCCCTCGAGACGGTTGGTGATTATAAGGGTGAAAATAGGTAGTGTAGGCATGTGGAGACGTATATTTTCAAGAAAAAAATCTCCCTCGAGACGGTTAGTGATTATAAGGGTGAAAATAGGTAGTGTAGGTATGTGGAGACGTATATTTTCAAGAAAAAAATCTCCCTCGAGACGGTTAGTGATTATAAGGGTGAAAATAGGTAGTGTAGGCATGTGGAGACGTATATTTTCAAGAAAAAAATCTCCCTCGAGACGGTTGGTGATTATAAGGGTGAAAATAGGTAGTGTAGGCATGTGGAGACGTATATTTTCAAGAAAAAAATCTCCCTCGAGACGGTTAGTGATTATAAGGGTGAAAATAGGTAGTGTAGGCATGTGGAGACGTATATTTTCAAGAAAAAAATCTCCCTCGAGACGGTTGGTGATTGTAAGGGTGGAAATAGGAGGTGTAGGCATGTAGAGACGTATATTTTCAAGAAAAAAATCTCCCTCGAGACGGTTGGTGATTATAAGGGTGGATATAGGTAGTGTAGGCATGTGGAGACGTATATTTTCAAGAAAAAAATCTCCCTCGAGACGGTTGGTGATTATAAGGGTGAAAATAGGTAGTGTAGGCATGTGGAGACGTATATTTTCAAGAAAAAAATCTCCCTCGAGACGGTTAGTGATTATAAGGGTGAAAATAGGTAGTGTAGGTATGTGGAGACGTATATTTTCAAGAAAAAAATCTCCCTCGAGACGGTTGGTGATTATAAGGGTGAAAATAGGTAGTGTAGGTATGTGGAGACGTATATTTTCAAGAAAAAAAACTCCCTCGAGACGGTTGGTGATTATAAGGGTGGAAATAGGTAGTGTAGGTATGTGGAGACGTATATTTTCAAGAAAAAAATCTCCCTCGAGACGGTTAGTGATTATAAGGGTGGAAATAGGTAGTGTAGGCATGTGGAGACGTATATTTTCAAGAAAAAAATCTCCCTCGAGACGGTTAGTGATTATAAGGGTGAAAATAGGTAGTGTAGGCATGTGGAGACGTATATTTTCAAGAAAAAAATCTCCCTCGAGACGGTTGGTGATTATAAGGGTGGAAATAGGTAGTGTAGGCATGTGGAGACGTATATTTTCAAGAAAAAAATCTCCCTCGAGACGGTTAGTGATTATAAGGGTGAAAATAGGTAGTGTAGGCATGTGGAGACGTATATTTTCAAGAAAAAAATCTCCCTCGAGACGGTTAGTGATTATAAGGGTGGAAATAGGTAGTGTAGGCATGTGGAGACGTATATTTTCAAGAAAAAAATCTCCCTCGAGACGGTTAGTGATTATAAGGGTGAAAATAGGTAGTGTAGGCATGTGGAGACGTATATTTTCAAGAAAAAAATCTCCCTCGAGACGGTTGGTGATTATAAGGGTGGAAATAGGTAGTGTAGGCATGTGGAGACGTATATTTTCAAGAAAAAAATCTCCCTCGAGACGGTTAGTGATTATAAGGGTGAAAATAGGTAGTGTAGGCATGTGGAGACGTATATTTTCAAGAAAAAAATCTCCCTCGAGACGGTTGGTGATTATAAGGGTGAAAATAGGTAGTGTAGGCATGTGGAGACGTATATTTTCAAGAAAAAAATCTCCCTCGAGACGGTTAGTGATTATAAGGGTGAAAATAGGTAGTGTAGGCATGTGGAGACGTATATTTTCAAGAAAAAAATCTCCCTCGAGACGGTTAGTGATTATAAGGGTGAAAATAGGTAGTGTAGGCATGTGGAGACGTATATTTTCAAGAAAAAAATCTCCCTCGAGACGGTTGGTGATTATAAGGGTGGAAATAGGAGGTGTAGGCATGTGGAGACGTATATTTTCAAGAAAAAAATCTCCCTCGAGACGGTTAGTGATTATAAGGGTGAAAATAGGTAGTGTAGGCATGTGGAGACGTATATTTTCAAGAAAAAAATCTCCCTCGAGACGGTTGGTGATTATAAGGGTGAAAATAGGTAGTGTAGGCATGTGGAGACGTATATTTTCAAGAAAAAAATCTCCCTCGAGACGGTTAGTGATTATAAGGGTGAAAATAGGTAGTGTAGGCATGTGGAGACGTATATTTTCAAGAAAAAAATCTCCCTCGAGACGGTTGGTGATTGTAAGGGTGGAAATAGGAGGTGTAGGCATGTAGAGACGTATATTTTCAAGAAAAAAATCTCCCTCGAGACGGTTAGTGATTATAAGGGTGGAAATAGGTAGTGTAGGCATGTGGAGACGTATATTTTCAAGAAAAAAATCTCCCTCGAGACGGTTAGTGATTATAAGGGTGAAAATAGGTAGTGTAGGCATATGGAGACGTATATTTTCAAGAAAAAAATCTCCCTCGAGACGGTTGGTGATTATAAGGGTGGAAATAGGAGGTGTAGGCATGTAGAGACGTATATTTTCAAGAAAAAAATCTCCCTCGAGACGGTTGGTGATTATAAGGGTGGAAATAGGAGGTGTAGGCATGTAGAGACGTATATTTTCAAGAAAAAAATCTCCCTCGAGACGGTTGGTGATTATAAGGGTGGAAATAGGTAGTGTAGGCATGTGGAGACGTATATTTTCAAGAAAAAAATCTCCCTCGAGACGGTTAGTGATTATAAGGGTGAAAATAAGTAGTGTAGGCATATGGAGACGTATATTTTCAAGAAAAAAATCTCCCTCGAGACGGTTGGTGATTATAAGGGTGGAAATAGGAGGTGTAGGCATGTAGAGACGTATATTTTCAAGAAAAAAATCTCCCTCGAGACGGTTGGTGATTGTAAGGGTGGAAATAGGAGGTGTAGGCATGTAGAGACGTATATTTTCAAGAAAAAAATCTCCCTCGAGACGGTTGGTGATTATAAGGGTGGAAATAGGTAGTGTAGGCATGTGGAGACGTATATTTTCAAGAAAAAAATCTACCTCGAGACGGTTAGTGATTATAAGGGTGAAAATAGGTAGTGTAGGCATATGGAGACGTATATTTTCAAGAAAAAAATCTCCCTCGAGACGGTTGGTGATTATAAGGGTGGAAATAGGAGGTGTAGGCATGTAGAGACGTATATTTTCAAGAAAAAAATCTCCCTCGAGACGGTTGGTGATTAGAAGGGTGGAAATAGGTAGTGTAGGCATGTGGAGACGTATATTTTCAAGAAAAAAATCTCCCTCGAGACGGTTGGTGATTATAAGGGTGGAAATAGGTAGTGTAGGCATGTGGAGACGTATATTTTCAAGAAAAAAATCTCCCTCGAGACGGTTGGTGATTATAAGGGTGGAAATAGGTAGTGTAGGCATGTGGAGACGTATATTTTCAAGAAAAAAATCTCCATCGAGACGGTTGGTGACTATAAGGGTGGAAATAGGTAGTGTAGGCATGTGGAGACGTCTATTTTTAAGAAAAAAATCTCCCTCGAGACGGTTGGTGATTATAAGGGTGGAAATAGGTAGTGTAGGCATGTGGAGACGTATATTTTCAAGAAAAAAATCTCCCTCGAGACGGTTGGTGATTAGAAGGGTGGAAATAGGTAGTGTAGGCATGTGGAGACGTATATTTTCAAGAAAAAAATCTCCCTCGAGACGGTTGGTGATTATAAGGGTGGAAATAGGTAGTGTAGGCATGTGGAGACGTATATTTTTAAGAAAAAAATCTCCCTCGAGACGGTTGGTGATTATAAGGGTGGAAATAGGTAGTGTAGGCATGTGGAGACGTATATTTTTAAGAAAAAAATCTCTCTCGAGACGGTTAGTGATTAGAAGGGTGGAAATAGGTAGTGTAGGCATGTGGAGACGTATATTTTAAGAAAAAAATCTCCCTCGAGACGGTTGGTGATTATAAGGGTGGAAATAGGTAGTGTAGGCATGTGGAGACGTATATTTTCAAGAAAAAAATCTCCCTCGAGACGGTTGGTGATTATAAGGGTGGAAATAGGTAGTGTAGGCATGTGGAGACGTATATTTTCAAGAAAAAAATCTCCATCGAGACGGTTGGTGATTATAAGGGTGGAAATAGGTAGTGTAGGCATGTGGAGACGTATATTTTTAAGAAAAAAATCTCTCTCGAGACGGTTAGTGATTATAAGGGTGGAAATAGGTAGTGTAGGCATGTGGAGACGTATATTTTTAAGAAAAAAATCTCCCTCGAGACGGTTGGTGATTATAAGGGTGGAAATAGGTAGTGTAGGCATGTGGAGACGTATATTTTCAAGAAAAAAATCTCCATCGAGACGGTTGGTGATTATAAGGGTGGAAATAGGTAGTGTAGGCATGTGGAGACGTATATTTTTAAGAAAAAAATCTCTCTCGAGACGGTTAGTGATTAGAAGGGTGGAAATAGGTAGTGTAGGCATGTGGAGACGTATATTTTCAAGAAAAAAATCTCCATCGAGACGGTTGGTGATTATAAGGGTGGAAATAGGTAGTGTAGGCATGTGGAGACGTATATTTTTAAGAAAAAAATCTCCCTCGAGACGGTTGGTGATTATAAGGGTGGAAATAGGTAGTGTAGGCATGTGGAGACGTATATTTTTAAGAAAAAAATCTCCCTCGAGACGGTTGGTGATTATAAGGGTGGAAATAGGTAGTGTAGGCATGTGGAGACGTATATTTTTAAGAAAAAAATCTCTCTCGAGACGGTTAGTGATTATAAGGGTGGAAATAGGTAGTGTAGGCATGTGGAGACGTATATTTTTAAGAAAAAAATCTCCCTCGAGACGGTTGGTGATTATAAGGGTGGAAATAGGTAGTGTAGGCATGTGGAGACGTATATTTTTAAGAAAAAAATCTCTCTCGAGACGGTTAGTGATTAGAAGGGTGGAAATAGGTAGTGTAGGCATGTGGAGACGTATATTTTCAAGAAAAAAATCTCTCTCGAGACGGTTGGTGACTATAAGGGTGGAAATAGGTAGTGTAGGCATGTGGAGACGTCTATTTTTAAGAAAAAAATCTCCCTCGAGACGGTTGGTGATTATAAGGGTGGAAATAGGTAGTGTAGGCATGTGGAGACGTATATTTTCAAGAAAAAAATCTCCCTCGAGACGGTTGGTGATTAGAAGGGTGGAAATAGGTAGTGTAGGCATGTGGAGACGTATATTTTTAAGAAAAAAATCTCCCTCGAGACGGTTGGTGATTATAAGGGTGGAAATAGGTAGTGTAGGCATGTGGAGACGTATATTTTTAAGAAAAAAATCTCCCTCGAGACGGTTGGTGATTATAAGGGTGGAAATAGGTAGTGTAGGCATGTGGAGACGTATATTTTTAAGAAAAAAATCTCCCTCGAGACGGTTGGTGATTAGAAGGGTGGAAATAGGTAGTGTAGGCATGTGGAGACGTATATTTTCAAGAAAAAAATCTCCCTCGAGACGGTTGGTGATTATAAGGGTGGAAATAGGTAGTGTAGGCATGTGGAGACGTATATTTTTAAGAAAAAAATCTCCCTCGAGACGGTTGGTGATTATAAGGGTGGAAATAGGTAGTGTAGGCATGTGGAGACGTATATTTTCAAGAAAAAAATCTCCCTCGAGACGGTTGGTGATTATAAGGGTGGAAATAGGTAGTGTAGGCATGTGGAGACGTATATTTTCAAGAAAAAAATCTCCCTCGAGACGGTTGGTGATTATAAGGGTGGAAATAGGTAGTGTAGGCATGTGGAGACGTATATTTTCAAGAAAAAAATCTCCCTCGAGACGGTTGGTGATTATAAGGGTGGAAATAGGTAGTGTAGGCATGTGGAGACGTATATTTTTAAGAAAAAAATCTCCCTCGAGACGGTTGGTGATTATAAGGGTGGAAATAGGTAGTGTAGGCATGTGGAGACGTATATTTTCAAGAAAAAAATCTCCCTCGAGACGGTTGGTGATTAGAAGGGTGGAAATAGGTAGTGTAGGCATGTGGAGACGTATATTTTCAAGAAAAAAATCTCCCTCGAGACGGTTGGTGATTATAAGGGTGGGAAATAGGAGGTGTAGGCATGTAGAGACGTATATTTTCAAGAAAAAAATCTCCCTCGAGACGGTTGGTATTAGAATGGTGGAAATAGGTAGTGTAGGCATGTGGAGACGTATATTTTCAAGAAAAAAATCTCCCTCGAGACGGTTGGTGATTATAAGGGTGGAAATAGGTAGTGTAGGCATGTGGAGACGTATATTTTCAAGAAAAAAATCTCCCTCGAGACGGTTGGTGATTATAAGGGTGGAAATAGGTAGTGTAGGCATGTGGAGACGTATATTTTCAAGAAAAAAATCTCCCTCGAGACGGTTGGTGATTAGAAGGGTGGAAATAGGTAGTGTAGGCATGTGGAGACGTATATTTTCAAGAAAAAAATCTCCCTCGAGACGGTTGGTGATTATAAGGGTGGAAATAGGTAGTGTAGGCATGTGGAGACGTATATTTTCAAGAAAAAAATCTCCCTCGAGACGGTTGGTGATTATAAGGGTGGAAATAGGTAGTGTAGGCATGTGGAGACGTATATTTTCAAGAAAAAAATCTCCATCGAGACGGTTGGTGATTATAAGGGTGGAAATAGGTAGTGTAGGCATGTGGAGACGTATATTTTTAAGAAAAAAATCTCTCTCGAGACGGTTAGTGATTAGAAGGGTGGAAATAGGTAGTGTAGGCATGTAGAGACGTATATTTTCAAGAAAAAAATCTCCCTCGAGACGGTTGGTGATTAGAAGGGTGGAAATAGGTAGTGTAGGCATGTTGAGACGTATATTTTCAAGAAAAAAATCTCCCTCGAGACGGTTGGTGATTATAAGGGTGGAAATAGGTAGTGTAGGCATGTGGAGACGTATATTTTCAAGAAAAAAATCTCCATCGAGACGGTTGGTGATTATAAGGGTGGAAATAGGTAGTGTAGGCATGTGGAGACGTATATTTTCAAGAAAAAAATCTCCCTCGAGACGGTTGGTGATTAGAAGGGTGGAAATAGGTAGTGTAGGCATGTTGAGACGTATATTTTCAAGAAAAAAATCTCCCTCGAGACGGTTGGTGATTATAAGGGTGGAAATAGGTAGTGTAGGCATGTGGAGACGTATATTTTCAAGAAAAAAATCTCCATCGAGACGGTTGGTGATTATAAGAGTGGAAATAGGTAGTGTAGGCATGTGGAGACGTATATTTTTAAGAAAAAAATCTCCCTCGAGACGGTTGGTGATTAGAAGGGTGGAAATAGGTAGTGTAGGCATGTAGAGACGTATATTTTCAAGAAAAAAATCTCCATCGAGACGGTTGGTGATTATAAGGGTGGAAATAGGTAGTGTAGGCATGTGGAGACGTATATTTTTAAGAAAAAAATCTCCCTCGAGACGGTTGGTGATTATAAGGGTGGAAATAGGTAGTGTAGGCATGTGGAGACGTATATTTTCAAGAAAAAAATCTCCCTCGAGACGGTTGGTGATTATAAGGGTGGAAATAGGTAGTGTAGGCACGTGGAGACGTATATTTTCAAGAAAAAAATCTCCCTCGAGACGGTTGGTGATTATAAGGGTGGAAATAGGTAGTGTAGGCATGTGGAGACGTATATTTTCAAGAAAAAAATCTCCATCGAGACGGTTGGTGATTATAAGGGTGGAAATAGGTAGTGTAGGCATGTGGAGACGTATATTTTTAAGAAAAAAATCTCTCTCGAGACGGTTAGTGATTAGAAGGGTGGAAATAGGTAGTGTAGGCATGTAGAGACGTATATTTTCAAGAAAAAAATCTCCCTCGAGACGGTTGGTGATTAGAAGGGTGGAAATAGGTAGTGTAGGCATGTTGAGACGTATATTTTCAAGAAAAAAATCTCCCTCGAGACGGTTGGTGATTATAAGGGTGGAAATAGGTAGTGTAGGCATGTGGAGACGTATATTTTCAAGAAAAAAATCTCCATCGAGACGGTTGGTGATTATAAGGGTGGAAATAGGTAGTGTAGGCATGTGGAGACGTATATTTTCAAGAAAAAAATCTCCCTCGAGACGGTTGGTGATTAGAAGGGTGGAAATAGGTAGTGTAGGCATGTTGAGACGTATATTTTCAAGAAAAAAATCTCCCTCGAGACGGTTGGTGATTATAAGGGTGGAAATAGGTAGTGTAGGCATGTGGAGACGTATATTTTCAAGAAAAAAATCTCCATCGAGACGGTTGGTGATTATAAGGGTGGAAATAGGTAGTGTAGGCATGTGGAGACGTATATTTTTAAGAAAAAAATCTCTCTCGAGACGGTTAGTGATTAGAAGGGTGGAAATAGGTAGTGTAGGCATGTAGAGACGTATATTTTCAAGAAAAAAATCTCCCTCGAGACGGTTGGTGATTATAAGGGTGGAAATAGGTAGTGTAGGCATGTTGAGACGTATATTTTCAAGAAAAAAATCTCCCTCGAGACGGTTGGTGATTATAAGGGTGGAAATAGGAGGTGTAGGCATGTGGAGACGTATATTTTCAAGAAAAAAATCTCCCTCGAGACGGTTGGTGATTATAAGGGTGGAAATAGGTAGTGTAGGCATGTGGAGACGTATATTTTCAAGAAAAAAATCTCCCTCGAGACCGTTGGTGAATATAAGGGTGGAAATAGGTAGTGTAGGCATGTGGAGACGTATATTTTCAAGAAAAAAATCTCCCTCGAGACGGTTGGTGATTATAAGGGTGGAAATAGGTAGTGTAGGCATGTGGAGACGTATATTTTCAAGAAAAAAATCTCCATCGAGACGGTTGGTGATTATAAGGGTGGAAATAGGTAGTGTAGGCATGTGGAGACGTATATTTTTAAGAAAAAAATCTCTCTCGAGACGGTTAGTGATTAGAAGGGTGGAAATAGGTAGTGTAGGCATGTAGAGACGTATATTTTCAAGAAAAAAATCTCCCTCGAGACGGTTGGTGATTATAAGGGTGGAAATTGGTAGTGTAGGCATGTTGAGACGTATATTTTCAAGAAAAAAATCTCCCTCGAGACGGTTGGTGATTATAAGGGTGGAAATAGGAGGTGTAGGCATGTAGAGACGTATATTTTCAAGAAAAAAATCTCCCTCGAGACGGTTGGTATTAGAATGGTGGAAATAGGTAGTGTAGGCATGTGGAGACGTATATTTTCAAGAAAAAAATCTCCATCGAGACGGTTGGTGATAATAAGTGTGGAAATAGGTAGTGTAGGCATGTTGAGACGTATATTTTCAAGAAAAAAATCTCCCTCGAGACGGTTGGTGATTATAAGGGTGGAAATAGGAGGTGTAGGCATGTGGAGACATATATTTTCAAGAAAAAAATCTCCCTCGAGACGGTTGGTGATTATAAGGGTGGAAATAGGTAGTGTAGGTATGTGGAGACGTATATTTTCAAGAAAAAAATCTCCCTCGAGACGGTTGGTGATTATAAGGGTGGAAATAGGTAGTGTAGGTATGTGGAGACGTATATTTTCAAGAAAAAAATCTCCCTCGAGACGGTTGGTGATTATAAGGGTGGAAATAGGTAGTGTAGGTATGTGGAGACGTATATTTTCAAGAAAAAAATCTCCCTCGAGACGGTTGGTGATTATAAGGGTGGAAATAGGTAGTGTAGGTATGTGGAGACGTATATTTTCAAGAAAAAAATCTCCCTCGAGACGGTTGGTGATTATAAGGGTGGAAATAGGTAGTGTAGGTATGTGGAGACGTATATTTTCAAGAAAAAAATCTCCCTCGAGACGGTTGGTGATTATAAGGGTGGAAATAGGTAGTGTAGGTATGTGGAGACGTATATTTTCAAGAAAAAAATCTCCCTCGAGACGGTTGGTGATTATAAGGGTGGAAATAGGTAGTGTAGGCATGTAGAGACGTATATTTTCAAGAAAAAAATCTCCCTCGAGACGGTTGGTGATTATAAGGGTGGAAATAGGTAGTGTAGGTATGTGGAGACGTATATTTTCAAGAAAAAAATCTCCCTCGAGACGGTTGGTGATTATAAGGGTGGAAATAGGTAGTGTAGGTATGTGGAGACGTATATTTTCAAGAAAAAAATCTCCCTCGAGACGGTTGGTGATTATAAGGGTGGAAATAGGTAGTGTAGGTATGTGGAGACGTATATTTTCAAGAAAAAAATCTCCCTCGAGACGGTTGGTGATTATAAGGGTGGAAATAGGTAGTGTAGGTATGTGGAGACGTATATTTTCAAGAAAAAAATCTCCCTCGAGACGGTTGGTGATTATAAGGGTGGAAATAGGTAGTGTAGGTATGTGGAGACGTATATTTTCAAGAAAAAAATCTCCCTCGAGACGGTTGGTGATTATAAGGGTGGAAATAGGTAGTGTAGGTATGTGGAGACGTATATTTTCAAGAAAAAAATCTCCCTCGAGACGGTTGGTGATTATAAGGGTGGAAATAGGTAGTGTAGGCATGTAGAGACGTATATTTTCAAGAAAAAAATCTCCCTCGAGACGGTTGGTGATTATAAGGGTGGAAATAGGTAGTGTAGGTATGTGGAGACGTATATTTTCAAGAAAAAAATCTCCCTCGAGACGGTTGGTGATTATAAGGGTGGAAATAGGTAGTGTAGGTATGTGGAGACGTATATTTTCAAGAAAAAAATCTCCCTCGAGACGGTTGGTGATTATAAGGGTGGAAATAGGTAGTGTAGGCATGTAGAGACGTATATTTTCAAGAAAAAAATCTCCCTCGAGACGGTTGGTGATTATAAGGGTGGAAATAGGTAGTGTAGGTATGTGGAGACGTATATTTTCAAGAAAAAAATCTCCCTCGAGACGGTTGGTGATTATAAGGGTGGAAATAGGTAGTGTAGGTATGTGGAGACGTATATGTTCAAGAAAAAAATCTCCCTCGAGACGGTTGGTGATTATAAGGGTGGAAATAGGTAGTGTAGGTATGTGGAGACGTATATTTTCAAGAAAAAAATCTCCCTCGAGACGGTTGGTGATTATAAGGGTGGAAATAGGTAGTGTAGGTATGTGGAGACGTATATTTTCAAGAAAAAAATCTCCCTCGAGACGGTTGGTGATTATAAGGGTGGAAATAGGTAGTGTAGGTATGTGGAGACGTATATTTTCAAGAAAAAAATCTCCCTCGAGACGGTTGGTGATTATAAGGGTGGAAATAGGTAGTGTAGGCATGTAGAGACGTATATTTTCAAGAAAAAAATCTCCCTCGAGACGGTTGGTGATTATAAGGGTGGAAATAGGTAGTGTAGGTATGTGGAGACGTATATTTTCAAGAAAAAAATCTCCCTCGAGACGGTTGGTGATTATAAGGGTGGAAATAGGTAGTGTAGGCATGTGGAGACGTATATTTTCAAGAAAAAAATCTCCCTCGAGACGGTTGGTGATTATAAGGGTGGAAATAGGTAGTGTAGGTATGTGGAGACGTATATTTTCAAGAAAAAAATCTCCCTCGAGACGGTTGGTGATTATAAGGGTGGAAATAGGTAGTGTAGGTATGTGGAGACGTATATTTTCAAGAAAAAAATCTCCCTCGAGACGGTTGGTGATTATAAGGGTGGAAATAGGTAGTGTAGGTATGTGGAGACGTATATTTTCAAGAAAAAAATCTCCCTCGAGACGGTTGGTGATTATAAGGGTGGAAATAGGTAGTGTAGGTATGTGGAGACGTATATTTTCAAGAAAAAAATCTCCCTCGAGACGGTTGGTGATTATAAGGGTGGAAATAGGTAGTGTAGGTATGTGGAGACGTATATTTTCAAGAAAAAAATCTCCCTCGAGACGGTTGGTGATTATAAGGGTGGAAATAGGTAGTGTAGGTATGTGGAGACGTATATTTTCAAGAAAAAAATCTCCCTCGAGACGGTTGGTGATTATAAGTGTGGAAATAGGTAGTGTAGGCATGTAGAGACGTATATTTTCAAGAAAAAAATCTCCCTCGAGACGGTTGGTGATTATAAGGGTGGAAATAGGTAGTGTAGGTATGTGGAGACGTATATTTTCAAGAAAAAAATCTCCCTCGAGACGGTTGGTGATTATAAGGGTGGAAATAGGTAGTGTAGGTATGTGGAGACGTATATTTTCAAGAAAAAAATCTCCCTCGAGACGGTTGGTGATTATAAGGGTGGAAATAGGTAGTGTAGGCATGTAGAGACGTATATTTTCAAGAAAAAAATCTCCCTCGAGACGGTTGGTGATTATAAGGGTGGAAATATGTAGTGTAGGCATGTGGAGACGTATATTTTCAAGAAAAAAATCTCCCTCGAGACGGTTGGTGATTATAAGGGTGGAAATAGGTAGTGTAGGCATGTGGAGACGTATATTTTCAAGAAAAAAATCTCCCTCGAGACGGTTGGTGATTATAAGGGTGGAAATAGGTAGTGTAGGCATGTGGAGACGTATATTTTCAAGAAAAAAATCTCCATCGAGACGGTTGGTGATTATAAGGGTGGAAATAGGTAGTGTAGGCATGTGGAGACGTATATTTTCAAGAAAAAAATCTCCCTCGAGACGGTTGGTTATTATAAGGGTGGAAATAGGTACTGTAGGCATGTGGAGACATATATTTTCAAGAAAAAAATCTCCCTCGAGACGGTTGGTGATTATAAGGGTGGAAATAGGTAGTGTAGGCATGTGGAGACGTATATTTTCAAGAAAAAAATCTCCCTCGAGACGGTTGGTGATTATAAGGGTGGAAATAGGTAGTGTAGGCATGTGGAGACGTATATTTTCAAGAAAAAAATCTCCATCGAGACGGTTGGTGATTATAAGGGTGGAAATAGGTAGTGTAGGCATGTGGAGACGTATATTTTCAAGAAAAAAATCTCCCTCGAGACGGTTGGTTATTATAAGGGTGGAAATAGGTACTGTAGGCATGTGGAGACATATATTTTCAAGAAAAAAATCTCCCTCGAGACGGTTGGTGATTATAAGGGTGGAAATAGGTAGTGTAGGCATGTGGAGACGTATATTTTCAAGAAAAAAATCTCCCTCGAGACGGTTGGTGATTATAAGGGTGGAAATAGGTAGTGTAGGCATGTGGAGACGTATATTTTCAAGAAAAAAATCTCCATCGAGACGGTTGGTGATTATAAGGGTGGAAATAGGTAGTGTAGGCATGTGGAGACGTATATTTTCAAGAAAAAAATCTCCCTCGAGACGGTTGGTTATTATAAGGGTGGAAATAGGTACTGTAGGCATGTGGAGACATATATTTTCAAGAAAAAAATCTCCCTCGAGACGGTTGGTGATTATAAGGGTGGAAATAGGTAGTGTAGGCATGTGGAGACGTATATTTTCAAGAAAAAAATCTCCCTCGAGACGGTTGGTGATTATAAGGGTGGAAATAGGTAGTGTAGGCATGTGGAGACGTATATTTTCAAGAAAAAAATCTCCATCGAGACGGTTGGTGATTATAAGGGTGGAAATAGGTAGTGTAGGCATGTGGAGACGTATATTTTCAAGAAAAAAATCTCCCTCGAGACGGTTGGTGATTATAAGGGTGGAAATAGGTAGTGTAGGCATGTGGAGACATATATTTTCAAGAAAAAAATCTCCCTCGAGACGGTTGGTGATTATAAGGGTGGAAATAGGTAGTGTAGGCATGTGGAGACGTATATTTTCAAGAAAAAAATCTCCATCGAGACGGTTGGTGATTATAAGGGTGGAAATAGGTAGTGTAGGCATGTGGAGACGTATATTTTCAAGAAAAAAATCTCCCTCGAGACGGTTGGTGATTATAAGGGTGGAAATAGGTACTGTAGGCATGTGGAGACATATATTTTCAAGAAAAAAATCTCCCTCGAGACGGTTGGTGATTATAAGGGTGGAAATAGGTAGTGTAGGCATGTGGAGACGTATATTTTCAAGAAAAAAATCTCCCTCGAGACGGTTGGTGATTATAAGGGTGGAAATAGGTAGTGTAGGCATGTGGAGACGTATATTTTCAAGAAAAAAATCTCCATCGAGACGGTTGGTGATTATAAGGGTGGAAATAGGTAGTGTAGGCATGTGGAGACGTATATTTTCAAGAAAAAAATCTCCCTCGAGACGGTTGGTGATTATAAGGGTGGAAATAGGTACTGTAGGCATGTGGAGACATATATTTTCAAGAAAAAAATCTCCCTCGAGACGGTTGGTGATTATAAGGGTGGAAATAGGTAGTGTAGGTATGTGGAGACGTATATTTTCAAGAAAAAAATCTCCCTCGAGACGGTTGGTGATTATAAGGGTGGAAATAGGTAGTGTAGGCATGTGGAGACGTATATTTTCAAGAAAAAAATCTCCCTCGAGACGGTTGGTGATTATAAGGGTGGAAATAGGTAGTGTAGGCATGTGGAGACGTATATTTTCAAGAAAAAAATCTCCCTCGAGACGGTTGGTGATTATAAGGGTGGAAATAGGTAGTGTAGGCATGTGGAGACGTATATTTTCAAGAAAAAAATCTCCATCGAGACGGTTGGTGATTATAAGGGTGGAAATAGGTAGTGTAGGCATGTGGAGACGTATATTTTTAAGAAAAAAATCTCTCTCGAGACGGTTAGTGATTAGAAGGGTGGAAATAGGTAGTGTAGGCATGTAGAGACGTATATTTTCAAGAAAAAAATCTCCCTCGAGACGGTTGGTGATTATAAGGGTGGAAATAGGAAGTGTAGGCATGTAGAGACGTATATTTTCAAGAAAAAAATCTCCCTCGAGACGGTTGGTGATTATAAGGGTGGAAATAGGAGGTGTAGGCATGTAGAGACGTATATTTTCAAGAAAAAAATCTCCCTCGAGACGGTTGGTGATTATAAGGGTGGAAATAGGTACTGTAGGCATGTGGAGACGTATATTTTTAAGAAAAAAATCTCCCTCGAGACGGTTAGTGATTAGAAGGGTGGAAATAGGTAGTGTAGGCATGTAGAGACGTATATTTTCAAGAAAAAAATCTCCCTCGAGACGGTTGGTGATTATAAGGGTGGAAATAGGTAGTGTAGGCATGTGGAGACGTATATTTTCAAGAAAAAAATCTCCATCGAGACGGTTGGTGATTATAAGGGTGGAAATAGGTAGTGTAGGCATGTGGAGACGTATATTTTTAAGAAAAAAATCTCTCTCGAGACGGTTAGTGATTAGAAGGGTGGAAATAGGTAGTGTAGGCATGTAGAGACGTATATTTTCAAGAAAAAAATCTCCATCGAGACGGTTGGTGATTATAAGGGTGGAAATAGGTAGTGTAGGCATGTGGAGACGTATATTTTTAAGAAAAAAATCTCTCTCGAGACGGTTAGTGATTAGAAGGGTGGAAATAGGTAGTGTAGGCATGTAGAGACGTATATTTTCAAGAAAAAAATCTCCCTCGAGAAGGTTGGTGATTATAAGGGTGGAAATAGGAAGTGTAGGCATGTAGAGACGTATATTTTCAAGAAAAAAATCTCCCTCGAGAAGGTTGGTGATTATAAGGGTGGAAATAGGAAGTGTAGGCATGTAGAGACGTATATTTTCAAGAAAAAAATCTCCCTCGAGACGGTTGGTGATTATAAGGGTGGAAATAGGTACTGTAGGCATGTGGAGACGTATATTTTTAAGAAAAAAATCTCCCTCGAGACGGTTGGTGATTATAAGGGTGGAAATAGGTAGTGTAGGCATGTGGAGACGTATATTTTCAAGAAAAAAATCTCCCTCGAGACGGTTAGTGATTATAAGGGTGGAAATAGGTAGTGTAGGCATGTGGAGACGTATATTTTCAAGAAAAAAATCTCCCTCGAGACGGTTGGTGATTATAAGGGTGGAAATAGGTACTGTAGGCATGTGGAGACGTATATTTTCAAGAAAAAAATCTCCCTCGAGAAGGTTGGTGATTATAAGGGTGGAAATAGGAAGTGTAGGCATGTAGAGACGTATATTTTCAAGAAAAAAATCTCCCTCGAGAAGGTTGGTGATTATAAGGGTGGAAATAGGAAGTGTAGGCATGTAGAGACGTATATTTTCAAGAAAAAAATCTCCCTCGAGACGGTTGGTGATTATAAGGGTGGAAATAGGTACTGTAGGCATGTGGAGACGTATATTTTTAAGAAAAAAATCTCCCTCGAGACGGTTGGTGATTATAAGGGTGGAAATAGGTAGTGTAGGCATGTGGAGACGTATATTTTCAAGAAAAAAATCTCCCTCGAGACGGTTAGTGATTATAAGGGTGGAAATAGGTAGTGTAGGCATGTGGAGACGTATATTTTCAAGAAAAAAATCTCCCTCGAGACGGTTGGTGATTATAAGGGTGGAAATAGGTACTGTAGGCATGTGGAGACGTATATTTTCAAGAAAAAAATCTCCCTCGAGACGGTTGGTGATTATAAGGGTGGAAATAGGTACTGTAGGCATGTGGAGACGTATATTTTCAAGAAAAAAATCTCCCTCGAGACGGTTAGTGATTATAAGGGTGGAAATAGGTAGTGTAGGCATGTGGAGACGTATATTTTCAAGAAAAAAATCTCCCTCGAGACGGTTGGTGATTATAAGGGTGGAAATAGGTACTGTAGGCATGTGGAGACGTATATTTTCAAGAAAAAAATCTCCCTCGAGACGGTTGGTGATTATAAGGGTGGAAATAGGAAGTGTAGGCATGTAGAGACGTATATTTTCAAGAAAAAAATCTCCCTCGAGAAGGTTGGTGATTATAAGGGTGGAAATAGGAAGTGTAGGCATGTGGAGACGTATATTTTCAAGAAAAAAATCTCCCTCGAGAAGGTTGGTGATTATAAGGGTGGAAATAGGAAGTGTAGGCATGTGGAGACGTATATTTTCAAGAAAAAAATCTCCCTCGAGACGGTTGGTGATTATAAGGGTGGAAATATGTACTGTAGGCATGTGGAGACGTATATTTTCAAGAAAAAAATCTCCCTCGAGACGGTTGGTGATTATAAGGGTGGAAATAGGTACTGTAGGCATGTGGAGACGTATATTTTCAAGAAAAAAATCTCCCTCGAGACGGTTGGTGATTATAAGGGTGGAAATAGGTACTGTAGGCATGTGGAGACGTATATTTTCAAGAAAAAAATCTCCCTCGAGACGGTTAGTGATTATAAGGGTGGAAATAGGTAGTGTAGGCATGTGGAGACGTATATTTTCAAGAAAAAAATCTCCCTCGAGACGGTTGGTGATTATAAGGGTGGAAATAGGTACTGTAGGCATGTGGAGACGTATATTTTCAAGAAAAAAATCTCCCTCGAGACGGTTGGTGATTATAAGGGTGGAAATAGGTACTGTAGGCATGTGGAGACGTATATTTTCAAGAAAAAAATCTCCCTCGAGACGGTTGGTGATTATAAGGGTGGAAATAGGAAGTGTAGGCATGTAGAGACGTATATTTTCAAGAAAAAAATCTCCCTCGAGAAGGTTGGTGATTATAAGGGTGGAAATAGGAAGTGTAGGCATGTGGAGACGTATATTTTCAAGAAAAAAATCTCCCTCGAGAAGGTTGGTGATTATAAGGGTGGAAATAGGAAGTGTAGGCATGTGGAGACGTATATTTTCAAGAAAAAAATCTCCCTCGAGACGGTTGGTGATTATAAGGGTGGAAATAGGTACTGTAGGCATGTGGAGACGTATATTTTCAAGAAAAAAATCTCCCTCGAGACGGTTGGTGATTATAAGGGTGGAAATAGGTACTGTAGGCATGTGGAGACGTATATTTTCAAGAAAAAAATCTCCCTCGAGACGGTTAGTGATTATAAGGGTGGAAATAGGTAGTGTAGGCATGTGGAGACGTATATTTTCAAGAAAAAAATCTCCCTCGAGACGGTTAGTGATTATAAGGGTGGAAATAGGTAGTGTAGGCATGTGGAGACGTATATTTTCAAGAAAAAAATCTCCCTCGAGACGGTTGGTGATTATAAGGGTGGAAATAGGTACTGTAGGCATGTGGAGACGTATATTTTCAAGAAAAAAATCTCCCTCGAGACGGTTGGTGATTATAAGGGTGGAAATAGGAAGTGTAGGCATGTAGAGACGTATATTTTCAAGAAAAAAATCTCCCTCGAGACGGTTAGTGATTATAAGGGTGGAAATAGGTAGTGTAGGCATGTGGAGACGTATATTTTCAAGAAAAAAATCTCCCTCGAGACGGTTGGTGATTATAAGGGTGGAAATAGGTACTGTAGGCATGTGGAGACGTATATTTTCAAGAAAAAAATCTCCCTCGAGACGGTTAGTGATTATAAGGGTGGAAATAGGTAGTGTAGGCATGTGGAGACGTATATTTTCAAGAAAAAAATCTCCCTCGAGACGGTTGGTGATTATAAGGGTGGAAATAGGTACTGTAGGCATGTGGAGACGTATATTTTCAAGAAAAAAATCTCCCTCGAGACGGTTGGTGATTATAAGGGTGGAAATAGGTACTGTAGGCATGTGGAGACGTATATTTTCAAGAAAAAAATCTCCCTCGAGACGGTTGGTGATTATAAGGGTGGAAATAGGAAGTGTAGGCATGTAGAGACGTATATTTTCAAGAAAAAAATCTCCCTCGAGAAGGTTGGTGATTATAAGGGTGGAAATAGGAAGTGTAGGCATGTGGAGACGTATATTTTCAAGAAAAAAATCTCCCTCGAGAAGGTTGGTGATTATAAGGGTGGAAATAGGAAGTGTAGGCATGTGGAGACGTATATTTTCAAGAAAAAAATCTCCCTCGAGACGGTTGGTGATTATAAGGGTGGAAATAGGTACTGTAGGCATGTGGAGACGTATATTTTCAAGAAAAAAATCTCCCTCGAGACGGTTGGTGATTATAAGGGTGGAAATAGGTACTGTAGGCATGTGGAGACGTATATTTTCAAGAAAAAAATCTCCCTCGAGACGGTTGGTGATTATAAGGGTGGAAATAGGTACTGTAGGCATGTGGAGACGTATATTTTCAAGAAAAAAATCTCCCTCGAGACGGTTAGTGATTATAAGGGTGGAAATAGGTAGTGTAGGCATGTGGAGACGTATATTTTCAAGAAAAAAATCTCCCTCGAGACGGTTGGTGATTATAAGGGTGGAAATAGGTACTGTAGGCATGTGGAGACGTATATTTTCAAGAAAAAAATCTCCCTCGAGACGGTTGGTGATTATAAGGGTGGAAATAGGTACTGTAGGCATGTGGAGACGTATATTTTCAAGAAAAAAATCTCCCTCGAGAAGGTTGGTGATTATAAGGGTGGAAATAGGAAGTGTAGGCATGTAGAGACGTATATTTTCAAGAAAAAAATCTCCCTCGAGAAGGTTGGTGATTATAAGGGTGGAAATAGGAAGTGTAGGCATGTAGAGACGTATATTTTCAAGAAAAAAATCTCCCTCGAGACGGTTGGTGATTATAAGGGTGGAAATAGGTACAGTAGGCATGTGGAGACGTATATTTTTAAGAAAAAAATCTCCCTCGAGACGGTTGGTGATTATAAGGGTGGAAATAGGTAGTGTAGGCATGTGGAGACGTATATTTTCAAGAAAAAAATCTCCCTCGAGACGGTTGGTGATTATAAGGGTGGAAATAGGTACTGTAGGCATGTGGAGACGTATATTTTCAAGAAAAAAATCTCCCTCGAGACGGTTAGTGATTATAAGGGTGGAAATAGGTAGTGTAGGCATGTGGAGACGTATATTTTCAAGAAAAAAATCTCCCTCGAGACGGTTGGTGATTATAAGGGTGGAAATAGGTAGTGTAGGCATGTGGAGACGTATATTTTCAAGAAAAAAATCTCCCTCGAGACGGTTAGTGATTATAAGGGTGGAAATAGGTAGTGTAGGCATGTGGAGACGTATATTTTCAAGAAAAAAATCTCCCTCGAGACGGTTAGTGATTATAAGGGTGGAAATAGGTAGTGTAGGCATGTGGAGACGTATATTTTCAAGAAAAAAATCTCCCTCGAGACGGTTAGTGATTATAAGGGTGGAAATAGGTAGTGTAGGCATGTGGAGACGTATATTTTCAAGAAAAAAATCTCCCTCGAGACGGTTGGTGATTATAAGGGTGGAAATAGGTACTGTAGGCATGTGGAGACGTATATTTTTAAGAAAAAAATCTCCCTCGAGACGGTTGGTGATTATAAGGGTGGAAATAGGTAGTGTAGGCATGTGGAGACGTATATTTTCAAGAAAAAAATCTCCCTCGAGACGGTTAGTGATTATAAGGGTGGAAATAGGTAGTGTAGGCATGTGGAGACGTATATTTTCAAGAAAAAAATCTCCCTCGAGACGGTTGGTGATTATAAGGGTGGAAATAGGTACTGTAGGCATGTGGAGACGTATATTTTTAAGAAAAAAATCTCCCTCGAGACGGTTAGTGATTAGAAGGGTGGAAATAGGTAGTGTAGGCATGTGGAGACGTATATTTTCAAGAAAAAAATCTCCCTCGAGACGGTTGGTGATTATAAGGGTGGAAATAGGTACTGTAGGCATGTGGAGACGTATATTTTTAAGAAAAAAATCTCCCTCGAGACGGTTGGTGATTATAAGGGTGGAAATAGGAGGTGTAGGCATGTAGAGACGTATATTTTCAAGAAAAAAATCTCCCTCGAGACGGTTGGTGATTATAAGGGTGGAAATAGGTAGTGTAGGCATGTGGAGACGTATATTTTCAAGAAAAAAATCTCCCTCGAGACGGTTGGTGATTATAAGGGTGGAAATTGGTAGTGTAGGCATGTGGAGACGTATATTTTCAAGAAAAAAATTTCCCTCGAGACGGTTGGTGATTATAAGGGTGGAAATAGGTAGTGTAGGCATGTGGAGACGTATATTTTCAAGAAAAAAATCTCCCTCGAGACGGTTGGTGATTATAAGGGTGGAAATAGGTAGTGTAGGCATGTGGAGACGTATATTTTCAAGAAAAAAATCTCCCTCGAGACGGTTGGTGATTATAAGGGTGGAAATAGGTACTGTAGGCATGTGGAGACGTATATTTTTAAGAAAAAAATCTCCCTCGAGACGGTTGGTGATTATAAGGGTGGAAATAGGTAGTGTAGGCATGTGGAGACGTATATTTTCAAGAAAAAAATCTCCCTCGAGACGGTTGGTGATTATAAGGGTGGAAATAGGTAGTGTAGGCATGTGGAGACGTATATTTTCAAGAAAAAAATCTCCCTCGAGACGGTTGGTGATTATAAGGGTGGAAATAGGTAGTGTAGGCATGTGGAGACGTATATTTTCAAGAAAAAAATCTCCCTCGAGACGGTTGGTGATTATAAGGGTGGAAATAGGTAGTGTAGGCATGTGGAGACGTATATTTTCAAGAAAAAAATCTCCCTCGAGACGGTTGTGATTATAAGGGTGGAAATTGGTAGTGTAGGCATGTGGAGACGTATATTTTCAAGAAAAAAATTTCCCTCGAGACGGTTGGTGATTATAAGGGTGGAAATAGGTAGTGTAGGCATGTGGAGACGTATATTTTCAAGAAAAAAATTTCCCTCGAGACGGTTGGTGATTATAAGGGTGGAAATAGGTAGTGTAGGCATGTGGAGACGTATATTTTCAAGAAAAAAATTTCCCTCGAGACGGTTGGTGATTATAAGGGTGGAAATAGGTAGTGTAGGCATGTGGAGACGTATATTTTCAAGAAAAAAATTTCCCTCGAGACGGTTGGTGATTATAAGGGTGGAAATAGGTAGTGTAGGCATGTGGAGACGTATATTTTCAAGAAAAAAATTTCCCTCGAGACGGTTGGTGATTATAAGGGTGGAAATAGGTAGTGTAGGCATGTGGAGACGTATATTTTCAAGAAAAAAATTTCCCTCGAGACGGTTGGTGATTATAAGGGTGGAAATATGAGGTGTAGGCATGTGGAGACGTATATTTTCAAGAGATGAGAAAGGAGAGATGTGAATTGTTCGATGGGAAGAGAAATTCGGCCATGGCGGCATGGACGTGAGTGTCTTCTAATTATCCTTTTCCATGCTTTATCTTCTAACTTTAACACTTGATGATTCTTTGGTAATGTTTGCTGCATTGGTACCTTGTGCAAATTTTGAAATTCATTTGATAGATATTATTTATTGCATCAATTTTCTGTATCTCACTGCGTAATGTTAGGCTGTCATATTACTGAAATGGATATTGTTCAACGCTCCTTGCAGTAGCGCTATTTTATCCTCTTAGTCGAGAAATACAGTAGATAATTTATTTTATTCTAACAGAGAATGTAATTCTTTTGTTTTCAGTGTGGTGTTACGAGACATGAAATTGGAGGGGACGGTGTCGGTGCCGCAAGCCCGGAAAAAATGGGACAATTTGGTCCGGAAATATAAGGTGAGTTTTAACTGTAGCACTTAAATAACAACTTGATCGAAGGACAAACGAACAAGTCCTTATGTTTATCCTACCCAAATAATAATCTATCTTTGCCTCTTAACACTAGAACCGCCATAGGTTTTACTACCCCTCGGACTGCCAAGGGGTCATTTTGGCCCCTCTTCATTTTAATTAGAAAATAAATTACTGTATCCTAAAAAAGAGATACATTTTTCAATTTTTGATCTAATATTACTTAGTCCGATTAATTTTTAATATTATTATTATCATTTTAGCAAGTTAAACTAAATTATGATCACTTACACGTACGGTTTTTAAAAAAAATTTCAACATAAATCACATATGGGTACAAAAATGCGGCAAAATAATTAACAATTGTATAAGTTATTTTTAGCAATAATATTTTTATCGTTTATAAACTGGTATAAAAATTTTTAACGACTTTTTTCATAAAATTATTAGTGAACACAATTGTAGAGCACATCATTATGCAGACCAGACATGTTTTGCTTATCTTGCCACAGCAGGCTCCACAAACGAATTTTTTGCATGATTTACATTTATCGGAAGCTTTATTACCTTTACACTTTCCAATCTGGCATTTTCTACGGGCGCAACCCTGACTATTCTCTTCCCATTTTTCTTCACCTTCTCCATCATCAGATTCTGACGTTTCCTCAATAGGAAGGTATTTGTTGCATAGCTCCTCTGCTAATTTTCTGATAATTATCTTCGCCGCAGATATTCACCTGTTACTTTTCTGTACACAGTAAATGCATTTATCGCGGCCAAATCTAAAATATTGAAAAATGTGTGGACTGGCCATCTTCGCGCGGGAGCTTTGACTGTGTACTGCCGATCCCAGACAACCAGGGCTAGAGGAGGGAAACCACATTTTGATATTTTGTAAATGGCTACACAAGGTAAGGATGGAATTTGTAAGAGGGACATGGCTCAACAGCTTACATGTGCGTCGCTGAATGCATTAGTCTGTAGCCAGGAAGTATACAAAATAAAACCGGGGAAAGAACCGAGAAATGGCATTTGATACTTTGTGAAAAACAAGACAAGGTAAGGAAAAAAATTTGGAAGGGAGACAAAATTCGACAACATGCAATCGGCAGTCTAGACAAGCTGATGCCAGTCTGGCTGCTAGCTATCTTCTTCGGGAACCAAGGGAAGAGGAAGCGGTGCATACCATTTTATGTACAACGAAGCAGACACCATGAACAGCAAACAAGAAAACGATGTACAAAAACGTAGGGTCATTTTGACCCCTTGGCGGTCCGAGGGGCTGAGGGCCTGTACCTCAGAAAAATAACAATACTTATCTTTTACCAAAAAGGCATCCAATTAGGCATGAAAATCGATTAAAATTCATAGACATATGATGACCCCATCTAAAAAATTCTAAGAGTGACAATGAAACATATACAACCTCAGAGGTCAAAATGACCCCTCAGCGGTTCTAGTGTTAAGTGCTTCTCATGGGGTACTTCAAGGATCTGTACTTGGTCCGCTTCTAATTTTAATCATAATCGTTGACTTGCCTTCCAATTTCCCATGTACAGTTGAGCACCTTTAATCCGGCACGGTCGGGACTCAAGCGATGCCGGATTAGGGATTTTGCAGGACTACGGGTGCTGTGGTAGTAACCAGCATAATTATGGGGTCCGCGATATTTTTAATGCGGGAATTCGTAAAATTATAACAACTTCAATTAAGTTTGAATAAATTCTGCATAATTCGACAGGTATTCGAAAAAATAAAGATAAACTTCTTCTAAATTCACAAAAACAAAATCAGTCAACCGGTAGTCTCGCAAAACGGATGAGTGAAAGGAATGCATTTAACATATAAACGTGTTGCTGGACATCAAAGAGTATATACAGTAGATAAGTAAAAATTTTTCATCGCTTCCAATTTTCCTTGCAATCCTTATTCCACGGTGTTTAATACGATTCAATGAGCTGTCTGCTGTCCACGTCGCGCCGTCAACGCTCGGTACAAAGCAAACATGCGTGCGCCATGCAAGGTAAGACACTGTCCACTCCGTGACATCACACACTCGCGTCTCGGGAACGACGTACAATGTAGTGATGTCTTCAATTTGCTGAATAAAAACCTTCATTGCGCACAATAAGTAATATAGACAACATTGTATGCAAAAAATCTTCCGATACACATTCTTGAATGGGAGAATTTTTGTTAGAATGGGTTAAAGTTTCAGTAATTACGAAGTAAATGATTCGGCAAAAAAGTTTGTTTTCCGCGAAGTACGCCTTGGAAATATTGCTGGATTACGGGTGTTCCCGGATTAGGGATTTCCGGATTAGGGGTGCTCAACTGTGCATCTTTAATTTACGCTGGTGTTACTAGATTCGTACATGATAGAAATGAGATTATAGCACCAGTGAATCCTCCAGTGCAATTACGTTAGTAGGTAGCATCTTAGTGGTTTTCAGCAAATGGTTCTGAAAAGGACAAAAGTGGAGTGGCAATATATTCTCATTGTTCATTGCCCATGTATCGTGGAAATTGAAAGTAGCTTGGTTTTAATTTGAATAGTAAATCACAATGGGATCCTCACATTTTAACGGTTGCTAATAAAATATCTAAAACTACCTACATGCTCCAAAAATTAAGAACTCAGATTTCTTAGGATTACCAGCGAGCAATCTATTTCTCCTTATTTTACTGCCACTTTAAGCATGGAATTTCATTATGTGGTCATGCCCCAGCCTCCAAAGATATATTTGTTCTACAAAAAAGGGAAATCAGGATCATATCTCACTCTTACCCAACAGAGCAATACAAGCCTGTTTTCAGATACCTTAGAATCATGACTTTCTGCAGCCTTTCTATTTATAAATGTGTATGTAATGTGAAGGATAACCTTGGTTCCTGTGAAACTGGTGCAAATGTCCATTTCCACTGTACTAGGAGGAAAGGCATTCTTGTTCTACCCCAATGTAGACTAAGTCATCAGGGTTGCCGCAATAAAAATTATAAAATATTGGCATTTCGTATGATTTTACACTTTCCCGGCGAATTAAATTAGTGTAAATTTCTCGGGCTTGCCACCGGGTAAGATTTTTATAGACAGCCGACGTACCGGGTTCCGACTCGTCACCCATTCTCAAGGCTAATGATGCTTGTTTAAAAAAGATCGTTTAATTTGGCGCTAGGCTTTGGCGTTATTGGCATTTCCTTTGGATGGGTATGTGTTTTTTCTTTATTTTCATGACAAAGATTACTGCTATTATTTGTGCTTAGTATCCAATACATGTGTTATTATCATTGAATTAGATTGTTTGTGTGCAGCCAGTTTCTGTTGCTTTTGAAATTGCTTTATCCATATTAGTTGCCTTTTAAAACATCAAATTTTTTAATGGTTTGGGTTCAATTGCGATAGGAGCAGTGTGTAACCATTGAAGTACCAATTTACGAGAGCACTTATGTTTACAATAATGGAGTGTGAATCAATCATATTATCAATATGGCTGATGGTATTCAATCCAAAACATTAAGAACAAAGTCATGCATTTGAGCAGAGTTAGAGCCAAATTGTAAATGCTTCTATTCCAGGCTGTCATTAATGTGTGCCTTAGTCTCAATGACGTGTCACCTGCCTGTGGATCATGACACAGAGTGATTAACAAAGAAAATTGTAGGTGGGGAAGTTCATGCTATGGTTAATTTTTGGAGTTTTTAGCTGTTGAAGTAGATAATTTATACCAGTGATCCTTTGACTCCCTGAGGTCGTACAATAATTCCATAGAATAAAGCCTTTCCAGTGTTTCCCCAGTTTACTGAGCAACTCTTAAGAATATATTATATTCAAAAGTGTCATATTCTCAGGCTTTGAGCAGGATTTCTTTCATTTTGAAAATTTGGTCTATTAAAGACCTCCCTCCTTAATCCCACTTGATATTCACCAATAGTAATGTATGATAATATTTCATATGCTGTGCATTGAAGAGAGATCCCTTGTTGGTTGTCACATTTCAATTTGTCTCCCTTTTTGTGTATAGGGCATATAAAGCATAATACAGGGTGGGGCCGAATGGACTCCCTGATTTGAAATATTATTTATCTCCACGTACTAAAATCAATTTTTGCAAGTCAAAAATGTGTTTTCCCAAACAAATAATAATCCTTTTTCAGACAATAGCAAATATATATTTGTTTCTTCCCACAGGAATTGAATTAAAGATGGGAAGTCATTTAAAAAAAAGTCCATTCTGCCCCACCCTGTAGTAATGCTAGGCATTGGCTTACTTTCCTGTTGTAACTGAAAGTTGGCTTGCTTCCATTGCATGTGACTTCTTCAATTTAGAGAAATGTGTTCTGCATCGAATTCCTTTTCCTCTTTTTTCATTTTCTTTTTCCCTCTTTCATTATTTAGGACTTGCGGAATCCGGCCACCGGCACCGAGAATGGAGTGGAGTGTGCAGACACCTGGCCGTTTTACTTCTTAATGCACTGGGCCATTGGAGAAAGAGATGCTTGTTCTACACCAGCCATTTTCTGCTCCAGTGGCCCTGGGCATTCAGGGAGTGTCTCAGCCTTGTGTCTGGACACTCCACTCCCTGAAGAAGAAGAAGGAAGAGGGATGGAGGCTGCTATTGACAGTCCAAGGCCGCCTAAATGGCAAAGGACCTCCGAATCGGAGGTCCTGGAACGGATTGCCTCCTCTATTGAGGAGGCAATCCAGGAGCAGAGGAGGAGGGGGGATGAATTTTTATCTTTGATTAAAAATTATATGCAAAATAAATCCAATTAAAATGATTAATTTCTTTTTAATGGGAATACTGTGAAATACCTTTACCCATCTAGAGAAGCGAAAATTGCCATTTACAAAAGTGTACTTCTCCCCACTTTGCTGTATGGTAGTGAAACATGTGTATTTCAGGAAACAGGAGGGCATGTATGAAAGTGTATGGGGGTACGTGAGGCAAAAGAGGTTTGCAAGGATAGGTCAGTATGGAGGAAATTATTGAAGCAGAGTTAGGTTTACAGTTTAATAATTAGTGAAACTTTTTGACTGTGCCTACGTCATGGAATTGTATGTATGTACCTCTACCCTTGGTTAAATTAATGAGATGGTTGTGTCATATTGGTCTCACATCTGGAAGGTATTATGCAACTAATTGTGGCTAACACTGGGTGTGAAAAATACAGGACTGCAGCGTCAAAGCAGAGGGGTTTTGCCAGGTAAATCTATGGTAATAATTCTTTGGAAATTACAATATTACACCCCTCCACCGCTCACCTGGCCCTGATGGTCTCAACCCTAAATTTATTCGCAATTGCGCTTCATCCCTCTCACAACCTTTAGCCCTCTTGTTCAATCGCTGTTTTTCCTTAGGAACCTTCTCTCCTCAATGGAAATGCGCCAACGTCATTCCGATACTTAAAACTGGTCCCAAGAATGATGTTTCAAACTATCGCCCAATCTCATTGCTTCCGATCCTGTCTTCCGTTTGTGAGCGTATTATTCTCAACAGGATTTACTACTTCACCTCTCCCTTTTTATCTTCCCAGCAACATGGTTTCCTCCCAGGAAAATCATGCCTAACAAATCTTGCCGTCTTTCAGCACCACGCCGTCATGGCAATAGACAAATCAACTCAACTTGATGCCATCTACGTTGACTTCTCCAAGGCTTTCGACGCCCTCCATCATCCACTCCTCCTTCATAAACTCAGCCAACAGTTTGGGATACATGGTATGTTCCTCAGCCTTCTTTCTAGCTTTCTCACCAACAGAACCCAGCATGTAATACTCGCCGGTGCTTCTTCCTCTTGGTCTCCTGTAATGTCTGGAGTTCCCCAGGGCCCTTGGGCCATACCTATTCAATTTATTCATTAATGATCTTCCTTCTCAGCTCCTTTCCTCCCAAGTTCATTGCCTTCTCTATGCTGATGATTGCAAGATTTACAAGCAAATTAATAATACTTCTGACTGTATTCAACTTCAACTTGCCTTAAATCAAACTTCCCTGTGGTGTAATACTTGGAAACTTAACCTAAACCTTGGAAAATGCAGCATCATGACTCTTGCTCTAAAAAAAACCCCTGACTTTCAACTACACAATTAACTCAACTCCCTTAAACAAAGTGACAACCATGAAAGACCTAGGCGTTTTAACTGATCAAAAGCTAAATTACTCCGACCACATTCAGACTGTAAAAAATAAAGCGATGTCCCTATTAGGCCTTCTTTACCGCTTCACAGAAATTAAAGATCCAATAGCACTCCATTCCTACTACTCAACAATTGTCCTTCCCATAGTATCATATTGTTCCCCAATTTGGTCTTTGTCAGCCCCAACAAATCTAAAATCCCTCGATTTCATCTCTCACTTCTTTGCCAAAATAGTCAAGCACAGAGTCCCACATTTCCGTAATATGTCCTCAAACGCTGTGCTGTCCTCTCTTTCCATTTCTAACCTCGAAAACCACAGACAAAATGGATTTAAAACTCCTCCACAATACCCTTAACTCGACCATTGATTGCCCTGAACTGCTTTCTCTCTTCAACTTCAGGATACCAACTCGATTCACTCATACCCTTACTCCATCGGCCTATTCCTAGGATATCTCTCGCCAAGCGTTCACCTTTATTTCGCCTCCCATCCCTTCTAAATTCACTCCCCTACACTATCGATCCTTTTTATTCACCATGTAACTATTTCTCCACCCAAGCGATATCCCACCTGTCAACAAATTAAATATTTCCCCCTTTCCATGTTGGGCTCTCGTTGCTTATTTTATGCTGTTATTGTGTTTTTGTCCTCTTTCTTGTTTTTTGTTATATGCTTACTATAAATTGGCGCTATTGCTGTATGTGAACAATTTTTTTAAATAAATAAATAAATATTAAGGTGGGAGCATTATGGAGCTTTACTTGGAACTTGGTAATTTCTAGAATCTGGATCACAATGCAATGGTAGGAAGGCATTAAAAGAGCAAGTCAAGTAGTTAGGTCATGGGTTGTCCAAGAGTCCATTTCCACTCCAGGTGAATGATCTTTCCACTTGAGTTGAACACCATAATGGCTCACTGGCAACAATATTAGATGTAGAATGGGCATGTTCTAAGAGGAGGAAGGTTCTTGAGGGGGAGCCTGAGTAGTCATCTACAAAACGCTGGTTGAAACTCAAATACAGTGTGGCACCAAGGTGGTGAGAAGGACAAGCAAGGTCAGTTACATAAGATACTAGCGCCACTGCTCTATATCTAACCTGGTGCATAGGGCTTCACATACCCTTTCAAAATGTAGTTGTTGTTAAATAAAAGATTAGATTAAACCTTATATCATTACCATGATATCATGCAGAGAGCTGTTGACCTATAATAGATAAATTTCAAGGAATGTCATTCTCACTGCTTCCACACCTTCCCTTGATTTTATGCAACATTTTCCTCAGTCGTATTCAATAAACTTTGAGTTTAGAGCATGGAGTATCCTGCATTTATCTTTTATTGATACTGAGACCCTAGAGGCAGTTTGAATTAGTAAAAACGTGCATAGCTTAAACCGTAAAATAGGTTACTTCACGAGAAAGTGGGAGCTGCATGGGTGCTATAGTATGGTTAATCTGCAATGATGATCTTATAGGGATGATTAGCATAAGCTGTCACCACATCACATTCACCTCAACTAAGTAACAATTTGTTCTTTCATCCCCCCTCACCTGGAAAAGTAAACTCAACATGGACATTAAAAGTAATATTGCTTGGACAGGGTATAAGGCAATTTCTCTTATATTTAATAATGATAAACGGAGCACAATAATAAAGGGAAAGCTTTTATTCATAGGTAATCATGATCAATTAGTGCCACTGGAACATCCTGAGGTCGGGCCATCCTCCTGGCTATTTCCTCCCTCACATCCAAACCATTCCCGTGGTTTTCCAACATGCCTGCTGCATTGTCATCGTTGTCAACATTGGCCATCTCCTCAACCAAAACGTCCCCATTTGTTATGCAAATGTTGTGTATGATACAACATGCCCCGATTATGTTTGCCACTCTGGTGTAATGCACGGTCACTCGCTGCATAAAAATGCACCTCCACCGGGCCTTCAGCATTCCGAAACTCCTCTCAATAACGTTTCTGCCCCTTCTATGGTAAGCGTTAAAACGAGCCTGGACAGGTCCCGCCACAGGCTCCCGGTAAGGGGTCAACACTGTGATTGGCTGCCTAATACAGGGGTAGCCACTGTCGCCCAAAATGGCATATCCCTGTGGGGGGTAAATTCCCTCACTGTAAAGGGGGCTAGCACGAAACGCGCGAGTCATGGACAGATCCAGGGTAGCCGGCGTACACATGGAGGAACTTCCCTGTGTGGTCACACACGGCCTGAAATTGCACGCTGTATCGCTGCTTGCGATTAAAATAGTCGGCCCGATGAGGGCCGGAGGCCAGCACTTCCACGTGGCAACCGTCTATTGCGCCAACAACGCACCGGAGCTCTTCGCTTCGCGACATGCGAGCAAAGCCAGCACCAATGGCTTTCAGCTCCCCATTAGTGGGAAGGCGTATAACCCTCCCCGAAAGGGAGAGCACTCGCTGCATCATGTCATGAACCATACGGTGCACAGAGGCGCGCGGCATCCTGAACGTGGAGCTCACCACCCGGAAGGCTGCACCACTGGCCAACCAAAACAGGAAGACGGCGAGCTTCCACTTCTGCTCCCATCCCCACCTTTGGTCAACGGAAACCATCCGTAGGAGCTCTTGGAATGACTCCCGGGAGACGCGAATATGCCTCCGCATGTTCCAGTCATCCCCTACGAGGATTTTGATTATCTCCTGCTCCCGATTTAAAACGCAATACTGCGTTGGTTCCTACCAAGATATTTCCATAATGTACCAAGATATTTCCATAATGTTACATCGCGAAATTATCAAATAAACGTAATGGCTCGAGATAACTTAAAAAAATTTGGTATTACTAACACTGATAAATACTAACCATGCCGCGTGCAGCAACCTCCCGCAGAATCACCAAAAGCTGCTGCAGGAGAATTAAAAAGTCCATCTCCTGTTGCATGAACTCATTGATAGCCATGAAAAACATTTCTTCATCCATTAAGACAAAGAAAAATACGCGAACTACCGATAATACAAAAATCGAACACTAAAAGAATGAGAGAAGCTAAATGAAAATGCAAAACGAGAAAACGACTGAACTACCCAGCGACTTTATAAATACAAAAGAAATTGGTATAGAAACTAATACAATATAGCTAAACAATA
Source organism: Ceriagrion tenellum (assembly GCA_963169105.1). Taxonomy (NCBI): domain Eukaryota; kingdom Metazoa; phylum Arthropoda; class Insecta; order Odonata; family Coenagrionidae; genus Ceriagrion; species Ceriagrion tenellum. Next base: position 3,175,785 of record OY720645.1, read on the forward strand.
CAATAATACAAAATAGCTAAACGATAAGGGGACCGACTTACTTAGATAAAAAAATGAGAAAAGTATGACCTATTAAAACAAAGACAAAAAGCAATTCACACTATAACAAAACACACGAATCGCTACTATAAAAACTACTAATAAAAAAATTAAAATTCACTAAAAGAAAATTACAGGAATATACGCTAAAAAAGTTATAAAAAAATACACGCTACACAACCCAACACCCGACTAAATAAGAGAAATCCGACTAAGTACACTTAAAAAAACGAATTTAAATCCCAGCACACCTACACAAAATTAAATACCCCGAAAACTAAAGTATCTCCAAACAACGAAATGGATGAAAAAATGTTATTTCACTTTTCAAATCTCTCAACGCCACAGGTGCCAAAAATGTCGTAATTTCAGATTTCATTTGTTCGATTCGGTCCATTTAATGACTCATATGTTTTCATTTGTTTCCAGCTCGGTAGACGGCAACACTAGCAAAGGGTGTCCCAAATCAAGCTCCCTAGCGAAAGGCAGTTAAATATTAGCTAGCTAACCGCATCCTCCCTAATGCCTAACGAATTGGGACACGGCTGTACGCATGTAAAGACGTATATAGTAGAGGCGAAAGTAGAAATATCCCTCTGTCGGAGCTTACGCAAAACTGAGAAAATAGCGTCGAAAAAGTCTGAAAAATGACGAAAATTGGTCATTTTCTAACGTGAATATCTCAAAAACCTGTGGCTTAACAACTTTGCTGTAACTTTTGTTTTGTACTGTCATTCTTCAAGAAGTAAACTATGTCACAGTCATTATCCTTAATATCACCAATTTCCGGGAATAAGTGTTTGAAATGTTGTGTGACGGAAGCGGACATTTACCTACTCCTTCAATGGAACACAATCTATCCATACTTCAAATACTGGTTCCCCAAGACCAGTCTAAAGTTGAACTTTCTTCCTAGATATTTCTCTTTTCTATAAGTTTTCCCATTCATCGCTAGACAGAGATTTATAGAACTCACCACAATGGCCTTGTTGGCAATCATTGACAGGATTGAGGTCTTTGCTTGGATGCATTCCAATTTGAACTGTTTGAACTCCTTCAGTTTGTCGGCACATCCCTTGCAAATCGTCCACGGCAGCCCGTCGTCCTTGGATACCTATGGAGAAAACAAGAGTAGATGGGTACCTAACAGAAATTCTAAGAGGCTAAATACCACAGTAATAACTCAAACACTGCCCTGGTCTACCCATAATTCACAATGTGTAGATAATTAATGGTACTTAATGGATTTAAATGGGAGTTACTGTCAACAGATCTCATAAAAACTCAATATTAATCAATTTAACCTCTGACAGGATGAAATTTCATTAAAAATTGGCATTGGATCTTCTTGAAATGTGTCTATTTTATTGGTTTCCTTGAGAAATCATTAGTTTGCCATGATCTTCCCTGGAAACCTACATGAGAGAAGACTTGAGTGGATGAAGAACAAACTTTGGGGAGCCAATATATAAGTTACAACTAGTTGAACACTGCCTAACCTCCCTTATACATTTTCCTAAAGATTTCTGATATTTTCTTGAGTGTAAATGACAGTGGCCATTAATGCGACAAATAATCATAATATCTCAAATAATTTAACTCTTGACAAGCAGTGTAAATCTACTCAGAACTAATAAAATGCGCCAAAATTTCTACCAAAAGATACGCCAGAAAATGTTCGCCTGCTCACAATTCCTCAATAAGGTTTTACTGACATCCGATGTAAATAACCAGGGAAGTCCTTTGGGTAAATGAACGAACAATAGGGTGTCATCTTTCATTCAATAAATATATTAACAAGTAAAGGCAGTTACCAAGGCAAGTTAAAAATGTGATCATTTGAGCCCTAAATGACTAGAAGTTTACATCGAATAAAATATCTCAGCTGGCTAGTTTAAAACGAGGTCATGAAATCGTGCTACACTTAACAATCGTACAAACTTACCTCTTCCTGAAGTATCTCTTCAATTGTTTCACATAACCGGAGACCTTGATAGCCCTTGGGATTGAATATATAGATCAACTCTTCTTCGATAAGACACAGCCGACACATTCGTAGTCTCTCACTGTCCATAACATTTTGAACACACTTGAACATACTGGTCCACGAAAAGGAAGTTTGCGCATCACAACACAATCACATTATAAAGTCCTGATTTCAGTCCATAATATGATAAAATACCTTAATGTCGTCGTGTAACATAGCATTAAATCTTCATCTAACCATTAGGGAGGACGACATTCACATGTGTTTGAAGATCCTTTGTCACAGATTCACACGTGACAGCCTTAATAACATGAATGGGAATGGTAAACATCACAAGTAATTAGGATTAAGTTAGCCCATTACGAACAACATTGCCAACATGTAATATTTAGCCTCCAAGATCGTAATTTAACTTAAATTGCTTACTATAATCCAAATTAATTCACCAATTATGAGCAACCCATCCAAATGGACCTGTTTAAGCTTAAAACATAGGTGATTTTATTATTAAGTTTGCAACGCAATCGCTATTTTTTCAAAGTGAATATCGAAGTTGATGATTCATGCTCAGTCGGCGTTCCAATTCAAATTTCCGTTAGTTAACAACTTGCTACTGAAGTGAGCATTGGTGAATATTGCATACCATCATTGTTAACTAAATAATCACATGAAATAGACATTGGTAGGTTCTATAAATATTTGTAGGTTAAAGACATTGGTAGGTTATATCGGGTATATCAAAAACGACTACAGCACCACTATCTCCGGACCGGCCGGCATCTCTAACAAAGTTGAGCATCGGTCAGAATGAAGTCAGAAACAATTGACTTTTGGCGCCTGTTTCCAACTTGCTGTTTACTTAGCCCGGAACATTACCGGCCATAGTAGGCAGAGTTTTCTTCGGTTGGAGGCATGGGCAAAAATACTGGAAGAATAACCCGATGCTGAAATTAATGAAAGAGCACATATGATAACAGGGAAGGTGAAGAGGGTTTTAATTGCCGAGCTATTGATGGATAATGGAGTACCTTTTGAATGTGATAAAAATGTTTATTCAGATTTAATTATTGTTTTTATTGGTCAAACTTTTCTCCGCCAGCTCCATTTGCTTTAACGCAAGGGATGCTTGCGCATTGAAAAAATGAGTAGCAGCTCCCATCATGCCATTCTCTTTCTCCTTCATTTCCTCTTCCACCTTTAGGCCGGCTTCATACGTCGGCGGGGATCGCGATGGATTTCGCCGCGGACGGTAGCGGTTGACCCTTCATAGGTCGGCGGCGAGAGAACAAATGAAAGGTGGTAGTCTTACAATAACATTGACTCTGCAGTATTCACATGTCTTCGAAAAAGCAACATTTAGTTAGTTATAGTTTCATTATAACCATATTTGTCATGCAATCGCGCAACGCCTCAATCTGAAACACATGTTTATTGAAATGAGTTGAGAAAAAGCCTTGCCACTCAGTTCAAGAATTATATTGTGCTTGGTCCTTGCATTCGAGCGAGTGACATAATTTGGTCATTGTTTAACTCGTTAGGCAACTCCATATCAGCATTTATGCGTCATCAGCTCCACTGTCCGTACATGTAATAAACAATAGCCACAACCTGAAAATTTTCTCCCCGTGGTTGCAACATCAAGAATGGATAACTAATATTTTGCCTTAATATTTGCCAATTGGCTGATTTAAGTCACTCCCTGGTTAACGCTAGTAGATTAATGATTTTATATAACCTTAAGGAAGGCTATTTTTGCTGGATACCATACCATATTTTCTAAAGCCATTATAAATTAAAAGTCTAAACATCTGAAATATATCGTAAAAATTATGCGCATCGCTTATAAAATCTTTTACTGAAACAGAAGGACTCACTAATCATCCAAAGAGGATTCATTTTTGGCAGTGGGTTTTCCCGCTTCTCGGCCAGCTTCCGCCGCCACAGAATTCAGTCCAGATTCAGCCAGGCTGAATATTTGCGGCCCCCGCTAGCCATCATAGCACAGCTCATCGGTCTGACATCATGATTTCTAAAGAAGTGTCCTCATTGGCTGAGTACCACCACTTCTGCCGCTGACCTATAAAGCTGACCTTAACCTTCTCCACAACCTCCATTAGCTTCCTGTCTTTTTTGACGATTGCCTTAAAATATCTGCAATTCTGCAGGCCGACGTATAGATCTCTTTCTGTAATTACAAAGTTAACCACATTAGTGTACTAATTTAGTTAATAGTACACTATAGTGCATAGCATCTGATTGCTTTAGTCCATTTCCATGTAAAAATAGTCCTCTTCTGAATGCAAATTGTCAACATCTAGAAACCCTTTGTTATGGCCATAAATAATATTAAAATTTGCTTCTGTAGTGATGGATGGAGGTGTTTTCATAGTAGTTAGGTAAATCACACTATGCCCTGTTTACATTACAAGCTTTTAACCAGATTAACTCTTAACTACTGTTAAAACCAATTGATGCACAATATGTCGCCACACAGATATGTTCCCTCAGCTACGGTATTTATATCCTCCGCCATTCATAAAAATATAAAACTATTTATGTGATTCCGCAGCAAAATTTAAATATTTTCATGATATTTACTGGCTTTATTTCAGATTATAATCGATTGTAGTCATAAACTAACAACAATTTTATGAATGAAGAAGGAAAATAATTACTATTGCATAATACCAAAAATACTAGATTACCTCATTTACATATGAATTTCCACTGAACGCTATACTTACATTCTGGTACAGCATTGTAACATGTCCACAATTTTGCAGACTCTGTGTTTTTATTTTCAATTGTGCCCCTATATTTAATTACCAAACTAACCAGCAAGTTTTGCTCAACTTTCATCATTTGCTCCAACTTCCGAATTGTTCACAGCTATCTTATGCTTATACTAACTTATGCTTCGCCTCTGTTTGAGGGCTTCCAAGTATTGCTGAGATTGTTAAACCCCCAGTCATGATAAAGTGTTCCTCCACATCCTAATTTCGATTGCCTCCTTGACTATGCCGTCACAGTATCTTCACTATCTCAAAGTACATGATTCAATCAAAACAATATATTATATTGTTGAGAAAGTTGTCAAAAATAAAGCAAAAAGTAAAGATGTTGGACATTTCAAATTGATCAGAAAAGAACATGATTCATCTGGCTCCAAGTCTGAGGTGGATATAAAAACAATGACACTTTTCCAGGTAAATTTGATTAAAGTAGATCAAAGTAAAGATAATAATTTCACATGCCATTGGGCCAAGTCCTGAGTGGTCTCTATCACCAACTATCTCAAACCAACCTTCGGGTTGAGAACTGTGTTTAGTTTTTTTATGCATAAAAAAACTGTACTTTTGGTGTACATACCATAGTTATTTTAGCATATTAGTAACTGAAAATGTACAGTGTGCTAAATTCATGTGCCTCTATTTTGTTTACCTGTTTTACAGGATGAATTTTTCTTTTTTGCAGGTTACTGAAACTCTTATTAGGCGTCAAACTCCTCAACTTTTGACAGAAGATGGCTTGGGAAAAGAAATTGAACTGTATTTATCTGAAGCCACTCAGTCCCTCCTATAATCCTCTGACCTATTAGCATCATGAAACTAGATTTAGAAATTTAAGACAACTTGCTTCATGCTATTTGGGTGTACCTGCAGGTTCAGTGTTTTCTGAGCAAATTTTTTCAGAGACTGGTGCAATGGTTTCTGATAGAAGAACCCTCTTAACTGCTGAGCATGTTCAACAGCTCATATTTCTTAAAAAGAATTTCCAGTATTTACAAATGCAAGAGGGCTTAGAGTCTGAAATGTAATCCCAGTGATTAATTGTAAGAGTTGCAAAATAAAAGAGTTATCACAATGTCATTTCTCTCATTAATTGCTCTTATATCACACTTTGGATTACTGAGCTTAGTTCACGAGAAAGAAAGCGCACATTAAATTTTTGGGAAAAATAAGTAAGGTATCGGCAAATAATACTATCGGTATCGGCCGCTGGTATCGAGGTATCGGTTTGGTATCGGAAAAAGTGGTATCGGTCCAAGTCTACAATATAAGATAATAAAAAATTCTATTCTTTGGTAAAACAAGTTCTATGTAAAAAAGCATTCTACTCATTAAATGAATATGTAAATGACAAAAGTGCTTTCACATTATAGGCATTTTTGTTAGCCTCAGTATTCTAATCCACCTTTATGTATATCTATGTCAAATTTTATGTGTAACACCAATAATCTATTTTTGCAGTGACTTGCCTTGTAATAATTGAAGGTTAATAAAATAATAATAATTATTATTATAACGAATGGCAGGAACGGCACTTGTTTTTGAATTTGCTTCAGTAGTTTCCCACAGACTGCTTGTACTCTCACAAAGTTCTATACTCCACAGCCACTATTGTCTGCTTTGCCAGGACCTAGTGTCGAGTCAAATCACTAATAATGTTTAACAAGTCCATCAGTGATTTCCTCCTTTACATCACAAATAAAATTTAGTTTCAAAGCTATTTTGTCAACATTAGGGAGCAGAAATGATCTGCCTCCTCTCCTCACACCGCTAGCTCTAATATACAGGTTGTCCCATAAATGTCACGCCACAGTGACACTGGAGCTAGGGCAGCCTAAGAGGAACCGAACCAGCCTAATATGACCTCAGTTGAAAGTTGCACGGTTTTCAAGATATCGCCAAATTAAAGCTTTTTCCAAATTTTCACTTTTTTTACATTTCTAGTCCCAGAATTCACTTGAATAGCTCTCAATTCGGCTCTCTGATGGGGCTACTGCGCCACAAATTAACAAACAAAGTACTCTATCCATCCCATTTTTTAAAAGCCGAAAAAGTTAGACAGGTATAGCGGCCTTCGCGTTTCTTTTGTTTTTTTCGGACCCCATGACATGAGTCACAGTTGGAAGATTAAAAGTGCGGCCCTAATCAGAACGTTAAGTTATCCAATTGAATTCTGGGACCAGAAATGTAAAAAAAGTGAAAATTTTGAAAAAGCTTTAATTTGGCAATATCTAGAAAACCGTGCAACTTTTACTGAGGTCATATTAGGCTGGTTCAGTTCCTCATAGGCTGCCCTAGCTCCAGTGTCACTGTGGCGTGACATTTATGGGACACCCTGTGTATATCTATGATGATGTCCTCATTAATGCCAGCAGAGAAAAGAATGGATTATAGAATGAGTATTGGATTGGATTTCATTGACAGCATGCTTCTTGTAACCCTTGAGACTCCTCCTAAAGCTCCTCAGAGCAAACACCATTTCTGCTAATGTCTATTGCCCACCTTGTTTAGTTCTTTTAGTACTCCTTGAACTGCCCAAGTCCTCATGGGGGGGATCAACCAAAACAACACGTGTAGGCCAGACAATTTATTTCAACTATAGCAACAAGGGAGCACGCTAAGGCGGGAGGATAGGAGGGTGATCGCAATGAATGTGGAAACGAGAGGAAAAGGGGGAGAGGCGAGGCGGCGATACCTGTCGAGGACCGGGCAGCCGATGACCGTGCACAGAGGGGCCGTGCTGTTGACAAGGGGGAGCTCCTCCAGGCGTCTCGGCAACACAAGCTCGACAGCATGACTCCCCGTGGGCGCGGACTCCAAGACCGAAAGTCCTCGGCCCAGGAGCACCGCTCCCGACCCCCCCTGCCCCCAGGGAGGAGGGAGGGGGGGCTCGCTATCGGGCGAGGTGGATGGCTCGTCCTTGCGTAGCACCGCGGGAACCACTCTCCGGAGGACAGTTCGCTGTCAACCGCAAACTTGCAATTGACTGGGCAAAATTGTGTCGTTCAATGTCACGATCGCCAAAATATTTGCATGAGTATCTTAGAAGACCATTGAGCAAAATGCCAAAAATTCATTAAAATTGCAAACAAATTTTTCTGGGCAGAAATGGGTTAATTTTGCAGGTGGTCTCAGGATCAATCCAATAATGTGCCCCGTCAAAATTCTCGAGATGTTGCCAGAGGGATGATCCCGTCAATATACTCGATTTAAGAGATGACGTTCGAGGGGGAGTGAATGAGGTAATGCAGAGCAAGGCTACGTCGCTTGCTGCGATATATCGTATGTAGTGACTTTAGCGTCATCTACTTCAATCGCAAATTAACAAAGATCTTTAAAAAAGACGATAATAGGTTATTCATTTATTAATAATCATTTTAATTGTTTATACTCGGTGAATTTGTTAACAAAAAAATACTTTATGATTTCGCTAGGAAAAATTCACATGGCCTGCATGGTCCGTATCAAAATAACAAACATGGCGTCAAGTCGTGAATGTGAGAAGCGACCCAAGCGGCATTATTACTCAGCCAGTTGGTGCAATCATTTTTCTGGCTGCAAATTAGACGAAAGAATTGCATTTTTCAACTTCCCGAGTGATTTAGCGAGGTAAGTACGGTGTGAATAAGATGGTTAGATGTTTTACAGTTATGACCGAAGCCTGCTCTTACTTTTGTATTGACATCTGATTAATTAATTTAGCCTCTGGTCCTATAGTATGGCTGTGCGAGGATTTATGTGATGTTATTCCAAGTTTGAAAATGAATTCCACTTCATTGTTTCAAATGTTATGTTGAAGTTTTTGTAATAATGTAAATTGTGTCTTCAGTATCATTATTCACAATAAAGTTTGTGTGAATTCCATTTGGTTTCTTTTCATTGTGAAATTATGTACCAAACCTAAGAAACAATATAAAATATCAGGAGACCTTGTGAATTTTCATCATTCGGACCAATATCGGAAGAATGCAGAGGTCATGTTATAATCTATCGCTCAAGGTTTCAGTGCTTCGGTTTTAAATTTGGCGGGGTTATCGTGGTTGGGAAGCGCCGTACCGCTAGAGTGCTCTGCCAGTAAAGCATTACCGTTGAGGGAAGGGGAGCGTCGCAGTCTTGATGCGGAGGGTAACTAGAATGAAATGTATCACTCCAGGAAAATAAATATTATAAAGTTATTGTTTAAAATGTCCATATGCAGTTTTTCTTATTGCGTATGCATTGAATTAGGTAATAATAAAAAAACGCTTCTACTTCGTACAAAAAATAATTGTAATTATATTTGTGTGTAAAAGTTAAACAATATTTTGCATATAAGCCGATATATCGGCCCGCCGCACTACAAGGGTTAATTGACTATGACCTGAGAACTATGACTTTGTGATTACATGTAATTGTGTATAATATGTAGGTGTGTATGATGTTATGTCTATAGCTCTACATATACAGCTTGTACATACTTTGACTTGTCCTATTCATGCGTAAACTTGACCTGGGATCAATAAAAATTATTATAATTATTAATATTATTATACATAGCTCCACAATCAGTCAAGGGCAATTCTCTCTAGCCTATTATTTTGATTCCTTTCAAGCCTTTTTGCAAATCTTGTTTTAAACTAAAAGGGTTAATACACAGCACAAATAAAGTCCACTCACACACGCAAGATTTTTAATTAATTATTTTATTTAACGCCAAAAAAAACCAGATTCCATATATTTGTGGTCATACAACTCATTTTAACAGATATCACGTCCAAAGCTATATTGTGTTTTGTTTTTTTTTCTTCTTATCATTCAACTATACAATTAATATTCACAATTACATTCTTTTTCTTCATTCCCTCCATTCGAATCCCGTCAAACGGGACTCAAATTTTGTCGACCACCGATTTCCATACAAAATACAGAGAAATTTACGGACAGATCAACTTCCTCCTGAAAGGGTTCACAGCTAATTCATCCAGATTAATATACACACTCACACACACACATCTTAAGTGGTGACGTCAGATGCTCTGAGTCGTCACGTGGCAACATTTTTTTTCAGTTTAACGCAATGCCTTGTACGTTAAAGGGACAAGGACAGATATTTATATGTATAAACAAGACACGGTCAACAATCACTCACATTTTTTTACAGACACAATCACTCCAACAAAGGTTCTGCAAACCCCTTTATTATTTCTAAGAACCAGACACGTGGTTTGGCCGTGATTACCACGATCTGTTCAGTCAAACGTGAGTAAAAGAAAGGGTTAACTTTGGGTTTCATTCAAACAACCGAACGCAAACGCAAAGCCGGGCAGGACATCTGTCCCTTGACGAAATATTCGCTCCACGTCAGCTATACGGAGCCAGACAGGATGATGTCTTGCCCCCCAACGTAAATCCTGGCTATGCCAAAGGCTGAATGTACAAGAATCAAAAAAACTAACGATGAATGCAACTGCAAATCATAAGATTGCTCGTGTACAATTGTATTGTTCCCTCAAGAGCACATTTTGTAAGAGTTAGAGGCACCTGCATGGGGAAATGCCACTGCCTCATGCGTAATACGCAATATATTGGGAGCATTCCTTTATTAACCCTTGGAGTGCGGCATGAAGTGATATCACGTCATGGTTGTCTTGAAAGTTCAGGAAACTGGTCAACATATGTCTCCAATTTAACTGGAAAGCTATCTGTAGTCTTGTATGGTATGAGATTTCTCAGAGACACTGTATCTCAAGATGGATTATTGACTTTACATCACTGTAACTTTGTGAACAAAGCCAACTATGCAATTGAATTCTGGGGATCGGCCATAACACTCCTTAACAAAGTATTTCTTGTACAAAAGAGGGCAATAAGAATCATTATGGGGAAATCAAAAACACACTCCTGTAGACCACTATTTGTGGAATTGAAGCTCCTCACAGTGCCATGCCTATATATTTATAAATTATGTGTTTTAATTAAGGTTAACCTTCACAAATTACAGGTTAATAGTGATATTCACAATCACTTGACAAGATCCCATTCAAGTTTACATGTCACCCTCCATTAAAAAAATTGCTTCTAGGAGCCCCATTGCTGTTGGCACTAAAATGTTTAATTTACTCCCCCATATTTAAGATGTACTACCCCAGAAAAGAAAAGTTCAAGGCTGAACTAAAAAAATATCTTGTAAACAAATGTTATTACAGCGTACATGAGTTTTGTAACAAAGTTTAGTTGTTTTGCATTATCATTGTATTGTTCTATCTCAATTGTTAGTTGTTTTTTCTGTCATCAATTTTGAGTGCAGTGTATCTTGCATATTGATGGAAACATGTAATTCTCTGTTCAATAACTTTTGACGTGTCTTATATCTATGCATGGATCTCTTTGACATATGATCTTTAGACAAATAAAATTATTATTATTATTTACGTTGGTGCTGATAACGTCATATCACGTCATTGGCACCACAAGTCTTCCAGCTTTCACCAGGGAACTTTTACTAGGCTATCTAGGGAAAGTTGGAACACTCATGGTACCCATGACGTGATATCACGTCTTCAGCACTAGTGTAAATATAGCATGACGTGCATTCACGTCATACCGTGTTCAAAGGGTTAAGATGTCGAAGTATTGTGCAGTTATCAGAACGAAATATTAGCAAAGCTCTCAAGCAAATCACAAGAAAGACGTTGAATTGCTTTGTTTCACCAGGGAACATTACAACTGTCAATATTTATGTAACCTGCTTGCGTCACTACAAGTACTAATCATACAAGAGCTTTTAGCCAGGAAGAAATTAAAAACTTAAAAAAACACACGTTTGATGCCTTCATTCAAATTCAACGAACTTGAAAAAAAATCACAGACGCCATTATTGAAGATCTTTTGTCTTTCTAGCGCGCATATCAACTTTTCTCCGGCTCTAATTTTGTCAACAACTCTCATTGATCAAGGAGGAAACAATACAGAATTTGACACAACAAAGTATACGCAAGGGCTCTATAGAAAGAGCAAACAAGTTAAAAGCCACTCACTCTAATCATTGGGCAAACACACAAAATCACACGCGCAACAGACACAAACATACAAACTGAGCAATATTGTACTGCTTCCCCAATACAATGGTCTCTATCCCCAAGGTAATCCATTACCCCTGTCAGCCAAGTATTCTTACTGTCTGAATTAACGGACACCTTAGCGGAAATACACTTTCTCAAACATCTACATTGTTTACAATATCAATATACAGTGTCACCGTCTCTTTTATCTTTTACATAATATTATAATATATATATATATATTATATTTATATAATCATATATTTATATTCGTTCTCATCTTTTTCTTCTTCAGACAAGTTTCTACATGCTCTTCAAAATTCATGGTCCTTTTCTTTAATAGTTTACACATCGACTTATTAGAGTTTATTTTATTGTTTAAATTTGGGATCCTTCTGACAAACAAAACCACAGACAGTTCTCCTTCCTTCGGCACAAACAATTGCTTGGCAATATATATTGTGACAAACTTGGTCACTCGTATCGACTTTGCGAACACGATGAGACTGGCCATAATAATAGGCATTTCAACCAGCGCCCTCAAATGCTTTGTCCAGGCGTCCTCACAGAGTGGATGGACCTGTACTGTGAATCTCAAAATCCAGGAGGAAAATAATTCCTTCATTCACTAGTTTTTCAAATGAAAACGTCCAACAGTTTAAAAGTTTCCTACAGTAAAATTGAAAATCGGTACAAAAGATCATTAATAATTCAAGTTACATGCAATGAAAAATACAAAAAACAAGTATGAATTCAGTAGTAATCTAGGAAGTTCGAGGTTGAGGCTATCTCAAGTAACAAGGTATGGAAGTAAAACTCCAATGGCTGTAATGAAAGTAGAATCAGCACCACCCATCGGAGACATGAGTCAATCACCAGAAAAGCCTCGCAGTGGCAGTGCATGGGAAAGTTGATTGAAAGCCAGGAACCAATCACAGGATACATAATCGACCATGCAACGTTATCCCTTTCGGAACTAACAGGGCACAGTGGCTCCAGCCTCTGGATTGCTCGTTCCAATGTTTCAGGAAACTTCAGCACAAAATCTTTGAAGTATGTATTATAAACTGAGACAGGGCGGCAACTTTTATCCAATTTTAAAGTTCCCTGATGGATTTACCAATTTCCCTGACCGATTGCCAATAGGTCAACAATTACTGGAATATTCTTTTCTGCTGAATTAAATTTTCTACGACAACTTTAAATTTCGTGATCATTGTCTCATATTTTTAGAACTGCAAGCATGTATTTACTATAAGGTAGTGTGCAAAAACTACTTCTCGACCTGAGTTTCAGAAGTGAAAAAATAAACAAAAGGTAAAAATTTTCCGAACAACATAGCCTCCGATTCCTCGTGATGAGCGCAATACATTGTGGTCATGATTTTTAACACAACTAGGCAAAAATCACAATATGGATATACAAAAGGGATACATTGTACGTCTGATTCACAACTAAATAACCAAGATTCACAACTAATAAGATTAACAACTGAATACCCCACGAATTGATGGTGCTTATTCCTTGCACATCAGCGAAAGACGTTAGTTTTAGTTGGTGAAATAAAGTGTGGAAGATACTGGCCGATAAACGAAATGGTAGAAAAATAACAAGGATTATTCCAGTTTTTGGGACTAACAGGGCTCAGTGGCTCCAGCCTCTGGGTTGCTCGTTCCAATTATTCAGGAAACTCCAGCACAACATCTTTGAAGTCTGTATTATAAAATGAGACAGGGTGACTACTGATACACAATTTTCAAATTCCCTCACCATCTTTCCCTGATGGATTAACCAATTTCCCTGACCGATCACCAAAAGGTCACCAATTATTGGAATATTTTTTTCTGCTGAATTACATTTTCTACGACAACTTTAAATTTCGTATTCACCGTCTCATATTTTTAGAACTGCAAGCATGTATTTACTATAAGGTAGTGTGCAAAAACTACTTCTCGACCTGAGTTTCAGAAGTAAAAAAAAAAATTAGAGGTAAAAATTTTCTGAACAACATAGCTTCGGATTCCTCGTGATGAGCGTAATACATCGCGATCATGATTTTTAACACAACTCGGCAAATATCGCAATAAGGATAAACAAAAGGGATACATCGTACGTCTGATTCACAACAAAATCACTAAGATTCACAACTGATTACTCCATAAATTGATGGAGTTTATTCCATGCCTGTCAGCAGTGGACTTAGTGATCTTTTCGTATTCAACTTCCTCCAAACTGTAAAATATTTAGAGGGTGGCTTCTGATACCCAATTTTCAAAATCCCTGACCTTTCCCGACTTTTCCCAGATGGATTTAACAATTTCTCTGACCGATGGCCAAAAGGTTGCATATTATTGAAATATTTTTTCTGCTGAATTAAATTCTCTACGACAGCTTTAAGTTTTCTAATCATTGTCTCATATGTTTAGAACTGCAAGCATGTATTTACTATCAGCTTGTGTGCTCCAGCTACTTCTCGAGCTGAGTTTTGGGGATAAAAATTAATGCGAGGTAAGGTTTTCCGAACAGCATAGCCTCGGATTCCTTATGATGAGCGTAATACATCGTGATCATGATTTTTGACACAACTCAGCAAATATCGCAATATGGATATACAAAAGGGATACATTGTACGTCTGATTCACAACTAAACAACTCATATTCATCACTGATTACTCCACGAATTGATAGTGCTTATTCCATGTACATCAGCAACAAACATTAGCTTTAGTTGGTGAAATAAAGGGTGGGACAGACTGGCCGATAAACGTAACAGTAGAAAAATAACGAGGATTCCTATTCCAGTTTCTCCCTGACTGCTACGAGAATTCCCTGATTTTTCCAGAAATTCAAAATTCCCTGACAATTCCATGTTTTCCCTGACCATCGACACGTTGTGAGATGAAAAAAATAGATTCCAGGGTAGTTAAACTGTCAATCAGCTTTGTAAGTGGAGATTTTAACGTGAGTTCTGATGGAGAATGCTCAAATTTCAACAGAAAAAAGACTATTTAAACGAGAAGGCATAATCAGGATTTTGACCATAATTGACAATAGTAAGAAGCAAAAAATTATTCTGCAAATTAAAATAAAAACATAATTTAAGCATCTTATTTTAAAAGTTATAAGTGAATCACGGGCATGATTGAAGTCAAAATTACAATTACGCCCCCAGGCAGAGGGGAGAAACTGTTGGCAAAAAAACAATTATAAGAGTTGCCTTCAAAGAAACAGCATATATTTTGTTTGATAATTTAAATTTCATGAGGAAACTCATTTTAAAAGCAAAAACTAGATTTTTAAAACTGAACAACAAGAAATGAGTAGTATTTTAGTAATGTAATGTAAAAAGTAATGAGGAGTAATTTAGCATTTGTCTTGGCTCACATAGTCAATCCACAGGCGCCTGAAAGATGCCAGGGATATGATCACCAAACGCACTTTCCGTTCTGCAGAAGACAAGGATGTGCAAAATCAAACCAGAACCGACTGGATGCCTTTGAAACCTGGTGCTGGAGGATGCTGGAGATAAAATGAACCGACAAAATAAGAAATGATGAAGTGTATAGAAGAGGAAAAGAACCATATACCACAATAATGATGATTAGTGTGTGTGTCCTTCGGTTGTTTACCAGCAGGGAATTAATTTTCCCATAAACCGAGATAGCAAGGCTTCTCTGGTGTTTGACTCATTGTATTCCGACAAGTGTTGATAAATTTATTTTATATTACAGCCATTGGAGCATAACTTCTTCACCTCGATGGTGATTTATTGATATTGCACTGCAATTATTGATCTGTTTTGAGTTTCCCAATCGCCTAATGTAAAAGTTTTTCTCCAACTGTATGGGATTTGTGAATCACCAAATAGTCCCGTTCACCATTGACGTACAAAAAAATTAAAAAGATAGCAAATTTCTCCTTGCTTGTACTGTAAATGTCTTAAATATGCGTATTTCATTTGGTCTAGGGCAAGCCCTAAGTTGGCAAATCGCAAAACACCCACCTCGATTTCATCTTCCTCCAAATTATCGCCAAAAAACAACTGAAATACATCACAAAAGTAGAGAAAATTGTCTTTAAAAAATTCATAATCTCTTTCTCCTCTCCAAGGACATGGAACACAACGTAAATATTAAATAATACATGCAGGTTTGCATAACAAAAATATCAGAATGTATACATAATATTTTGCAATCATAAAAAGTCTATATAAAATAAACAACATGATAGTACCTCCAACTTAGCCTTGATGTGGTGCCACAACATGATCACCCAAGTGCAGCACAATGACGAAGGACTGACCAGAGGCTTTTGTTAAATATAAATAATAATTCAGCCAAAATCTGGAAAACTTAAAATATAACAATAATACTGACCATGGCTGTTGCACAACCTAAAGTGCCCACTGATCAAAAAGTACGCATCGTGTACACCACACAAAATCAATCCCACTCAAACAAATCTAAACAAATCAAAGGTAAAACTTAAATAACTTCACAGCACAACTAGACACATGTGACTAGATTCGAAATACGAAGACAGGAAAAAGAAATTAAATGCTACATTAAAAGTAACGGTGCTTAAAAATAATGAGCATTTTTTGGCAAAATGATCACGGAGCAGTTGCAGGAGCATAAATGGATAAGCACCAAGTACTCGCACTGCTTTCAGCAAACAAACAAGCTTCCAAACTCAAGAATCAAGACATACTTTTACCAAAGTTTCCACGGAGATGATGCGATTCATGATAACTAAAAACGATGCCTTTCGATTCACACCACAAGTCATATGCCAACAAGGATTGTCCCTGATGACAAATTTATTCTCGAGCGTAGCCATCCTCTCCTCAAGATAGCAATATACTTCTTCCTTTGTTCGCTAATAGGACATTACAGCTTCTTTGGAGAACAATTTAGCCATAGACGTAGTCGTTTTGGAGTTCTCTTCTTTTTCACATATTGTTCACCGAGTATCGAGCAGACATTCACTGAGCAATGAGTACTTTTGCCCTCAGCACTCCAAACCAAGCCCACATCAAATGCTTCACCAGTCTAGGGGCTACCAATGAATTCGTCACGGGCAGCATTGCAATTGAACGTTTTTCCACTGGCAGTCCGACAGTACACATTCCACAACCAACTTCACTCCATCCAAACCACTGACTGGCAGGACAATGCATTGTGAGACCTGAGCACCTGCTAAGCCCTTGACAATACTGCAAACAAACATCATACAGAGACTGTGATATTGGCCACTTGCCATCATGCCTTTCCATCATTGGCCAACGGTGCCTCAACGTACAGCATTGTTAAAAATTGACCCAACTCCATTTGGCAGGCATCTGAGATCAGAAAGACATATTCTCGGTGAATGGAAAGGTCTCAAACAATGGATACCGCAGGAGATTATGAGTCAAGCAATTTCGACTGCAGGTTTACAGTTCCAAAGTGAAGTATCACATTCTCTCAAGTCAAGACAAAGCATTCAGTGGTGGCGATCAATGAGATTCCACTTCTCCATCACATCGACTCTGTCCAACAACCCAATGGGAAACCAGAAGCATTGAGCAACAAGACATTGCCAAATTACTTACAACCGCATCTGTCCTGCTAAAGTCATTTCTTTCCCATCACCTGAAGTTTCCTCAAACGGAAATATGCAGATTTAATTTCCACAGACTAGTCCCTGAATTCTGGCGATGCCAAGCAGATGCCTGCACTAAACACAAACACTTCAGCACGAAATGAAGGTACGACATGCATCATTGGCACAGGCTACCAGAAAATTACTTCATTTGTCTAAAATAAGAAACAATGACTCAACATAATAAACTCAACACAATCCTTTTGACTGATCATGGCAAACCTGCTACAGTCAATGACCATTGACAGGAGACACCAAAAATACTGATAAACTTTTAGCACCACCATTTAAAATATCCACTCAAACAAAATTCACAGAGCCAGTGCATTGAATTTTGAATGTTTGAATACGTTAAACATTACTGAGAACATTAATTATTGCACAGGTGTCATAAACAACTTATTGTTCCTGGAGAGGAATGAGAATAAGTTAAATATACGAGGATCTTAATTCATTTCCCAACAATGTTCATGATTGCATACCTTAATGGAAAAACAGGAATAAAAATGGTAAAAAAATAAAGGATACTGACAAGTGAAAATATTTTCGTAGCGGATTAAAATAAAAACGATACCCACAAAATGATATTCTTTGAAATGATTGCACTTCTTCACACAATCTCCGACCCAGAGACCACAATGCACAGTTCCCTTCTTTTGGTTAAAACTTAAACCACTGAAGTAACCTAGCACTTCCAGAATGTTTACGTAGTTTAAGAGTGTCACATTAGTGCCACCTAGAGATGGAATCACGAAGCTTTTCACCAAAAGCCAAACAAACGAATCCACCACTCAGCTGAGGTTTGTCGATCGCTGACCCGAGTGCCGTTTCTTTCCAAACCCTTCGAATCCTTGCAAACATGGTTCTACCACAAACTATGTACCTCTCCTAACAATCAGAGAGTTTTGCCAAACAACCCAAAGTTGAGAGGAATAACAGTGTTACAACAGAGATATCAAACAGTCATTCAATACTTATCAACCGTCAGTTTTCGCATGCAGAGACACGAATGCACAAAACGTCCTCCGCTTCCTCAGCGTTGCATCAAAGCTGAAAGCTTGTTCAATCCAAACCACTTCTCCTGTCCTGTGGTTTAACATTCTGTCATGCCAACCCCGTAAACTGGACCTAAATAGGTGAACAAAAACATTGGTCAGTCAGTCATTGAAATGTGCCCAAAATATTCAAAGATTACTGGTCAGTTACAAAAATATCCATCTACGAGATGAATATTTTCATGAACACTATAACACTAATGGGTGTGTTTATGCACAAATTATTAAAAACTGAAACTCCTTCTTACATTAATCAGCCATATAAAGATAATTTGGTCCAAAAAACACTAGAAATAATAACAAATTAATTGTACCCTGCCACAGAACGTCTTATGTATCATAACTCTTTTTATGTAAATTCATGCGTTGTATGGAATTCAATTCCGCAAACGCTGAAAAATATTAAGTCAACAGAAAGATTAAAAAAATGCTTGCTGTCTTATTATCTCAGTGACTAATTTTGGAGATGCAAAAGTGATGTTGGAAAGAGATTTTAAATATTTTTTATGTTGGACTCATGATAACAACTTAGTTGTAAATGAAAATAAATCAAAAGTTATGCATGTTGTAACAAAAAGCTCACAGAAAAAAATATTAAAAATTGCTAAACATTCACATGGCTGCTTACATGTAGGCTCAATAAATTGTAAATGCCCAATATTAGAACAAGTAACAAAGTATAAATATTAGGGTATAATAATTGATGATGCCTTCAAATTTTAGAATCATGTCATTGCATTAAATACAAGATTAAGAAGAATATTATTTCAAATGTATTACATTAATGAATATATATCCTTTTTTGCTCTGAAATTAATATACCATGGATTAGTTGAGAACTTAATAAGATATGGTCTCACTATATGGGGAAATGTAAATAGTGCGTACCATAAATTATTAATTAAAAAACATAATAAATTCATTAAAATCTTGTATGGTAAAAGAGATAAAGCAAACACAAATATTGAAGATATGTACAAATATTTAGGCATTCTGAGATTTGACAAATTATACAGGTATATAATAATCCAGGAGAACTACTTCTGTGATACTTATAAAAGTATAAGTTCCTTCAAAAATATGGAAATTTTCCGTTCTATAAGAAATTTTATTGTACCTCTGCAATACACAAGGTATGGTAATAATACATTTAAAGTGGTTGTACCAAAAGAATTTAATCAAATACCATATAGTATACGTACATTAACTACAAGAAATGAAGTTAAGGTTAAAATTAAGAAATGGTTGTTAGAAGATTAAAATGATGGGTAAAAGAAACCCTGTAATCATGCATTATATTCACAAATGAAAAAACGACTTCGTTTCCTTCCACTGATTTATTTTCTTGGTACGACATGTTTCGACACATAGAGGTCATTTTCAAGTAAAAGTATGAAACATGTCGTACCAAGAAAATAAATCAGTGGAAGGAAACGAAGTCGTTTTTTCATTTGTGAATATCAACTTCCACATAGTTGAGCCTGATACCATTGAACGTATGCATTATATTGTTTACGAAAAGCTTCATAAATATACTTGATATTTCAATATTAATATATATTATATAGATATGTGTATGTGTGTATATGTGTATGAAATTGAAAAGGAATATGTGTAAATGTATGTATTTATAAATGTAAATTGGGAAAAATGTATATGTCAAGCAAAAGTGTGGTTGCCATATTTTTATGATGTCGTGGAACCCGCTGACAAGTCCTTGGGACTTAGCGGGGCCTAAATTGTTAAATATATGCCATAAATATTTATTTAAATGTATTAAATGTATTATCGTTAATGTATTAAAATAAAAAAAATAAAAAATATTTTGTTAAATATCTTGGATTAAATTCATGAATATGCTACCTTTGTGATTGCTACAATGTATTGAGCATGGAATTGTAATATTTGTTGTGGACAAGTGCTGTGATTGTGATTTTTGTAAATAGTGACATGTTTTCTATGTGATTGTTATTATTTTTTGCCTGGGTTGTAATTACTTATGCCTGCTCCAAAGGAATTCTTTCCTAGAGCTAATAAATCTTATCTTATTCTAATGTCATCACTGCTGATTTCGGCTTGAAAAACCTTTCCCTTAAACCTGAATCACTAGATCATTTTTCCCGTCTTTTTGAAGGGATAGATTCGATTGTTAGTTGGGGGAGCCTTCGTCAGGAGCTCGGGTACCTAGAAAGGGATAGCTCCAATGATAGCTTTTCAGGGACTGTGACAATGATAGCTCGAGCTATCATTTTCTGAATCATACGGTCATTTTGGCCGTTCCTTTTTCCATCATTTTTTCCATCCCTTTTCGCATCATTTCTACGTTAACTACTCTCATTCCATTGAAAGCTGAACGTGGCGTTAGAGTCGCTCTTTGCGGCCGAGCGCTCTGATTGGCTAAATGGTGGAGTCAGCGATGCCTCCAGGGACGGAAAAAGGGACGTGCCCAGGGATGGAAAAAGCTATAGGGATCCCTATCGCTGCAGCCATCCATGACTTTGTTCGAGTCACACGATCATTTTCGAGCGATCATTGGAGCTATCCCTTAAAAGGGACGGAAAAAATGATCGTGTTATTCAGGCATTATGCAACTTTGACCAAATTTCCTAATAAGCATAACTTCAGATTAGGGACGAATGGATTCCACTTTTTGTCGATTCAGATTCTTTCAAATTGATTCTCAATTCCAATTCCATCGATTCTTATTCCTAATAACAGACAGTGGGATATTGATACACCAGTAGCGTACGGCTATTATTTAAATTCAAGTATTGGTTGAAATAAAATAACAAAGACAACTAAGATGCTCAAAAAGTATATTCCTTAAAGGCCGTTTTACACGGGGCAAGTAATTGCAAAAGCTCATGTATGAGCAATCGTGAATTTCAAAATACACCATAGTAAAGCGGCGAAATTCAAGAATGCATGCACGAATGCGAGACGTCAGAATAGCCCCTGCTCTAATTCGGTGGTCGCATTCTTGAAATTTGTACGAATAGCACTCCATCTAGTGGTCGCAGAATTAACAACATCCAAGTTCACGGGAAGTTGACTGACGAAAAGGTTCGATAACCTGAGCGATGGGTGTTTACAGTTATTCTTTGTGTGGAAGGATATTTACAGTTACTTATATTGTTATTTATTTAGATATATATTTAATAGCTCGTTAAATTGTTCCTCTGTCATCCGCATAAAATTGCGGTAAGACTTCCTGTCTTCTACAGCCAGCTCCTGTTGGGCCATATTAAGAATGCCCGTTCCCTCCTATCGCCTACGGATCCACTCCCGCATCTCAAGTGCTCTTCTGGCTCTTCTCCTGTGGTTACGCCTTTCTATGAGCTCTGCGGCCCCGATCATAATTCCCACTACTGCTAGCTCTGCAGCAATCAATGCAGCCTCCTCCTCATCCATTATTTCTCTCACAGAGAGAGAGAGAGAGACTCAATGTCAACATCACAGAATCCCACAATCACCACAACCGTATTTTGCACTGAATGTCAACAACGTCGTGTACAGAATATCGTATCTCTCCTGTTTGAACAAAACACTCGCTCTCAGCTTAGTTATCAGACGACTAGAATTCACGAATGAGTGCATGCTTACGACCACCGCGTAAAGCAGTCACGCATTCGTTTTCGCAATAATTATTGCACGGCAGATTGCGGAATTAATGCAGTGTTAAGTTGTGCAATTTCGTGCCCCGTGTAGAACAGCCTTAACAAATACCAAATATATCCTCATCTTATTGAGGTAGTACATAAAAAGTACAAATTGATAGCCTGCACCCAAAATTTCTGAGACAAATATGATGAGATTAATGAAATTTGATTGGAATATTTATCCAATGGCGATCCATTCTCGATACCGATTCTAATCCTGAGAATCGCTGGAATCGAGAATCGACTTTTGGATTCGACTCTTCCATTCTTTAGACCTTTGGTCTGCTCCTATTCTACTGGATAAAATGTATGTGTTTCATATTATGAATCTAAATTACTCAAGCAAGCAAATGCCAAATTCACCATATGTTTGAAATGTAAGGCAAGAAACTTACAAAACATAAACTATTTACTAAGTGCTATGGGTTCTGCTCAATTTTACTATAATTGTCACCAGGTATGCGGTTATTATTAATTAACATACATACCAATCATGCCGTTCCCTTCCGGGGTAGGCACAGTTTCAGGGTTTCACTCATAAATACATTTTTGTACATCTAACTCTTGCTTCAGTAATTTCCTCCACACTGACCTATCCTTGCAAACCTCTTTCGCCTTGTGTATGATTTAACACTTTCCCAGTGAATAACATTAGTGTACATTTCTCGGGCTCGCCACCGGGTAAGATAGTCATAGGCAGCTGACGTTTCGGCTTCCCACTCGTTGCCCATTCTCAAGGCTACTGATGCGAGCTTGAAAAGACAGTTTAATTTGGCGCTAGGTGGGGCGGGATTGGTCGAGCCCCGATTGTTGTGGTGGAGACCGTTGACCAGCGGGGACTTGGCTCTGGCATTCTGAATTCTTCTCAGAATTCTATTCCAAGAGTTGCTGATCGTGTAACCAGTATCCCAGTTGAAATTCTTCCTCTCCAACCTTATTAAAGGACCCAGTTGGCCTCATGACTCCCGAGGGGAATAAAAAAACTCATGCGAATGTGGTGAAGTCTATGTGGGAGAGACTGGGCGAACTATACCCACGCGTCTGAAGGAATACCGTAGGCATTTCCGGCTTGGTCAACCGGAAAAATCAGCAGTAGTTGAGCATAGCCTGAGTCGGGACCATAAGATCATTTGGGATGACATGACTGTTCTTTGGCGATCCGGCCAATTTTGGGATCGCTTAACCAAAGAGGCGATAGAGATAAGGTTGGAGAGGAAGAATCTCAACCGGGATACTGGTTATACGATCAGCAGCTCTTGGAATAGAATTCTGAGAAGAATTCAGAACGCCAGAGCTAAGTCCCTGCTGGTCAACGGTTCTCCACCACAGCAATCGGGGCTCGACCAATCCCGCCCCGCCTAGCGCCCAAGTAAACAGTCTTTTCAAGCTCACATCAGTAGCCTTGAGAATGGGTAACGAGTCGGAGGCCAAAACGTCGACTACCTATAAATATCTTACCCGGTGGCAAGCCCGAGAAATGTACACTCTTTCGCCTTATTTACCCCCAGATTCACTACTAATAAGATTCACAACTGAATACTCCACGAAGTGATGGTGCTTATTCCATGCACGTCAGCGACGGACTTTAGTATTAGTTGGTGAAATTAAGGGGGAGAAAGACTGGCCGATAAACGCAATGGTTGAAAAATAACGAGGATTCCTATTCCAGTTTTTCCCTGACTTTTCCGGAAATTCAAAATTCCCTGACAAAACCAGGTTTTCCCAGTTTTAATATAAGACACTGTCTCCGGCGTTACTCTGTGGAACTCCTTCATTTTGATAATAATCCCTCCACGACCCTCAACCTTAATTTCCTCATGCTTTTAAACCTTTTGGGAAACCTTCCCCCCCTTCCTTTGTTGTTTTTTCTTATGCAAGCAATCCCAAGGCCATCGGATTCCTATATAAGTGTAAGCCACCCTACCATTTGTACCTGAAGACGGCATGACATGCCGAAACCCGGGTCGTTTCCTTACAATTAAGTGTGGAATAACAACCAAGTGTTTTTTTATTATCCCCGTTTTCCCTGACGATTGCCACATGGGTAATTATAGAAATAAACAGATATTTAAAACTATAAAAAAATGGACACATTATTTTTGGGTTTACCCTTGTACGATAAGGAAAACTGAGATAGACAAAGATGACCAATGTGCCCAAGCACTCTATTGATCTACGTCAATGGTTGAAACATAGAATAGAAAATAGTCTTTATTGTTCTGGGGCTTTAAGTCCCCTGGAACATAGAAAAGAAATAAATACATGCCATAACATAAAAGATTACAAAAAACTAAGCAATTTTACATAGGTAATCAGTCATGTTTCTCTTGAACATCGAAATTGTCATAGAGGTTCTGACATTTACAAGTAAACAATTCCATAACTTGCAGTAGGAAATTAGGAAAGAGTGCTCAAATAATAAGGTATGGAATTTAGGGACTAAGAATAACTCAGTGACACGAGTTGATCTTTTTCCTGTATCTACATTACATATAACATTTTCATACAAATAGGTGGGGTTTTTGAATTTCAGGACCTTGAACACGTATAATGCCTTTTGCAGTTTTCGGCGTTTATCCATTTTCAGCCGTTTAATTATTTCATAATAAGGCGTGACGTGTTCATCATAGCGGATGTTGAAAACAAAACGCAGACAGGAGTTTTGAAGACGCTGCAGCTTAATGCACAGTTCTGAGTTAACATCTGAGAAAATGATTGAACAATTGTCAAAATATGGAAATACCAGAGTGTGAACCAGATTCTGGCGAAGTGAATTTGGGAGCAGATGCCTGAAGTGCTTCAATTGGTACATAGTCTTATACACATTGTTAGAAATTGCTTTAACGTGCTCCCGCCAGCTCAGGGTGTTATTTAAATGAACCCCGAGACTTTTCACTGAAGTCGAGTAATCTATAAGGATATTCTGTACTCTTACTTAGGGATGGCCATAGGCAGGGGCAAGCAATTGCCTAACCGTGTTTGAATCCCAGCTGCACCTCACAATTATGGAGTAGATAATCCACTTACCATGTTCCCATCCGTTAAGTAAAGCGGCTTCCAATCCTTCCTCCACTGCAATCCTTTAGATGGGCGTGGGCAATACCGTGAAGTCCTGAAGGGCCGACCTCACCGTCTCGTACAGGGGACGGTTCTCCTCCGGGCAGTACTCCCCCCCCTGACCGCCTCCCCCTGGACCGCACAGTGTCTGCAGCTTCGTGATGTACGAGTCGAAGTTCTCGTGCGAGATCTTCTCGGGCGACGACGACACCGACGACGAAGAAGACGAAGACGAGGAAGAGCTAGACGCGTTCGAGTTGCCTGGGGACGGGTGGTGCACCTGGTGCCCCGAGGGTGGTGGCGCTCCCGAGTGGTGCAGGGGATGGTGGTGCAGGAGGGCCGCCCCGTTGCCCGCGAGCTGCCCGGCCGAGGGGTGAATGTGGTGTCCGTGGGACGAGGGGGAAGAGTGCAAGTTAGCCAACTGCGGGTGAATTATCCCCGGGGGTGCGTTAGGCGCACCACTCAGCTGACTCTGAAGATGCCCAGGGTGCTGCAGGGTCTGCAGGTGGTGGTGAGAGTGGTGATGCATCGGGTGCTGTCCTGGCGCGGCCGGGTGAAGGTAGTGGGGGTGGTGGTGGTGTGGGTGATGGTGGATTAGGTTGGCGGCACTGTGCGGGGTCATGACGGGCGATGACGGGGGCATGTTCCCGTGAGGGTGGTAGCCCTGCCCTTGAGGGCTCCCCGTCCCACTGCCACCACCGTTGGCACTGCCGTTGCTGCCATTGTTGTTGGCGCCAGGGGGTGGCTGGTGGTGCGTCGGCACCACCTGGTTCCCATTCCCTCCACCAGCAGAACTCGACGGCAGCCGGACATGTTCCAGGAGCGTTATGACGTTGTTCCTCAGGCTCTCGTAGTACTCGTTGAGGTTCGAACTGCGCTGCGCAATGGCCTGGGTCTCCTACGGAAACAAAGAGGGGAACAATGCTTACTTCGCTGACCCTCCCGGAGCCAGATAAACCAAGGGAGGAAGTGCTGAGTTAGCCAGTGCTGTATATTCACAACTATTCGATAGCTATGCTCATTCACCCTTTCGCGCCAAAGTCTCTCGAAGGGAAATGCTTTCCTTGCTACGAGTAGTATGAGAATTTTCTGTACTCCTCTCTATGGAGCTCTCTCGTGGCGACGAATCGCTCAGGTATGCCTTTTGCCCAATTCGAGACCCCTCTTAGCTGGACACCCTGCCCTTCCCGAGGACACACGGCTCGACCCCCCAACCCTTAGCAGCCCCTCTCTCAGCAAGAGGCCGCTGTAAGTTTGTTGCATTAACGTTGTTTTTTTAAAAATAATTCTTTGCTGTAAACTTTAAAAACTTATACCTTCAAATTTTTTGTGTTATTCTGAGCGTTTTACAATTTTAAACGAAAATCTAGTGTTAATATTAACTAATTTAGAGCTCTATTTAGAGCTCAACTATTGAGAGTTCCACACAAGAAATCCGTAACAATCAACGCCAAAATTTCATTTGAAATTTGCTAAGACTCAACAAATAGCAAATAATTCCCTTCATAAAGTTAAAAACTTTGTAGAGTATAAAAAAATTGCCTCAAAAAACCATTGCAAGCACAATAAATTAAATTTCCAAACATTGCATTTAACAAATGATGTGGTACGAAGTCACTCGCATGGGTGCATTGATTTATTCATAGTGAATTTAAACCCTGGCTGGTCGTTTTAATGACGACAATTTTGGGTTTATCCACCGCGACAGTGGCTTTGTAAGCAAGACTTCGTCTCATGTGCTACAATGTAGACTTGAGGCCTGAACATGTAGTTCGCATAAACCCCCATCTCGAAATCCTCCTTCAAGGAATATGGCGAATTTCAACCCTGGTGTATATGCACCCGTGCGAGTGACTTCGTAACGCATCATTTGTTAAATGCAATGTTTGAAAATTTATCAAATTCGTCGTTTTAATAACGACAATATTGGGTTTATCCACCACTACAGTGGCTTTGTAAGCACGACTTCATCTACAATGTGCTACAATGTAAACTTGAGGCCTGAACATCTATTTCGCATAAACCCCCCTCGAAATTCGCCTTGAAGGAAGATGGCTTGGTGGTGTGACTGGCTAACACACCTGACCGGCAATTAGGAGATCCGGGTTCAAATCCCGGTCAAGTCAAATGATTTTTTCATAGCGAATTTCAACCCTGGTACAATAAATTTACATCGGATTCATGCAGCAAGGAGGGCTACTGATGATGTGGAGGGTCGAGCTCACTTTTCAAGGAAAGGGTCTGGGCTGTCCCTAAGCTGGGTCGCAGGGGTTTACTGCATACCTAGGATTATTGCTCCCATATTGGTCACTTCCCTTCCCTCGCGTCGGCTATACCCGACATTAGGTCTTTTGCGTTGGTTTTTCTCTGTAGGCCAGAGCCCACATTCGTTCGTTTGTGAGGGAAAATTCATGTCGGCTATACCTGATGCTAGGCGCGAAAGGGTTAAAAATACATCCTCTGAATAAACAGACAAATTTACAGCTCAGATTTGTTCTTTCTTTTAATAGTTAAAGGAATTTCCCCAGAACGAGAAGGTTTTTCTAAACAATGCTATCAAATATTGCTCTTATCAGGTATTCCCGTCACATGTTTGGTTTTTCTGACAACAGTTTCTCCCCTCTTCCTGGGGGCGTCTTCAGGTTCAGGGAGGATGGATACCCACTTGCCTCAACCTGGGAGAGAGCGGTCAAACCACAGCGAGGAGCAGGCAATGGAGACACCCTATGGTCCTAGATGAACTAGCAACGAAATACATAACAACGGGAAATAAATAATAACAATTACAAAATGTCCAACGGACCTGAAGATGCCCCCAGGAAGAGGGGAGAAACTGTTGTCAGAAAAACCCAACATGCGACGGGAATATCTGAAAGGAGCAATTTTAACAATTATAAGAGTCGCGGAAGCCTTCAAAGAAAAATGCTCTCAAAATTGGTTGAGCTGAGTGAATTTTTTGATTGACAACAAGGCATAATGTTCGATAACTGCTCATTCATTCCAATGCAATCCAAAACCTCCCACACAACCAGTCAGTCACGATCAATTTGAAATTAGTACATATTAGAAAGTTTCATACATGTGCACAACTAAACCTTTCCTCCTCGGGAAGCAAACAAAAATGACTCGGTGCTCAAAATCAGCCATTTTTGAACTTCATTTTCGCCATTGGGGCAGATACTTGAATTTTGTGGCTTACAGAATACACATAAATATTTATAAAGGTACAGACATATTGCTTTAACTTAGAGTTTGAGATTCCATCAGAGAAAATTTTTTCATTACCATCAATACTGCAAAGAATACTTTTAAACTTTTCTACAAATATTTCATTTGTACCATGTGTAGCACAGTTGTACTGCAGCCTCAGGTATATTTGTTTGTAGAAAAGTAGTACTTATTCATTGCATAATGGAGACTAACGTTATGTTCTTCTACGAAGCAACGCTTGGTGTTGTCATGTTTAACATTTTTTCATTTTATTTTTGTGACAAACTCATCCATTCGCTCAAATCATTCATCATTCACCCACAATATACAATTATTCTTCCACTCAAAGACAATTATTTTTATCTAAAACACTTTCTCTCTCTTTTACCTCACATATATCCTCCAGGGATTCCTCAATACTTCAAACCAGTCAATAAAGCCCACTATCTCTCATGCTAGCCTCGTTACAGACAGAGTTCACAATAATTAAATTGCTCATACCATACTAACTTTATACCTTCCACACAATACCAAACAATACATTTGTGTACGCAGAGCTTGTATTCAGTGTTCATAAGTCCATAGCACTGGAAACAAAATGTAAAATATTAAGGAGGCTGTATGGCAAGGTCAAAAATGCTTCCTCTACACCTCATGATTTTATTTTTCATACATGATCTGCTAACTCAGAGCAAATCTGTTAGCACAGGCCTCTGGGAGAAGGACTGATAACGACAGTGAGTGTTGCAGCTAAGGAGCCTGTAGGACGAGGAGAATGGGAACTAACGAACACAGCATCACAAAACAATGAAAATGCGAACTAATTTTGCTGATGCTCTATGGTCTTTGATAATGTAAAACAGTCATCATTTGAGAATGCATCCTCAAAGAATTGTGCGTATACAACGAAGAATCCTAAAATAACAATTATTAAGTAGGTCCTTCACAACATCAGTTGCACATGCATAAACCTTTCCTGTTCTCCTCGTCATGTACCACCCGAACAAAAGCAACACCTCTGGTGCCGATGCCGGGCGCTCACCTTGTCTCCTTGGCGCAGGTGTGCTTCCATCGCCGTTATGTCCGAGCGCAGCCGCATCATTTGCGACTCAACCCTCGCGTTCTCGCGCTGCAGCTCCGAGATCTCCGCCTCCAGGGTCATCAGGTCTTCTCCGCCCCCTTCCCCACTCCCGTCACCACCCCCACCACCTCCGCCCCCTCCCCCACCACCACCGCCTTCTCCTGATGCCGTCGACGGAACCGGCAGCAGATCCATGCCTTGAAAGAGACACAAAGTGACACTGAGTGACGTTGCCTTGGAGGAGATGTGGTGGAGCCATTTCTAATACAGGGTGGCTAATGATATCCAATTTTCAAATTCCCTGACCTTTCCCTGATGGATTTACCAGAGTTGGAATTCACTATGAAAAAATCATTTGACTTGACCGGGATTCGAACCCGGATCTCCCAATTGCCGGTCAGATATGTTAGCCAGTTACACCACCAAGCCATCTTCCTTCAAGGCGGATTGCGAGGGGGGTTTATGCGAACTGGATGTTCAGGCATCAAGTCTACATTATAGCATATTCGTCGTTTTAATAACGACAATGTTGGGTTTATCCACTGCGACAGTGGCTTTGTAAGCACGACTTAGTCTCATGTGCTACAATGTAGACTTGAGGCGTGAACATCTAGTTCGCATAAACCCCCTTCGAAATTCGCCTTGAAGGAAGATGACTTGGTGGTGTAACTGGCTAACACACCTGACCGGTTCGAATCCTGGTCAAGTCAAAAGATTTTTTCATAGCGAATTTCATCCCTGGTGTATATGCACCCGTCCGAGTGACTTCGTACCACATCATTTGTTAAATGCAATGTTTGGAAATTTGTCAATTTCGTCGTTTTAACAACGAAAATGTTGGGTCAATCCACTACAACAGTGGCTTTGTAATAACGACTTCGTCTCATGTGCTACAATGTAAACCTGAGGCCTGAACATCTAGTTTATAGTATACTTTAAAAACTTATACCTTCAAATTTTTCGTGTTATTCTGAGCGTTTTACAATTTTAAACGAAAATCTAGTGTTAATATTAACTAATTTAGAGCTCTATTTAGAGCTCAACTATTGAGAGTTCCACACAAGAAATCCGTAACAATCAACGCCAAAATTTCATTTGAAATTTGCTAAGACTCAACAAATAGCAAATAATTCCCTTCATAAAGTTAAAAACTTTGTAGAGTATAAAAAAATTGCCTCAAAAAACCATTGCAAGCACAATAAATTAAATTTCCAAACATTGCATTTAACAAATGATGTGGTACGAAGTCACTCGCTCGGGTGCATTGATTTATTCATAGCGAATTTCAACCCTGGTGTCTATGCACCCGTGTGAGTGACTTCGTACCACATCATTTTTTAAATGCAATGTTTGGAAATTTGTCAATTTCATCGTTTTAATAACGACAATATTGGGTTTATCCACCGCTACAGTGGCTTTGTAATCACGACTTCGCCCCATGTGCTACAATGTAGACTTGAGGCCTGAACATCTATTTCGCATAAACCCCCCTCGAAATTCGCCTTGAAGGAAGATGGCTTGGTGGTGTAACTGGCTAACACACCTGACCGGCTATTGGGAGATCCGGGTTCGAATCCCGGTCAAGTCAAATGATTTTTTCATGGCGAATTTCTTCCCTTGGTGTATATGCACCCGTGCTAGTGACCTCGTACCACATCATTTGTTAAATGCAATGTTTGGAAATAGGTCAACTATTATTGGAATATTTTTTTCTGCTGAATTGAATTTTCTACGGCAGCTTTAGATTTTCTAATCATCGTTTCATATTTTTTGAACTACAAGCATGTACTTACTAATGTGCTCCAGCTACCTCTCGACCTGAGTTTCGAAAGTAAAAAAAGACGTGAGGTAAAATTTTCCAATGAACACAACCTCGGATTCCTTGTGATGAGTGTAATACACTGTGATCAGGATTTTGAACTTGATTACGCAAATAATGATATACAAAAAAGATACATTGTACATCTGATTTACAACTAAATAACTAAGATTCACAACTGAATACTCCACGAGTTGATGGTGATTATTTCATGCACATCAGCGATTGACATTAGTTTTACTTGGTAAAATGAAGGTGGGACAGACTGGCTGATTAACATAATGGTAGAAAAATAACGAGGATTCCTATTCCAGTTTCTCCCCGACTGTATTACGAGAATTCCCTGACTTTTCCAGAAATTCAAAATTCACTAACAATTCCAGGCTTTCCATGACGATCACCACCCTGAATAAGAATGAGAAACTCGACTAAAAACATTTCTCATTTTTTCAGCCACGGACCTTACGACAAAATACTCCTTCAATGGAACACAATCTATCCATACTTCAAATACTGGTACCCCAAGACCAGTCTAAAGTTGAACTTTCTTCCTAGATATTTCTCTTTTCTATAAATTTTCCCATTCCTCGCTAGACAGAGATTTATAGAACTCACCACAAAGGCCTTGTTGACAATCATTGACAGGATTGAGGTCTTTGCTTGGATGCATTCCAATTTGAACCATTTGAAATCCTTCAGTTTATGTGTATTTAGAACTGCAAGCATGTATTTACTATAAGCTAGTGTACTTCAGCTACCTCTCGGTCTGAGTTTTGGAAGTTTAAAGGAAACGCGAGGTAAAATTTTCTGAAGAACATAGCCTCGGATTCCTTATGATGAGCGTAATACATCATGATCATGATTTTTAACACAACTAGGCAAAATATCGCAATAAGGATATACAAAAGGGATAATTTTGTCTGATTCACACATAAACAACTAAGATTCGCAACTAATAAGATTCACTACTGAATATTTCACGAATAGATTCCATTCATGTCAGCGACGTACATTAGTTTTAGTTGGTGATTTTAAGGGCGGGAAGGACTGGCCGATAAACATAATGTTAGAAAAATAATGAGGATTCATATCCCAGTTTCTCCCTGGAGTCCCAAAGTCATGGGGATAAAATTATATAATGTAATCCCATGCCATATTAAAAAAGTGACAACTTTGAATGCCTTCAAAAGACTCCTACATAACTTTCTCCTCGAGAAATGTCTGTACAAAGTGGATGATTTATTTATATGAGTCTTTCTGTGTAAATATGTTCTTTTTCTTTTTTTTTTATATACTTGTTGAATAATGACATGTTTAATACATTCCATGTAACGTCTCTGGAACAAATAAAATCTAATCTAATCTAATATTAGCTTCTAAACGCACATAAATTGCAAGTATGAGTGCAATTACAAAACACTTAGATTCAGAAATAGATATTTTGAGGGCAAATATTAAAGACATGAGAAAGTTTTCCCTAGGGATTGGAAATTTAAATCCAGAATCGATTTTCGATTTCGGTTTTAAAAATAGACTGTGTAAAAATTCGTTTTTTTTTCCAAAATAATCGAAAATTCGAAATCGAAATTTTTTAATAGTATAGTAATATTCTGCTGAAATACGGATGTGCTGTTCCAACAAAATGCGAAGTATGGGTTAATGGAAGCACTAGGGATAAGAACTGAATACGGTGAAATTTATTAATACAATTTATTATTTTACAGATATTTATAAGGTATGCAGGAAAGTAATAATCCATACCAGATACTTATAGGTATACATATAGGTAATATAACAAGCAAATTATATATGATTTAGTAGCCCATGGGCAGAAGACGATATTCGGACTGGGCGAATCTATTTTGAAGAAGACGAGTGCTCTGAAGCGATTTATTGAGAAAACGTTTACAAAAAAGGCACAATGTCAACACGTATTATCATTTCAAATGTTCGTCTCGCGGTCTACAATGTATTACTTCCGAGCGTGAGTCCCCGCCTAGACTAGAATTATTGTAATAAAAATCCGCAGCAGAAAAATATTGTAATAAAAATCAGGAAAAGATTCAAAATATGATCATTAGATTGACATCAAATTGAGTCAGGGTTTGAAATTTAATGCACCATTTTGTATTCAAGTCTGATACTACATCCCCTGGTGGCGTGTTAAAAAATCCACGAATGCACAGCAGTAATGCCCATAAAACCCCTAAAAATCCTCAAATTTAGCCAGAGAAACAGCAAAAGCCTGCAATTTTGCCAAAAAAATTCATAGAAAGGTTTGGAAACACCTCAATGGCAAAATAACTAAGAATGCACAAGAGTACATTAAAAAAATTCAGTAGTGTTCACTTAACTCCCTTTCTTCAGTCCTAATGGAGAGAGTAATAGACATCACCGTTAAACTAAGTTCACTTTTATTGTTTTTTTAAGCCAAATCATTATATTATACACTCAGGGAAAGCCTAGAACAGCTCACGAGTGCATAAATCTACAAAAAAATTTAAAAATGATTCTGAATTTGCTTTTTAATGTCTAGTTATTTATTTATGAATAAGTAATAATAAGGAACAGAGAAATATGATCAAGGGAAAACAGGACTCAAAATTTGGTATTCGAGATTCGATAAAATGGGGATTTCAACCTTGGATTTGATAAATTTTTAATGTGACCCATCATTTAGCATTATTGGGGAAGTTGTCAATATAATAAAAACGAGTAAATGGGTGCTTGCAATTTGCAAGCAGGGGGGGAAGTTTTATATGATGATACTCTTTAAATAAGGAAAAAAAACGATGAAAGCTCTCAAGTCTGCATGCTACATGCAAGCAAAGAAAAGTATAATTCTCGAAAATGAAATACGTGCCCCAAGAGGTTCCCCAGACAGTTTTAGTACAAACTTACATATTGTATGCCATCTGGTTATTAACGACTTTTCAAAATACTATAATCAGTATACCGAAACGAATGTGGAACCACTGGAAGATTATCATAACCTCATTTGACGGCATAGAAGACGCTCTTCTATGTTAGATACTTCATTTCGGTACAGCATACTTAATAAGAGCACACATGAAGAATTTTACCTCATAAATTCGATTGGAATGGAGATTTTTAATATAAGTACTAATTTTCATATTCAATTTTTCTCTTCCAATCTTCTACATGGACTGCATGTTTTTTTAATGAAAACTACAATATCGTGAAGCTTGGTTGATTGAAATTGGTCATCAAAGCTACGGTAGAGGCCAGGATGAAGTGGAATAAAATATACCAAGTACTTAGCAGTGCGAAAAATGGTATAAAGACTGAATAACATGGGCTCAGGACACCTAACTCATATATGTAAAGCTATCGATTGCAATAACTTGAAGCCTAATCGATTTTTTTAAAATTTTACACAATATCGACACATAAATCTAACCCTCCCCTGAAACTGGCCCGCATCGCTGAGTTCCAAACCGTGAATCGACCCTCGGCCCGGCGACAATGGAGAACAATGGTTGGTAGGGAAAAATAGATTGCAAGAATAAAATTTTTCAAACATTCTGCCTCATATATGTGAAAGAGTCAGTCTTGTAGCTTAACTATTTCATATTTTAATGAACGAAAGAAAAAAGGTCCACACTAAAATTTTTCATTTTTCCCATATAATCCTATGTAAAGCTATCGATTGCAATAAATCGAAGCCTAATTGACTTTTTTAACTTTTTCAATTTCAACTCGACACATGATTCCAACTCTACCCTGAAAATTTCACCCACCTAGCTCGTTTAGAAATGCCCCAGGACTTTTGATGAGTCAGTCAGTTTGGTAGCTTTATATATATTAATAACAATAATAATATTTTATTCATTATTAAAATGATATAAAAATTATCAGCATCATCACCATAGACACCGTCAAGAAAAACCTGAAAATATGGATCCAAACACTAAATAGGAATATTTTTTCTGTTGAATTACATTTTCTACGGCAGCTTTAGATTTTCTAATCATCGTTTCCCATTTTTAGAACTGCAAGCATGTACTATAAGCCAGTGTACTCCAGCTACCTCTCGACCTGGGTTTCGGAAGTTAAAATAAAATGTGAGTTAAAATTTTCCAAACAACATAGCCTCGGATTCCTTGTGATGAGCATTATACATTGTGATCATGATTTTTAACACAACTAGGCAAATATCTCAATAAGGATGTACAAAAGGAATACATTGTACGTCTGATTCACAACTAAACCACTCATATTCACAACTGATTACTCCACAAATTGATGGTGCTTATTCCATGCCTGTCAGCGATGGACTTAACTTTTAGTTGGCGGAATAAAGGGCGGAAACGACTGACCAATAAACCTAATGGTAGAAAAATAATGAGGATTCCTATCCCAGTTCCTCCCTGACGGTTACGAAAATTCCCTGACTCTTCCAGGAATTCAAAATTCCCTGACAATTCCAGGTTTTCCCTGACAATCGTCACCCTGACATATCTTCCCGAATTGCTTTGGCTGTTAGTGGTCAAGGACAGATCATGTTCGTACTTGTCTTTCATAGTCTAGGGCTTTTGATACAAGGTCCATTTTGAAAATTACCAAAGGTAATTCTCACTAATTGCTCTGGTATTCACCTCCATTTCAGATATTTTTCATACCAATGTATTCCAAACATTCTTTTACGCCAAGTCGACCAAAAATTAATTCTGGCTTAATAATAAATCACGGCAAGTACAATGTGTGTACATGTGTGGAATATTTTATGATATTGACTGGAGAAATTTTCTTGGGAATATTGTTTCATTGCTTTGAACAAATATTTGTCATATCAAGACAAATGAAAGCCAAATTTCATGTGGCCTGCCATTTCTGTTGTTCAAGTTACTTTAGTTTGAATACATTATGGCCGGTTGCAAGATAATTTAGTTATGGAATCAATAGTTATGAGATCCATAAAGTTATAGAACTCATAAATATATTCGGGTTGCAGGAATACATCTATTAGTTACTTAACTTATTTACCAATAGTTACTAACTTCAAATGTTCGATCTAATATTCCACCACCGGATAAAAGTTACGAAAGTTTAGCCTATGAATAATTGATAATGCACATTATAATTAATCAGTAAGAGTAAACAAACCGGTCACTTGTCTCAAAACAACTCTTTAATCAAGTAATTAAGTCTCCAAGTGGTTCATTGCGCATCCGCCATCTTGGCTACTTATGAAACTCATAACTCCATGCCATAAGTTATGAGACCAATGAATTTATTGAATGTTTGTGCAACACTTATTGAATGGTTGCCATGGCTTATGGGTCCCATAACTTTATTTATATGTTACGTTCCTGCAACTGGCCATTAGTGAAGCAATTTTAAAGGTTTTAACATTGTTAACCCCTGCCTACTGCTAATGACTTTACAATTCAATCCTCAAATGACTATGAACTACAGAAAAGTAAAAATTACGGGAAAATTTTCGAAAGTCACTCTAATTTCCTCATTTCTGGACGTAATCAGAGGCGAAACTAAGACGCTTGCACGCAGCAGTCAAATCAAACAATGATTAGATCAAAAGGTGACCGTGTGAGGCCAGCGTTAGCATGTGCACCCACCTGCGCCGTGCGGTCCGCCCTTGCCATAGGGATTGTTCACATCCTCCCCGTACTTCCCTTGCTGCTGTTGTTGCTTGCGTTGCGTCGTCGAGTGCGCGGCCGCTGCTGCAGCGGCCGCCGCGGCTGCTGCCACTGCGGCAACTGAAGTGACGGAAGAGGCAGGGGTGCCAACATTATTACTTTTGCCACCTGCGGGGATATCACTCGTGTTAAGTGAGGCACATTTACACTCGAGCGTTTTAATCAGTTTGAGCGAGACATCGTTTTGTACACCATTCAATGGGCTTAAAAATGTCTAACTTAAAGTTGGTTTGAGAGAATTATTATAATTCGACCAAGATATTAATGAATTTGGTTTCACTTTTCAAGAAAAATATCTCATCCTTCCAAAGACACCAAAATATCATGTTGGTTTGGAACTGTTTGTTGCAATCTCAAATGTCTATCAATCGATGGATTTATCCCCTCAGAATACATCTTCCCCAATTTTTCCCAGATTTATCAGCTCCAATGCTCGGCAAGTTATACATATTTATTAACTGTTTTGAAATAAAATACAAATTGGTGTTACTAAGGCCGTTTTCGTACTAGGCAACCGCCCAGTTCGAAATACGTAAAAGTTTCTGAGACATGAATGTGCTGGTATTCCTTGTATATAAAAATGAAACTCCGTTCTTTCACCCTGTCACTGAATTCCTTTTTTGTCTCACTTACCATTTTTACAACTAATATCTCTTATTAATTAATAATGCTGCTAAGCACTGTAGCGGATCTTTCCCACTTTCAGAGACATGAAATGACAAACGAGAACTGTGTCAATAATATAATTCTGTGACTGAGTTTGTGGTCGGTGATTCAATTTTAATTACAATTAATTCCAGCATATTTATTTCTCTATTACTTTAATAAATTCTTTATAACTGTCTAACATTTACTTGATATCAAGTTAACTTGATCCCAAGAATGTTATCATGACTCCCCACTACATCTCTAGGGCCGTTTTCGAACTTGGCAAATGCCTAGTTAACTTGATATCAAGTTAACTTGATCCCAAGACTGACCGAGTAGAATCTTGACACTTTCGTAGCCCTTTTACGGTGGAAGAGACACCATGCGGCCTTCATTTCGTAAAACATACGAAAAGCGCTATCCGTGTCCATAATTATTGTGGGTGATTGAAGTGGATTACTTCTTTTAAATGCTTCCCAACCTTATACGGCAAAGTAACAGAGAATATTATTTAAAAAATCTTATTGCTTATGAATGAAATAATTCTCATATACCATAATATGGTGATTAACTAATATGCTTCGACTACTTGGGGCTGCGAAAGTGGACGACATATCGCTCACTGTATTTCACCACAATCAACGTCTTTATGCACAAAAAGGCATCATAATATTTTTTGCCTGTATGAAAAAACATGCAACAATATATTAATGCATTACACTCCGAACTATCTACCTATGATCTCTGACTGTTGACTGATAAATACGCGCGTTGTAACTAACATAATTAAGCTGAAAACAAATTACATTTACTCTAAAGGTTTATTGTCCCATTTCTTTGATGAATGCTGTGAAAACCTCTCCAATGTTAACGTTATTAACAATTATTATGTTCGTCAGCTAAAAATAATGCTGCCAATGAAATTATGGCTACCTTAGAGTACTTTCCATCGGACCATAATTCTTTCATATAATTTCTTTCATCATTATTTCATTTCTTTTCCTTCCACAGTAAGGAAGATAGATTTTGTAGGTTCAATGAAGTAAACAAGGACGGTACATTTACAATGTATGGAATTATTCACACAACTATTAGGTCTTACTACAACACACATAAACAACTATCTTTTATCAGTATATTCCCATTTGAAAAGCCTTTAAATATAGTGAATTCATCGATTTTTCCCCTAAAAATTAATAAATATCACACAGATATTCGTAGTAATGATAAAATAGTATCCATTTGAAAGTTTCTTCACTTCTATTTTCCATACAAGCCCATATTATCACACCCCTAGTTCTTAACTTAAAACCTAGCAAGCATAACAAGTCTCCTTTTTCGTTGACTTGGTATCTTTCCTCGATAGCTAGTGAACAAGCGCATGGTGATGACGCGTCCATGACGTCATAGCTTTCGATGCGTACTAGGTTTAAAGTCAAGATGCTAGATTTGCCAAGTTCGGAAACGGCCTAAGGCCCAGTTCTTCCACCTCTCGACACCTTAAGGTAGTTGGGACGAAATGTACCAAGAAATCTCACCTAGAAATCAATGAATTTGGCTTAATTTTATACACATATATATTCCAGCTGAAGGTACCCATTGGAATTCAACATGTGTGAAAAACACTGAACTTATTTCATGAGAATAATATTGTCAGTATGGTCATTTGAGGAGTTTGTAACCTAACTTGTACGTTGTATAAATAACTCATTACGTTTATGATGTGGGAATGGACAACTTGCAGATTTTTTGAAAGAATACAGGTAATTGAGGATGATGAATCTTGCCCAATGCAAAAAAATCCGAAGCCCAAGTAATGGTTAGTTCCTGAGATACAAATTCTCAACGTCATCAAAATTCCAACGGAACGAAAAAGGAGATGGTCAGATCGGGCAGGTCTGACATCACTCCTATCGCTCTAAAGCTGTGTCGCAATTCGCCATTTAGGCTGCTAAATTGGCAGATTTAGGGAGGACGCCATGTTGAAGTGTGTCCCAATTCGTTAGGCATCATGGGGGAGCGGATTTAGGTGCCTTTCTCGGGGGTGGAATTTAGGGTAGATGGAGTTTATCCTAAATCTGCCTCCATATTGAATTTCCCATCATGAAAAGCGCTGCATGCGTCGTACAAGGAAACTCGGACACAAGGAAGTAGTTTGAAAAGTGGCAAACATGGCCGGCAAGTATTTTGTCTGTAATTGAAAGAATTCTCTAGAATTTCGCAAACCCACACCAGACTACAAAAGAAAATTCTACTTAGTACACTTAAAAAAAATGAATTTAAAACCCAGAACACTGACACAAACTTAAATACCCCGAAAAGTAAAAACTAACGAATATCCAAACAACGAAATGGATGAAAAAATGTCATTTCACTTTCCAAATCTCACAATGCATACGAAGGTAGCCACAGGCGCCAAAAATGTCTTAATTTCAGGTTTCATTTGTTTCATTCAGTCCTTTATAAATTACTCATATGTTTTTCATTCTTTTTCAGCTCGGTAGACAGCGACACTAGCGAAGGATGTCCCAAATCAAGCTCTCTTAGCGAAAGGCCTCTAAATATTTAGGTAGCTAACCGCATCCTCCCTAATGCCTAACGAATTGGGACACGGCTTAAGGCTGCAGTGGTGGCAGGCTGGGAATCTTTCTTGGGGACTCTGAGGGACATTATGGGAGAACTGAGGGCAGAAGTGCTATGCCTAGAAAGGTGGAGAATTCAATGGATGCAAGTATGCAAACATCTACGGAGCTATCAATGATGGAAATACCGTGTCCAAAATAACAAAACCGAAACGAAATTCAACCACATATATAAATTAAAGTCACATGTCATCGGCATTCACTGAAGTTCTTATAATGTAGAGACTGGTTTTGTGAATGAATTTGTGTGCATAATTAATCGAAAGCTCACCCATAAGTCCCTACTTACATGGCAACATCACAAAACCCGTGTTGAGGCCGCTAAAGACACAATTTTATCTGAAACAGGAGAGAAACATGGGAAAGGTGTAAGATTTTCTCTCCCATACACCTGGGTTTGCAATAAAATTGCAACTATAGGATTTCTTTCCACTTTTTTACCAGTCATTGCATTTAGTTGTGTAAAATTTGAAGAATTGAAATAGGGATCTCGGGGGAGAGAAAGTTAATCCACTCCAAAATGACTGTTACTCCTTTTGTACTCCTCCTACAAGACAGCTAAAGCGGTTGTTGAGATTTTAGTTTCCCTGGGACAAGGCATCTAGAGCTGTCAAAATTTGAGAGCCTGAATGATGAGAATATGTTGAGAGTTCAACGGATGGACAGAGTGAAGCCTGTTTCACAGAAAACATGATCCAGCAGATGACCTGGTATGTCAGGTACAAAAAGTTGCTCATTACAAAATAAATATGAGGCAGATAATAAGGGGCTCTGTTACTCCTTTCAAACACACAATGGAGCATCTAACCCACATTCATTCAATTACCCACTCATTCCTGACCCTATCCATCCTACTTTTGCCGCAAACACCCCTCAGATAACTCATACCAACGGCCTTTAGTCTACTCTTATGTCTATCCTGATATACCCATGTTTCAATATCATTCAACAAAGTAGGGAGAAGTACACTTTTGGCCCCAAGGGCAGCGCATTGGGCCGTCTGGTGTCTTATGTGTTTGAAAAACTCAAGTATATACATTTGGGTTCAAGTGCAGAGGTTTCTCTTTTTGGATATTTTAATTAGTTCTACTAAAGATAGAAGGCTATAGTTTTCGCCATTAGATGGATTAAAGATTGCAGTTTCTTATTCTTTCATTCAAATTTTCTCATACGAATAAAATTTCCCAAGAAATTGAGTTTTTAATGCCAAAATAATGAATTTTACTTCTGTCAACAATACGATAGTTCCTTGGTAACCGTGGAATTAGCATTACCTTTAGAAGGGAAATGGGACCTTTACAATGGCGGCTGGGTCAAGGCTACGGTGCTTGCTGCGATATATCGTATGTAGTGACTTTAGCGTCATCTACTTCAGGTGCCAATTAAAAAAGATCTTTAAATAAGACGATAATAGGTTATTCATTTATCAATAATTATTTTAATTGTTAATACTCAGTGAATTTTTTAACAAAAAACTATGTTATGATTTCGTTAGGAAAAAGTCTCATGTCCTGCATGGTCCATATCAAAATAACAGACATGGCGGCGAGTCGTGAATGTGAGAAGCGGCATTATTGCTCAGCCAGTTGGTGCAAATAATTTTTCTGGCTGCAGATTACACAAAAAAATTGCATTTTTCAACTTCCCGAGTGATTTAGCGAGGTAAGTACGGTGTGAATAAGATGGTTAGATGTTTTACAGTTATGACCGAAGCCTGCCCTTATTTTTGTATTGACATCTGATTAATTAATTTGGCCTATCGCCCTATAGTATGGCTGTGTAAGGATTTATGTGATTTTATGCCAAGTTTGAAAATGAATTCCACTTCATTGTTTCAAATGTTATATTGAAGTTTTTGTAATAATGTAAATTGTGCCTTCAGTATCGTTATTCACAATAAAGTTTGTGTGAATTCCATTTGGTTACTTTTCATTGGAAATTATGTACCAAACCTAAGAAACAATATCAGTTATAAGGAGACCTCATGAATTTTAATCATTCGGACCAATATCGGAAGAATGCAGAGGTCATGTTATAAGCTATCTCTCAAGGTTTCAGTGCTTCGGTTTTAAATTTGGCAGGTTTATCGTGGTTGGGAAGCGCCTGACCACTAGAGTGCTCTGCTAGTAAAGCATTACCGTTGAGGGAAGGGGAGCGTCGCGGTCTTGGGCCGGGTTTCATATCTAGAGATATGTATTACAGTGGAAATCTAGGCTGTATACTGAAATGTTGCTGATTGCGACATTTTCAGGGATATTTTTGCCTAAAATTGGCTAAATTCATTTCAAGTGAGCCAATTTATCACGGTCTGTGCTCATGACATAACATCTACGTCATGGCAGTCCCTTGCGAGTGACTGATGACGTAAGGGCTACGTCATGGTTCCCTGTAACGGTATATTTTGCTCCGAGCGCTAGCCATCGGCGGCAGTGGTTGGAAAGGGGTCAGTCACCAGTATGAGCCTGGCTGCTGAGTGAAGCGCATCAAAAATTTTTTTTTCCCTTTTTTTACCGTGATTTCTATTTTACTGTTCTTCGCTGAGAAGGGACACTTTTGGAGGTGAGTTATTATTGTCTCTTTCATTATATTTTGTGGAAAGCAGCAATTGACACTGTTTACTGTATTTTGGAATAATTTTTTGCAGAACACGATATTTCGAATTCTTGAACAATTCTTGAACTTTGAATCTTAAACACGATACTTCGAAGAAGATATAATCGAGGGTCAGAAGGAATATCAAAAATATTTTAAACCAAGGTATCTACCTTTCCTTCATACTATTTTGCTTTTAGTGTATTGCGTGTTTATTTGATTTAGTTTGCAAGGATGAATGAAAGTGCATATTAATATCAGAATTCACTCTCTTGTTTTTGAACTTCACCGTCACAAATGCGAGTGACTGATGTATTGGTCGCCTAATTTACGCTTGACCCTAAGTATGTACATTTCAGTGTTTAAAATAAATATTTAGATTCTCACTTTCTTATTCCCTCAGAGTTATCATGTGACTTTCAATTACTGAGAAATTTGGTGTCAAGTAATTTTAATTTTGAAATTCTCCTCAGAACCACCTGTGCTAAGCAATCAAATTTTATAATTTCTAAAGCGCTTTACAAAAATTCTTATTATATATTCAACTACATATTTTTAATTATTTGCACTTTATATACCAGAATTATGCCTATCCTTTGGTTCTAGGGATGTTTCCAGGCATATCACAGAGATATGCAATGTTTGTAATAATAATTTGTAAGTTTTATTT
Source organism: Ceriagrion tenellum (assembly GCA_963169105.1). Lineage (NCBI taxonomy): Eukaryota > Metazoa > Arthropoda > Insecta > Odonata > Coenagrionidae > Ceriagrion > Ceriagrion tenellum. The sequence continues at coordinate 3,219,397 of OY720645.1, forward strand.
CTTTTGAAATCATTGTAAATAATTATAGATCTATGTGGAAAAAAATTACGCTGTGAATAAAAGAATTTGATGTATGATAGATTTAACATATTTTCAATGAAATCATTATTTATATTGGTAATTTTTTCCTGTAATCTGCAGTATCATATTGACTTAAGATCTAAAATATTTTTATTAAAATATGTTTAAAAATTTTTGCCTAGTAATTCTACGACATCAACCAAATAACTCTGACAAGAATATCAACTCCCATGTGAGGTAAATAATAGGCCAAAATTAAGAATAATATTCTCATTGAAAAAATAGATAACATTTGTACTGGCATAATTAAACTAATTATAAAATTGACGTTAAAAAATACGTAAGCATTTTCAGGGTAACAGAAACAGTTATGGTGTACCTTGATATTCCGTTAGGTTTTTGGAATACTAGAGCCTCATATGGGCGTTTCCTCAGTATTTATGAAAGGACAGAAATGGCGAAAAACGTTACGAGTATCATCTACCTCTCATGATACTTGTAAAAATTAAACTTTGGTTTAAAAATAAAAGAGGGAGTATTTTATGATATAAAAGCCAGAAATATGGTCCTAGCATCCAATTACATGTAAGCACTTGGTTTAAATATGAATAAAAAATGTTCAAATATTACTCAAATGTCAGTCACAGCGAATGGACACTAAAATACAGTGTTGTATTTTACATACGCAATGCATGTACGCAATGTGTTAAGCTGGACCCATGTAAAACAGGAGAATACCACAATGTTCTATTAATGCGGAGAGTCTCTGGAATGCAAATGACCCGTAGTTTAATTTCTATATGTAACTGCAAAAGAATGTCGAAACTCAGTGAGCATCATATAATGGTGTTTTCATCTGCTGATTTACAAAATCATATATATAATTTCTCAAAGGTGTTTTTGTGTGGATAATCCATAACTCCCATAATTCTTCACCAAAATTAATGATTCCAACATCGATTTAAAGCTTATATTCCCCGCCATTGACGAAAAATAGACAAATGGTTTAAAATTAAAGTTTTGTTAAAAATTTTTAAAATGATCAACAATTAACAGTGACTGTTGACAATGTAATCGACTAATATGTTGGCTATGATTACGTGCTTAAAAGACTAGGAGACGCCATCTATTAACACATCGTTTAGTTAGATTGTTTACATTTTACATGCAATCAGTGTGACCGTTTATCGTTTGCGTATACGTTATGTATCTTTAACACAAACATGAATAACATATAATCGTCCATGGGAAGAAAAAGGTAGAAAAACAGGAAAAAAGAAGGAAGAAACAGGAAGAAGCTGCATACTGTGCAAAATATTCAACAGGTAGAAGAACAGGAAGAAAGAAGGAAGAAACAGGAAGAAGCTGCATACTGTGCAAAATATTCAACAGGTAGAAGAACAGGAAGAAAGAAGGAAGAAACAGGAAGAAGCTGCATACTGTGCAAAATATTCAACAGGTAGAAGAACAGGAAGAAAGAAGGAAGAAACAGGAAAAAGCTGCATACTGTGCAAAATATTCAACAGGTAGAAGAACAGGAAGAAAGAAGGAAGAAACAGGAAAAAGCTGCATACTGTGCAAAATATTCAACAGGTAGAAGAACAGGAAGAAAGAAGGAAGAAGCTGCATACTGTGCAAAATATTCTACAGGTAGAAGAACAGGAAGAAGGAAGGAAGAAACAGGAAGAAGATGCATACTGTGCAAATTATTCGACAGGTAAAAGAACAGGAAGAAAGAAGGAAGAAACAGGAAGAAACTGCATACTGTGCAAATTATTCGCATGGGTCAGCTAGTAAAACTAAAATTATAGCTGATTTGCCTAGTGAAAAATACACCTCATGAGTGACTCGAATCTATAACCTATATGCCCGGTCTTTCCTTCATCCCCCGTTGAATTCCAACGGGTGCCTTTGCTAGTCAGGAATAAGAATCAATGGAATCTGAATTGAGAATCAGGAATCAATTTTAAAGAATCAGAATCGGAATTTAAAAAAGTGGAATCGACTCATTCCTAATTGTTACCATCAATACTATCTTGGTGTTAAAGAATCTAAAAAAAAAAAAAAAACTAGAGATACTTGCTGCTATTCTGAATCGAGCAACGCTATTTCTGGCTAATGCTATTCCTTGCTCCAGAATAGTGTCAGATGTGATTCTGAATACAGTGCAGCTATCCAAGGTGTCGGTTCCGTAATGCTATTATTCATCCCGCCCCTTTGGTTATGAAAACCTTCTGGTACAGTAATTGGAAATTCAGGCAGCCAATGACGAGCGATGTTTAAGTTTTTCACAAACAGCTGAGACCTTCGCCATGGATGCCGTGAGTCTGGTGCATGAAAGAATGTTTTCAATAAATAATCCAACTAAATTCATTCAATGCTGTCTTCGGATACTACTATTATACTTGCACATAGCAAGCTAGCTAGCTTGGCACATTTGCCTACTTTTTATGAGAAGAATTTTTTTTGTTTACTGGAATATACGTATTGACAAGTCAATCCTGCTAATATTTTTATGTATTTAAGAACACTTTTCAATGCATATTTTGCTGAATCCTCGTTAGATAACGTGTGATAAAGAATCAGGTGGCCGTTTCACTTGAGAATACCTTGCTGCAGTTAGAATAACGTGGGGATCAGATCGTCGCCTAAAATAGCGTCGCTCCCAGGCATCAGTCTGCGTTCAGAATTGCAAATAGCTGCATTGACGCTATTCTTTGAACCGAAAGCGTCACAAAAGCTATTTTTGGCATATAGCTGTACAGCTATTTCATTCAGAATCGCAAAAAGCGTTGGTGATGCTATTCTTGGGAAAATAGCGTCACGAAAACTATTTTTGCCATATAGCTGTACAGCTATTTTTGGCATATAGCTGTACTGCTATTTTTGGCATATAGCTGTACAGCTATTTCATTCAGAATAGCAGCCTTAGCCTACCATAATAACAGCATTTGTCTCAGGTCATAATGACAGTATTTACCTGGGGTCAGTGTGTATTTTGAGTGTCAGCACACGCAATGGCCATAAAGAAGGACATGAGAACTCACCTGGGCCCATGACCATTGGTGGCGGGTTTCCTGGTCCCGTCTCGTACTTAATGTTGGCGGGCTTGTGGTGATGGTGCAGGGGATGCTGTATCTGGTGCTGGTGGTGCACGTTGAGCGAAGTGCCATGCTGGTGATGGTGGTGATGATGCTGGAATCAAACAAGATGTGAACGGGGAAAGGTGAACCAATGGGTCCAGATATGAATCTCTCTTTCGATTAAAAACACAAGGCCTGTTCCAAAAATAATGGGACTTTTTAATTACACAGTAACTCATAGCCCTGGTGACATCTGGTAGGCAGGGCTGTTTTCTCGAGTAACTCTCACTACTTCTTGAGTAACAACAGTTTTCTGATTGTTGAAATCTTGCTCAGTTGCCATAATATACCTGTATGGAAGGTTTTTCAGTTACCTTGGCAATTTTGACAATGCCCAAGTATCGGGATTAACATTGCAACATGAAATCTGGCAAGTAACTTTGGAAGTATTTTATGGAAACTAGGGATGGGCAGATCCAGGTTTCATTTCGGATCCAAATCCAGATCCTTCATTTCAGATCCTGGATCTCAGTTCTCATTTTCGGATCCTTGGATGTATTCAAGGGTATATATTCAAGCCCATATTATCACACCCCGAGTTCTAACTTAAAACCTAGAAAGCATGACAAGTCTCCTTCTTCGTTGACTTGGTATCTTTCCTCGATAGCTAGTGAACAAGCGCATGGTGATGACGCGTCCGTGACGTCAAAGCTTTCGATGCGTACTAGATTTTAAGGCAACATTGCTTGATTTGCTAAGTTCGAAAACGGCTATAGTACGTCTGATTCACAACTAAATAACTAAGATACACAACTAATAAGATTTTACTACTGAATACTCCACGAATTGAAGGTGCTTATTCCATGCACGTCAGCAATGGACGTTAGTTTTAGTTGGTGATATAAAGGGTGGGACAGACTGGCCGATAAACGTGATGGTAAAAAATTACGAGGATTCGTATTCCAGTTTCTCCCCGACTGTTACAAGAATTCCCTGACAATTCCAGGTTTTCTCTGACGATTGCCACCCTGAAATAACTCACGGAGACATTGTTATTAGTCATACACAGTGTTGCAAATGGTTTGGTAATCCGTATGTTCATGATGAACCTCAAACCGGAAGGTCTATGACATCAACTGACAGCAGTAAAACTCAGAAAATCAAGGATCTGTTAAATGCAAACATCATCTGACTGTCAAGAGAACTTGCTGGAGTTTATAAAATCTATTTTGGGTCATGTAATTACATATTGACTGAAAAATTGAACATGCATCAGCTTGCACCAAAGTTTGCTCATCATTCGATAGCAGCTGAGCAGAACAACCTTCCTTCACTAATATAATGCATCCATCACTCATCCTTGTAATTTCTAGAGTTTAGGGTGAAAAATCAAAGGAATGCCCAATCCTAGTCTCCCTATTCACCTGTCCTTCCTCAGTGTGACTCTTTAGAGTTCACTCAATTAAAATTAGAGCTTCAAAGATGTTTGTTTTGGAACAATTGACACTGTTAATGACAATTCAGCATAGGCAACAAGGTGATGTTCAGAGCAGCATTCCAGGACTGTATAGCAAAGTGGAAATACCCCCAGGACAAGTGTACCTCTGCATAAGGAGAGTACTTTAAGGTAGTTAGAGTAAAAAAATCATTTTACTTAGAAATCAATGAATTTGGTCTCATTTTAAAAAAAGCACTGTACATATGTAGCAGTAGTAGACCGTGAGATTATGGTTGCTGACGAGACGAAGGATTGAAGCTGAGTTGCCCTAGGAAAGGGCCAGTGACTATCGTTTAGCTGGTCATCAATGGGCGATTGCATACTTGGGTTTTTTATTTCGGCAACGGTCAATTCCCTTCACCCAGTATCTCATAAAGTAGTTTGCGCGAAATATTTTTTACTTAGAAATCAATGAATTTGGTCTCATTTTTAAGAAAAACATCTCACCCTTCTAATGACATCAAAAATTCAACCCCTTCTTCACATTACTTTCCGAGATATTTTCCAGAAAATACAACAGCCCTTTTACAGGGGAAATGGTACGAGCATGAACCTCAGAGAGATATTATTTACAAAATGAGGCATTCCCTACACTTAGATATCATCAAAAAACTAACAGTGTGTAATTTGTATGTTTCCTCAACTATATTTGAAAAATAATCATTTTGTCACCGCAGTAGATTCTTGGGTATCACAAAAAACCTTCCGTTTTGAAAGAGTTTCTAACGCACTGCATGAAAAAAAATGAGTCAAGTTAAAGACTAATTTACATATTTTCATTTAATTACTTACAATTTCAGTCATGTAAAACTAGATTACTGCACCATTAATAATGCAACATTTACTTCTAAAGCTGGCGAAATTAAAACGTATAATTCGAATATGATCTCTATGATGATTAGGGAACTGTCTTGCTCAGACGACCTTAAACGATAAGAGGACCAATAAGTCGTCAGTACTCTAAAATGATTTTGTCACAAAGATTCCCGTCATTTTCTGAACAGACCTCGTACACACGCGAGATGCTGTCACCTCAAAGTCATCGGAAAACATGCAGCTGACTTCTTATTCACAGAAAAACATCTTCAAATGAACAACTGTGGCTGCTTTCAATTCATCCTAGAATGCAGATCACCAAGCATAAAACAAGAGCATATTTATTTTAGATGTGTTAAACAGGATTATACAACAAACAACACAACTATAATAAACTACTATATATATATCTATATAATTAAACAACTATAATACCAGGATTTATAATGATCTTCACCAAAATTTTGTTAGAAGTACCAATTCTAGGTATGCCCTACAGCACATGGGTCTTTTATGGTATAATAAACTCCCACCAGATATTAAGTTTGTGAAAAAAATGTGAATCATGTGTGTTAAGAAGTAGCAGCATAATCACCAATTCTTGAAAAATTGCGAAAAAGTTTGGCTTAATTAGAAAATACTAAGTGTGTCTAGTGCTTTGAATTGAACGAATAAGGGACACGAACTATAGAACTTTCAAAATCCTGCATAAAAACATAGGAAGGTTGTTTAAGTGTGGAGGTTCTGCGAGAAAACGTTTCTAGAAAATGTTTTAGCTCAGCATTGGCCACCCTGTTCACACAGTGAGGGCCGTATTCATAGTCGTTACCTGGGTGTCCCTACAGGTGTGGGGGAACCCCTTGGATCAGAAATGGTATTCATAGACGTTACCCAGGGAACTGCCGTCCCCTATCCTCCCCCAGGCCGCCGATTTCCTGGGTAAGACATGAAGCTTACCCAAAGCTCCCCTAACGCAGTACTGCTGCCCATGCGTAGGTCAAATTGATACTTCTGTACTAACGGCAGTACACGATAATATCAACAACTTTCCATAGTAACGTCATCTGTTTACAAACACGGATACTTATTGAACCACCCTCGTATTCCTCACCATTCAAAGTACATAAATATTTAAGTAATATTGTAAACATTCTCTCATATTCCTTCAATCATTTTTCATCAACATTTTGCAACAGTATACTGTATTATTGTTTATAGCGTGCTTGGTTACGGTGAAAAATGAGCATCGAAAACATCAAGAACCATTCAGCGGAACCGTTTATTTGTATTTTCTGCGGGATTGATGCCAAATCTCTCACCCAGGCATCCCCTGGCTGAGTGTTACCCAGGTAAGGTTTATGAATCGCTCAGCGTTGGGGACCCCTAGGTGTTACCTGGCTAGGGTATACCCAGGTAACCCCTAGGAATACGACTATGAATACGGGCATGAGTTTCCTTGAACTCACCATGACAATAAGGCATATCAATTACATAGGCCATTGGCGTTTGTTGTCAGCCCTAAAGGTCACAGACTTACTCCCAACAGAATTGTTTGGAAATGATTTGATTCTAATTGTGCGGCAAAACTGGAAAAGGTTGTAAGTGCCAGAAACTAAAATTTTCAGTATTCAATAAAATAAGTCTAAAACGTTGAATATTTACTAAAAAAAATTGTTATATATTTATAAAAATAGAAAAGCAATAGGAATAACATATACTACAATTTTTTTTTAAATATATAAGTGAAAACCAAAAAAAGATGTATAAAGATACAAGTGCCATCTGTTTTTTTGTGGAAAAGGATGTAAGTGCCTTGCTTTTTTTTTTTAAATGATGTACAGGTATCCCCCGCTTTGCACGAATTCGCTTAACATGATATTCGCTATTACACGATTGCTCCTCAAAGATTGCTTTCACTTAAGCCGACATAACTTCCCACTTCATTCAACTGCAGATGCGTTTAATACACTAAAACCTCCTTTTTCTTGAGTAACTAAGTAAGGAAAAAACAAGAAGAAAGATCCAACGTCATCTACATTAAGAATTTTAATTAATTAATTGCTCCTTAACCCATTCGCCTCTTAATTTTCCTAGCAATTTCTGGCCCTAAGTTCCTATTTAATTTTCTCAAAATTTGCATTTTATTTTCATTTTTTATCTCAGGCTGAAGAGCACCTTTCAGCATAAAATTTCTTCAGTGGCTGAATTATATTACTCGTATTTTTAAAATGATTAAAAATGGTGTAACTGTTCACATTAATTAGTTACACATTAGTTATAAACAAATTAAGGAATAAATACGTTTCTAACGTGACCGGCGATTCACCGGCTCTTTACCTTAAAGCAAAGAAAGGCAGCACTGATTCACTGATTCTTTACGCGAATGGGTTAAAAATCAAATCATCATTTGGGTTGATCGCTGAGTGCGTGCATGTGACATCTAAATCTGTCTTAGATGAAGGGCAGGCACAGTATTAATTAGTTACACATTAGTTATAAACAAATTAAGGAATAAATACGTTTCTAACGTAACCGGCGATTCACTGGCTCTTTACGCGAATGGGTTAAAAATCAAATCATCATTTGGGTTGATCGCTGAGTGCGTGCGTGTGACATCTAAATCTGTCTTAGATGAAGGGCAGGCACAGTATTACTGGAGGAAAAATTCAATTCAAATACTGTACTCGGTGAAAAATATCCATTATGAAATATAAACAAACTTCATGTTACACATTTCATTCACTTTTGTTAAGCCTCGACCACGACATTAATCTCTAAACATCGTTAAAGTGTTAAAGTGTCGGCCTCCACCATATTGCTATCACGGGATCGCGTCAAATCATACAAAGTTTTCATTTCGTCGCGGTACAAGGCATCCGCAGTGCCCAGTTAGCTCAGCGAATGTGAGCATTATGATGTCCCAAAAACCTCGTGCTGAAGTGAAACAGTGAAGTAAATTGTATCAAATTACACAGCAAATTGGATAGACAGTTGCCCCGTGTAAGTGAAGGGTTAGTTTTAACAAAAGGATGCATGTCCAGTATTGTTTAGAAGCTTTTTAATGTATTATACCATAAATTCAATGTTATAATGTGTCACAATGTGCCAGGATACATTATAATAAGTAGAAAAGATATTTTGATGACTTTTAGGCATAGTCTTGACTTTCTGAACCTCCTGCTCCTTTCTCAATGATAAATCTACCGTAAAAATCGAGTTTTAACATTAGTCAAAATTCCCACGCCTTTTAATTGCATCTTTTTAATATATTTTTTAAATATTTTTTTAATTATTATTTAATATTAATAATTTAATAATTTTAAAATAGATTTTTTTGGTTTTTAGATCTTTACAGAAAACATGAAGGCTGCTCGAAAACAGTGTGGCAAAGATTGTAAAGACTGCGCAATAGACAAGGAACATACATTATGGCGGGTGGACTGACACCCTTCTCCGCTTCAACCCCGCACGGCTCTTGCACGGTGCTGACATCTTCCGACTGCTCTACAAACTAGGGAAAAATTTTCTGACACTTACTACCTCCTTGTCTATCTTATTACGCTTGGCTTGTACTTCGCCTTTCACCGAAAAAGTCATTTTTTTATTTTTTGGCACTTAAATCCTTTTCCATTTCCATACTACACAATTGTGTGGAAATTGTAAAATATTGTGATGGGTTGACGCGATTAATCAGTTCCCAAATTCTTTGATACTGAGCAAAGAATTGGAATCAAGTACTTCAAAAGGTGACAAATAATTTCTAACTACAGTAATACTTGCAACCATAAAATCATGTATGACTATGCTTCCAGCAACCATTTATATTTCTCTGCCTGAATGACTGAATATTGTACGAAAATTTGTGGCAATGATAAGAAATTATTAATAAAAGTTTGCAGTTCACGATCATTATTTTCAATGTCACCAAGTCGAGTGTTAATATTTTTATGATGTATTAACATGGAAGAGGTGAAACCACTCCTTCAGAGTACATTTAGTCCCAAAACTAAGCAATTACACTTAATTTACATGGGGATACAAAACCAAAGCATGTGAAAGTGATTCCTTCACACAGTAATAGCTTTTTAAGTGGCAGTCTTGTTAACAGGAATTATGTGATATTCTCCCAGGAAACAATGACATCAGAATCAATAAAAGTTTGGAATCGACCCAATATGATCAAATATCATCAAATATTTATTTCTAACTCACAGATAACCTTTTAAAATGATGGGCAAAGTATCTCCCATCATAAAAATCTTATCAGGAAAGATTTCATTTAAATAAATTTAATGATTATTTTTCATGACCTCTTCATGTTAATATTATTTTAATAATATATACATGTATCAATATAATTCACATTTTTAATGGCTTCATTTTGTTTTCCAGTAGCTAATGCATTCCATCAGTGAGATAAAGATTTCTAAAACCATTTGAAAAAGACTGATATTAGCATTTGATTTGAATCACACTGTCACATTGTTTTGAAAAAAATTTGAATCTCCTTAATGTTTAATGTACTCCAGATAAAATGAACAAAATGTGAAACTGGCTGATGCCAGAGAAATGGAGCAACATTTCTTTGGCTGGACTCGAGAGAAAAAATACATTAAACATACGTTTAGAGTAATGTTTTCATGCCAAAAAGAGTCCGAACTCCAGAGGCCGTGACCAACGTTCACATTTTTGCTCACAGCCGTATGCCAAATATTTCGCACTCGCAGAAGGACACGGAAGAGAATGGGTATTGATGAATAACTTAACAATGGTCATTGCTAAGTTATTGGGAAACGAGATGTATCTATTTCTGTTTGAGGCTTTCGCAGCGCTGGATTGCAGTTCTCTCCATTGTCTTCCGGTTAGCTGCGTCAAGTTTTATTCAGATGATGTTTCATGGCCTATGCTGGCCACACAGCATTGCAAATAATCAGCAGTAGCAGAACATGCATTCACTAATCCCGGGCATTAGATTATGATTGATAAAGCAAAAGTCCTAGCCAAAGAAAAGCATTATTTCCCTCGCATCATCATGGAGGCTATTGAAATTGAAAAAATAGCAGACAATTTCAATAGAGACGACGGGCATAGACTGAACACCGCTTGGAAAAGACTCATACGCAAAAGTGCGCCAAAATCGGGGTCCTCGATGCTGATTGGTCGCGCCACTGGTAGGCCAACCTGAGGATGGTATATATACAGGGCCATTTCCATCTGTCGGCACTCAGACCTGATCTGAAGATGTGGCCAGCATAGGCCACGAAACCTCATCTGAATAAAACTTGACACAGCTAACCCGAAAACAATGAAGACAACTGAGAGATGTATTCCTTTCCTTGCAGAATAATCTCCATTCAAAACTCATTCTTCCTTTAAATGAAAAATTAACATAATTTACACATGAAAAGTCAAGACATGCACAACCAAACGGCATTATGTGGAAACAGAAATGTTGAAAAGCCATTATAGAAGACAAAAAAAACTCTCCTGAAGACCACAATTCAGAGAAATAGATCAGTAATGTCTCTGTTAATTATAAGTTGTACTTATTCACATCGTTAAATTCTGCAAGCCAGACATGATTAACAGCTCCCACAAGTCCAAAAAAAGGCTGATTTTGAGCACCAAGACAGTTGAAAAATACCATGGTTCTTTTACAAGAAGAATCTCAAACTCCAAGCTTTAGCTGAACATTGTACCTTAAGATATCTTAATATTCTGTAAGCCTCATGTTTCTATTAGCTTCCCAAACTGAGAACAACTAGTCCAAAAATGTCTGATTGTAATCATGAAGACATTTTTGTTTCCAACTAGAAGAGAAACAATTAGTAACACACATATAAAACTTAACACTGAGCTTCTTTTACATGACTTCATTTGTTGATGCACAAAAACTCTCAAATACTGGACTTTTCTCCTTGTTAGCGTTTTCTTGAGTTGAAAACCAGTTTTCTGAGGGATTACAATGTTGAATTCAAAGTGAATGACAAAAAATAAAGAAATACACATGAAAAAATACAAATTAGAGGAAATGCTTTCCAATATGTTTCAAAAAGTCTGGTTTTGTCACCTCTCTCGTGCCGCATTCACCCCTTGGCTATTGAAGATGGAGTGAAGATGAAAAAATTCCAAATGTTTGTACAAATAAATGTGCAGGAGAAATGGAAATCTTAGGGTGGAATAATGGCGGGGTATGGCGCCATTCCTTCACTCACCTGCAGATGGTGATGCAAGGGGTGGTGGTGGTGATGGTGCAGGGCCCCGCCCCCAGATGGTGTCGACGATGGCGTGTTCGAAGATGACGAGGAAGACGATGCCGAGGATGAGCCGGCGCCCCCGTTCTCCATCACCCGAAGCTTGTTCCGGTTTGCAATCGGGCAACCAGATGCACTGTGGCCAACGATGAAATGCCATCAGAGAGGAGAAATGCCAAACTATTCATCTACGCAAGTACACGCACATATACGAGGGATGAAAACTACATTTGACCCATTTGCCACCTCGTACGTATAAGTACCTGCTTTGGAATTCATCTTAACACTTTCGCTGCTAATCCCTTCATTTGACGTGTTTCCTTAGCTGCTGATAAACATATTCCAACCAACTTACAATTGAGATAGGTACAAGAATCAAGCTTTAAAGCAATATAAACAGTATTTTTCCAAGTAATACAGTTATTTTTCTGTGATAGCATGAATAAAGCTTAAAATATGCAGCATTCTACCTTTGAAATATATTTAGATGCCCAGCAGCGAGAGTGTTAATACGAGTTCAAAAAAAGTTTTGTTCCATACTGACCTCGACACAAAATACATGCACAATTACATCTTTTTTACCATAAAGTTAGAATTCCACTGATTATGTAAACAAAAACTTTAAAGACTTAAAACTAGAAGCATTACCACATCACATTTTTGGCGAAAATACAAGGGACCATTAAAATTTTTGCCTTTAAAAGATGGGCTAAATTATTAAAACTTTAAAAAAAAAAAAAAATATTCACTTGTGTCAGCCCCTTGATTTAACAATAGGTGCACCATGCACACTGTTTTTCCTGATTCTACCATAAATGAAAGAGAAAGCACCACTGTCTACGCACAGTGCGCATGTGTCTTGTTTGCCAATCACTGGAATTTTAGGCATTATTGCACGAAAAAAAATGAATACTGTCCACCGGCAAAAATCCAAGAGCCCGAACTCTGTGAACAAAGTCAAGTAAGAGGTGTCATTTTGGAACACACCCCACTGTGAATTGTACACTGGTCGAGTGTACCAAAATCCAGGACTGTCGGTATATATTATGTCCACGCTTGAAGGAAGGTGCATGATATATTTGACATAGCTCTCTCAGCTCAAAGATTATTGGGTTTTGTAAACCGAATGTCAAGGTGCTTTTAGTCTGAGAAATCTCTCAAAATGTTGTACTTCTCCTTTGTAGGATGCAAGTTGGAGTATGCTTCTGTAGTATGGAATCCTCATTTTGAGAAACATGTTCAAATATTGGAGAGGGTACAAAAAAGGTTTTAGCGTTATCTATATAATACCCAATATAAAGTTTATCCAATGTATGAAAATTATGTTAGCTTCGAAACTTTGGTGAAAGTGTTTGATTTTCAATATTTGCAAAAAAGAAGAATCATGTGTGATCTATCTTACTAATATAATTTACTTAATACTGGAGAAAATAGTGACTTAAGTAGAAAAATTAATTTTGTAGTGCCTAGTATCAATGTGAGGTTATCAAGGAAATTTAAGTTGAGCACGGTAAAGTCAAACTACTGTGAAAACTCACCACCGAATAGAATGTGCCGATCTTTTAACATGTACTGTGATATAATTGATTTATGTCAAAAAAGAAGTCTCTTTTGGAAATTGATAAATGATATATGTAGTTTCTTGATATGTTTAGAAATTTCTGTAAAATTCAATTGATTCCAATATGTTTTGTATTTCCTTCTTTTTCGTTTTGTTTGCCCTGTAATTATTTTGTTGGGCAAACGTTAAACTCTATAAATAAATAAAAATAATTATATGCATTACATCACTTGAGGTGCTAGAATATGTACTCAGAGACCAAGATTCATAGAATGTACTGACTTACTCGGTTTGGATTGGATATTTGGGGAGGCGACTGATGGCTGAGGTCAGCTACGCCATAGGGGATTGGTTAGGGGATAGGTAGAGCTCTGGCGTCGACATTAGCCAGCTCTTAATGAAAGGCGCCAAGGGGACCACGGTTTAACGTTTCATCCGACAGACGGAGTACTGAACTGAAGTGCCCACTGCAACTCTCAAGTACGGATCAGGGTTTCCTCTGAAAAACATCCTCCTCTGCAGGGATTTGAACCCTGGCCATCCGAATGGTTAGCCAGTACTCTAGCCACCACACCAACCTGACCTCCACGAAATATTATTTCATGTAGAAATTTGAATATTTGTCATGAATATACAAGTATATATTGTACTTAAATGTTTAGAATCTAGAATCGTTGCCCTTTTTACATGGGAAATGGTATACATGTATGCACTCCAGAGAGACATTTACAAAATGAGGTAATTCTAACACTTAGATGTCCTAAAATAAAAACTAACAGAATGTAGTTTGTATTATTTCTCAACTATTTTTGAAAATTAATCACATTGTCATCGCAATCAATAGGTTCTTGGGTATCGCAAAAAACCTTCCGTTTTGAAGAAGTAACAAATGCACCGCGTGAGAAAAATGAGTCAAGGTAAAGGCTTATTTAGATATTTCCATTTAATTACTTATAATTTTCGTCATGTAAAACTATATGTGGACCCCAGAAGTCAAGGGGTCTAAGTGACATTTTTGAAAAGAATAAGTTAGGTACAGGAATGGGATGTGAAAATATTAATGTTTTAGGTGGTAAAGGGATCCAAGTGATTTTCTTGACAGGTGCTGCTATCCAGGGTAATGCCTCATAACTACTTAGTGGGCTGTACCAACTTTTTCAACTTTGACTTAAGTTTTCTCTCAACAATGGTTTTGTTACTTTGACCCCTTGACTTCTGGGGTCCTCATATAATTGCACCATTTTTAATGCAATATTTAATTCAAGTGTCCTACAGCTGGTGAAATTAAAACCTATTATTCGAATATGGTCTCTATTATGACTAGGTAACCTATCTCGCTCTGGAACATCTTACAGGCAAAAGAAAGACAATTATACAACAGCCCTTTTTACATGGGAAATGATACGTGCCTGCATTCCAGGGAGACATCTTTTTACAAAATGAGGCATTCCCTACAATTTGGTATCGTCAAACAACTAACGGCATGTAGTTGGTGTGTCTTCTCAGCTATTTTCGAAAATTATCATATTGTCACCGCAGTAGCCTCTTAATACAACAAGACCTTCCATTTTGAAAGTGTTTTAAACGCAAAACGCAAATAGATGAGTCAAATTTAAGACTTATTTAGATATTTTCATTTAATTATTTACAATTTCTGTCATGTAAAACCATATTACTGCACCATCAATAATGCAATATTTAAATGAGGTGTCTGTACAGCTGGTGAAATTAAAACCTATTATTCAAATATGGTCTCTATTATGACTAGGGAACTTATCTCGCTCTGGACCACCTTACAGGCAAAAGAAAGACAATTATACAACAGCCCTTTTTACATTGGGAAATGGTGCGTGCATTCACTCCAGAGAGACATTTTTGTACAAAATAAGGCATTCCCTACAATTTGGTCTCTTCAAATAACTAACGGCATGTAGTTGGTGTGTTTTCTCAGCTGTTGTTTCAAATTATCATATTGTCACCGCAATAGCTTCTTAACACAAAAAGACCTTCCATTTTGAAAGTGATTTAAACGCAAAACGCAAATAGATGAGTCAAATTTAAGACTTATTTAGATATTTTCATTTAATTAATTACAATTTCTGTCATGTAAAACCATATTACTGCACCATCAATAATGCAATATTTAAATGAGGTGTCTGTACAGCTGGTGAAATTAAAACCTATTATTCGAATATATGGTCTCTATTATGACTAGGGAACTGTCTCGCTCCGACTGCCTTAAGTTGAGAGTGAAGAGCACTAACCTTCTGTGGGAGAGGAACTTGCCCGTGGCATGGCCGGATCCATCGCAGCCGGGAATCGGACACCTGCATTGAGTGGGGGAGAGAAGAGAAAAGGACACATGCCATGAGTGACTCGCGGCGCACAGTGACACAACCGCCCTCAGTGCCGAACTCGAATACGTACCGTACCGAACTCTTTTCCACTGAGGCGGGCCCATACATGAGCCCCAGTCCCGTCATTCTGAAAGAATTTCACACTTTAAACAAGGAGAATCAAAACCAGTCACGTTCAAAATGAGTACCGAGGACACCGGCATAGAGGCTGCACCGGCATCAAGGACACACCCCCCAATTTTGAGGAGCAACATTTCAGAAATAAAGCAATGTTAGAGACTCTAAACATACTTCCCTTCATATGACACACAACCCATCCATTCTTTTTCAACCCCATGAGTGCCAGGAGGCTGATCTATCAGCCCACAGGATCAGTTCAGAATGAAACTACTTAGTTTTTTCCACCAATATATTTAACCACAAATCAACCAGTTTCGGCCTTTTCAGGCCATTATCAAGATTACAGAATAAAAAACCCCAAAAGACAGCTCTTTCAGCTCTTAAATGCTCAGTCTGTCATTTATATTCATTGGACTATCATTCTGTTCACTATAGGGCCAAGTACTCACGGTATAACTCATGCCTCTGTTTTTGATGTTGTTGAATGGTATTTATGTCATCCAAAAAATTGGTTACAGCACAATGATAAGCCAAACTGCTCTCTTTAGTTTAATACTTCTGATCTCCAACAATTATCTGAATTTTTTCACTTTTTTCAAATACTTCCACTTTGTCCAAGATGTTATAACAATGTCTATCCTTTGTGGTTTTGAAATTAATGAAAATTATTCAATCATATTGTTAATCAATTCAGTTTTTCTGCTTATTATAAGGTGACCAAATTATTTCCTGAAGTTCTTTTTATCATTAAAAGTTGAACTAGTTAAAGAGTAAGGCTAATTGGCTTGAATTTGGATCCATGTTAAGAAGTTTTTTCCACCAATATATTTAAACCACAAATCAACCAGTTTCGGCCTTTTCGGGCCATTATCAAGATTACAGAATAAAAAACCCCAACAGACAGCACAGCTTACATATGAAATCTCAAGGAGAGGGAAGTCGTTGAAGTAAGGGGGGAATGAGAGGTGATTGGGCAAAACTGCAGGGGGAGGAACAAACAGGTGGTGACGTCAGGCTCAAGGACTACAGGGATGGAGGTGAGGGTACTGGCACAGAGAACAAGGGTGAGGCGGTTGAAGGGATTATGCCATTAAGTAGTCTCTCCCCGTGCACTCTGTGATAATATAGAATTTCAAAATTTTCCACAAAGTCCAACTTCCTCCCCCTTTCACAAACATGCAACAGCCTCGGGGCAAAGTTCGATCTATGACCTTCATCAATCAAATGCTCTGCAAAACCCGTCTTCCTGTCACCAATCACACTGGATTTAAAATGCTCTCCCATTCTTATATTCAACCTTCGTCCAGTTGGGCCAACATAAAAACAGTTACATTCAGGAGTATCACACTTTAGTAAATATACCCCACTTTTATCATTCATGTCAATTTCATCCTTAGAATTAAATAATAACTTCTGGAGTGTCACAGAATTATACACAGAAATTTTGTATTTATTTTTGGGGAAATATCTATATATTTTGTATGTTAACTTATTAACTAAGGGTTAGGCCGAAAGGAAAAGGCTGAAACCGGTTGATTTATGGTTAAATACATTGGAGGAAAAAAAAAACTAAGTAAGAATAAATAATTCTCGGGCTTCTAGCCGAGTAAGAATTTTTGTGGCTGACGTTTCGATGGATAACAGGTGTATTAGGCTGTTCCACCCGGAGAAATCTGTCCTGGCTGAGCATAGCTTGACAGAAGATCATATCATCTCCTTTGATGAAGCTCAAGTGGTCTCTAAGACCCATATGTATTGGGATCATCTCCTTAAAGAAGCCATTGAGATCAGGCTGGAGAAGAACAACTTAAATCGCGACTCTGGGTACATACTAAGCAGGGAATGGAGAGCGTTATTTCAAAAAATAACGGAAAGAAGGAGACAACAATGCCCCCCAGATTAAGCGGCTATATAAACGCAGGAAGGAAGGCCTGCATCTCATTACTGCTCTGAGGACGATGGAAGTGTTATCCATCGAAACGTCAGCCACAAAAATTCTCACTCGGCTAGAAGCCCGAGAATCATTTATTCATATAATTCGCCGAGAAAGGAAAAGATCATACAAAAGTAGTTTCATCCTTAACATGAATCGTAATTTCCACAAAGTGAATTCGCCAACCATTGATTTTATCCACAGGATCAGCACGAAAAATGCTCCTCGACAAAAAATCAGTAGAAAAAGCATTATTAATCATATCCACTGAGTTTGAGAAGATAACATTTAAAAATTTAAGCCTCAAGGTGGCTCTAGCTTTTAATTTAGTTTAAATTCAGTTTAAATTTAATAAAAATTCACTTTAAAAAAATCCTGCCCCTTCTGATGAAATGGATTACTTATTGAAAATCAAATTGAAGACAGGATGAGTCAAATCCAAAGGTCGATTCTCGATTCCACCGATTCTCAGGATCAGAATCTGTATCGAGAATTGATCACCTAACGCTGATTCCGATTCCTTCGATTCCAGATCGATAAATATTTAAATCAAATTTCATTTATCACCTAATATTTGTCTCAGTAATTTTGGGTGTATGGCTATCAATTCGTACTTTTTATGTACTACCTCCATAAACAGAGGATATATTTTATATTTGTTAATAAATATACTTTTTTGAGCAACTTAATTGTATTCGTTATTTTATTTCATGAAATTCTTAAATTTAAATCATAGCCGTACGCTACTGGTATATCAATATCCCACCGTCTGTTATTAGGAATAAGAACCGATCAGAATCCAGAATTGGGAATCCATTTTAAAGAATCAGAATCAAAAAATTAGAACCAACTTATCCCTAATTAAGACAAAAAACATTTGATTATTCCAAGAATGTGTTCAAATACCATTATTTAAATACCATACGGACATATATATCCCATATTTGCACGGTTGCAGATTCTGCCAATTAAACAACTGTATATTTTTAAAGTACTAAAATTATTTTATTTAAAGAGCGGCAATATTCCCGCTAGTACCGGTAGTGATGAATACCATTTAAGAAGGAAGAGATGTGCAATAATTACTCCAAAACCAAACTTAACATTATTTAAGAGGTCCTTTGTTTACTTAGGACCCAAACTATTAAATGATATACCAGAATATTTAAAAATTTCAAAAATCAAAAGAAAAAATCTAAAGCTGCTTAAGGAATGGATACTATCCATAAATAAAATCGAAGTTTTGTATTAGATTGGTAATTTGTATTATGTTCCAAATTGTAACTAACCATGTTAAGTGTTTATACAATATAGCTTGGTGTATTGTAAAAAAAAGAAGCATGTATTTTTCTTTGTTAACAAATTTAAATAAATGATATGGTCCTTATTTGTACATATGGAATGGGAATTCTAGGATGAGAATTACTATCAGAACGAAGGTTAAAATTTAGGTTAAACCTTTTAAGTAAATTCGAAACCGAGTTGTTCACAGATGACGTTGGATATATATATTGAGAACCCCTGCGTATTATGCTAGGTTTGTTCAGATTAACGAGATTAGAGAGATAGATTGTCGTACCAATAGATTTAAAATGTCATTTTTCCGTCGTACTATAAGAGAGAACAATAGGCAGCGTAGCAAAGGGAAAGGTAGGTGAAATATAGTTAAGAGTAGTCTGTAGTGCATGATGCATGTAATAACAACCAATAATTCCTTTCTTATGATGTAGATACTAACCATTTAGCCGCATGTGACCCTATTATCTAGCATATCTCCTTTAATTATCCTACTTGCATGTCAATAGTAAATGTTTGGTGATCTTCACCCCCTACCACACACCCTCGTGGTGGCTCGCAGGGTATCATATAGATGTAGATATGTTCGGAGAAATTTAGTTTTCCTTTTTTTGTATTACATTAACCAGCGATTGCATGTGTTTATTTACGGAGGGCAGCCTCGATACAGGTGCTTGTACCTTTGAGGCTGCCTAAAGCTCCAATTTAATTCTACTTAAGAGATTTGTACTTGTATTTCAAGAGGAGCAATAAATTTATCTATCTATCTATCATTAGAGCTTTCCTGCAGATTTAGTTAATTTTTTTGGTTAAATTCTGTGTTTAGGGTTCGAAAAGCTTGTGGCAAATTTGAGGTGTGGCCTAACCAGAGCGAAGTAGCACCTTTCCTTTACTTTTCCATCCGAGGAACTTCCTATTACTATACGCTAAACAAAACCTAGTTTCTTTAATGCTGTGCCGCATATGTTTTGTATGTGTGTTCCCCACAATATATCTGAAGTTAAAGTAACAGCAAGATATTTAACTTAATCTGATGATTTTATGTTCATTCCACACACAGTGTAGGTAAGACGTTTGTGCAATGACTTAATACATTTGGTGCGTATAGATATATATGCCATGAGAGCCATTTAAGTGAAGCGGATGAAATACATGTATCTACATTTACATAATACCGTGTGAGCCGATGCATGGGACTGTGGCAGAGGGTGTTATGTCACCAGCCGTCTAAAGGTGTAATTTTTTTGGAGATGAAATGGTGACATGTATTAAAGGAGTGTATTTAGTGGATCTCAATTTTTATTGTGCATGCTTATTGTTCGTGGAATTAACGAGTTTTTGTAATGCCTATCTGTTAATGGCAGTGTATCTCTCTTATTTTATCGCATCTGTCAGACCTAGATATGTGATGAGGAGTCAAGATAATATTCTCTGTGTCGCTCTGAAAAATATCAGTTCTGATTTTCTCAAGCAACCTAACCCTAGCATGTATACTCCAGATCTCTAAGGGCTCCCACCTTAATCCCTCTAGAAGTTGTGAGACACTATATGTTCGCCCATAGCAGTTTTAAAAAAAATTCCCTGATAAAAAAATTCTATATTCCCTGATAAAAATTCCCTGATATTTCCAGTGAAAATAAAATTCCCCTTATATTTCCGGTGAAAATAAAATTCCCTGATATTTCCAGTGAAAATAAAATTCCCTGATATTTCCAGTGAAAATAAAATTCCCCTTATATTTCCGGTGAAAATAAAATTCCCTGATATTTCCAGTGAAAATAAAATTCCCTGACATTTCCAGTGAGAATAAAATTCCCCGAAATTTTCCGGTTTTCCAGAGTGCTGGCCATCCTGTGAATTCTCCAAGCTGAAAGATATATCTGTTGTAATAGATTCGGATGGTGCAGCTGAGGAATATTTGGCTGCTTCTGAGAGTCGCACATACAAACTGTTTCACAAATTCTCCAGTAAAAGGAGAAAATACAACTTACTGGATTCAGAAATACACTTCTTTCTGTCTCTACGACATGAACATGAATGAATGAAAAATACGATTGAATTATTGGGAGTGAGCTGATCCGATATCAATACACTGATAACCAAGCATTGGCCACTTTCAACTTTAATTAGATTTCAACATTGTCATGCTGGCCCTCAAGGAACAAGGTTACATCACGGCCAGACTTTGCTATGTATATAGAAGACATAGATAGAAGTCCACAAAAGATTATTGTTAACAAAAGGTCGACGATTCCCATGGACTTACACACACTCTACGGGTCAAACGGTTGAAAGGAGACTGACCTCAGTGGTTCCGAGTCTTGCCCATCCCTCGGTTTGCTCTTCGGTTTGTTGGCCCTCGGGCAGCCCGACAGAGAGCGGTGGGAAGAGTAGTTGCCCGTCACGTGCCCCGAACCATCGCAGCCGGGCGTCGGGCACTTCAGCTCCTGCGAGTGCGCCTGGACAGTCGAGCGATCTGCCCGCGGACATCCTGACAAGCTGCAGTCAGGTTTGTATGGGTGGGGGAGAAGAAATAGACACAGAAATTAACACACGCAGCTGTGCAAAGAGGGAAGTGCACATTATCCTACAACTGTACAACACACAAGTGTCACACTTAAAGAAATGTACATGTAGGAATTGGCCAGAGTGTCCAGGGCCAAGGAAAACAGGTGCCCTGGTGCCTTATTTTGATTGAGGTGTCTTAATTAAATAGTAACCAGCAGTAGTAGTAAATTTAGTTTCCATAATGAAAAAAATACACTGTACATACTTTCCTAAAATAATCTAATTTATACCATGCATTTTGCAAAATTCTTCGCAAAAAACAAAAATCTTTAATTATAAAACATATTCCCCCCATACAAACAGAAAGACCTTTGAATCTCAAGAGGTATTCTATTCCATTTCTGGGCAAAATTTCTCACAGGACTTCAAACTGTTCAAAAAATGGGAATCGCTATCACAGCGTAGATTAAATTATAGACTTAACCTCCTAAATAAATTTCAGGAAAATCATTTCACTGACGACGTAAAAAACATAGTATTAATCCTCTCGTACTACGGCAGATTAGATCGCGCCGTTAAAATTAGAGAGATAGATTGTAGAACCAAAAGATATAAAATGTCATTTTTTCTGCGTACCATTCGGGACCATAACAGCTGTGAACGTCGTCATGAATAGTTCGAGTAGTGACAATAGGCAACAGTAAATCTTTCTCATTATATTCTCTACTCTCTTATTTATGCATGATGTAAATATTGATGTTCTCATTTTTGCCTGATATTTTGAATATGTAGTAGTAGTCTTTGTATCCCTTGCATGTTGGAACGATTGAAGATAGAATGTTTCTTGGGTACTAGATTTTTAATTGGCGCTTTGCATGTGTGGTACGCGGGTTTCAATGTAATTTCGGTGTTCTACCATATCATTCATGCATGCCTGGTGTGGAATCACCCCCTGCCACACACCCTATGGGTGGCTTGCTGGGTATGACGTAGATGTAGATGAAACCGCCTTCCAAATTCCCTCAAAGCAGCACTCTACACTCTTCCAAACCTTTCGAGATGTATAGTGAACCAAAAAGACAAACAGAATAGATAATTCAAGTCTGGTATTTACAAAATTAAACACAAAAGCTGCTATGTATCTCATGTAGGTCAAACTGGTGAAAATTTCACGACACACATCAAAGAACATACCAGAAGTTTCATAAAAATAGATTCCAACGATCAATTTACACAGCATCCATTTGAAAATAATCATGCAAAAGATGTTGTGTTTCAACCGTCGCAGGGAAAATCTCTAGGATTCTGGCCAAACGGAAAATGGAAACGGAAAATGGAAACGGAAAAACCCTTGCATCAGCCACGCTTAAACCGAAGCGCTATTTCCGCTACGTAGATGATACCTTTGTTGTCTGGTCACACGGACCCAAGTCTCTACAGAACTTCCTTAAACACATGAATGAACAACATCCAAACATTCAATTCACGGTGGAGATAGAGAAAAACAACAGTTTACCCTTCCTTGATATTTTAATCCAACGAAAGGAGGACGGTACTTTAGGTCACCGAGTTTATCGGAAGCCAACGCACACAGACCTGTACCTTAATGGCCTAAGTCACCACCATCCATCTCAAAAAAGAGCTGTTATCTCTACCCTCCTGCACCGTGCAAACATTATAGCAGACAAGGAAAGCCTCCCACAAGAAATAGAACACCTACAGGAAACATTCCGCAGAAATGGGTATACGGAGAGAGAGATTTCGCTGGCCCTGAAAAGAACTAGAGCCGATGTTATTCTTCACATACATGATAGTTAGAAATAAATACATACATGGCACAGGAAGAAGATTCAAGTCCTTAAAAATTGGTTAACTGGGGGATCTATTACACTTCTGGGCAATGATTCTGACAGCTTGTTTCTGAAGTCTGAATATTTTAAAAAACAAGTGGGTAGATCCCCAAAATATCCATATATATTATTTCTCAAAGGTTTTTTTTGTCACAATGCCATAACTCCCAAAATTATTCATCAAAATTAATGATTCAATCATCGTTTTAAAGCTTATGTTCCCCGATATTGATGAAAAATAGACAAATTGTATGATCTTGTCCTTTCTTGGCAAATTATATGAATAAATAATTCTCGGGCTTCTAGCCGAGTAATAATTTTTGTGGCTGACGTTTCGATGGATAACACTTCCATCATCCTCAGAGCAGTAATGAAATGCAGGCCTTCCTTCCTGCGATTTCGCTGGCCCTGAATAGAGCTAGTGCCGAGTGCAAGGAGAGCCGCGTTGAAAGTTTTCTCGATCCTGATGTGTCTCCAAGGGAGAAGAAACCCGTTGCAAGAGCTTGTCTGCCTTATGTTTCAACCGTCGCCGGGAAAATCTCTAGGATTCTGGCCAAACGGAATATAGAAACAATCTACAAACCACCGAAAAAACTGCGTGGGGATTTAGTGCATGTGAAGGACGAATTGGGACTCAGAACACCTGGAGTTTACCGTATCCCATGTCAATGCGGGAAAGTATATATTGGAGAGACCGGGCACACGATGGAGACCCGAATAAAAGAGCACAGGAGGTGCACTAGGCTTTTCCACCCGGAGAAATCTGCCCTGGCTGAGCATAGCTTGTCAGAAGATCATATCATCTCCTTTGATGAAGCTCAAGTGGTCTCTAATGCCTGAATCACACGACCATTTTTTTATCCGTCCCTTTTAAGGGATAGCTCAAATGATCGCTCGAAAAGTGATCTTGTGACTCGAACAAAGTCAGGGATGGCTCCAGCGATAGGGATCCCTATAGCTTTTTCCATCACTGGGCACGTCCCTTTTTCCGTCCCTGGAGGCATCGCTGACTCCACCATTTAGCCAATCAGAGTGTTCGGCCGCAAAGAGCGACTCTAATGCCATGTTCGGCTTTCAATGGAATGAGAGTAGTTAACGTAGAAATGATGCGAAAAGGGACGGAAAAAATGATGGAAAAAGGGACGGCCATAATGACCGTGTGATTCAGAAAATGATAGCTCGAGCTATCATTGTCACGGTCCCTGATCATTGGAGCTATCCCTTAGAAGGGACGGAAAAAATGATCGTGTGATTCAGGCTTTACCTACTACACAAATCTTAACAAGGCTTAAATTCTGTTATCATTTTTGAATTGTATATACCCTTGAATACATCCAAGGATCCGAAAATAAGAACTGAGATCCGAGATCCGAAATGAAGGATTTGGATCCGGAAAAAAACCTGGATCTGCCCATCCCTATCTAATGACATGCCTATTCTCTGCCTTCTTCCCCCCCTCCCTACATTTTTCCCCCCTTTGCTGTTTCTTGGCCTTTCTTTCCCGTTTAGTCCGTTCCCCCCCTCCCCTTCCTCCCTTGGTTTTTCCTGATTTCTCCCAATTTTCTTCCGCCACTACCTCCTCCTTCCCACTTCTCCTCTAGTCTCCTCCCGCTACCCCCCTCCTCTGATAAGATATGTGATGTACTCTCTTACAACTTTGTCTTGTACCTGACGATGGCTCTGTGAGCCGAAACGCGTTGTACGCATTAAAGCAATTTGTGGAAAAGTGCAATTGTTTCTCTTACATTATGAAGAACTTCCACGATATCTCGCCTGAATCTGTTGAATTTATTTGAAATGACAGAGTGGTTATTCTAAAAAATGGGGAAATGGGTGAAATATCCCACATCTTAGCTTCAAAAGACACTCAAGAATGTAAAGCTATTATAAACTTGTACGATCTTGTTCTTTCTTGGCGAATTATATGAATAAATAATTCTCGGGCTTCTAGCCGAGTGAGAATTTTTGTGGCTGACGTTTCGATGGATAACAGGTGTATTAGGCTGTTCCACCCGGAGAAATCTGTCCTGGCTGAGCATAGCTTATCGGAAGATCATACCATCTCCTTTGATGAAGCTCAAGTGACCTCTAAGACCCATATGTATTGGGATCGTCTCCTTAAAGAAGCCATTGAGATCAGGCTGGAGAAGAACAACTTAAATCGCGACTCTGGGTACATACTAAGCAGGGAATGGAGACCGTTATTTCACAAAACAACGGAAAGAAGGAGACAACAATTCCCCCCAGATTAAGCAGCTATATAAACGCAGGAAGGAAGGCCTGCATTTCATTACTGCTCTGAGGATGATGGAAGTGTTATCCATCGAAACGTCAGCCACAAAAATTCTTACTCGGCTAGAAGCCCGAGAATTATTTATTCATATAACTCGCCGAGAAAGAACAAGATCGTACAATCATGCAAGAGATTTTAAACCAGAAAATTTACACATTCTCCCGAAAGGTATAGAGACAGATGCTTTGCGACAAATTGAAATTATTAGAAAGTCAAGCAATCTTCGTCACGAGCTACTTTTTCCTCACCTCAATCCAACCACATTGCTTTGTTGAATAATAACTTTTCTTACCATCAAGATCCAATAGTATTTAATTTCCTACTTAAAGATGGACCTCTTCGCAACCCAAGGAGGAGGGAAGTCTCGATGACTTCATTTTGATGTCAATATGATGGGCAAAAGGTCAGTCTTCGGTCATAAGTTTGCTGTAGACTAATTGACTAAGATTGACAAAAAATTTGACCTTTGAAAATTTAATGTCAGAAAGTCATAAATGGTCAATATTAGTTAAGAAACAGATGACTTCTCACCATTCTGATAGTTTCTCATGAATAAATACGAAGTTCAGTTTATGGCGTTACTGTGATGTTAGATTGACGTCGCCATGACGTCTACAGTTAACTTCCAAAATACCTTGCTTTTATGCTCCTATCGAGCAATCTGATCACGCATATCACTTTACCTTTGCGACATAAAGCCCATTTTGAGTCGCATGATGCAAATCGGAATGCGATAAATGGCATTTTAAATTTGGCACAATAATAACACGTAGATCAAATATGAGCTGTCGCGCCCAATGAAATGCTGGTCTTGCAAATTTTCCAAATCTAATTATTAACTGCTGTTACTGTTTCCAGCTGTTGCTTACCCATCCCCTTCCTCCTTTCCCTGGCATTACACCAGTACGAAAACAAAAGTCAAAAGGAATCATTTTTCTGTCAACATGACAGAGGTCATTTCAAGTCAAACTGATGTCAAAGTGAGTCACAAAGGACATCATTTTGTGAGACGATTTTGATGTCATGGTGACTTTTGCACTGTGACCCTGAGGTGACATGATGACGTCGCTATGACTTTTCATTCCTCCTTGGGTGGGAATGGAATCTTCATCAAACGAACAAGGTGTATTTTCTACTTCCAATTTTTGTTATGAAGCACATATAGACATTGTTGTAAATAAATCATTCAAAAATTATGGGCTTTATTTTAAGATTTTCTATTGACAGAAGAAAATCTTGTTGTTCAGATAGTTCAATCATGCCAATCCTTGAGTATTGCTCCCCTGTTTGGAGTCCACACCATGATGTGAGAGATGAAAACAGGTTAGAGAAATAAGTGCCTTTATTTGTAACAATACATGCAAGGAAATGATATGTCTTGAATGAAATCTTAGGGCCGTATTCATAGTCATTACCTGGGTGTCCCTACAGGTGTGGGGGAGCCCCTTGGCTCAGAAATAGTATTCATAGTCGTTACCCAAGGGACTGTAGTCCCCTAACCCTCCCACAGGCCGTCGATTTCCTGGGTGAAGGCATGAAGCTTACCCAAAGCTCCCCTAACGCAGTACTGCTGCCCACGCGTGGGACGAATTGATACTACTGTACTAATGGCAGTACACAATAATATCAACAACTTTTCATAGTAACGTCTTCTGTTTACAAACACGAGTACTTATTGAATCACCCTCGTATTCCTCATCATTCAAATTACATAAATATTTAAGTAATTTTGAAATCATTCTCTCATATTCCTTCAATCATTTTTCATCAACATTTTGCAACAGTATCCTGTATTATTGTTAATAGCGTGCTTAGTTATGGTGAGAAATGAGCATCGGAAACATCGATAACCATTCAGCAAAACTGTTCATATGTATTTTTGCGTGGGATTGTTGCTAAATCTCTTACCCAGGCGTCCCCTGGCTGGGTGTTACCCAGGTACGGTTTATGAATCACTCAGCGTAGGGGACACCTAGGTGTTACCTGGCTAGGGGATACCCAGGTAACCCTGAGGAATACCACTATGAATACGGGCATTAATCTGCAAGTTAATAACAGCATTCGGAACCAAAATACAAGGTAAAATAAGGGCTTCATACTCATTCCTCATAACTTCACGCTAGACGCCAAAACTCCATTGTATGCCAGTGTGTTGTTTTATAATTCCCTACCACCAGAGATTAAGGTAGTCAAATCTATAGAACAATTCAAAAGACAAGTAAAATTGTTTTTGAATGACAGACCCTTTTACTCTGTGAACCATAATTAGCTATTGCGTTGGATTTAACGTGTATATCGTAAAGCTTGTAACATTGTAAATATAGACTCACGGTCAACTCTGGGTCATAACAATATCGACATGGGGGGCCATCGCTAGGGACGCCAATTGAAGGGAGAGAGTTAACAATAGGGAAAAAGGAGTAAGACGGAACCTGCCGTTGGGAGCGGATGCACGCGGCAAGTGCGAGAGGAAAAGAGAGTTATTATACCCCATACCGAGAGTAAGGAGGGATTTGCCGTGAGGAGCGGACTGTGGCTGTGGAAGCAGAGGACCTTATGGTTCGTGGGCCGCCATGAGCAAGGAGAGGTTCGCATGAACGAGAGGAAGGACGAGAGGCCAGAGATCCAGAGTGCCGCGAGCCTGAGAGAGAGGAGGGTGACCTTGGCACAGTGTTGGATAAGTGGGAGAAACTTTAGGTTAATGGGATTGCATGAAGCTTGGTGCACGCTGAACAAGTATTAGAGTTGACCTTGGGTTATATATGTATACATGTATGTATAGTGGTATGTAAATTAGGCCCAATAACTTTTTAAATTGAATATATTCTTATGAACTTCATACTGAAATTGGTGCACGTGTTTTGATTTTGATTGTGTGTTACAAGCTATAATTGTAACATACATTTTTTTTATTTGTATCTACAATATGACTATTACTTAAGTGTTAAATGCCTTTTGGATTCACTTGTAAACTGACCAGTCTCATACTTGTACAATACTAGTCCAGGGACCAATAAATGTCATTATCATTATGTTGATTTGTCATTAATATGCATACCGTGAGGTAAATGAGACCATGAACTTGAGAACACTGGAAGTACGGCATTTATATCATGAAATTTTATTTATTCACAAATTTTTCATACTTCATCATGTTCAGGCCTTTGGAAATCAATAGCTCTTTGAAGATCGGTTGTTAGAACTCATAACACTGAGACATTTCACTGCGTTTTCTACCGCAGAAACTATTTGCGCAATAGCTCTTTAGCAAGAATAGTTAGAGAGGCAAATATGCTTCCTATAACTGTAGACTTATTTCATTTGTCGACAGGAAGTTTGAACAAATCATTAAATAAAAATATTTTCAAAAAATCATTATAACGAGCAATTAACCCTTTCAGTGCCACTAAAATTTGGTGGTATAAGCGAAAAGCGCCAATGTAAATTTAACACTTTTGTAGCACTTTCTGAAAAAACACAATATGAAGTTACTCTTTTAGATACATGTGTAATGTTTTTTTTATTTTACAAAAAAGGAATTATTTGTTGGTTATAATATTTACCAAAATGAATTACCATCTATTACAAAATGTATAAACTTATTCTTATTTTAAATCTGGTCTACGCGAGAGCTGATATATCGGCTCGTGGCACTTTTCACCTGTGGAGCAAAAGCCAATATATCGGCCCGCCATATATTCTCGATTCTCCATTCTGATTCCATCGATTCTTATTCCTAATAACAGACAGTGGGATATTGATATACCAGTAGCGTATGAATACTATTTAAATTCAAGTATTGACTGAAATAATATAACAAAGACAATTTAGTCGCTCAAAAAGTATATTTATTAACAGATAGCAAATATACCCTCGGCTTATTGAGGTAGTACATAAAAAGTACGAATTGATAGCCTACACCCAAAATTACAGAGACAAATATTATGTGATAAACGAAATTTGATTTAAATATTTATCTATTCCTGAGAATCAGTGGAATCGAGAATTGACTTTTGAATTCGACTCATCCTAACCAAATTCCCTTAAGGCAGGATTATACATTCCCCTAATCCATTCTAAATGTATAGTGCACGCACTAATTTGGCAATTATAAATTGTTTTCTAACGATAGCCTGCTGTAAATCAGCACGTGCTAACTTCGTTAACATTCATTCTCCCTGCACATAATGTTTATTTATTTCAAATTGTAATAATCCTCATTTCCAGGGAGAACTTTATTGAAATAGAGCACAATCAACAGTTGTTCACTCACACAGAAATCATCAAGTGAATAAGCCTGGAATAATTTTATAATCCAACAAACCTTTCACAGATTTTCCAGTCATCAGACGTTGAAAAGGAATAGACAAAGTCTTAACTACTGAACACATATAATCAAAACAGAACACGGACACTTATCTAATGACAGACAGACAAATACAGGACAAGACAACCACAACTACTTAAGCATCAAAATTTAAAAAAATGTTATCTATCCATGTTGTCCCAAAATATAAGTACATTCCTTGGGGGGAAGAATTCTTGTAAAACAAAGTGTACCCCGTCGACAGAATTTGTTCCCACTTTGCGATATGAAGTATGACTGAAGGAGATTTGCTTGCCCTCAGGGTGAGGTATTCATTCAATGAGTGAACAGTCAACTGAAGACATCTGGACCATTACGAGTGAGACTTTTATGCCAGTTTATCATGAAATGCAAGTTGATATGGGCCTTTCTGAAAATTACTTTGTAATTCCATACATATTCTTTACACCAAGTTCATAGATATATCAAAAGGGATTAAATATTAATAAAGGTTGTACAACTCATGAGTGGAATACTATCACAAATTTTCTTCCGGATTACTTATGGGGCTACCGTTTGAACTATAATTTCTCATACCATGACAAAAGAAAGCCATATTCCACGTGGCCTGCCACATTTCTCGTAAGTTTCTTCATACTAATACATTAATATCGCAATTGTACAGTCAGCTAGTAATAGAATTCATGTATGTATGAGAAATACAGAAATGTAAAAACCAATACAGCAGGCTACATGGAATTTGGATTTTATCTGTCATGGTACGAGAAATTTTCACTCAATTCATCCTAATTTTAGCCTCACAATTATTCCTCAACTACAAATATTTCCCCATAGGTTAAACGTGCCTAAATTTTTAATGAAGCCTGTATTATGATATACACCCCACCCTTTTTAACCCTCTTAGTGCTGACCCTCTCTTAGTGCTGACCCTCTCTTAGTGCTGACTAACCTCTCTTAGTGCTGACACTCCTCACTTATGTTTTCGGCAGCACTCAAAATTTCGAAATGTTCTATATATAGATACGGCCTCGGCCAATATATAGATCATGGTGTGCGAGTTAATATGCCAGCGGTTCTAGTGAGAAATGTGGAGGGTAACTAGAATGAAATGTATCACTCTAGGAAAATAAATATTATCAAGTTATTGTTTAAAATATCCATATGCAGTGTTTCTTATTGCATATGCATTGAATTAGGTAATAATAAAAAAATGCTTATACTTCGTACACAAAATAATTGTAATTATATTTGTGTGCAAAAGTTAAACAATATTTTGCCTATGAGCCGATATATTGGCCCTCCGCACTATACGCCTGAGGTGCCAAAGCCGATATATCGGCCCGCCACACTAAAAGGGTTTATATTTTCGTCGAAGATATGGTACGGATATGTTGGACGAATGGTAAAGGGGTTGCAATAGGAGGAAGGAAGATTGTGTGCATCAGGTTTGCAGACGACATGATATTGTTTGCGGAAAGTGAGGAAGAACTGAAGATCATGCTTGAACACCTCAATAACATGAGAAAAAGAATATGGACAAAGGGTAAATAAAAACAAGACTAAAGTGATGGAAGAGGGTACAGAGGAAGAGATAAGAGTTATTATAGGAGGGGAAAGACCCGGACAAGTGACAAGATATAAGTATCTAGGGATGGGAATTACACAAGACTGGAAAATGTGACAAGGAGATTAGAGGTAGAATAGCAATGGCCAGAGACGTTTTTATCGAATAGAAAAAGTTGTTGTGTAGCAAACTGGATATTTCACTCAGGAAAAGGTTGGCAAAGTGTTGTGTTTGGAGCACCTTACTGTATGGTTGTGAGACACGGACGGCTTTGAAAAAGGATATTTTTTTTTTATTTATTTACTTAATTTGTCCACATACAGCATACTTGCCAATTTACAGTGGCCCAATATGACAAACACAGAAGATAGACACATACAATTCAAACAAAACTAAGATCAATAACAATTTATTAACATTTTTTTACGGGACCAGCGGAGAGAAGCGATTAAGTATTGCTAGCGAAATGAGAGAGCGTGTTGTGTAAAAGCGTTGGATGAAAGCAATAACAGATCAATGTTGGTATGAAGAGAATTTATCAGGTGGGTCGTGGGCTATTTGTATTTGTTTCAAGTTTAAAAATGTTCAACTTTTTTTATAAAAATAAAGACAATGTCGATGCCACAATAATACTAATCCTTGACTGTTGTCACGTTTATGCGATGACTGTTGTCATACCACATATGGAGAATAGTGAGATGGATAGTAAAGGGAGAATTTGATTTACATTCAGCAAAAGCCGGTTGTCGAATGAAGTACATCAACAGCATTCTATTTGTTCGGCAGAAAGCCGCCGATAGCCGACGACAGCCGGCACTTCAATCACTTAAAACTCTCTGATGCATATCTGATTTACTGTTGTATTTGGATCCGATGTCAGTATCTCATCCCATGCAAAAGATCTGCAGATCTTTGGATCCACAGATCCGATCCGACCATCCCTAATTTTATCTCAATATGCTGTTTTGGTGTCATGCTGACATGTCAATTACATGTTCTGGTCAATTGACATGACTGGTCAATTAAATGTTATTGTAGGGACATGTTAAGGTATGAATGAAAATTCTGTGATCCCTGTTCAATATCTAATATGGGACTGTATTCTGAGTAACGTGCTGATGCACTTCCTGATAAACGGGCTTCACTAACGGAGAAAACAAAACATGTTTGACGATGAATTTATTGACGATCTTTTTCTGTATCACAAGCCTGCCACCATTTCTGTTTCCATGGTAATTTTGATTCATTGTGTACTGATTGTTGTCATTCAATGCCAAACATGAATTTTTTTTCGTTTAGGAGTAATACTTTTGGTACACTAATTAATACTAAGTGAGAGTTTTAGGCATACTTGAGAGCCTACAGCGATTTTAAAGTGTATTATAGGGTATGATTTATACAATCAAATGCTGAAAAATATTAATTGGTCATTGTTCATTTAACAAAGATATTTTGGTTTTAAAGCCATGAGTTTTTTAGCTGAAGTGAACTGCCTGAATGGTAGTTTGATGGCATCCCATCACATAACTTGTTTGATCTCAATTTCCACGGGAATAATATTCTTCAAGAACTCGTACAACATCAGGGTGGCAATGGTCAGGGAGAACTGGGAAAACCTGTAATTGTCAGGAAATTTTGAATTTCTGGAAAAGTCGGGGAATTCTCGTAAAAGTCAGTGAGAAACTGGGATAGGAATCCTCATTGTTTTTCTACCATTACGTTTATTGGCCAGTCTTTCCCACCCTTTATTTTACCAACTAAAACTAACGTCCGTCGCTGATGTGCATGGAATAAGCACCATAAATTCGTGGAGTATTCAGTTGTGAATCTTAGTTATTTATTTATTTAAAGCTGTGGAATGACTTGCCTAAACTGGTAAAAGACAGTGCATCACTGGTAATATTTAAGAGAAAGATAATCACACACTTACTTTCTGGAATGCTGACCATGTAACTCATTTATCAGTTCATTGATGTGATTAATGTCCATTGTTGCGTAAGAAGAAGCAATTCAGTTCCTTTTTTTTTCTTTTCAATTGTTAAGCTAAATTTTCTTTTTAAAAGTTGTGTTATTTGTTTATTGATATGTTTAATGTTCGTTTTTTTGTTAGAAGAAGAAATTCAGTTCTTTTTCTACATTGCTAAATGATAATTTTGTATATGTCTATTGTTAGCAATTTATATGATAACTTCCCTTTTTTGTTTCCTGATTGGCTTTTTCACATATTAATTGTCTTGCACACCACTGTATTTCATTTCTATGTTCCAAAGGAGTTCACTCCTAGAACAATAAACGAGTTTATTATTATTATTATTTAGTAAATTGTGAATTAGACATAGCATGTATCCATTTTGTGTATCCTTACTGTTATATTTGCCTAGTAATGTTAAAAATCATGATCACAATGTATTACCTACGCTCATTACAAAGAATCTGAGGCTATGTTGTTCAGAAAATTTCACCTCTCGTTTCCTTTAAACTTCCATAACTCAGGCCGAGAGGTAGCGGGTGGGTCTAGATGGGATTCGAAAACCGATGCTAGAGATCAGTTCAGGGCAGTCTATAGTTGAACTGAGAATGCTATGAATGAGGTTAAGGCCAGTTTTGGGCATTAGTTTCGGGAGATCAGGTCAGGAGACAAAATGGTATCAGTTGCCATATTGTGAAAATGGGGCACTCTGTATTTTACTATCTTGCGGAAAAAATTAGTAACACTCTTAAGAGTTAAAATATAAAACGGATTGAGGCATTTGGAGATGTGGATATGGAGAAGAATGTCGAATATTAGTTGGGCAGACAGAGTGAGAAATGAAGAGGTATTGACCAGAGTGTGGGGAAGATAAGAGGACTGCTAGAGACAATTGAAACAAGGAAGCAAAACTGGCTGGGACATGTGTATTGAGAAGAGATTGTTTGATGAAGGAGGTATTAGGGATGGCGGAAAGAAAAGGTGAATGAGGAAGAAGAAGAAGAAAGGAAATGAGGGATGATTTAGAAGAGGAGACGCGGAGATGAAGAGGAAGGCACAAGACAGAGTAATCTGGAGGAGAGGCTAATGAGGACCTGCTAAACAGCAGTCTACCAATGATGATCATTATGACGTATGTTCACACCTGGCTTAAAAGGATATGTTTCAAATATATTGGCATGAAAAATATCAGAAACAGAGGTTTTTTGCTGAAAATATTGGTTTTTTTTCAGAGGTGGCAGTTAATACGAAAAATACCACAGTGATTCATAAAAATTCCCATGGTGAATATCAGAATGACCCTTCTCTATTTGTTACACCAAATGTCCATCAGTGGGCACAAGTGCTACCTACCAAAGGGAGGACCTATCAACTTCGGCATTCAGGTTTTACAAGTATTTAACCGCAGGTTACACAAGCAGGCAAAGGTTAAGGTAATAGCAGCACTGAGGGACAAATATATAAAGGACTGTACAATAAAGACTGCTTTGCATGGTCTATTTTGTCAAACAATGGAATATATCGTAGATTGTACAAGAAAATGAATGGAGTAAGAGCAGAATTTATTTCCTGTTCAGCCATTCAGACTATCATACAATTAACCACATTAAAGAGTACAATTTTCCTCACAATAGAGTACATGCATGTATTTGTACAATAGAACGAGTAAATGGGTGCTTGCAATTTGCAAGCAGGGGGGGAAGTGTTATATGATGATACCCCTTAAATAAGGGAAAAAAACAATGAAAGCTCTCAAGTCTGCGTGCTCCATGGAGGCAAAGAAAAGTACAATTCTCGAAAATGAAATACGCGCACCATGAGGTATGGATACCAGACAGTTCTAATACAAACTTATATTGTATGTCATCCGGTTATTAACAACTTTTCAAAATACTATAATCAGTATACCGAAACGAACGTGGAACCACTGGAAGATCATCATTAACCTCATTTGACGGCATATAAGACGCTCTTCTACGTTAGATATTTCATTGCAGTACAGCATACTTAAAAAGAGCTTAAATGAAGAAATTTACAGTATAAATTCGATCGGAATCGAGATTTTTAAATATTAATTTTCATATTCAATTTTTCTCATCCAATCTTCTATATGGACTGCATGTTTTTTCAATGAAAACTACAATATAATGAAGCTTGGTTGTTTGAAATTGGCCATCAAAGCTATGGTAGAGGTTAGGAAAAAGTTGAAGATATTATACTCAGTAGTTAGCAGCACAAAAAATGGCATTAAAAAGACTAAATATCATGCACTTAGTCTACCTAACTCATATATGTAAAGCTATCGATTGCAATAACTTGAAGCCTAAACGATTTTTTTTTAACTTTTATAAAATATCTACACATAAATCTAACCCTCCCCTGAAACTGTCCCACCTCGCTGAGTTCCAAACCTCGAATTGACACTCGGCCCGGCGACAATGGAGAAATATATCCATAGCAACGAAAGTGAAAAAATTTCTAAAATCCCAAAAAAAGTTTAAAAATATCAGTTTTACGGTAGGTAGGAAAGAATCGATTTGAAGAATAAGATTCTTCAAACATTCAACCTCATATCTGTGAGATTCAGTCTTTTAGCTCAATTATTTCATATTTTAATGAACGAAATAAAAATGGTCTACACTAAAATTTTTCGTTTTTCCCATATAATCCCATGTAAAGCTATCGATTGCAATATATCGAAGCCTAATCGACTTTTTTAACTTTTTCGATTTTTTGCCAACTCGACACATGATTCCAACTCTATCCTGAAAATTTCACCCACCTAGCTCGTTTAGAAATGCCCCAGGAGTTTTGATGAGTCAGTCAGTTTTGCAGCTTTATATACATAAAAATATACTTGGTAAAGCAGCCTTTATGTTCCATATAAAGCCAATAAATTTGGCCATGTATGAATGAACAGTGCTTTGCTGGTTTGGCTGTGTGCAGATTCATTCTCACCTTCCCACCCACTCTGGCCCAAAAGATAAACGAAGCTCACTAAAAAGAACCCCTTTACCTTGATACTGTATTAATCTGAATATAAGCCCACCTTTTCCACGAAATATCGGCCATAAAACGGCATAAAAGTGATGGGGAGGAATATTTTTAGGAGCTGTTGAAGTTAACACTGACTTTTCGTCACATCCAAAAATTTTACTAGCTTATTTCTAGCTTAGGTCTTTAAAAAAAATCAAGTTCAACTGCTATAATTCAGGTACATACATAGGTATAATTTTGACATAAAAAGTATTTGAGTATAGCTTCAATACAATAATGAGCTCAACAAATTTGAAATCTCACGCATGGGAAATTAACACATTCAGGTAAAGTGCTGGCGTATCAAAGGTGCTCTACAGCCAGGGATAAAAATTGAAAAATGAAACGAAAATTTTTGTTTGTTTGTAAAAAACAGTTTGAAGGTAGTAGAGTATTTAATTTTCTAGCTTAGGTCTTTAAAAAAATCAAGTTCAACTGCTGTAATTCAGGTACATATCCAATTTTTAACATAAAAAGTGTGTTTTATCTGAAAAGGAATATGCAAATAGTAGATGTTATTAACCCATTTGCCTCTTAATTTCCCTAGGAATTTCCTAAGTTCCAATTTTATTTTATAAAAATTTTCGTTTTTCAATTTTTATCCATGGCTGTAGAGCACCTTTCTGAACTTAAATTAAATAAAATTTTAAAATATTCTGGACAACATAACCTCAGATTCTTTGTAATGAGCGTAGGTAATACATTGTGATCATGATTTTTAACACAACTAGGCAAATATCAGAATAAGGATACACAAAATGGATACATGGTACGTCTGATTCACAACTAAATAATTAAGATTCACAACTAATAAGATTCACAACTGCATACTCCATGAATTTATGGTGCTTATTTCATGCACATCAACGAAGGACGTTAGTTTTAGTTGGCAAAATTAAGGGCGGGACAGACTGGCTGATAAACGTAATGGTAGAAAAATAACGAGGACTCCTATCCCAGTTCCTCTCTGACTGTTACGAGAATTCCCTGACTTTTCCAGAAAATTCAATATTCCCTGACAATTTCAGGTTTTCCCTGACAATCGCCACGCTGCACTACCTATTAATTAGAGGGGGAACAGACAAAACCATTCTCTGGGAGATATTTATCCTTTCAAGGTTGTAATTTAACCCACGACCCTTGCATCAGCAGCCATGGACATAATCTTTCCACCATCAGAGTCAGCAAGGTGATGTCCTCAACACCGGATCATAATTATTTTTTCAGTTATTAACATGTGAGGTTATGGAGTAATGACTGTGAAATAACCTACAGCAAACATCTATGCTTATAAATCTCACATGAATATAGTGGAGAAATTAAGGTCCTGGGTAAATCATATGAGAACAATAGCTAATTTAATCATAAGGAAAGTGTTTTTGAGACAGGCACACTTCTTAGATGAAGAAAAAATTTAATTGGATGAACGATTATCAAACAAGCATTAAAACAGGGGTATTTTGTAGGCTTAGAGTACCGTCTACAGGATAACTGACTACACAGGATTTTTCATTATAGACTTTAAATCTCAAGTCACTCCAATTAACTGAATCATATGATACGAGTGTCATAGGATATTTGACATAACTGTGACTTGTAGAAAATTCAATTCATAGGAACATGTATAAACAAATGTTACGACAACATTTCAACGCATGGAAATTTTGCATTTTTACACAAAAAACATTACTGTCAAAAGATCACAAATTATGAAACTTACACATTTAGGACATTGTATAACTTTTATATCAGGAAACAACAGACGTCTTTCTACGCATGAAATCAAATTCCATTACGCATGATGGTTGGTTATATTAGCTTATAAATATAAACCTTTCCAATTATGATAACATGACTGGCTATCATACCTGTCGTTTTAGACAAATCAATGCCTGGTATAATGAAAAAAAAACATTAACTTCAACTTTTCCATCTATCTGTACAATTATTATTAGTATTAGAAAAAATATTTCAAATTTAGAGCTAAAGTAAGATATCCATGCTTATAATACAAGAACTAAATGTAATATCCATGTTGAACATAAAAGGTGTGAGCACAACAGCAAAGGTCCCTACCATCATGGTGTGAAATTGTTTAATAGTCTTCCTAATGTAATAAAAAGTGTTGAATCTATTTGTATTTTTAAAAGGAAACTCAAATCCCTTTTATTAGACACTCCAACTTATTCCCTCGAGGAATTTTATGACCATTGTAGACACTTTGACTAGTACTTTTGTATATGATTTTGTACTTGTATGACATATTCGATATGATTGACAAGCTCATGTTTGACGAGTTCTATGTCTTTTGTAGACCTGATGGGACAATAAAGAATTATTATTATTATTATTGGAAAGCCATCACAAAGATGGGGTGAGCTTCTTATGGCAAGACAATGAAATAAAAGACAGAAAATCTCCAAAAGCCGTAAAAAATTGGCACCCTTCATCAACAAACACCAAATTTGCTGTCTTGGTATGCTGGGAAAACCACAGCAGAGACCAACCACAGCCTCTCAACCAAGAATACCCCCCTGTGCTGGTTTACGGGAATGTTACTTCCTCGCCAGGGACCAAACACAAACGCACACACACAACCAAATACGATCCTTTGCAAGGGCTAATGGGACCCCGCTAAGGATGTTTGGGTCATAACCTGGGATCCTTCACAGGGCTAATGAGACCCCGCTAAGTATGTTTGGGTTATAACCTGGGATCCTTCACAGGGCTAATGGGACCCCGCTAAGTATGTTTGGGTTATAACCTGGGGTCCTTCACAGGGCTAATGAGACCCCGCTAAGTATGTTTGGGTTATAACCTGGGATCCTTCACGGGGCTAATGAGACCCCGCTAAGGATACCCGGTTATTTACGCAAGCACACTCACAAGCACACAAAAACACTCACTCACACACACAAATGGGCCCAACTTCTGGGAGAATCAGCTCAAAAAGAGCGTGGTCAAATTGACACAACAGGACGAGGGTGGGGGTCGAATAAGCGTATTTTGGCTACAAAGTAGCCCTCTTCAGCGAACCGAAGGTAACGCGTCACCTCAACGCAGGGTTGAAGTGAGGGGTCCATACCAAGACAGCAAATTTGGTGTTTATTGACGAAGGGTGCCAATTGTTTACGGCTTTGGGAGATTTTCTGTCTTTTATTTCATTATTATTATTATTATCTACTGCAAAAGTTGGATATAATGCAAGTCTTTCCGCAATAACCAAATGGCAAGTCTCATTGTCACGCACGATTGCTATCTTGAATGAATACCTATAGTTTCATGCGCTCCATACTTTGCTCATGTAAACATGCATAAGATAAGTTACAAAAACTGAAACGTTGGCAATAGGTGGGTACATAAGTGATTGCAATAAAATTAACCGAAGGAAATTTAAACAGTGGTCGATGAATTGACTGGATGATATCACCAATAATACATGACAAGTATAAATGTGGTTATCACACAAAGAAATACCAGAAGAAAAAAAACATTGACCAGGAACCGAACCACGGACCTTTGGTTTGCGGAGATAACAAGAAGACCACAACGCTAGCCTGGCTTCCGTAGCAGAGCAGTCTCATACACTCACCCAACAAGCGCAAGGTCCGTGGCTCCATTCCCGGTCCAGGGCAACTTTCTCTTGTGGCAATTTCTACACATTTCAGTACCATATTTGCGGCACGCTTGGATATCTACGTGATCACCCCATACGTTACCACAGGATTGAACAGGACCAAAAACCCTACAGGGAATAGGAATGTACTTCATATTTTTCTTAGCTAAGGACAACTTGGACAAAACACAAAATTCTTTGGTTCAAAAGAGGCTTGCCTTCTGTGCGTGGCGTAGTTTCCAGAAACGTGACCCATGCCGTCACACCCTGCCGTCGGACATTGTATCAGTTCCTTCCCGTCTCGACCCCTGGGAGCAAGGGAAGACGTTGAGGAGGAAGAGGATGTGGCGGGATTAGTCAGGGTGAGTGATTGTTGCTGGTGGTGTAGGCTTATGGAAGTCTGCTGAGGGATACCCATCGGGATTTTGCCGTTGCCCTGGTGTATGAGAAGGGCCTGCGATGCTGACAAACCCTGACCATCGCTCGGGGCATACTGGGGAGACATGTACGGGATGTAGTGTGCATTCGGGTGGTGTCTTTGGTGCTGGGGTGAATCCTCTGGGCTGTTCTGCAAGCACGACGGCTGCATAGCATTGTTTTGGTGGATGGGTGATTGGTATCCATTGTGGGCGGGCGAATTGTTTGGGGAGTTTGGACTGTTCGGGCACTGTTTCACGTTGATGCAGGGCGAGCCATTGTTTAGCATCGGTTTGGAAGTCCTCGTCTGTCCGGGCTTGTCGCGGTTCTCCTCCTCGCGCCCGCACGGCATCAAGCTGATGCTTATACTGCCCGGTATCCTGGGAGGGGAAACGACATTCCTTGTGGGCGAGCCCTGCCCGTCTATCACCTCACTCCCGTCCGAGCGGGGGCAGTGTTCCCGTTTGATCCGTGCGCCGCCCTGGTGTCCCATTGGGGAGGCATCGTTGTGTGGGTGCGGGGAGGGGGGTGGTGAGGGGCGGGAGCAGACGTGGCGCTCCCGAGCGTCATCCGAGTTGGAGGACTCGGACGAGTTGGACGAGGAGGAGAGGGTTCGAGCGCGGCTGCCCGATTGGGAGTAGCTACCGACGGGCGTGGGGGGCGGCGTGGGGTTGGTCGTGTAGACGAGTCTGTGCTTTTCGTGTTGGCGTGGGTCTGGGTTGTGGTGCGGGTAGGTCGAGGTGGGTGGCAGGGGTTGAGACGGGTCCGTTTGGTTCAGAAGCGGATATCGCACCTCCGAGCCCCTAAAATCAGAAGAGAGCCAATTTTGAATCAAAAATGAGTCCAAATGGATCCATCAACTATCATCTCTTTTGCCTTTCTTTAAAAAAAAAAACCCTTTCAATGAATCCACGCAGGGGTCTTTATGTTTATTCAATCCCTTCGACCCCAGACTTGCGGTTCAGAATCACAGCTTTTTTTTCAACTCATAAAGACTTCCCCAGGCATATGAGATTCATAACACTTGATTGCTTTCAGGGTAGCTTCCACCTTGCGTCAATTTTGAAGACAACAGTTTTGCTAGCATTCCAGCTTGTTTCTTCAGCTCTGAAGCGCTCTTGATGCATTTTGGCCACTAAACATGTATTTATATCTTTCACTCAATTTTGCAATTTAAGGAAGAACATATATTCTTAAATTTAAAGGTTAATACGAAGACATAACCATGACACCAGACAGAAACAAGACTTCGGATTGATTGTACACAACTTAAAATAGTATTCTAAAAGTCCTGTCTATGTTGGATTAATATTCTTTAATGCACTTCCTCCTGAAATTAAATCAATTAAATCTCTGTCTATCTTCAAGAGAAACCTTTGGGAATATCTTGTTAACAATTCCCTCTACTCCATAGATGAATTCCTGGGTAATTAACTTGTATTTTTTATTAATTGACTATGATCTGAGAACTATGACTTTGTGATTACATGTAATTGTGTATAATATGTATGTGTGTATGATGTTATGTCTATAGCTCTACATATACAGCTTGTACATACTTTGACTTGCCCTATTCATGCGTAAACTTGACCTGGGATCAATAAAGATTATTATAATTATTAATATAATTATACATAGCTCCACGATCGGTCAAGGGCAATACTCTCCAGCCTTTTATTTTGATTCCTTTCAAGCTTTTTTGGAAATCTTGTTTCCAAGTGTTGGAAAGCATGTAACTTTCTCCTCAATCTACATCACTCGAGATTTTGGCTATTTCTACATCCTCCCTCATTAATCTGGGTAAGTCCCAAGTCTCTTTG
Source organism: Ceriagrion tenellum (assembly GCA_963169105.1). Lineage (NCBI taxonomy): Eukaryota > Metazoa > Arthropoda > Insecta > Odonata > Coenagrionidae > Ceriagrion > Ceriagrion tenellum. The sequence goes on from OY720645.1 coordinate 3,261,736, forward strand.
GCAGTAATTCTTGTCTCCTCCGTATCAAAATTATGGGATGGCCTGCTCTGTGCGAGCTCCACTACAGCTAACCAGGTTGGTAACCTAATCTCAACAGCTCCCTGGTATTCAGAAATGTGACACTTCAACGCTTGGGAAGTTTGGCTTGCGTACGTGTTCCTGCAGTATCATTTCTGAGCATCAAGAATAGGTAACCAAATCTGTCAGCCACAGCAGAGCATATAGGGAGCAGGCCATGCCATGACATGGATCTGGAGGAGGTGAGAGTTATCGCCAAGGGATTCAGTGCTTCCCTATATAATTAACGCAGGCCATAGAAATAGCCAAAAGCCTGAATAATGTACATAGAGAAATGTTACACACTTTCCAGCACTTGGAAGAGGTTTTTCCAAAAAAGCAGGAACGGATTCTGAAAAAAGTCTAGAGAAAATTGCAGCAGACCAATTGCCGGGCTGTAAATAGCAGCGAACATGCATTGAGAGCACACTTCAGACCTGAAGAAACGAGCTGGAATGCTTGCAAAAACTGTCATCTTCAAAAATACTCAACACAGATGTTGCCCTGAATGCCACCAAGCATCAAGACCACTCTGCGGATGCTTTCGCTACAATTTGATGCTTGAAGCAATACGCACGGACATATCCAGAAGACTGAGACGGAAATGCGTGGAATTTCAGCATTGTGATTGAATAAAAGACTGGTAACTTTCCACAAATAGAACAAACTTTAATTATAACTGAGTTTTTGACATAATAACATCATCCTCAGGTGGGAAAGTGTGTTAAACACTTTCCTTGAACACTGAAATAAAGAGGGATTTCTTGGGAAGTGTAAATATTCATAGCAGAGAATTTAAAGCATTATATCAAATGTTATGTTTAATTGTATAGGAAAACACAAATCATTATTATGCAATGGTTTCAAGCAACTATTCTTTCAACATTAACTATCATTATTCCTGATATTTAGGGTTGGCGACATTGTCATCATTATACATAAAATTTACTAATTTCCAACAACCAATAGCCAATGTTTAGTTCCAATAGCCTTACAAATATTTCATTCACAATAAGGTATTGGGGAGTGGAAGTCGAAACTGAAAATGTCTCCACATACTTGTTTGAACATTTATTTAATAGATAATAGTACACTTTTATGTAAATTCACAATATCATGTCAAAATTTTATAACAAGAAGAAACCCAAACAGCAAGCAAGCTGGATTCCATCCAGGGATTTTGGCTGGGATAGTACAGCTGGATTTTGAGAGCTAAAATATAACCTGATTCCAGCTTGAATATGTGACTGGGGTGGAAAAGATGACTATATCACTGAATTCTTTCTAAAATATTTAATTTCAACCCAACTGGCAGTGGCAAGTTGAAAATGCTTCTTAAAAATAGATCAAGATTCAAGCTGGATTCCCATCTGAAACGTTTAACCTGTACACAAGTTGAGTATGTCTTGCATCCAGCATGCACACATGAAACATCCAGTAGGGATCCCGCTTGCTTTTGCTACCAGGGAACTAAATCAGGGTGTCCAGCAGCTGTGCATTTGAAAATTCCCTGAGATTTCCAGGTTTTCTAGACATAATTATTATTTTTCCAGAGGAAATACCGATTCTTTTCTCATTAATTATAAGAGAATGTTCGGTACGTTTTTTGGGAGATTAAACGTAAGGATTATTTTTAAACTTGCATATTTTGAAGAAATAAACAAAAAACTTTGAAATAGTTGGAGAGAAAATCACACCACCTTTCTTAGATTTAGACATTGTCACGCTGGTGCTCAAGGAACAAGGTTAATATTACTGCCAGACTTTGCTATGAATAGCATTGATATAAAATGATCAATAACTTAAAAAACTGAAGGAATCAACTTTTTTCCTCATTTTGCTAAATGCGAAAATGCAAGGGAAATTTGCCTTCGCAACTCACCGATAAAGGCAAGTTCCTTACGCCACTGATTTACAGACTATGACCAATAAGAACACAATGTTCCTATATAGAAAATATTGAACCTACTTTTGGTGATTACAGGAATGCAATATGAAACAACGCAAGTGTAATTTGACTTAGCAACTTGCCGATAAAGGCACATTGCTTCCGTTGCTGTTTTATATAAATTGATACCACAGTAAATTCCAGAGTCAATTCGATATTTCCCTGAGATTCCCCTGATATTTCCAGTGAAAATAAAATCTCTGAGATTTCCTGGTTTTTCAGAGTGCTGGACACCCTGATTGATTTATTGCCGGATTGGTCACAAATATCTGGATCCATTTTACGATGTTTCCGCTTTCCACGAACTAAATCAGGGCGTCCAGCAGCTGTGCATTTGAAAATTCCCGGAGATTACCATGTTTTCCAGACATAATATTTATTTCTTCAAAAGAAATATTGATTTATTTTCTCGTCAATTAAAAGAGAATGTTCGGTATGTTTTTTTGGGTGATTAAACGTAAGGATTATTTTAAAACTTGCATATTTTGAGGAAAATAAACACACAGCTTTAAAATAGTTTGAGAGATATTCACATCACCACCCTTTCTTAGGTTTAAACATTATCACGCTGGTGCTCAAGGAAGAAGGTTACATAACGGCCAGACTTTGCTGTGAATAGCATTGATATAAAATGATCAACAACTTAAAAAACTGAAGACAACTGACTTTTTTCCTTATTTTGCTAAATGTGACAACGCAAGGGAAATTTGACTTTGCAACTCGCCAACAAAGGCACGTTCTTTATGCCACTGATTTACAGACTATGATCAATAGGAACACAATGTACCCATATAGAAAACATTGTACTACTTTCAGTGATTACAGGAATGCAAAATACGACAATACAAGGAAATTTGACTTAGCAGCTTGCCGAAAAAGGCACATTGTTTCCGTTGCTGTTTTATATATGGACACCACAGAAAATTCCAAAGTCAATTCGACATTTCCCTGATATTTCCAGCGAATATAAAATTCCCTGAGATTTCCCGGTCTTCCAGAGTGCTGGACATCCTGTAAATTCTCCAAGCTGAAAGATATATCTGATGTAATAGATTCGGATGGTGCAGCCGAGGAATATTCGGCTGCTTCTGAAAGTCGCACATACAAACTGTTTCACAATTTCTCCAGTAAAAGGAGAAAATACAGTTTACTGGATTCAGAAATACACTTCTTTCCGTCTCTAAGACTTGAAAGTGAATGAGTGAAAAATACAAATGAATTATTGGGAGTGAGCTGATCCGATATCAATACACTGATAACCAAGCATTGGCCACCTTTTAAAATGGGAATGTATAATTGACTCAACCCTGATTACAAGGTGGCTTGTAATCAGGATGGAGGTGCCGGTGAGGTGAAGTCCTCACCTGCGAACCCTAGGGTTGCGGATTCGAATCCCGCCTGGGTAGATTATTCACAGCCCAGGACATGGATGTTTGTGCTCATTAAATGAGTCAATTGAAAGAGAGGACTTTGTAGTCCTAAATTCACTCAATAAAGACAACTATTTTACACTCGTCAGGCCTCATTTAGAATATACCGCTAGTATATGGGATCTGTACGAGGAAGGTATGATAAAAGAATTAGAGCACGTGCAAAGGAGATCCGCTAGGTTTGTTAAAGGCCGTTATGATAATTGTATAAGTGTGACGAGTTTAATAGAAGAACTAGGATGGGAATTACTATCAGAACGCAAGTTAAAATTTAGGTTAAACCTTTTAAGTAAATTCTAAACAGAGTTGTTCACAGATGACGTTAGATATATATTGAGAAGCCCTGTGTATTATGCTCGGTTTGATCATATTAACGAGATTAGAGAGATAGATTGTCGTACCGATGGATTTAAAATGTCATTTTTCCCGCGTACTATAAGAGAGAACAATAGGCAGCGTAGCAAAGGGATAGGTAGGTGAAATCTAGTTAGAGTAGTCTGTAGTGCATGATGCATGTAATAACAACCAATAATTCCTTCCTTATTATGTAGATACTAACCATCTAGCTCCATGTGACCCTATTATCTTGCATATCTCCCATAAATATCCTACTTGCATGGCAATAGTGCATGATTGGTGATCTTCACCCCCTGCCACACAACCTCGTGGTGGCTCGCAGGGTATCACGTAGATGTAGATGAAGTTATTATGATTATTATGATTTTCAATATTTGTAAACTCTTAAGTAGTTCAGTACTAAAAAACAAGGCAGTGATGAACTAAAAAGTAATGTACATTCGAAAAATTTGAACTGATATCTATTTGGGGTCAAAGAAGACCATTTAGGTGGAGTACGTCTTATATGTTTTGCGTTTTAAAATTCTCAGTCAGTCACTAAGTACTGCTTACCATGTACTTCGGATACTTTTATTCCAGAGTCTCCTATGGAAATACTTTGTGGGGTTCATCCTCCAGATTAACTGAATAGTTTAGAATTTAAAAAAATTAAGAGACTTTTGGAAATGTCCCTTTTAGGCACACCTGCAAGCCCCTTTTCAAAAAATTTAAAATCCTTACTGTACGTTGAATTTATTTACTCCACATTTTAACTTTTGTTTAAAGGAACATCAGAAATTTTTGACTTAATGACTCCTATCATCTCCATGATACTAGAAGAAAGAGAGATTTACATGTAGCGACATCTCTCATTGACACCCATTCCAAGGGACCAAAGACAATGTCCATACAAATCTATAATCAGTTATATAAAAGGATTAAAGATATCACTAGTGCTCATTGATTTAAAAAGTAACATATGAATACCTTATTGAGAAATGCTTTTACTCTGTATCAGAGTATCTGAATGAATAATGTGATTTATGTACAGTAATCTTTTTATTTGACTTGTCCTACACATGCATTGTATGTCTCTGGATGAACAAAAGTTATTATTATCTTTCCAGAAGGTACATTTAAAACATTAATGAAAACACTTCTATTTGAGGTTATTTCTTTAGCATTTGATTTTCTAAGAATTAATCAAGGGAGAAGAAAGATTAAAATCTAAAGATCTGAAGCATGACGGAGCTTTTTAGGCAACAAAATTAATATTTGCTACCCAATGCTTAAATATTATTTACAGCCATTTTTGACTCAAAGTCAACCATATTCCTCTGGTTTAGAGTAATGATTTTTTAACATGTTTAACCCCTGAAAAATGCTCTCGTTCAGTAACGCATTGAAATGACAGAATCAATGAAACAAACAATGTCCTGATTAATTGGCAAATTCTCCAAATAGGAGAGTTATATATTGGCATTGCTCCCCTTGGAAGGCAGCATAAGAGAAAGAATATAATTTCATGGGATAGTGTGACATCGACAAACACTCAAGCAAGTACATACATGATTCAGGGGAAATAAAAGTGTCTCGAGGTGAAAGTACCACCTGGAATTCTTCAAGCTTCTGACCCTTTTAACTTCAGAATGCGCAACTCTTCAGACCATTGAGGTGTATGGTGAGGGCCAAGACTATGTCGCTTGCTGCGATATATCATGTGTAGTGACTTTAGCGTCATCTACTTCAGGTGCAAATTCAAATAGATCTTTAAATAAGACGATAATAGCTTATTAATTTATTAATAATAATTTTAATTTTTTATACTCAGTGAATTTGTTAACAAAAAACTATTTTATGATTTCGTTAGGAAAAAGTCACATGGCCTGCATGGTCCATATCAAAATAACAGACATGGCGGCAAGTCGTGAATGTGAGAAGCAACCCGGGCGGCATTATTACTCAGCCAAATTGGTGCAATAATTTTTCTGGCTGCAGATTAGACAAAAAAATTGCACTTTTCAACTTCCCAAGTGATTCAGCGAGGTAAGTACGGTGTGAATGAGATGGTTAGATGTTTTACAGTTATGACCGAAGCCTGCTCTTACTTTTGTATTGACATCTAATTGATTAATTTGGCCTCTGGTCCTATAGTATGGCTGTGCGAGGATTTATGTGATTTTACGCCAAGTTTGAAAATGAATTCCACTTCATTGTTTCAAATGTTATGCTGAAGTTTTTGTAATAATGTAAATTGTGTCTTCGATATCATTATTCACAATAAAGTTTGTGTGAATTCCATTTGGTTTCTTTTCATTGGAAATTATGTACCAAACCCAAGAAACAATATCGAATATCAGGAGACCTCGTGAATTTTCATCATTTGAACCAATTTCGGAAGAATGCAGAGGTCATGTTATAAGCTATCGCTCGAGGTTTCAGTGCTTCGGTTTTAAATTTGGCGGGGTTTTCGTGGTTGGGAAGCGCCTGACCGCTAGAGTGCTCTGCTGGTAAAGCATTACCGTTGAGGGAAGGGGAGCGTAGAGAGAAGTGACAGCAACAAACAGTCTTGGTGAGGGCACTCCATTAAATAACAGCTTGGAAACCAAAATAGCACAACTATTGAGTAATTGATTGATTGATTATTAATTGATCCTGATATTTTAAGAGTAAAATGTGGGACAAGTCATAGAAATGGAACCTCCTGACATGCCTTATGGCTTAGAAGGACCAAGTTTTTTAATGCAAATAAAGGCATTCATTCACAAGACTAAGAAATGTGGAAAAAAAAATATATCCTACAGAATGCAGCAGGTAAAAGACACCGACTGGTAATTTTAGCTCTCATATAACCTCTTCAATTGAAGAACAATCGATTGAACAAGTGGAGAGTATCAGGCATCTAGGTTGTACGATAATTGAGGATATGTATTGCTCAATGGAGATATGAAGAATAATAGAAAATGATTTCAAAGGAATAGGAAGCCACTCAGTGGACCGATGAACAAAGAAATGAGGGAAAGACAAGCAAAATGTTGTGTGTGGAGTGTGGAATTATATGGAACAGATACTTGGACAATTTAAGGTAGTCCTAGCGAGATAGTTCCCAAGTCAAAATAGAGACCATGTATTCGAATTATACGTTTTAATTTCACCAGCTGTGGGACACGTCAATTAAATATTGCCTTACTAATGGTGCAATAAAATAGTTTTACATGAAAGAAATTGTAAGTAATTAAATGAAAATATCCGAATAAGTACTTAACTTGACTCATGTTTCTCACGCGGTGCGTTTGAAACTATTTCAAAACGGAAGGTTTATTTCTGGTCCCAGAGAATTAACCGCGGTGACAATAGGATTAGTTTTCAAAAAATTGTTGAGGAAACACACAAACTGCACACTATTAGTTTATTTTTAAACTAAATCTAAGTGTTATTTATACCTTATTTTGTAAATAATGTCGCTCTGGAGTGCGTGCACGTGCCATTACCCATGTAAAAGGGCTGTTTTGTTTTTTTAGCAAAGATCTCCGTAAATAATGTGGTAAAGGGGTTGAAATTTTGATACCATTGGAAAGGTGAGAGATGTATTTCATTAAAATAAGAACAAATTCATTGATTTCCAAGTAAAATGATTTTTAGCTCTATAACTACCTTTACAAAGAATAAAAAACATTTTATTGTTTCCTTTAATATATGGCTCAGCTGCCTTCGTCTTATTCGCTTAATTTAATTCTTACAAATAAAAGCTTCTTCCGGCATACATTTAATGTTGATTTTTTTCCAAAATGGGATAAAATATGAATGAGCAACTATTAAATTTGAGGCTTATAACGAGGAATTTTAGAGATCAATCGCACGGTTTTTTGCGATCCCGAAGAATTTAATGCGGTGACAATATAATTAATTTTCAAATATAGTTGAGAGAACATACAAACTACACGCTGTTAGTATTTTTTACTAAATCTAAGTGTTAGAAATTCCTCATTTTGTAAATAATGTCTCTCTGGAGTGCAAACACGTAAAATTTCCGATATAAAAAGGCCTGTTGTATTTTCTGGCAAATATCTCGGAAAGTAATGCGGTAATGGGTTGATTTTTTATGTCAATGGAAGGGTGATATATTTTTTCTTTAAATGAGTCAAAGTTCATTGCTTTCTGGGTAAAATGATATTTCGCTCAAACTACCCTATATAAATTAGGTAGGCTTCCGCGGATGCAGTGTTGACTGTTCCTTTTTCCAGGATTCATTCCGCGATGTATGTTTTAAAACAACAATATTCTCCTTTGGGTCTGGAACTACGGAGAAAATCTCTAGAGTTCTATCGAGGTACAACGTGGCTAGCAGATTCACATGCACAACGAAGACAGGGGACGTACTTCTGAAAGCCAAAGACCCGCTTCCACGGAACCGCTACGGAGAAATATATGAAGTTTTGTGCAGCTGTGGACAACCATATGTAGGCCAGACATGCAGAGCCCTAAAAATAGCCCCTCCAAGAGCATCAACGGGCATTTAAAAATAATAATTACCACATTTCTGCAATAGCCGAACACCATCTCAGCGGCTCCACTCATAATTTCAACTTTGAGACAAGATTAATATCTAGGGAAATACGCTATTACTCAAGATTAATCAGGGAGGCTGTAGAAATTGCAAAGAGACCGGAGAACGTCAACCGAGAAGACGGTTACAAGTTGAGTAGCAGTCTAAAACGAATTTTTTTCAAATTCATATTCCGTCAACAATGGGAGTCCAGACTAATATATAAAGACGAGCGAGACAAATAAAGCAGTTCAGTTAACCTGATGAAGCTGGCAGGAGGACCAGCGAAATATTGCTGTTTAAAAAAACATTCATCGTGGAATGAATCCCGAAAAAATAAGGAACAGTCAACACTGCATCCGCGGAAGCCTACGAGCTTATCTTAAGGTGTCTCAGGGTTGAGTATGTGAGTCAAGCCCAAAACAACGTTGTAACATTTTTAATTAAGACATGATTAACCTGAGATAACGGTTAACCAACTGAAAAACGACTCTGTGCTCGAACCATCTTAAGGTCGTCCGGAGCAAGATGATTCCCTTTGTCATAATAGAGACCATATATTCGAATTATACGTTTTAATTTCACCACCTGTACAGACACATGAATTAAATATTGCATTATTAATAGTGCAATAATATAGTTTCATATGACAGAAACTATAAGTAATTTAAGGAAAATATCAAAATTAGTCCTTTATTTGACTCATTTTTGTGGTGCTTTTGAAACTCTATCAAAACGGAAGGTAATTTTATGATACCCATGAACCTACTGCAGTGACAACATGATTAATTTTCAAAAATAGTTAAAAACACGCAAAATACACACTGTTGACTTTTTGATGAGATCTAAGTGTAGGAAATGCCTCATTTTTAATATAAGGTCTCTCTGGAGTGCAAACACCTACCATTTCCCATGTAAAAGGGCTGGTAATTTTGGGCAAATATCTCGGAAAGCAATGCCGTAAGGGGTTGAATTTTTGGTGGCATTAGAAGGGCGAGATATTTCACTCAAACTACCTTACAGCTGGAATATCAACCACTTGCTCCAAATTTAAGGCAACTAGCTCTGAAAACTTAAGCCTGAATCACACGATCATTTTTTCCGTCCCTTTTAAGGGATCGCTCCAATGATAGCTTTTCAGGGACCGTGACAATCATAGCTCGAGCTGTCATTTTCTGAATCAAACGGTCATTTTGGCCGTCCCTTTTTCCATCATTTTTTCCGTCCCTTTTCGCATCATTTCTACGTTAACTACTCTCATTCCATTGAAGGCGAACATGGCGTTAGAGTCGCTCTTTGCGGCCGAGCACTCTGATTGGCTGAATGGTGGACTCAGCGATGCCTCCAGGGACGGAAAAAGGGACGTGCCCAAGGATGGAAAAAGCTATAGGGATACCCATCGCTGGAGCCATCCCTGACTTTGTTCGAGTCACATGATCATTTTTGAGCGATCATTTGAGCTATCATTGGAGCTATCCCTTAAAAGGGACAGAAAATATGATCGTGTGACTCAGGCATTATATCAGCCACTTACCGCCATGAATTCAACACAATTTTACCACGGTTTTAACCAGGAATGTGGATTATTAATAATTTGAAAATGAAAATACATTAGTTCTTCATTTACATTGGAGAAGGGTGTTGAAGAAGAGTGAAGCAAGTCAAAACAACATGAAACAAATCAAGGTATTCGTGACCACTTTGACCCTGCAATAAATCAAGGCGTTAATTCCAATATTCATTTTTTGTCATTACCCAGGATAAATAGCCATTTCAGATAATATGATTATACCTCAGTTATCAAACAACGCAATCAAATGCACATACGGTTTATTTTATTAGCATTAAACAGGAAAACGACGACACTTGTCAGCACAGATGTTACATCGAATCAGACTTAAATCAGAACTACGCATATTGAGGACTTACTGTAATATATGCAAGGAGAATGAATGCTGAAGAAGAAAATGCATACAGATTTAGGGAAAGTTACAGATGGAAAGCATTGTAAAACGGCAAAATTAGTGCATTGTCAGCCTGCGAGTGCTAAACGTTGAGGCATATGGAGAGAACCATCAAAATACACCATCAAATTGTGACCATGACAGGGGATCAGGTTGGTGTGGTGGCTACAATACTAGCTAACCATTCGGACGTCCAGGGTTCAAATCCCTGCAGAGGAGGATGTTTTCCAGAGGAAACGCGATCCTCACTTGAGTGTCTTGTGGAGGGCGCTTCAAGTACAGTACTCGGTCTGTCGGATGAGACTTTAAGCCATGGTCCCCTTGGTGCCTTTTGCTAAGAGCAGGCTACTGCCGACGCTGGGTTTCTATCCACCCTACCCTATCCTCTAGTGTCTTCTGGAGGTCACTTCAAGTACAGTACTCTGTCTGTCGGATGAGACGTTAAGCCGTGGTCCCCTTGGTGCCTTTTGTTAAGAGTAGGCTAATTCCGACACTGGGTTTCCATCCACCCTTCCTCCCTTACCTTATTTTGATGGTCCTCTCCATATGCCTCAATGTTTAGCACTCACAGGCTGACAATGCACTAATTTTGAAGTTTTACAGTGTTTTCCATCAACAAATTTCTATAAATCAGTATGTCTTTACTTCTTCAGTATTATTCATTGGATTGGTTTTTTAGGGAGGCATCTGACAGCTAAGGTCATTTGCGCCATAGGGGGTCAGGTACGGGAGTGAAAGGGTGGATAGAAACCCAGCGTCGACATTAGCCTGCTCTTAACGAAAGGCGCCAAGGCGACCACGCAGACAGTGGGAAGGGTCAACGAAAACGCAGCCGCTAGGCCGACACCATGAGGCGGATTGCCGTCAAAAGGACGACAACGGGCCCTCGCCTCCCCGTATGGTTAGCCAATACTCTTAACACCACCATACCAACCCAATCCCCGCGAAATAGCCTGGGCCAACATTCCATTCATTGCAGGAACCACGGAAAGGATCGCCAGGGCAGTGAAAAATCACTGCGTCACCACTAGGTCCAACTGCGTCACAAAAATCGGTGTCATTCTACCCTCGGCTAAAGACAAAATCCAACATCTACATGAAGGAGTTTATCAGGTGCCACGTTATGTTTCAGCTTCATTTATTTATAAAACAAAAACGCCCTTTTTTTGTAAGCGTTATTTGAGGGATTGAAAATAATTTTTTTGCAATTTTTCTTTACTATTCTTAAATTTTGGACCTTTACAAAGAGAATGAGCCTTTATGCGACCCTGTATGTTGGTCCAACAAAAAGTTACAGCATTGAACATTAGACATGTTTTTAATAAACAAATGGAATAACTCAGCAACAAATTTACCAAATTGGCTTTATAAATCCTATTTTTTTTGTCATAATGGGGGCCTTAATCACAAAGCAAAAAAGTATTAAAAAAGTCATTTTTGCAATAAATAATTGATATGCAAAAAAACGCCATTTTGGGGGGTTTTTCAAAGTTTTTGCAATAAATAATTATCGAAAAAAAACTTACCATAGCTCAAATTATGCGTTTTTTAATTGTCTACAAAAAACATTTGAAACATTTTTTCCTAAAGTGAATACCTTGGCTTGTAGAATTGAAAAACCGTTTTTAGCCAACTTTGAACCCCTGTAATTTGTTTATAACATCTACTTCGAAGTTTAAAAATATATAGGTATATATAACTCTCCCTTTCCTACAACTTTTGACTATTCTTAACCTGTATCAAGACAACGTCATAAATGACCCTTTTTTCTCTCCACAGACTGGACTATAATTAGAGAATCCATCGAGATAGCATGGACAGACAACTTCAACTGAGACAGAGGATACCACATGGACGATACATGGAGATATCTAAATAGGACCAATTAGAGAGCAGCACCAAAAAATTATCGGGGGAAATAGGTCCTGTATTATGAGGGCCAAACTCACGAATCGGCATCTTTAACCTTAAGACGCTGACAATAGTGTCAGCCAAACCGTTGTCACTATCGTGGTAGATCCCGAAAAATGAAGGAGATCTATGAGGAATAATTAGTTCTATGGATTCTACTTCATTTAATCCTTGTTTTTCACCGGGAATTCAGATGATTATTAATCTAAATTGAAAAAAAAATTAATTTATGGAGAACGCTTATTAAAGAAGTAAATGTATACTGTTTCCTCATTATCTGACAACAGGAAACATAGTTAGATTGCTAAATAAATGTGTTGGCTTGCAAGCAAAACCAAAATTTTTTACCCAAAAAATAAACAGAATACAAGGAAAAGCAGCACGCTTCGTTAAAAACTGCTACCAACAATAATATAGTGTGTTACACAACTGTAAGAGGTATTAAGGTGGGAGCCCCTAGAGACTCGGAGGCTGCACGCTATACCTAGACTGCTCGAGATATTCAGAACTGGTATGTTTCAGAGCTACACAGAGAATATTATCATGACGCCTCACTACATCTCTAGGTCTAACAGATGCAATAAAATAAGAGTGATACTCTGCAGAACAGAATGGTGCAAAAACTCGTTCTTTCCGCAAACAATAAAAACTGAGCTCCTCTAAATACATTCCTATAGTACATGTCACAATTTCACCTCCAAAAGTTTTATTCTCAAGTTACTTCTGCGCAAGATTGCAATAGTATATCCCTCTTTCACCAGGGATATTGTATGAGACTCAGCAAAAATATACACTGGAGACAACCACAAGGTCTCCCATAAAACATAAACAACCAGAAAAACAAAGCATCATTCTACCTCTTGATTCACGTAAGGCTCAAATTAAAGTCTCAGATGAATACGAGAACAGTAAATTAATTAGGCACATACTGCGCAAAAATGCCTTAAGCACAATTAGTCCACAAATACTTGATTTGGGCAACAACATGAAATAGGAGGATTTCTCGGAAAAACAAAGGGAAATTTCTCAATTTTATCTGATCATGTATGTATTCACATGTAGCCGTATAAAATCAGATCAAAATTTTCATAGTAATATTTGATCCATAAGGCAGTACAACACGAGATATATAAATACATGATGAATACTCTATTGATCATATATACATACCATAATCATGCTGTTCCCTTCTGGGGTAGGCAGAGTCACAAAGTTTCACTCATAAATACATATTTGTACACCTAACTCTGCTTCAATAATTTCCTCCAAACTGACCTATCCTTGCCATAAACCTCTTTCGCCTCATTTACCCATAATACACTGCTTCATACACGCCCTCCTGTTTTTGAGACTCCTAATATTTCCTCCTCCTAAGAATTTCCTCTCAAACACATTCAACCACGACTTTCTCGGCCTACCTCTACCTATCGCATTCATTCATTCTACACTCATATATCTGTTTCGATATTCGACTCTCATCCATTCTGTCAACATGGCCAAACCAACGAAGCACACTCCTTGCATATATATTTCCATCACTGCTGGAGCATCTAACCCACATTCATTTATTACCCACTCATTCCTGACCCTATCCATCCTACTCTTGCCGCAAACACTCCTATGCAGTTCCTCAGTGAGGTACTTGTAGGGCCGTATTCATAGTTGTTACCTGGGTGTTCCCCATGGCTCAGAAATAGTATTCATAGTCGTTACTCAGGGGACTGTCATCCCCTAACCCATCCCCAGGCCGTCGATTTCCTGGGTAAGTCATGAAGATTACCCAAAGCTCCCCTAGCGCAGTACTGCTGCCCAGGTCTGGAACAAATTGATACTACTGCACTAAGGCAGTACACGATATTATCATCAACTTATTATAGTAACATCTCCTGTTTACAAACATGGGTACTTATTGAGTCACTCTCGTATTCCTCACCATTCATATTACATAAATATTTAAGTAATACTGTAAACATTCTCTCAATTTCTTTAATCATTTTACATCAACATCGTGTGACAGGATACTATATTATTGTTTATGACGTGCTTGGTTACAGTGAAAATAAGCATCGAAAACATCGAGAACCATTCAGCTGAACCGTTCATATACATTTTTCCATGGGATTGTTGCCAAATCTCTTACCCAGGCGTCCCCTAGGAGTTACCTGGCTGGGGGATACCCAGGTAACCCCTAAGAATACGACTATGAATACGAGCATTAGTGACTGGTTACTATTTGAAACTAACCGTTGAAAGCTTTAGAATTTGCGCTAAAAAACTGAACTCTACCATGCGGAGAGTGGGGCATGCACGCTCAATAAAAGATTTCCTATTGTCCTCATGAATCAGGGTATACTACTTGTCTTCAGGTGATAAATACCCCAAAAAATCTTGGTGTATTACACTATTTTTAACTAACGGTGGAAAAATTCAAAATGTTCTCTTAAAAATTGACTTCCACCTGATGGTCTGCAGTACTGTGCGTGCCTGTTTAAGGAATTTTAGTTACCCTAACGAATCTGGATATGCTACCAGTTCTCATTTCACGAAAGAGCTGTGATATCTTACTTGTTGGTCACAGTCCGTGGTTATTTTATATTTAATTAATATATTTACATTATTACAATATATTATATTACAATATTTAAGTAATATTATAAACATTCTCTCTTATTACTTCAATCATTTTTCATTAACAATTTGTAACAGTATACTGCATTATTGTTTATAGCGTGCTTGGTGACGGTGAAAGATGAGCATCGGAAACATAGAGAAACATTCAGGGAACCGTTCATATGTATTTTTTTCCACGAGATTGATGCCAAATCTCTTACCCAGGCATCCCCTGGCTGGGTGTTACCCAGGTAAGGTTTATGAATCGCTCAGCATAAGGGACCCCTATGTGTTACCTGGCTAAGGGATAGCCAGGTAACCTCTAGGAATACAACTATGAATACGGGCATCAGTCATTACAAGTTTTTCCGCAGCATAATAGTTGAAATCGATGGTGAAATCATGGGTTATAAAGTCAATTCGCAGCATTAACATATACTAAGCAAATAGCAAAGTGGTAGATTTATACATTTCAGCTGAATGCTTTGTGATGCCATTTCATCCACAGAGTCAGCGGTACGATTCCAGGCAAAGATGGATCTTTTTCTCTTAATCCTAACGTAAATTCTAAAAAAAAATTATTACAGAGCTTTCCAGCAAAATTGAATAATTCCAAATGTCTTTGTTATTTCTCCTTCAAAGAGACTTCATGATGGTGGGAGTCAAACCAAGCGCTGAAATCCAACTGTTTGTTTCACAGATTCTCAAATCCTACTTTCACAAACGACTGTGGTGCATTAATTGTTCTGAAGCAGGGCCTCATAAGAAAAAATACAGAAAATTATGGAAAACGAACTCTCCCGACGACGAAACGATGGTGGATATTTTTCCGGCAAAGAAAAAATTGTGGAAAAAAAGTTAAGAGGTAGAAATTTTTAGTGTAATAGCAAACAACTCAGTGAACTTTGGAATTAAACAGGCTTTGTCTGTTAGTGACAGCTACAGTGGAAGAAGTACAGAAAGTCAAGAAATTCTGTTTTGAGCGTGCGTCGGGATTAATTATGTATTGATATTGATAGAATAAAAAGAGGACCCATTATATTGTGACATATAAATGACAGTGTTGAGTGATCATCGCAAACCTATCTCATTAAATTGCTAAAACCCCTTCTACTAATTGCTGCAGGCTTGAAACCTGATACCATATTAAAGTCCGTATCTTGCATCAGGCATACGTGATACTTGGTATGACAAAATCAGGATTCTTCTTGTGTTTGGAAGGATGTGAAAACATCATATTAGTGCCTCAAATGGAATGATATGAAACCATCATCAACTGCGGCTATCATGTTTACATAATCCATTATAGTGCTCGCAGAGTTTCTGTGCACTGAAGAGTTCCTCCAAGCCTAGCTGCCCATGGTAGATGAGCAGCGATTGGTTGATGGCATACAATCCCGTTAACCGGCTCTTAGCTCAGTGCACGCCGCGTGCGAATACTCTTTGTGGCGAACCAAAAGAATCGGCGAAAACGAACGCTATGCCTCGCCGACGTGAGGGCCTTTAGATAGAAATACTCTGGACGAGAAACTATTATAAATATTGAGTCAAAACTTGCAGTGATTGCAATAGTCATCGCAGTGAGGTTAGACAGTAATCCCCATCGGTGCAGGTCACCGTGGTTACACGATAAATAAACAAAACTTTAAGTCAGTATTAAAAAAGTCTCCGTACGCAGCACGCACTAAGCTAAGAACTGGTTTACGGGATTAGATGCCGGCAGCCAATCGCCACTCATCTACCATGGGCATCTAGGCTTGGAGGAACTCTCCAGTGCACAGAAACTCTGTGGGCACTATAGCACAGGCTATTGAAAAACCAGATTTGAGGAACAAACTATGGAGAGTATTCCATGAACATAATTTGAACAAACACAATTTTTTCCAGAGATAGAAGGTAATAGCATCGCTAACAACACATAATTATATCCTTTTAAATCAAGATTTTTCAATTATTAGTTAATTATTAATGAAATAAAGGGCGTAAGATGCATCTATTTCATCTCTGCTTCGACAATAGTAGATAACCATGAGGAAAAAATGTAACTAAACAGCAGTAGCCATTTCGGACACCAAATAGTTACAGTTTAGCAATTTTAGAAGTAACAACTTCCAAGAATGATAGCTGTGGGACATTCTTAAAAGCTTGATACTAAAAACGACTGAGTTCTAAGTTGTAAAGTATCAAAAAAACTACCAAATTTAACAGTTTCCTTTCCTATACTTTACCAATCTAGAGAGGTATGTTCTCGAATGTGTATTTGAAAAGGTATGCTCTGCTGGTGATGGTTTTTTTCCGACGCATGGATAAAAATTATGCCAACCAAACTCTAAATTTCACTTAAAAAATAACAAAAAATAATGTAAATGTATCGATTTATTTACAATGTATTTATTTATTTTTTATAAATGTGGTTTATTGGCAACAGAGGCTATTCGGAATGAAACACCACAGGGAACATCAGGTCGGTGTAGTGGCTAGAGTACTGGCTAACCATACAGGCGTCCAGATTTCAAATCCCTGCAGAGGTGGATGTTTTTCAGAGGAAACCTGATTCCTACTTGAGTGTCCTTTGGAGGGCAATTCAAGTACAGCACTCCGTCAGTTGGATGAGACGTTAAACTGTGGTCCCCTTGGTGCCTTTCGTTAAGAGCAGGCTAATGCCGATGCAGGGTTTCCATCCACCCTTCTTCCCTGACCTATCCCCTATGTTGCAAATGACCATAAATGTCGATCGCCTCCCCAAATATCTAATTCAATGAAACAGCACCCAAGTTATTAAGGTAGTCAGATCGAGATAGCCCTAGTCATAATCGATACCATATTCAAATAATAAGTTTTAATTTCACAAACTGTAGGACACTTAAATCAAATATTGCATTATTAATGCTGCAATAATATAGCTTAAGATGATAGAAATGGCAAGTTATTAAATGAAAATATGTAAATAAGTCTTTAACTTGAGTCACTTTTTTATATTTAAGTAATATGGTAAGGGGTTGAAATTTTGGCGTCATTAGAAGGGTGAGATATTCTTCTTTAAAATGACGCCTAATTCATTGATTTCTAAGTAAATTGATATTTCGCTCGAACTGCCTTAAATAGATTAGCTTCCCAAGAGAATTTTCCCTACAATACGCACGTCTCGGGAGCCATTAGGTTTATGAACGCAGAAACGGCTCCAAGGAGTTGATATTTCAATTTTCTGGGACTCAAATGATTCACGATTCGCGCTCCGATCAACCACATTGAAAAGTTCCGGCCGTTATGAGATGATCGCGCGCTTCTTTCGAAGTAGTTCTCTGACCTTAGCAAGTCCCTTTTCTGCTGCGCCTCCAGGCTGGACTGTTGCTGCGGGATGATGATGGGTTTGCTCTCGGGAATGGAGTCCCGGCGAATCGGGACAATCACATCTTCCACGGAGGGCTCGACTACCACCACCTCCTTCTCCTCGTCCCGCTTCTCTTCAGCGCCCCTTGCGGCGTCTTCCTCCTTCTTCGGGGACACCTCGAACACCTCCTCCCCCACCTCGTCCGCCTTCAGCACCATCTTCATTCGTCGCGACGAACCAACGAAAGTTGCGACGACGGCACACGCCTCAACACACGAGTTTCAACCGACCGACACTATCTACACCGCAGTTAACACCGAAAATAGGCATTCATCGACGCAAAAAAGGGCAGTTTCCGCCTCTAAACTGTACTTAAAAAGAAAATACCTACAGAAGTACATCTGCGTAACTCTCAGCAATGTCGATTACGACCGTCCCGCTACAGGCAACCGCCTGACGTACTTGTGCTCTTCACAGAGTGAGTTAAATTACTCTTTTAGTTAAAGTTGACTGTCGCACGGCACCGACAATGATAGACATCGTCAGATCAAAGAGCTTGACACGCCTGTGCTGCTTACAATCGTAAAGCGATGAAGTAATCGGTACTAATTCACGGTATTTTACCGACGGGAAGCTGCACGTCACCAACAAGTTGCGACGAAATTGGCTTCGTACGCTCCGCTCAAATCGCGAATCAATCACCGATACTACATAAAGTAACGCCAACTACCGGCGATTACGACCGTCCCGCTACTGCCGACCACCAAGAATGCTAGCGGGATTCAATGAATGCGTGTCATAACCCTTTAGGCATGTTTTCCACTCGGGAGTGACGGATATTACGATAGTCAGATCCAAGAGTTTGATACGAAGTATTTAACTACCAAAAGCGACAAAGAAATCGGTACTTAATCAATGTAGCCTATGGTTAAAGATGTAAAAACTGTGCGGTACTCAAGTTAACTTTCATTCGATTAATAAAAAAACTGTAGTTACAACCAAAATTTAGCTTTTAAATTAAAACAGAGGATTCAACTGCCATAAATATCGCGACAATGGACTGTTAAAGCCACTAATACTGAGAAAAAATCACACGCACGGCTGCGTAAATGAAGTAACTGACGAAGAATCCACAGGTTAACTTAACGTGGAATACCGTACTCTACTTAAGGATCCTCGACACTTCTCAGAGGGGATAAGTCGATCCTGAATGCTTCCTCAGCCATTGATGCTTAAAAAGTCAATGGATTTTACTGCCAAATCAAAGTTACTAGCTTCGAATTCAGCTCCGTCTTTCAGACACTAGATTATCAACACATCGCGCCTCGTGATAGTATGTAATTCACGATATCATCCAGATGCGAAGCGTTGAACGCCAACATTTACACTAGATTCGTTGAATTTACACTCCTCTGTACTCAGATTAAGCCTTCCACTTAAAAAATAAATTTTTAAAAAATCGTTGGATTCCTTTTCTTCCTTTTCCCAATACAAAAAATAGAATGGAGTTCGACTAATATCGAAAATACTGAATCGTTACGTCTCTACCGACAGTAATATCACGAAGTCCCAGTCCTACAGGTTCCAAAAATAATGTACAGATTAAGAGAGTATTTAAAGCAATAATTCTCCCGTGGCCATGTGGGTTTAAACGATCTGTTTCACTCACCGGGAAAGGTCAGCGAAATGGTTTCAGGCGAAGGAACGCAAAATATCAACGCGATCTCACAAGAAATCAGTCCACAGATAAGTAAGATAGGTTACTACTGTGTCTTGGATTCTTTGGCTCACAATACTGGCATCGAGTACCACCAAAAACTATTTTAAGTCGCTTGACTAGAGATTACAAAGGCAATCACTCGATCCGAAAGAATATTCCCTAGTTCACGAGTGTAATTAAAGCTTTGATGACCTTGTCAGACTACACACTTCTTCGTTCACGTCAATGCAATCGTTAAACCATGTAAATTTATTATCTTAACAATCATACATTCATTTATGTACTTCTCACGCCTTGATATTGTATCTATTAATACATTTCTGTTAGTTTACGAATAATATATTGATTTGTGTAAGAAAATACAAATATATATATACATATTTTATATATAGATAAATATAAGAGAAGGCTGGTATTTTTTATGCATGCATTTTACTCTAGAATGACAGACGCATATACCTCTGATTAAATAATTCTTTCCTATTTCTGTCGCGTTAAAAACATGCCCTTGCCATTTAAATATCTTATTGCATAATTACGCTAAAAATTTACTAAAAATCTTTAAAAATATAAGCGAATATACTTATTGCACTCTTAGAAAAAACTATCAAAGAATTTACACAGTTTTGGTTACGTGGCAAGCTTCCTGATTAATGATTGAAAGCCTTGACAATCTATTGTTGCATTAGTTATTAAAAGGCCACTTCTATGTGAAGAAATTATTCGTAAAAAGCAGATTCTAAATGATATTCCATCACTTTGTTATCGCCATAATAATTGAAGTCCCCTTTGAACAAAGACCACTGCAGAGCAAGCTAAACATAGAACGGAATTTGGATGCGTGGAAAATTATAAATAAATAAATCAAGAATTTCACACGTTGAAAAAGTTCAAAAATATATTACAACGCGCACACCTAATTACGCATTCACAATCGAATACCATACATTTCCTAAGATCAACTGAATGTCACTGCGCACAATCTTGACCCTAGCCGAAACAAATATTGCACATCGCCGTGAGAAAGTATATGCACAAACTACATAAGCGATTCGCGATTTATCCTTGCATTATAACCCGTAAAGTACGGAAATGACAATCTACATAATAGGACAATAAAAATCCACGTGTTGAAAGAAAGATGACTTCACTTCGCCGACTAGAACTGTTCATGCATAGCTATGGTATAAGATTTATACTTTCAAATCTCGTCTTGGCAAAAAAAACTTATAAAAATACTCGTGACGATAACTGTCACAGCTCACTTTATGACTAGGGAAGAAAGGAATCCAACAACTGTGTAAAGAGGCTACATTATTCTGAGCTGATTAACTCTTTGTGAGATTTCGTAACCGAAAACTATCTTGTGGGGCACATCTCTGATGGCTTAGAACGCAGAATCCCTATATTGTATCACCAGGATCAAATTTAACACTTTTAGACTGATTCCCCTTGTCTGGGCGTCAAGCCGACCAACTCCTGTGCATTGCGAAACTCCACAGTCAAGAGGGATGAGGTAGCGTACTCCATTGTTATAATTCACTAGTCTTTACGCTCGAAGAGGCAGGAGTGACATTTGTATCCCGCGCCGTTTTCACCTATAAGAAATGAACGAATTCTGCATTGAAACGCACGACTCGGACGAAAACTTTGGGGGAAAATATATATAAGTGCATTGATGACCACAGGAAGATTGTTCCGACGAAAAAAAACGACGATATCTGAATTTACATCTTGAAATGTGAAATATCTTCACGATAAGTAAGGAACCCGCGAAGCTCACCCTCGAATAAGTCACGATTAATTATTCCCTGATATTACGCCTGCTGGCGTAACTCAAAACCTAACTTCTACATCCTACTGATCTCCTAAAAGTTAGGGGGGGGGGGGGGTCAACAAAATTATTTGTGAAGGAACAATTACCAAGTAACAGTACCAGTATCGTTTTCTTAAAGTGCATCACAAAACGAGTAGGTAAAAAAATTGTAATTGACACCGCGACAATACATTCAGTGCGCTTTCCACTGAAAATACGCAACAGATTAATTGATGAGTAAATATCTACGATAATAAATTACTTAAACAACAAACGTAATAACTAACTGGCGCCAATCAATTAATTCTTGCCACTTACACTTAGTCCCGAGGCTATTTTGTAGAAGTCGCGAAAATTGTCTTTTTACGCTTATCAAACAGAGTCCTTAACATTTAACAAGCTGATAACTGGCACGTCAAGTTATTACAACACATAAAGATACAGCACTAACTCCGCGATAAAATATTACACTCGTTATCAATACCTATGAACGAAAATGATAGAAAAAACCTTCACGATACAAAGCATTCTGACGAAACGGATGACTTACAGTCGTAATGATCACGCAATGCAAATATTCACGCCGTTACAGATGATAAAGTTTCCATAACTCGTTAGAAAAACGAAACAATAAGGAGAATTATCATGGTTGACTTATCCTTTTGTGTATGTAGCATCTCGTACTTACCGAGATCTCGCTTTAAGACGAAGACAAGCTTCTGAAGAAATCGGACTTAAAAAATTCATTTAATTATTGATTGCCCTGCAGCGACTGTGGGATAACACTGACGTTTTAATCGCATGAAATTAAAATGCTCGAAAGTGATAATACACACAATTAAATGAGGTGAAACAGTGAAGTATCGGGTACAACAGTTAATTCGCTTCTTAATTCGCGAAGTAAAAAATTATAACCGACAACAAACACCCACGAATTTAAATATAGTCAAGTCACACTTCTGAATCGCGTTTTAAGGTCTGCATGTGACATTCATACGACCCAACCTACCCCCAATGCAACTCGGATCGTAAGATAATTATAATCATGAAAACAGTGGTAACTTAAAAATCACTGATTCCTACGGAAAATTCACAAGTGCCACTACATTTTATCGACTGCATATTGACAAGATAGCATCAATATCGACTTACCATTAAATCACAGGCACTCATCGCGAAACCAAACACTGTTATGATTACTCTTGGCAAAAGTTATGAGCATCAGAAGTTACAAAAGCCTCGATGATGGTTGACAACGGAAATAATCGGGTAACAGAAGGCCATAGAGAATCAACAAGTCGAAATTAACACCGGCTAACTCATCATAGTACAATTAAATTATCATCAAACGACGTTAGTTGCGAAGTACTAACTTCAGAACGGAAACTTCCTGTGGTCATCAAAATATATTTCAGCAAGTACTCACCAGTTTCAAATTGATAAATGAAACGAGAAAATGCCTAATGTATTCACAGAAGTGAAATCCTGGAATGATAATCGTAGATAAACGTTCGAAGTATCGATGAAGCCACTCACGACGAACTTCTCACGAAATCTTCAACAACACAACAGACACATATCATTTTTCACAGCAGGAAACAAGGTGACTTCAATTTCACACGAATACAGCACGGTTTCATAGTACAACTACCAACTAGAAGTGCTTTTCTGAGTGGAAAATTCTTGATTTGCTTGGGAAGATAGCAACAAAAACGCCATCACTCAGCATACGGCGAATATTTTGAAATGGCGAGTTAAACGCACTGTCTCAGAAACGCTACACACTAAGCACACGAGTACACAATTAAACTGATAGACTTGTATTCACGGTTGCCGGAGATGAGTGGAAACTTTCGCACGCTTTTACAAAACTTCGGAAGACATTTTGAAGTTTACCGAAATGAGTACTCTCGATTTTTTTAAATTATTTTTTCCGTTTCCTTCGACACAGGAGCACACAAACAAACCCGGCCGACGACAGCTTCCCGCGCGGTACTGCGCTCTGACGGCCGGTGGGGGAACTTGCAGGACCAGAAGTGGGGGTAAACACATGACGCACGAATACCGCAATGCGGAACGCGGGAGAAGAAAATCAATACAGGCAGTTTAAGATGGCGGCACTTTCGAAGCGCATATGTAATGGCACAACTTTTAAAAGCAGTACAATGCGAGAAATAGGACGTTCTAGTTATTCTTAAACCGAAAAACTGTAATTTTTAAATTTTTAATGAAGTGTAAATTGTGAGATTTTACCACGCTCAATATGTGAATTACAGTATTTGATGTGTTTTATTTTACAGAAATACAGTTCGTCTTGCTTCGAAGGAGACTCACTACGAATGTGGATTTAATGCCCCATTTTAAAGTTACAATATGTAAATAACTTATTTTTCATGATCAAATTACTGTTATTTATTTTGCTGATAGTAAGCGACAAGGAACGAACGCAAAAAGAACAGCTTTTGAGCTTGAAAAACGAAACGCTTAACAATCTACGCTTTTAGGGAAGCTTTTTACTTAAGCCCTTGCTAATATATTTCTAGCCCTGAGAGGTTTTACAATATTGGGTATTGAAAATGGCCGTTTCAACTGCGGTGGAATTCACAATTAAACCTGATAAATTTACTTGATAATTCCCATCATGTTTTCATATTTCAAATGAATGTACGTTGTAATAAATTGATGTGGGAACTTTAAAAATTCACGCTCATATAATTTGGACATTTTAAGCGAAGATATAATTTTTTTTTGGTATTTTTCCCTTGTGATGATTTATTCATGCACGAAGGACTAATTCACCCGGACGTAAGAAATCTGCTGGGCAGTTTTTTCATTCTTAAAGGTTAATGTACAGTCGGATTCAAAAGTATTGGAAAGAATCGGTCACCTACGCTTCTGAAGGAAATCGAGTATCACTTACGGTGCTGTTATTCTTTGCTATGCAACGCTATCTATTCATCTGTTTATTTGCACGTATTTAAATTGCAACAGTTGAGCAATTGCTTGTTTTGTGCTAATTTGTTATTACATAATATGATCAGCTCGAATAACAATGACATGCTGCGACGTATCGATTAATGAAATACCAAACTTTATTATTAAACACAGATCGTTCCTGGAATACGACATACCCACGGCAAATACTACGTAATGTATCACTTAGAGCGACAGTTGTAATAAATAAATAACAATTATTAATGCTCAAATCGTTAATCCAAACCGAAACGAAAGTGTAATAACAAATTAGCACAAAATAGGAAATTGGTCAACTATTACTATTTGAATAAGTGCAAATAAACAGATGAATGGATAGCCAAAGAATCACAGCGCCGTAAGTGAAACTCTCTGAAAAGTCTCTCCTAAGAGATAAACGAATCGTGCTGCTTTTCTTTGTGTTTTATTAATTTTTTTGGCTAAATATATTTGACCAGGGTCCCAATTGCTCGCGGCTTATTCGAGGTGCGGCCTAACCAGAGCGAAGTATAGCATCTCTCTTTTACTTTTTCATCCGAGGACCTATTTCTATTAATATACGCTTAACAAACCCTAGATTCTTTAATGCTGTGCCGCATATGTTTTGTATGTGTGTTCCCTACGACATATCAGAAGTCAAGGTAATTCCAAGATATTGTACTGTATCTGAAGATGTTATGTTTATTCCACCCACAGTATAAGTATGGCTTTTTTTGTGATGTCTTTCGCAGGGATTGAACTGAACTGTGGTGCATTTGCACCAAATTTCTCTTCCGGCAAAGTTCTCTTCCTGAGTCGATACATGAGTGCGTATTCCTGTGAATTTTCCATATAAATGTGTTCGAAAATGCGCCGAATCAGGGAGTAAAGCTGAAGGCCGATAGTGTACTGTGAAGTATTTACGGATACCAATCGATAAACAGATCAAAACTGTTGAAAACAGGTGGTAAATCATCATTAGTAACCTTATTCGGGCTCTAAAAAACTCATAAATTGGGTTTTTAGGAAGGTAATAAGACAAATGGATATCCCCCGCCGATAAATGCTTGTAAGCAGGCAATTCCTCGCGCGTCTTACGGATAACCTTCTGACTGGGCAACAGCGCGTGCCTCTCCCTTTCTCTTCCGGGCATGCTCCTGGCAGTTGAGCGCGCTCTTTTCCCAAAATAACGTTAATAGATATTCATTCGCCAGCGAAATCGTTTAAGAATTTTGTGAGTGGATTCATGACAATGAACTCGATAGCTTGAAGAAGGTCCAAACGGCGGTTTTCAGTGATGCGCAAAACGGAAAATAACGCAGTATCGCGATTTCATCGATAACCTTAATAATAATTAACAAAATGATATCAAACTTCATATGATTGCTAAGAAAAATATTTTCTATAAAATGTGAGAAGAAAATTCTGATCTCTTGATCCGTGGTGTTATTATGAAGCCGTAAATGCGATGCATCCGTCCGGTACCCGGAATAATGCGCTAAACTCCTATTTTTAAGCACACACTGAAATCAATATGAACGGCACAAAGTTTTGTATACCTTAACTAAATGCAGAAACAAACAAGCTTTGATTTGATGTACTTCATGTTAAAATCGCTAGAGCCGTCTTTGAGATATTAGTCTTAAAACTCGGGTGACGGAATCTTGCAACGGATAGTAGCCATACCACACCAACCCGAACCCCCTAAAACGCTCATATTTCATCGTTACTAAATCAATCAAGTTAAGTTAGTTTTATAAATATACATTTAAGTATCTGTTATGTATGAATGAAACGATTTTGAGGTGTATTTAATTTAACTATCCCCGCGTTAGAATTTGTAAGAAACGTCGACAATTAAATACGGCGGTTTCAGTGAATTTTCTATTGAGTTCCCCAGGGGTCGACATGGGGCCACCTAAATTTCTTGACACCTTTACGGAAGATGACTCACTTGGGTGACACGAGTTTTTATGCTTTTCAAGGCAAAGACAACTCAAGAGTATGAGTGAAGCGGTATAATCTTAGCGGTATCCGTGGTGAAGCGGTATATATTTGGCTCAGTGCACCTTAAGGTAGTTAAATTTATTCGGGTTTTCCCCGCCTTGCTTCATTTTAAAGGAAAACAGTTTCGCCAACGTTACAGCTACCATCGTCAGGTCCTGAACTGAAATGAAGCAACGTGGGGAAAACCCGAATAAACTTGGGCTGTTTTCGAACTTGGCAAACGCCTAGTTAACTTGATATCAAGATATCTTGATTCCTAGGCAGGCGAAGTGAAATCCTTACTTGTCAATTTCGTAAGCCCTTTTACGATGGAAGAGACACCATGCGGCCTTCATCTCGTAAAACATACGAAAAGCGCCATCCGTGTCCATAATTATTGTGGGTAATTGAAGTGGATTACTTCTTTAAAATGCTTCCCAACCTTATACGGCAAAGTAACAGAGGATATTATTTTTAAAATCTAATTGCTTATGAATAAAATAATAATCATATACCATAATATGGTGATTAACTATTATGCTTCGATTACTTGGGGCTGCTAAAGTGGACGACATATCGCTCATTGTTATTCACCACAGACGTCTTTATGCAAAGAAAGGCATTATAATATTTTTTGCCTATATGGAGAAACACGTAACACTATATTCATGCATTACACTCCGAAATAACTACCTATGATCTTCGACTGTTGACTGATAAATACGCGCGGTGTAGCTAGCATAATTAAGCTGAAAACAAATTACATTTACTCTAAAGGTTTATTGTCCCATTTCTTTGATGAATGCTGTGAAAATCTCTCCAATGTTAACGTTATTAACAATTATTATGTTCGTCAGCTAAAAATAATGCAGCCATTGAAATTATGGCTACCATAGAGTACTTTATATCGGACCATAATTCTTTCAACGAGATCATTTATTTCCTTTCCAGGAAAACAGAATTTGTAGGTTCAATGAAGTAAACAAGGAGGGAACATCTACAATGTATGGAATTATTCACACAATTATTAGGTACCAAATCCTTTATCAGTATTATTTGAAAAGCCTTCAAATATAGGGAATTCATCAATTTCTCCGCAAAAAAATAATAAATATCACACAAATAAACGTAGTAATGCTAAAATGGTATCCATTTGAAAGTTTCTTCACTTCTGTTTTCCATACAAGCCCATATTATCACACCCCCTAGTTCTTAACTTGAAACCTAGCAAGCATATCAAGTCTCCTTTTTCGTTGACTTGGGTATCTTTCCTCGATAGCTAGTGAACAAGCGCTTGGTGATGACGCGTCCATAACGTCATAGCTTTCGATGCGTACTAGGTTTCAAGGCAGGATGCTAGATTTGGCAAGTTCGGAAACGGCCTTAACCTTTAAAATCACCGCGGAAGCCCCCGTACCACCTCAAGGTAGTTTCAGCGAAATATCGTTTCACTCACAAATCAATGATTTTCGTCTCATTTAACGAATTTAACGAAAAATATCTTACTCCTCTAAAATATACTAAAATATTATCCCCTTGCCGAACCACTTTCCGAGATTTTTGACAGATAATACCGGCCATTTTTACATGGGAAATTGCACGGAGTATATGCACTACAGAGAGATCATATTTTTTAAAAATGAGTCATTTCTTACACCTAGATGTCGTCAAAAAATTAAAAATGTGAAGTTTGTGTGCATTCACGATTATTAAAAAAATTATTTTTTCTCCGCAGAAATTTATTTTCAATCGCCGAAAAAAATAGTCCGTCGCAAAATACTTTTCACCGTGCCGCGTGAAAATAATGAGTCAAATAAAAGACTTATGCAAATGTTTTTATATTTTTAACTAGAATTTCAGTCAAATACAAGTATATTTTTTCGCTATAAATAATACACTATTTCATTCATGCTTTCTACTGCTCAGTAAGTCCTCGAAATGCGTCGATTCGATTTACGTCCGAATCGATGATACATCCATGCTGAAAATGGGCGTAGGGAAATTTTTCCCAGTTAAATGCTAATAAGATGGACGGTTTGTAAGTATGTTCAAATGCTTGCTTTTTTTGCTGGTAAAGACATAGGCCCGTATTCATAGTCGTATTCGTAGGGGTTACCTGGGTATCCCCTTGCCAGGCAACACCCAGGGGTCCCCAACGCTGAGCGACACATAAACCCTACCTGAGCCTTACCCAGCCAGGGGACGCCTGGGTAAGAGATTTGGCAACAATCCCGCGGAAAAATACATATGAACGGTTCCGTGAATGGTTCACGATGATTTCGATGCTCATTTTTCACCGTAACCAAGCACGCTATAAGCCACAATATATTATATTGTTACACGATGTTGATGGGAAATGATTGAAGAAATATGAGAGAACGTTTACAATATTACTTGAATATTTATGTAATATGAATGTTCAGGAATACGAGGGTGGTTTAATAAGTACCCGTGTTTGTAAACAGGAGACGTTACTATGGAAATTTGTTGACATTATCGTGTACCGCCATTAGTACAGTAGTATCAATTCGTTCCACGCGTGGGCAGCAGTACTGCGTTAGGGGAGCTCTGAGTAAGCTTCATTACCTTACCCAAGAAATCGGCGGCCTGGGGGAAGGTAAGGGGACGACAATCCTGGGTAACGACTATGAATACCATTTCTGAGCCAAGGGGTTCCCCCACACCTGTAGGGACACCCAGGTAACGACTATGAATACGGCCCATAATCAACCAATCTGAAACAGCTATTTTCCCCTGGTTAATGGCAAAAAAAACGAATTTTTAAATTAACGCCTTGATTTAACGCAGGATAAAATTGGTCTCGAATATCCGGATCCGCTTTACGTCATTTCGACTTACGTCGCTCTTTTTCAACACACGTTTTAGGCGTAAGTCGAGGATTTCCGGGGATGACTGGGGAACTATCTCGCCCAAGCCATCTTAAACGGTCGCGGGGTTTGAGAAGGTCGAAGCAAGACCGCGACGCTCCCCTTCCCTCAACGATAATGCTTTACCAGCAGAGTGCTCTAGCGGTCAGGCGCTCCCCAACCACGATAACCCCGCCAAATTTAAAACCGAAGCACTGAAACTTTGAGCGATAGCTTATAACATGACCTCTGCATTCTTCCGATTTTGGTCCGAATGATGAAAATTCACGAGGTCTCCTGATATCCGATATTGTTAGGTTTGGTACATAATTTCCAGTGAAGAGAAACCAAATGTAATTCACACAAACTTTATTGTGAATAACGATACCGAAGACACAATTTACATTATTACAAAAACTTTAACATAACATTTGGAACAATGAAGTGGAATTCATTTTGAAACTTGGCGTAAAATCACATAATTCCTCGCACAGCCATACTATAGGACCAGAGGCCAAATTAATCAATTAGATGTCAATACAAAAGTAAGAGCAGGCTTCGGTCACGACTGTAAAACATCTAACCATCTTATTCACACCGTACTTACCTCGCTAAATCACTCGGGAAGTTGAAAAATGCAAGTTTTTTGTCTAATCTGCAGCCAGAAAAATTATTGCACCAATTTGGCTGAGCAATAATGTCGCCCGGGTCACTTCTCACATCCACGACTTGCCGCCATGTTTGTTATTTTGATACGGACCGTGCAGGCCATGTGACTTTTTCCTGACGAAATCATTTTTCGTTAACAAATTCACTGAGTACAATTAAAACAATTAAAATAATTATTGATAAATTAATAACCTATTATCGTCTTATTTAAAGATGTTTTTTAATTTGCGCCTGAAGTCGATGATGCTAAAGTCACTATATACGATATATCGCAGCAAGCGACGTAGCCTTGGGTCGAAGGAGATCCCAATGTTCCCGGCGGCCATTTTGCGTCGCTCCGCCGCCGGGGAAACGCACTCGCAAAATTCGCCACTAATTAACAAGTGCTTCCACCTACTCGGCGGTGGACCAGGGAACTAACCTCTTAACTCCCCTTCCTTCCCTCCACGGAACAAGGCACGGTCGCTCGCTTTGCCAGAACAATCCCCGACACTCACGCAAATTAAGTCGCGGCGGTGTTTTGTAGAACTGTTTCAGGGGGAAGGGAAAAAAAAGACGAATTGGGTGCGCTGTTAAGAGACGGAAAAAAACGGAATGGGTAAAAAAATACCACAAGAAAAGGTTTTTTTTTATAGTTTCCGACACACATGTCGGAACTTGGGTGTTGTAAAAGGAAAAAAAAGGAAACAGTTATTCGAGTTTTTTTCTATACACACTCTCCCGTTCCTTCTTTTTCGATGCGCGACTGTTTCTTGTTGCGCGTTTGTGTGTGTGTTGCTTTGTTATTTTCGTTTCTCTCTTGTTTTCCTTTTTCCTTTTGATGGGCGCACCCCGCTCGGGTGGACCGGGAACTACTTCTGAGGAGGGGAGGAAATGGAGGCGGAGGCAATGAAGGGCAATGATTGTTGGAAATTACGCTCCGAATAATTATTCGCCTCTCTACCCCTCCACAGAGTCTCCATCTGTGAGTGTCCAGGAGTTTAATTGAAAAAAATTGAGGAGAGAAGTATGCAAATCGTATTTATCTCATGAGATGAAATCCAAAACAACTTCCCGGACAGGAAAGAAGCGAAATAATGCGAGGAGTTTTTCGCAAAAAGACGGTTTTCGCAGACGCAAAGCAATTGTTTTGCTGAATTTGGTGATTCCCGCTTGTTCTGCCTCACTCGTTCACCAAGATGTCTCCCAACAATGGCCACTTTGTCCTCTTTATTGAACAAGTACCCCCCCTGAAATTAATTTGATGGTAATTAACCATAGGCTCTCTCACCATCCCAGCAGTGATCAAAGAGATCTCTCCCGTTGAGTCGAAAGAATTGACTGTTACGACGTCTGCATTTGTTGACGGTCGCGATTATTTACGTCGCCATGGAGACGAGACGAATTTGCCGCGGTAGGGTCCAAAAATATACCGGAGCTCAGTTGTTTTCACCTCGACGGTGTAAACAAATGAAAACGCTGATTTCAAACATTTTAGCTGACGCTGTTCAATTAAGACCTCTCTCAGCGATCACGTTTTATCATGCTTTAGGAGAACAAGATTTACAATTATATACATCGGTGATCATTAATTTTTCTTGGCTCATTAGCCAACAGCTATTTTACCATATCTATTCGACGTTTCCAGTCTGACATTTCTCCTCGTTATTAATCGTAAAAAAAAATGAACTAGGAAATGCGCTCTTCTGCCCGAATCTGTGAAAGGTTGCGTTTAGTGTAACACACCTCAAATTCTTTGTTTATTTATTGTAAATAAAATATTGCTATGTCCGTATCTTGATGCGCCAACCTTATTCAGCTTCCGCCACCCAACGTGGCTTCGACCGTCCGAGGCTAATCTGTGAATCTCATGAGTAAGTTGTAATAGAGTATGCAAGGTTACCAGCCTTCTCAGTACCCGCACCACGTGCAGCTTCCCCTGCTAACGGTTACGGCGCTCCACCGGTCAGTTTTGGCACATTTTCGCCAGTATCTATGCCACAAGAGAAACCAAAGCATAGTAACACCCTAAGCCCGCTTTCCCTATTCTGCTCGAGCTAGGATCCCTTCTGAAAGGACTTCCTTGAGAGCCAGCATACTGTTGCCCGCGACCCACCACTAGGGAGGTACTATATGCGGTGCACTGACGCACCGGATCACGCACCAAAGAGGTTTATGGCAAGGATAGGTCAGTGTGAAGGAAATTATTGAAGCAGAGTTACGTGTAAAATTATGTATTTAACGAGGGAAGCATTTTGACTGTGTCTACCCCGAAAGGGAACGGCGTGATGGGTATATGTATATGTATGTATGTATGTATCAACAAAATAATAGCTTTCTATGGTAATTTCCCCATAAAATGCAGATATTTCATTTGAAAAATATGTAATTTTATGTTACCGTAGATTAAACATGAAATTATACGCTGTTAAAATAGAGGATGTGGGACATCCGAGGAAAATATTATTTTTTTAACAATAAGATTAACATTTTCGTAAAAAAACTGGTTTATAGAAGCAAAAACTCCCGGTAAATTGATAAAAAATTAAAACAGGTGTATATTTCCGCATTTTTTCCTAGTTATTCGCTAATCACTGCGTAAAATGAATCCAATATGTGTTAACTCCATAGAAATGGAGCTTCGGACGGTGTCTATGGTTACCATGGTTACTAAATAGCGTTCATTCAGAATGCAGTTGTTGAATGATTGACACAACTATATGCGGTGTACTGACACAAATGAGTGAACCTTAGTGACTCTGCCTACCCCGGAAGGAAACTGAGTGATTGGTATGTATGTATGCATGGATGTAAATCAATAATTGGGTGAACAACGTGGCTCGTCCTTATGCCTCACAATCATTTATATCCTCAAACCACGTCGCCAGCAGTCCATCGAAATTACATTCGCGTTAGAGGTTTTTAACGAGTCCTAAGTGTTTATTTGACGTTTCTAACTACGTCCTTCCTCATAGAAGTCGGTATTTTACCTCAGCGCTGTCGATCTGCTTCTATATTGTAGCCAATATGGCCGCTGTCAACTCCTCCTAAATATAAGAGCTTTAGGCCGTGTTCCAATCCGATATTATATACACTTCGTACCCTTGTGTGCTCTTTTCGATTGTCATTTTCCGGATGTGACGTCGTATAGTCCGGTTCCAATCCGTTTGAGCGCATCAATGCTAGGGCGCTAGTGCACATAGAAGGCAAAGCTGTGTCCAAATTCGCCATTTAGGCAGCTAAATCGGCAGATTTAGGGAGGGTGCCATCTTGAAGCGTGTCCCAATTCGTTACGCATCATGGGGGAGCGGATTTAGGTGTCTTTCTCAGGGGGTGAAATTTAGGGTAGATGGAGTTTATCCTAAATCCGCCTCCATATTGAATTCCCCATCATGCAAAGCGCTGCATGCGTCATACGAGGAAACTCGTACACAAGGAAGTAGTGGGTTTAATTTCTTATTTGTTGGTTATCTATTATCAGACCTTCAAGTCTTATACAGCCGGCATTTATCCAACATTATTATCCAATATCCAATAAAATATTATCCAAATGTTCACGAAAGTAGACATAAAAATATTTTTTTATCTCCCTCTTGAGGGTCATTTGTCAGCTTAGTAACCGATTAAATTCGTAATATCGTACAATAAAAAAAAACTTAATTTGAGAGCTATTCAAGTGAATTCTGGGACTAGAAATGTAAAAAAGTGAAATTTTTGAAAAAGCTTTAATTCGGCAATATCTCGAAAACCGTGCAACTTTCAACTGAGGTCATATTAAGCTGGTTCGGTTCCTCTTAGGCTGCCCTAAGGCCTCCAGTGTCACTGTGGCGTGTGACATTTATGGGACGCCCTGCATATTCATGGTCCCGCTCACTTTCGCTATGAACAATCCTCGAGGTGGATCATCCAAGATGGCGGACGGGACTTCATTACGAAAAGTGGACTTCAAGGGACACGCAACAATGAGACGCACTCGCGAATGTGACCTCCTTCCGGGGACTCTACAAAAGGGGGTTAAAAAAATAAAATGGAATAAAAATGGACTTCTGGGAACGTTTTTTTTCTGTGTGTGTTTGCGTGTGTCTGTCCCTCTCTCTCGCGAAAAGATCTTCCGTTTTTTTTCAATCATCGTTCTTCTGTGACGTCGTCGCCGGCACGAGAGAGAGAGGGCTATTGTCGTCGTCCACGTCTGTCCGTCCGTCAATGCGGCGTCTGTCCCCATTGTGTCATCACTTCCTCTGTCCTGTCCGCTCTCCCCGCCCAAAACTCCCTCTCAACCAATCGGATCCCTCCCTTCAATCCTCCCCCCCCGGAAACAGATCAAACGGAAGTGACGCAGGTACGCACTCGGAGAGGGTGCTGACGTGGAAAGAAGCAGAATGGACCCTTTTTTTTCAATTATCATTCCTCCTCAGAAACGATTCCGAGTGATGAAGTTTTGGAATTAAAGGAACCTTCTTCAGCAAAAGTCCACCTGCTTTGATTTTTTCACAAATACCCAAGACGAAAATTGTTGTAAATGTGGAATCATTCCAGTTGACGATGAATTTGCAGGTTCTCCAGGTAAAGGAAATTTACGCTGAAGAGCTAACCAATACACCATAAGAGAAAGCAAGAGATATCACTAGGGACGCTCACTTTTGGATAATATTTTATTGGATATTGGATTATAATTTTGGATAAATACCGGCTGTATAGGACTTGAAGGTCTGATAATAGATAACCAACAAATAAGAAATTAATCCCAATCCATCTCAACGTAATAAAAGAGAAAAAATAAAGACAGTGAAGTACGCAGATGATCAAGCAGTACTGGCGAAATCAGAAGAGGAGTTATAGTATATGATGGCGAATATTGCAAGAGTGGGGAAAGAATAAGGAATGAAAATAAATATTGGAAAGACAAAAGTGTTGTGAGTAAGTAAGAATGAAGCAATCTTTAATGTATCCGTAGAAGGGAAAATTGTTGAGCGAGTGAAATCATCTCAGTACTTGGGGATATTATTGACAGAGAATGGGATAGCGTACCCAGGAAGTAAGACAGAGGATAGCTATGGATAAAAAAAGCACTTGAGAAGGTTGAAAGAACTTCCGACAGCATTTAGCATACCAACAGAACTGAGAAAGAGATTTGCTTAACGTTTTGTGTGGAGTGTGGAGAATTTAAGGCAGCGAAACATGGACAGTCAGAAAGAAATCTGAAAAGTACTCGGAAGGTTTCGAAACGTTGTCTTGGAGAAAAATCCTAAAGGTGAAGTGGACGGATAGAATGAGAACTGAAGTACTTAAGACAATAGGAGAAGGAAGTAAAACTGCTGAGTGAAATCAAAAAGAAGAGGAAGACAGCTTGTATGGGACATGTACTACGCCAAAAATTGTCTTTTTAGAACAATTATTTAAGGAAGAAATAGACAAAGGAAAGAGAGAAAGTGACAGAAGAAGAATGGGGATGCTCGATGACATAAAAACTGGTCGAAGTTGCAGGCGAACGAAAGAAGATGCTGAGGACCGACTGCGATGGAGAGCATCCAGTTGAAACCTGCCAGGACACAGATTCCACGAAGAAGAAGGAGATTTAAGAAGTTACCTTCACTTCGAAGAACTGTTTTTGTGAGAAAGTGCATAAAATTGGCTGTAATGAGTAATTTTAGGCTTGGTACTGCCTTGAGAATACTTTTTAATAAGAATACTTATGAATGTGAAGCATGAAAGTAAAGAGGTGAGAGAAGAAAAACCATCAAATATGCGGATGACCAGGCAACAATAGCAGAGAATCAAGAAAGAAGAAAGTTGCAGGTGACCGAGATCTAGAAATTAACATCTGATATTTATGCATATTAGGTTATGCTATAGTTCTCGCAGGTTTCAGTGCACTGGAGAGTTCCTCCAAGCCTAGCTGCCCATGGTAGATGAGCAGCGATTGGTTGTCGGCGTTCAATCCCGTAAACCGGTTCTTAGTTCAGTGCGCGCCGCGTACGAATACTGTTAGTGCCGACCCAAAATAATCGGTAAAAACGAACTCTCTGCCTCGCCGACGCGAGGGCCTTTAGAATTAAAATACTCCGGACGAGAAACTACTAAAGATATCGAGTCCAAACTTGCAGTGTTTGCGATAGTCATCGCAGTGAGGTTAGAAAGTAATCCCCATCGGCGCAGGTTACCGTGGTTACACGATAAATAAACAAAACTTTAATCCTCTTCACCAAAATTTTGAAAAATGCATATAGGAAAATTGCGACTAATTATCATAAAAAAACAATATTTTTATCGCTGGGAAAGATATCAGAATTTATCGAACCATATTTAATTCAGTTGAGAAAGCCTGGCACCCGCTGCAGGGTAATTTAAAGTGAGCTAAGACTAGACTCTTTTGCGTCGCCACTGACGGTATTCGTATGCGGCGCGCACTGAGCTAAGAACCGGTTTACCGGGATTGGACGCCGGCAGCCAATCGCTGCTCATCTACCATGGGCAGCTAGGCTTGGAGGAACTCTCCAGAGTACAGAAACTCTGCGAGCACTATAGCATATAGGTTATAGGTATTAGGTTATGAGGGCAGCGAAGACATAAGGACAGTAAAATATATGTTTTTATACATATATCCTTACTGTTGCATCCATGGAACAATTATCTATACATGTATCTCCCATTTCTGAGCATTACCTTTCTTTAGTATCGTCATCATTATCGTTTTGACCAGATCTTCAAGCCACTCTGCTGCGTCATGTATTTCATTCACCAGATCTGTAAAGCTGTAAGAATTGGGGACGAGGAAAGAAAGGAAACCCCAATAGGGAGGGGAGTGAAGCAGGGTTGCTGTCTGTCACCATGCATCTTCAACTTGCATGCAGACAAACTGCTGGAAGAAGCTTTGATCCCTTTGATCTGGATCCAGTTGTAATCTTTCAGAAGACATATTCACTAAGAAGAAGAAGACCTGAGACATCTTTGAAGTCAGCTATATGATTTCCTCTTGAAGAGAACAAACAGGGAGCTTAAGGGTAGTCCGAGCGATATATCATTTTACTTAGAAATCAATGAATTTGGTCTCGTTTTACAGAAAAATGCAAAATCATTCCATTGACGTAAAAAAATCAACCCCCACGCCGCATTACTTTCCGATATATTCGCCAAAACATACAAAAAGCCCTTTCACATGGGATATGGCACGTGTGTGCCCTCCACAGAAGCATAATTTTACAAAAGAGGCATTTTCCTACGCTCAGATCTCGTTAAAAAATCGACAATGTGTGGTTCGTGTGTTTTTTCAACTATATTTGAAATTTAATCATATTGTCACCGCAGTAAATTCTTCAGGATGATCACGAAACAAACCTTCCGTTTTTGAAGGAGTTTCAAACGAACCGCGTGAAAAAAAAATGGGTCAAGTTAAAGACTTATTTGGATATTTTCACTTGATTTCTTATCATTTCTGTCATGTAAAACTATATTATCGCACCGTTAATAATGCAATATTTAATTAACCTGTCTCACAGCAGACTATATTGAATATAGTCTCTATTATGACTAGAGAACTATATCACTCGCACTACCTCAAACAGATTTCACAATGCGTCACACTATTAACAATGTCGTACACAGCTGTTAAACACAGATTTCACAGCTTTACGGTGACAAATTAGCGTAATTTCGAGTCGACTTGAAACAATTATCCATTGACAACAGCAAAAAAGGCACTTAAGCGCACGAACTGGACGAGATACATGAGTGAATTTATCGCAAATTTTTATTTTTATAAATTTTCAAACGTAAAGAAATTATAATTTTTACGCAGAAAAGGGAAAGAAGAACACTTCACTTTATTTCAGACATGCTGCCAAATTTTTTTCAACGTAAACGTCAAAATATTTACTTAAAGTTTCCGAAAGTTTCTGAAATTCAAACGTAAATATACGACAATGGTCCCCGTTATGGCACATTCCACATTCTTCATCGGACGCCGAGTATGTAACCAATACTTGTACCAAAACTGAGTGAACCATCCCAAAGTTAAAACTAAAATTCATCACGCGTGGCCGCCGTAATGTCATATCAATGCGCACTCGGAAACCAGTCGAATGGTTTAGCAATCAAAAATGCATAAAACGGCGTTGTGAATGATCCCGTAGTTTTCAAACGTCAAATATCCACAGAATCTTTATTCCTGGATCCATGTTTGACATCACGAAAGTGAAATCTCTGAGTATTGGCAAATCAAGTCATTTTCGTGTTAAGGTCGGAAACGTGGTACAATGTGGAAAATGTTAAATTGCATTGTCACTTTAAGAATCACGCAAAACTTTAAGTTCTAATGGAAAAATGTATTCGATACTGAAAATCTATCTGGCATGGAGTGTAATAAAGTTATTTACGTACATATGTTTACAAAAATGTAGTCCAGAAAAACTATTAATCCGGTGTAGATCATAAACTAATTACTCCCATACAAGTGTGTAAAAAACAACATTAAACGATATATCATTTATCCTTTAATACCAAAAACGCTGCCAACTTAATAAATTGGCTCGTGGAAGATTCTCAAGAATACCAACCAAACGGCTTTTCCAGTAGGGTGCAAAAACTTGGCTTGATTCCGCGGTTCAAAAACCGAGGGGAATGGCCCTAACGTTTTTGCGCCCATCTTTCCAAGAGGAAAAAATATTCCTCAGAGGATCTGACCCAAAAATCATCAAGGTACGGCTCGGATACGTGGGCGTATGTCGAAACATCAACAATATACTGCTAATAAATGCGATACTTGGCCAATTCCAAGCGCGAAAAGAATAATCCTTGGGAGAGTCGACCACAAGGATTTCCACGAAGTGCTCAGAAACGTGGGACATTATTAAAATCAGAAAATATCAGAAATAATTCATTGAATTGCAAGATTGATACATGAGAGAAACATATCCCCAGGAAAGCCCACCGAAGAGACTAAAGAAAGTCTATGGGACGAGGGCGGATACTTGAATAAAAATAATTTTTAACTGCATGAAAAATCCCAAGTTTGGCCTACTCTGAGCTGCAAAGGAAAAGTTCCACAGGAATATCAACCTCGAGAATTTTTAAGTAAAGCTCGGATACGTGGGAGGATATAAAATCACCAAAATGAAATTTACAACTGGACTTATTGAAATTTTTTGCCCAATGGAACGAAAACTACTGGGAGGGACAACATTAAGAGACATACAGGTAGGGCTCGGAAACCTGGACGATACCGAAGTACATTTCTAAAAACTCGGTGTTGTGGCCAGAAAGTTTCTGTGACGAGGGCGGATACTTGAATAAAAATGTATTTATACAGCATGAAAACTCAAAGTTTGGCCTACTCTCAGCTATAAAGGAATAGTTTCACAGGAATGTCAACCTCAACAATTTCAAACGAAAGCTCGGATACGTGGGAAGACATAAAATACAAAAGTAAAATGTACAACTGGACTTATTTAAAGAGTTTTGCCCGTTTGAACAAAATTGACTGGAAGGGATAACTTAAGAGACAGTCAAGAAAGGCTCGGAAACCAGGTCGATACATAAGTACTACATTTTTAAAAACACGGTGCTGTGGCCAGAAAGTCTCGATGGAGAGGGCAGATACTTGAATACAATTAAATTTAAACTGCATGAAGGACCCAAAGTTTGGCCTACTCACAACAGCTTTAAAGGAAAATTTCCACAGGAATGTCAACCTTGAGAATTTCAAAGGAAGGCTCGGATACGTGGGATAACATAAAATACAAATATTAAATTTAAAACTCGATATATTTATTGTGTTTTGCCCGATGTGGCGAAATTTACTGGTAGAGCCAACTAAAGAGGCAATCAAATTGGGCTTGGAAACCTGGTCCATACCGAATTTTATTTTTAAATCAACGTGTGGCCAGAAAGTCTCCTTGACCTGGGCGGATACTTCAATAAAAATATATTTGAACTGCATAAAAAACACAAAGGACTCTCAGCCATAAAGAAAAAGTTCCAACAGGAATGTCAACCTGAAATTTCAAATGAAAGCTCGGATACGTGGGAAAGTATAAAAAAAACAAAAATAAAATTTAATACTCGACATATTCAAAGTGTTTTGCCCGATGGAATGAAACTTACTGGAACGGACAACGTAATCGGCAGTCATGTAGGGCTCAGAAACCTGGTCGATTCCTTAATACATCTCTGATAATTTAATTAAAATATATTTGAACTGCATGAAAAACCAAAAGTTTGGCCTACTCTCACCTATAAGGGAAAAGTTCTACAGGAAATCAACCTCGAGAACTTCAAACGAAAGCTCGGATATGTGGGAAGGCATAAAAATACAAAAATCAAATTTACCACTCAACTTAAAAAAAGCGTTATGCCCGATGGAACGAAGTTTACTGGCAGAGACAACTTAAGAGGCAATAAAGTAGGGCTTGGAAACCTGGTCGATACTGAAGTTTATTTTTAAAATCAACGTGTTGTGACCAGAAAGTCTCCTTGACCTGGGCGGATACTTCCATAAAAATATGTTTGAACTGAATGAAAAACCAACAGTTTGACCTACTCTCAGCTATATAGGAAAAGGTGAACAGGAATTTCAACATCAAGAATTTCAAACAAAAGCTCGGATACGTGGAGAAACATATAATAACAAAAATAAAATTAAATACTCGACATATTTTGTTTTTTTTCCGACAGAACGGAATTTACTGAGATGGGCAACTTGAAGAGGCAGTCAAGCAGGACTCGGAAATCTGGTCGATATCGAAGTTTATTTTTAAAACCACGTGTTATGGCCAAAAAGTCTCTTTGACCTGGGCGGATGTTTCAATAAAATATATTTGACCTGCGTGAAATACTCAAAGTTTGGCCTACTGTCTGCTATAAAACAAAGTTCAACAGGAATTTCAACATCAAAAATTTCAAACGAAAGCTCGGATACGTGGAAAAGCATAAACATACAAAAATAAGATTAAATACTCGACATATTTTGTTTTGCCCGATAGAACGAAATTCACTGGGAGGGGCAACTTAAAGAGGCAGTCAAGCAGGGCTCGGAAACCTGGTCGATACCGAAAAACATTTCTAAAAACACGGAGTTATGGCCAGCCAGACTCACCTATCTTCCTTCTTGTCGTGCGGCTGCATGAGGCCGTTCTGGGCCGCTGTGGGCGGAGGCGGCGGCATGACGCCCTGCAGTTGGCCCCCCTGCTGTGGCTGCTGGGGTCCCGGAGGGTTGACGTAGGCCGAGCCGTTGACGTAGGGGGGATACGGGGAGGGGTGTGGCGGGAGGGTTGGCTGCCCTGCGGAGGGCGCCGGAGGCGGGATTCCGTACTGGTAGTGGTGCGGGTGGTGGTGCGGGTGGCCGTAGGGGGAGTAGGGGTTGGATGGGGGCGGGGGCGGAGGCGGTGGAGGCGGTGGGGGCGGGGGCGGCGGCGGGGGAGGTGGTGGAGCGGCTCCTGTCGAGTGCGGGGCGTATTCGGGTGGCCCCCCTGCGTGCACGTACGAGGATGGATGGGGGCTGATGGCCGCGTAGCCTGTTGGGAAAGAAAAAAAACAGCGTTAACAGGTTGCAAACATGACGGATTTTCTTAGAGGGATCGGAAACCTGGGTGGAGTAAAAAACGGGGGAATATAGCGGGAATATATCCCCCTGCGTTACTAGCTGGCGGCTGCTAAGTCTATGAGCTAGAGAAATGCAAACACTGTTAACAGAGTGCAAACATGACGGATTTTCATAGAGGGATCGGAAACCTGGGTGAATAACAAAATGTGGAAAATATCGGGAATAAATTACCTACGTTGCCGGCTAATGGCTGCTAGGGCAATGATCAAGAGAAATGCAAGCAATGTTAACAGAGTGCGAACGTGATGGATTTTCACTGAGGCATCGGAAACCTGGGTGGATTACAAAATGGGGGAAATGGCGGAAATAAATCAACCTACGTCACCGGCTGATGGCTGCTGAGGCTATGGGGGAGAGAAAAGCAAACATTGCTCCAGAGCGCCAACATAATGGATTTTGAAAGAGGGATCGGAAACCTGGGCCGTTCAAATTATGGGAAATATACCGAAAATAAATCAACCTGCAGCTTTTATGCGGCGAGAGATTTATAAAGTTAGAGATGGATTATGATTGGCGATGATAAATACTGAGAGTCTGTAAGTCATGTGGACGAAACGACTGCTGTTCACAATTTCGCCAAAAATGCTCAATCAGACGCTTGTATCGGTACTAATATATTGAAGGTAACCATAGGAAAGACAAAGTGATGCCAGTAAACTGTGAAAATTACACGAGTGTGAAAATAAATGAAGGTGTAATAGGAAAAGTGAAAAGCTAAACTGCCAAAAAACTGTTGTCTAGAATTCCATAAACAAACAACTTTTTGTACAGTGTTGCCGCCTAGTGGTGGAAGACGGAGGTACAAATGTAAATACAGGCGGGCGATTGTAAATAAACACGTCGTACTGGTTTTACCATGAATATACATGGGTTTTACTTGCAATTAATCATAATCCAGTGGATAAAAAATGTAGTAGTACACGCGGGACGTAATTATACACTTTAAATATCGTCAGGTGTACAGATATATTTAATTCCTTTCCAAATTTAATTACGAAAATGCATAGTTAACTACTTAGTACCATTAGTACTTCGTGATTGTCGCTCTACGGAAATTTAATAACAATGCGAGGTGACTTCATGAGTATTCACAATGGCCATCTTTGCAGTTTAGGTAAAAAGGAATGCACTTACCGCCGCCTTGAACAGATTCTTATTTCTCAATCCAAAGTCTCCTATTTTGGGTCCTCGTAGACGCTAACCCTGTTTTGCAGCCTGGTACATTGCAAGTTCTGTTTAAACAAGGCATTCTGAAATCTTTATTTAAGCCGAATGGGCTTAATGCATTAAAATTATAATCATAGTCATGGCAGACATCTTCGTCGGCACACGATGAACGTTTCATAAACCTCTTAACACATTTTCTTTGATAGATATTTCCCAAATATAATTTACAAAGTAAATTTTAGATCACAAAAATATCGAGATGTTATTCAAAAAATCAATTAATTCATATCTCCTCGATCGTTATTGATTATTCACCACAGTCTCACGTTAACAACAATTAACTACGTCTATTTGCGAGTCGACTGGGAAGACTTTTTTCGAAGTTGCGCCAAGGACGAAACAAGTTCTGTAACCCTTTTTACGACAACTAAGTGTTAGAAATACCTCATTTTGTAAATAATGTCTCTCTGGTTCATGCTAAATTCATTGATTTATAAGTAAAATGATATTTTTCTCTACCTTACCTTACGTTAACCACCTTAAGTTAAAAATCGAGCTTAATCCATTCCACTAAGTGGGGAATAAATGCTTCAGTAATTACTTGCCTTCAATTTCAAACAGATGGCTCATATTCTTGTTTTACATCCTCTGAAATAAAGTGAAAAGCTACCGGTGCCTAGGAACGGTGGTGACAGACGACTGGAGAAGTATTGCAGAAATAAAATCAAGGATAGCAATGGCAGAAGAGGCCTTCAGCCAGAAGAAAAACTTGCTATGCAATAAAAGCCGGGATCTGGAGCTAAGAAAGAGACTAGCTAAGTGTTACTCATGGAGCGTTTTACAACTTTTAGAGGGATAAAGATGGGAGCCCCCAGAATAATTCGGAGGCTACACGCTAGGTTTAGCTTTCTTGAATATAGGTTCAGAACTGGTTTTTTTCAGAGCGACACAAAGTATGTAACCACGACGACTCACTACATCTCAAGGTCTAAAATATGCAATATTGTAATATCATTGAGCTGTTTAATGTGGCTTCATCTCTCCGATAGTAGTTAGGTCGCCTTAGTTTAAAATTTAAACCTGATCCATTACATAAGTCACAAGGAGATCGATTTTTTTGACGAGGTCCGCAAAATTTCACTAAACCCGACATACCGCGGTAGATTATATAGTTAGTATAGAATACAGATTATCAAGGGAATGAGGGAAGGTTTCCCATGTCATTAATTCCGCGAACGATTATTGATTATGAACAAGATTGCTATGCAATAAAGGCCTGGATCTGGAGCTGAGGAAGAGACTGGCTAGGTGTTACTCATGGAGCGTTTTCGTGTATGGATGTGAAGCGTGGACATTAGGTAAGAGGGAAAGGAATAGAATAGAAGCTTATGAAATGTGGGCGTGGAGAAGGATGGAGAAATGAAATAAGATGAGAAGTGAATAGGTTCTGAGCAAAGTAAAAGAAGGAAGATCGCTCCTAAAGAAAATGAGGAAAAGGAATGGAAACTGTTTGGGCCATGTGATGAGAGGGAAAAGTATAATAACTGCGGCACTTGAGGGTTGGTAATTGAAGGAGAGAGAGAAAAGGAGAGGAAGGAGAAGAATTGAACTGGTGGATCAGGTGAAGAACATCAGCTATGATGAAGCAAAGGAGGAATCTCAGGACAGAAGGGGATGGAGACAGCAGTGGTGTACGGGACCTGCCAGCGGGCAGAACACCAGATCATGATAACTGCACATAACATCTTTTAGCCTTTTGAGTAGTCTTTTGAGCGGCATGACGTGATATCACGTCACCGTTGTCTTTACGCTGGTGCTGAAGACGTTATATGACGTCATGGGTACCGTGAATATTCCAGATTTCACTACAAAACATTCACTAGGCCCATGAATCAAATCTGGAATATTCACGGTACCCATGACGTGATATAACGTCTCAGCACC
Organism: Ceriagrion tenellum; assembly: GCA_963169105.1. Lineage (NCBI taxonomy): Eukaryota > Metazoa > Arthropoda > Insecta > Odonata > Coenagrionidae > Ceriagrion > Ceriagrion tenellum. The sequence goes on from OY720645.1 coordinate 3,306,565, forward strand.
AGCGTAAAGACAACCGTGACGTGATATCACGTGATGCCGCTCTCAAAGGGTTAATTCATTGAAATAACCATAAGCACTACACTTTAAAAAACAAAAGATTTTAAACTGAAAATGTTCGTCTCAATTAAAGCATTGTTGCAGCGAGAGTTAACTTCGCCGAATTTCAAACCAAAGTAAAAACCGCATCAAAATACGTATTTTTCAATTTTTATAAAACCTCTGTGCTCAACAGGAATCATTAATATAACGGAAAAATCACAAAAACAAGCAAATTCCACGAGAACAAGTTTATTATATGACCTAGATTTCACCATAAACGGCATCATGGAGAAGCGACCTAGTTTGTGAAGTAATGTATCGGTTTCACGAATTATCGCCAGAAATTTCAAAATTGGAAACTTTATTGTGATCCGAAAGAAATGAAATATCACATGAGAAATGTGATATTTCGCGTTTATGGAAAAAATCTGCTGATATCGGATTGAATTACTAAAAAAAAAGAATATCGCTCAAATCACCTTAAGACATGCACTCGAGTACTAATTAAATGACCTTTTTATGCAATATAGTTACGTAAAAAACTTTCGCTATCGTAATATGCGCAATAAAATTATCGAAAATATTGAAAAACGATCACTGTTTGGCCGTAATAAAGAGATATGTGTTCGATTTTGCGTCAGTTTGTTTGTCGGGCTGTTGGAGAACAAAATTACGTAAAAACGAACATTAATAGGTCCCTTTTCATATTGAGCCAATACGCTGTGACTATGAGAAGTATTCGATTTTGCGTCAATTTTCGGGAGTGACGTAATTTGAATAATAGTTTGATCGAAATATCGTAGAAGCGAGTAATTATCCGTCCCACCGTCGTAATATGCGCCATCAAATTATCGAAAACAAAAAAAGATCACTTTTTTCGCAAAAAAATAGATAAAAACTATTATAATCACCGTTAAAGTGTAGATTAAGTACTCCTAAATGAAAAAATCCTGAACTAATGGCTTGAAACATTTATTTATATATGTCAAATGTCTAATAATTATATATATTGAAAAAATGAATCGAAATACAAAAAGTAAACAGCAGCTGTTTCTCATGACAACGCTGCCACATTCATCACAATATGAGAGTAATGTGCTCCGGCGAAAACGGGAAGACCGTCTAAATACATCTGTTACGTTACCGATTACCTTAGTTGAGAAATTTATTTGGTGCCTCAGTATCTGACCTGGCGTCAGTATCAGTGACCTGATAATATTATTAAACCATTAGATATACCATGAAAATCATCATTTTAATACTTCATCTACATTAAGGAGGAGGATAAGCGTAATTAGAGCGTAAAATCGAATAGTAATCGGTCCCACTTTGAAATAAATGAATGTACGCAACCCCTAGATGTATTCGATTTTGCGTCAGTTGGCTCGTAGGACCGATAGAGAACGAAAGAACGTAAAAACGAAGGGAAATAGGTCCCACTTCGAAATTAGCCAATATGCGAAACCCGAGAACAATTACATTTTACGTCGGTTTCCTTTTCGGGCCGATAGAGAACAAAAGAACGTAAAAACGAAAGGAAATAGGTCCCACTTCGAAATTAGCCAATATGCGAAACCCGAGAACTATTCAATTTTGCGTCAGTTTGCATGTCGGGCCGATAGAAAACGAAAGAACGTAAAAACGAAAGGAAATAGGTCCCACTTCGAAATAAGCCAATATGCGAAACCCGAGAAATATTCAATTTTGCGTCAGTTTGCATGTCGGACCGATAGAGAACGAAAAAACGAATAGTAATAGGTCCCATTTAGAAAAAAGCCAATATGCGCAACTTGAGAAGTATTCTATTTTGCGATAAGTTTCTGGAGTGACATATGCAATTTGAATAACTGTTTGATCGAAAGAGCATAAAAGCGAGTATCAATCGGTCCCACATCCAAATTAGTAAACGTGCGAAGCATGAGGAAATTTAGAATGTGCCTCAAAGTACTCTTTTCTTGAGATGCACAAAATCTGTTGTCTATACTATCATAATCACCGTTAAATACATTATTCCGGTCCTGTACCGTGCCTTTATTTACGAGTCCTCGTGAAAATAACAAAGGAACATCTTTCATACGATTTTTAAGCGTATTATATATAAGATATACTCAAATACTCTGCGTTTTATTGAGTCTTGAATATAAAAACAACAGAATGTTGTAAACTTTATATATCAAAAATATGACTGGGAACGTGTGAAGATGTTTAATGATATAATTATTTTATATTTGCGTAAAAGTAGGAAAGATAATCGATCTATAAATATATGATAGAGAGATGACGTAGAAATTCTGTATGAATTAACAAATTGCTCGATAGAATGCGTTTCTTTAATGAAATAGTCTTACAAGAAGGGCAATGTATCGTGTGGTATCTGAATTAAAAACTTTTCAAAAAATGAAAAACTAACTTACTAAGCCTCGTGGCTGACGGTTCAATTCTCGACCATTGTTAAACGTATCACGAAAAACAATTAAAACCGAAAAAACATAATTTTTCAAGTGTTTTTTGTAAGTAATGACGGTGATTTCCCGATGCCGTGGTACGTACACGTAAATAAAACTTCGCTAACTTCGAAAGCGTGCGTAAAAGAGGGTGTAAACATACTTTTACCGCTAAAGAGAAGAATTATTTTCATTATCGAACGAAACGCGTTTTTTTCACGAGCCACTGTGTGGTAAGAACGAAGGAAAAAGTTGTATTTTTTAGTTTAAAGTCGGAACCAAAACGAATTTCGTCTTAAAATAGCCTACAATTAAAGGAGATGTTTCATTCTCCAATTCACATGGCTTAAAGATTCGATTAATTTAAGGTTTGTGCTAAAATATTGGGTATTTACCGCGACGACATATTGCGAAGAACGAAATTACATTTCAAACTTGTGTACATTTGAACCAAAAACCGTTCCCAATCTGCAAATCACACGAAAAACACTTTATGGACAACAATTGGAGGTTTTAAAACCCTTAAAAGTAGCAATATTCTAGGGTAAGATGGTCGTTATTGACCTATTCCGAGTTGTCTCAACTTACCTCCGTTTGCTTCCCTGTAGTCCATGTAATGGCCGCCCGGCATGGAAGTGGCGCTCGTGTCGGGCGTCGACTCACGTGAGCTGTAAGGACCAATGGGGATGGAGGACGAGGAAGGGGCGGGGGTGGGGGGCGGAGGGTGCTGCCACGATCGAACCGAGCGGGCAACGGGCGAAGTGAAAAAGAAATAAAAGAAACGGGGAAAATAAAGCAAGAGGGAGGGGGAGGGAGCGCGACCGAATCACGGGTTGCCAGGGAGACGAACAAACAGCAACGAATAAACATTTTAAAAAATCAAAGAAACACGTTATTTTAAGGAATAAAACAAATAAACAAATTTAATATCACGAAACGAATTACGCGGGAGCAGATTAATATGCGATAAACCGCGTCGCGGAGTTGGGAATTCACATTAGAAATTTCGAGAACGGACAGCCATTTGCAGAGTAAATAGAACGCGTTTATCGTCAGAGTGTTTGATTCACAAAATGGCGTCCGGGTGAAACGTTGGCACAAAATAAAAGAATGTCCGGAGAGTCGCGTTTGGACGGAATAGGACGTGCGTTCATGTTTATTACCGTTCCCAGAGAGATTTTTGGAGTGAAATCGATGGAAATGTAGCCAGAAGGAATCATAAATCATTATTTTAATTTAAAAAGTGATAATAAACATAAAAAATTGAGGGTGAATTGGAAAAAAAATGACATGAAACATCAATTTCCGATTCGAGAAACGGGAATTTTTTATTAAACGAGGTAAAATCGAAAATGAGGTGGTTTTTTTGGTGTAAAACATTTCAAATACACATTTTAAAAGAATTAAACCATCGCAGAAGTTAATGGGAAGACGGGAAGCAGAAAATTCGTTGCAAATATGGAACGAATATCATGAATTTTAACAATATCGCATCGCATACAAGATATTCAAATATATTTAAAAGATGGCGCATATTAAGGAATAAGAAAATAAAAATTATTTTTGGATAAAAGAAACGATTGAAGTGATATTTTTGAAAGGAGGAAATAATATTTTTTTTTCGGTTAAGTTGAAGGGATGGGTGGAGAAGGGTAAGGAAAGAAAAAAATCGTATGAAATACATCAATTGATTCACGTCGTCAATATACAAGAAAAAGTCTTTCAATGGATGATAATCCATTTGAGGAGATTCCGACAGAGTCAAATCAAATGCTTATTTTCAAAAAAACCTTTAAAAAATTCTACTTTCACTGAGGGAATACATTATTTATCATTGACCAAAATCAATACACAAGTTGTGCCAATCATTCAACAAATACATTCTGAATGAACGCTATTTAGTAACCATGGTAACCATAGACACCGTCCGAAGCTCCATTTCTATGGAATTAACACATGTTGGATTCATTTTACGCATTAATTAGCGAATAACTAGGAAAACAATCAACAGGAAACTAGGAAATATACACCTGTTTAATCTTTTTATCAATTTATCGGGAGTTTTTGCTTCTATAAACCTATGTATATCAAATATGGTCTCTATTATGAATAGGGTACTATCTCGCTCGGACTACCTAAACAGAGCAAGGACTGGTACCATTTGGACATTAGGCACGCGCACAAGTATGTCGCATGGAGAAAGGCATAGAACTTAACGGAGATAATGTTAAAAATTACAGTGAATGGGTAAAGCATCATTCTTTCTCACGAGTAAGTTTCATTTCTGTAGAAACTATAGTTTTTGAGGAAAAAAATGTGAAGCATTACTCTTTACGCGACTCCCATATGAGGCAGGAATTTTATAGTAAATATTTAGTAAACCAGGCTATCATTCGCGATCAAACGTCGCCATTACCTTTATTGAATGCCGCAGAAAATAATGATGCAGAAATAAAACATTTTTTTGCTATTTACTATTTCAAATACGTTGGGGGCTAGGAGGCTGGGCAAAAATCTGTGGAGGCGAGCGGTGAGTAAGTTGCTCGTCACGTGACTTACTCAGAACCAATCAGGGCACAGCAGGCGGGGTGTGGAACCCTGAAAAATTCAGACACTCTCAGACCTCTGTTGTGTGAGCTTCTTGATTCTACTTGCTGTGTTGCCAAACCTCATCACCACTGGGCGTATCTCATCGTGGGTCACGTGGATTTCCCTGCTTAAGGTTAATCTGGCAACGTCGAGCTAGAACTCCCACCCCTCTCGGTGTCAGTTCCCCGCCTTCCGGAATCGGAGGCCCTCAAACCGTTCCGGACTTGCACGAAAGGCTCCCGCCCCTCCGCAAAATTTTGTCCAGCCTCCTAGCCCCCAAGACATTTAAAAAAAGATGCATGAAAAGCAATTTTCTCCTCACCTGTGGCGGTGGTTGCCCGGGCACCGGTTGGTGGGGATTCATCACGTGACCCATGGGCGGGGCGTGCTGCGATTGGCTGGCCGGAGAGCTCCCGTAGTTGCCGTCCTCTTCCTCGCTGGCGTTCGAGAAGTCCACCGGTTCGGTCTGCTCCCGGTTCGTGCGGGCCCGGAACGGACCCTCGGATGAAGCGTACATCGGGCTCGTCGGGCCACTGGAAAACGCAAGAGCGCAAAAACGAATAATAATCGGTCCCACTTCGAAAAAAACGAATTTTCGCAACCCGAGAAGAGACTCGATTTTGCGTCAGTTCGCTTTCCGGGTCACGAGAGAACGAAAGAGCGTAAAAACGAATAACAATCGGTCCCACTTCGAAACAAACGAATTCGCGCAGAATCGAAAAGAGACTCGATTTTGCGTCAGTTCGCTTTTCGGGCCGCGAGAGAACGAAAGAGCGTAAAAACGAATAACAATCGGTCCCACTTCGAAAAAAAACGAATTTGCGCAACCCGAGAAGAGACTCGATTTTGCGTCAGTTTGCTTTTCGGGTCACGAGAGAACGAAAGAGCGCAAAAACGAATAATAATCGGTCCCACTTCGAAACAAACGAATTCGCGCAGAATCGAAAAGAGACTCGATTTTGCGTCAGTTCGCTTTTCGGGTCACGAGAGAACGAAAGAGCGCAAAAACGAATAGAAATCGGTCCCACTTAAACCAATAAATACACGAATGTGCGCGGGAAACCCGGGAAACATTCAACTTTGCGTCAATTTTCAGGAGTGATATATTTAATCCGATTAATAGTTTGAAAGAGCGTAAAAGCAAGAAGCATGCATTCCCAAATCCGAGGATGTAAATGTATTTGTAGCTTGAGAAAATGTTGATAATGAGTCACCTTTCTGAAGTTAAGTAGCTACTGCAATTAAAACAGAAAGTTGACAGTTTAACTGAAAGTGCGTCAACACTAATAACAATATGTCCCACTTCATCAAAATTCACCAATGTATCTCACTTGAAAAGAAGCCTCATTTCGTGCAAAATAATGATTTTAGTTTGTTAAAATAATTTCCCAGAACCTTAAATTTCTTGAAAAGAGCTTTCCACAAAAAAATGCGTAATTTTCGAAGGTAAAAATTGCTCTCAGATAGAAAATCACCTAATTTTTAACGAAAAACTTTTTAAAGCCGTAGACCTTGTCTATATAGCGCCATTTCGATGTAAATACCACCGATTGCGATTCCATTTAAGAGGAACTTTAAAAAAATAATAAATCGATTTTTAGAAATAAATTGTCGATTCATCAAAATAAATATCGACCAAATTATCGATACCTCGAAAGAAAAATTCGATGTATATGGGCAGCTTGACACATGGAAGTTACTATCACGAGAGTGGCCTCGTACTACGCAAGAAAACGACACTACAATGTGTGAACACAGACTTCCATGTCAGAATTATTGATCTATAGTGATTTGACTGCGGTTTGCACTAGGAAATGAATAATCGAATGAATTCAACACATTGCTTTCAATTATCACATCGATTTTGCGCTGAAATCGTATCACATCCGGAGTATCCTTTGTTACATGACTACAAGTGGACATAAAAACTCTAAACAACGGATGAATTAGAAGAAACAGGTCTTATTAATGTAAAATTTGATATTTCTTCGTAGTTGGAAACATTTTTAATGTCAAAGTCTACGTTTGAAGTGTAAAAACATGAAAAGTTAATCTTTTAGATTATTCTAGCTAACGATCATAGTGATAGTCAGAAATGTAACCTTTCTAATACTTGATACGCTAATGTAAAGCACGAATTGTCGCTGTAATTAGCAAACAACTCAATAATAAGATAGTAAGAATCAACAATTTTTTCAATCATTTTATCACAACTTTTTACTTCTCAAAATCTGTTTTTTACGAGCACCATTTTTTTTAAATAAAAAATGCTATATTTAATTTTTTCTTAGTGTTTTTTTAATGCTACGTAGTACCAAGCATAATTTCCGAGCAATTTACCGCGAACACCAAAATTTTGATGTTCATTACAACAGAGAACGCTTTTCATAAAATTATCTATAATAGTAATAAAAGATCTTCATGACTTCCGCAGTGGAAACAAGTTAAAATCAAATGAAACCTTCTAATAATCATGAAACACAATTACATCACGCCGTTATCCATATTATCTATATTTGGGTGCCTGTCATCTAAGGAAGGAAAAGTCGCCGTGTACAAAAGTGTACTTCTCCCCACTTTGTTGTATGGTAGTGAAACATGGGTACGTCAGGATACAGACATAAAAGAGTAGACTAAACGCTGTGGGTATGAGTTATCTGAGGAGTGTTTGCGGCAAAAGTAGGGTGGATAGGGTTTAGGAATGAGGGGATAATTAAATGAATGTGGGTTAAATGCTCCAGTAGTAATGGACATAAATATGAAAGGAGTATGCTTCGTTGGTTTGGACACATGGAGACAGTGGATGACAGTCGAATGACGAAACAGATATATGAGAGTAGAATGAATGGTGTGAGAGGTAGAGGCAGGCGGAGAACATTCTGGTTGAATGTGGTTGACAGGAAATTCTTAGGAGGAGGAATATTAGGAGTCTTAAAAACAGGAGGGCGTGTATGAAAAGCAGTGTATCTTAAGGGATATATGAGAGTAGAATGAATGGTTTGAGAGGTAGATGTAGGCCGAGAAATTTGATGTTGAACGTGGTTGAATGTGTTTGAATGTGGTTGAGGAAATTCTTATGAGGAGGAATATTAGGAGTCTTAAAACACAGGAGGGCGTGTATGAAGTGCAGTGTATTGTGGGTAAATGAGGCAAAATAGGTTTATGCCAAGGATAGGTCAGTATGGAGGAAATTATTGAAGCAGAGTTAGGTGTACAAATGTGTATTTATGAGTGATACTCCATGACTCTGCCTACCACGGAAGGGAACGGCGTGATTATGGTATGTATGGTATGTATCGTATGTACGATTTAAAAGCAAATGAAACAATAGACTCAGATAGACAAACACCATTTTTAACTTGAATACGGATACAATGGAAACGTCTTCCACTTTTGAGGAGGAATCACCTTTAAGGGTTCTACTCCCGATACATCCTTTTCCGTTCCCCGTCGCAAGATGGCAGGGCTATCGCTCTCCCAGCATTCCCCGCGCTCTCCGGAGTGAACCCATTTCCCTCCCAATCGGCGGCTTTCCCACTTTAAGGCCTAATATCCAATCTTTATTAATGATCCGCCCCCTTTCGTGTTCTCCTCCGCTCGGCAAACGGAAAGAACGTGGAGATATTGAAATCTGACGCCAATAAAAGGGTGTTTGGCATGGGGTGCATACATCACCAGCCTTTCCTTCTTTGAGAGAGGCCAAGAGCCTTCAAGAATAAGACGCGGGGCTGCGTAAAATTAAAGGAGTGACCCTTCCTTTAAGACATGCCCGAAAATCTGTCGTTCTTTAAACCACAATTTTTAAGTAAGAATTAAGCTATCTAATGATGAAACAATAGGATTGGATATTAGTTCGCAGGTTTCCGCGGCGTTGATAAAATGATTTCAATATTTCTCGGGCTGCATCCGCGTCAGTTGTCATTCAGCACAACAGTTTCGCCAGCTATCTTGCTAGTGTCCTCAGGTTAAGGAATCACCCTTCACCTGAGGACGCCAGCAGGATAGCTGGCGAAACTGTTGAGCTGAATGACAACTGACTCTATGTCAATGACAAATGACAAATGACTCGCAGTACCCTTGACGTGATGTAACGTCTTCTGCAACAGCGTAAAACAACCATGACGTCATATCACGTCATGTCGCTTCCAAAGGGTTAATACATGATCGAAACACTTCATTTTTTCAAATCCGATATCCTTATGTAATGAGAATCAGAAACCGAATTAATTTAATTTTTATTGTTTCTGGTCACAATATGCCGATCAGTTTTCATACTTCGTGTTCAGAGCGTTTTCTTTTTTCGCGTCCTTGCAATTTTTCGTGCATGAAATTGAGCAATCGACTGCCACGTGTCAAACGGCCGGTGGGAAATCACGCGTCCAACTCTTTTGCGCAGACCAAGATGACCGAGATGCGCATTCTTTCCCCAAAGGTTTGCGTCAAGGCAGAGAGAGGTAATTAGGCTCACCTGTGAGTCTGTTGCTGAACGCCAGGGTGTTGACCCTGGCTGACGACCGCCGTCGGTCTCCCCACGCTCAGGTCAAGGGTCTGACCCTGAGGGGAAGGCGTTGGGGAAGACGCCGAGGGCCCCAAGGAGTTTGTGGACCTCGGAGAGAGATGGTGCGGGTGGGGGCCATACTGGAAAAAAACAAGAGAACGGTGAAAACAATTGAAAAATGATAACCTTTAAACATTTCCCTCCTTCAAACCACACATGTGCGAATTTCCACAGAGAAAAATTCATCCCCCTTGACCGGGATTCGAACCCGGATCCCTCGATTTCCGATTCTAGATTTTTCTCTGTGGAAATTCTCACATGTGTGCGTTGTAAGGGTGACTCCGTAGAAGTAGGTATCCGCGGCTAGTCCCGGATGGCTTGAAATTTGTCATTATACCCTTCATCTACATCTACGTAATACCCTGCGACCCACCACGAGGGTGTGTGGCAGGAGGTGAAGATCACCAAACATGCACTATTGCCCTGCAAGTCGGATATTTAAGGGAGATACGCAAGATAATAGGGTCACAAGGAGCTAGATGGTTAGTATCTACATAATAAGGAATACCCTTAACGAAACCTAGTTTTTTAATGCTGCGCCACACATGTTTTGTATCTGTAATCCCCAAAATACATCAGAAGTTAAGGTAATTCCATGATATTTTACTGTATTTGAAGATTTTACGTTCACTCCACCCACAGTGTGGGCATGGCTTTTGCGTGATGACTTTTCGCGGGTGGTGAACTGTGGTGCATTTGCTGATATTCAGTTCCACTCCCGGTGCCACGAATGTAAGTTAAGTGAAACTAGTTAACCCTTTGAGTGCCAACCGATTTTCTAGATACTATGCTAAAATTGCCGTTTGGCATTTTTGCTGATTTTGCAGTAGTTTAGGAAAAAAATGGTGTCTCTAATACAAGTGAAGGTAAATATTCAAAACCTTAAGGAAACCTTTATTATTCGTGGTTTCACCTTTTTAATATATTTTATGACGATTTTTTTACAAAATATGAGTTCAGTAAGAATTTACGCCATTTTGACGTATTGGGGTAGCAAAATCTAAGTAAATGTTATACAAACGTAGCACATATAAAACCAAAGGAAGATAAACGCCAGTGTTCCATTTAGAAACTACAAGGGTTAATGTGGTTTCACCTTTTTAATATATTATTTGACTTTTTTTTTACAAAATATGAGTTCAGTAAGAGTTTAAGCCATTTTGACGTATTGGGGTAGCAAAATCTAAGTAAATTTTATAAAAAACGTAGCACATGTAAAACCAAAGGAAGATAAACGCCAGTGGTCTATTTAGAAACTACAAGGGTTAAGCTTAATAAGTACTCTGTATTTAGGTGCCATTTGTGAACAATCAGTGAAATATGTACCTGCATATAAGAGTGACATTGCAGGAGGAGCGCTATCGCACTCTCGGCACTTTTCGCGAGAGACAGGAGGAGCGCGACAGCGCTCCCCGGCACTTTAAGGGTTAAGAATATGTTTAAATGGACAAAAATTATCAAAATAGTGTAGATTGTCTATCCAGACATAAATGCCCTACAAGTATACGCTGGGTGAGAGAAAATGGTGATTTGAATTGAAGAGAAAGATGGATTACATGCCGCCGCGACAGTGTTTACGTCATTATTACCACGTTGCTGTGTTGCTCGCGAGCGGAAGTAATGAATCCATGCACTGACAAATCAATTCCACCAGTTCCCTCAGAAACAGCGAAACAAAAAGACACGAAATGCGTACCGTTTGTTCGTAAGACGGCATCACTTACCGTGGAGCTGGTCGACGTGACGCTCGAAGTTGATAGGTCCATGACGGAGCCGCCGGGTGACGTGGGCGGAAGCGATTGGCTGCCGCCCTTCCCGCCTTGCGCCTTCGCCATCTGCGCGTGCGCGGCCGCGGCGGCCGCAGCGGCGGCTGCGGCGGCGGCGGCGCACTTGACGGACAGGTTGATGGCGGAAGCGTCGTACGGCTGGTACATTGGCCTGCGGGACGGACGATTGGTATTCATCGAGAGAAGGTTTCCATGCAAAATGTTTGCATATTTTTAAGTTACAACTCTAAAAATTAAAATAAAATATTCTTCAGGGTTATTATAGTTACATTTAAGATGAACTTTCAAAAATTTATAAATCATTTTTCCGAAATAAATTGTAGATTCATCAAAATAAATATTGACCAAAATATCGATATATCGAAAGAGAAATTCGATGTATATAGGCAGCTTGACCCAAGGAAGTTACAATCACGAGAGTGGCCTCGTACTACGCAAGAAAACGACACTACGATGTGTGAACACAAACTTCGATGGTAGAATTATTGATCGATAGTGATTCGACTGCGGTTTCCACTAACAAAAGAATAATCGAATGAATTCAACACTTCGCTTTCACTTATCAAATCGATTTTGCGCTGAAATCTTATCACATCCGGAGTATCATTTGTTACATGACTACAAGTGGACATCAAAACTCTAAACAACGGATGAATCAGAAGAAAGAGGTCTCATTAATGTAAAACTCGATATTTTTTCGTAGTTGGAAACGTTTTTAATGTCTAAGTCTACGTTTGAAGAGTAAAAACGTGCAAAGTTAATCTTTTAGATTTTTCTACCTTTCGATCAAAATGGTTGTCAGAAATGTAACCTTTCTAATACTTGATACGCTAATGTAAAGCACGTTTAATGTAGATCATAGAGATTTAACAACTCAATAACTAGCCTGTGGGAATGAAACAGTGGTTCACGAACGTCATAAGTCCCAAGTTTTGACGATTTTTTCAAATTATCGCAATAATTGTTTACTTCCGTCATTAATTCCTTCCGGAAAAACTGGAGGATATGTGTAAAGGAGAATGATTCTCTAACGGAGACCATAAGATTCAAGATGTCGGAACGCCCGCTAATTCCATAAGGCGGGTTTTCACAGGGAAGTCAGTTCGATAAGAGTAGACTTGTGAATCACTTTAATTGACACCTCGATGTTTATGAAGCACAGGCTTATCCCAAGAATTTGGGCGATGGGCTTCGCTGGTTTTCAACAGATGTGCGGTAATTTTTCGCTGGCGGAGACTCGTCTAACGTTGCTGGGGAAACCCAACAGATACCGAGGACTAGGGGAAGGCGGGGGTCAATTGTCGTCCTTTTGACGTCAATCCACCTCGTGGTGTCGGCCTCCTAGTGGTTGTGCTTCGCTAACACTTCCCATCCCTTCCCTTCCCATCCCACTACTTCCCATCCCTTCCCTTCCCATCCCACGACTTCCCATCCCTTCCCTTCCCATCCCACTACTTCCCATCTCTTCCCTTCCCATCCCACTACTCCCCTTCCCTTCCCTTCCCATCCCACTACTCCCCATCCCTTCCCTTCCCATCCCACTACTTCCCATCCCTTCCCTTCCCATCCCACGACTTCCCATCCCTTCCCTTCCCATCCCACTACTTCCCATCCCACGACTTCCCATCCCACTACTCCCCTTCCCTTCCCTTCCCATCCCACTACTCCCCATCCCTTCCCTTCCCATCCCACTACTTCCCATCCCACGACTTCCCATCCCAATGCTTCCCATCCCTTCCCTTCCCATCCCAATGCTTCCCATCCCTTCCCTTCCCATCCCACTACTTCCCATCCCTTCCCTTCCCATCCCACTACTTCCCATCCCACGACTTCCCATCCCAATGCTTCCCATCCCTTCCCATCCCATCCCACTACTTCCCATCCCTTCCCTTCCCATCCCACGACTTCCCATCCCTTCCCTTCCCATCCCACTACTTCCCATCCCACGACTTCCCATCCCACTACTCCCCTTCCCTTCCCTTCCCATCCCACTACTCCCCATCCCTTCCCTTCCCATCCCACTACTTCCCATCCCACGACTTCCCATCCCAATGCTTCCCATCCCTTCCCTTCCCATCCCAATGCTTCCCATCCCTTCCCTTCCCATCCCACTACTTCCCATCCCTTCCCTTCCCATCCCACTACTTCCCATCCCACGACTTCCCATCCCAATGCTTCCCATCCCTTCCCATCCCATCCCACTACTTCCCATCCCTTCCCTTCCCATCCCACTACTTCCCATCCCACGACTTCCCATCCCAATGCTTCCCATCCCTTCCCATCCCATCCCACTACTTCCCATCCCACTACCCCTCCTGGTGATAAGCGAGAGCTTCCATCCGGAGGAGGTAAGTTTTTAGCCCGCAGAGAAATCCGAAACAACATGACAATATTAGGGGTCGATAGTGGTTATTAACAAACCGAGTTTGCAATTGTAAGGAATATGTACGGCCATCCATTTGTCCCTGACAGTAGCGTATCAATTCTGCTGAAAATCGTATTGACTTAGGGAAAATCATCGTCATTTGACATCAAACCCAGGTTACTAACATATACAACGACTAACTTAGCAGGAGAAGGACTTATTGTGGCCTATGTAAATATTTATTTGTACTTAAAAGTGTTTTAAATGCTAAAGAACCACAAAGGCAAAAATTATGACTAGTCTATTATTGGATATAATAATTACTGCCACAGTATTCATAGTTGATGCGTCATAATGAACAATATTAGTGATTTATGTTAATTTATACAATCCAAGAATGCCAATGAGACTCAAAAAGCGATAGGCAAACGCCATTGTTAACAAATAAAGGCAATTTTTATAGTAAACATATTCATTGTTTACCTCCGTCACCAATTAAAAGCCAGAGAGTCGGAGAAACAAAGAAAAAGCTATAAATTATGAGTAAGTAGAACGATTTATCAGTCAGCAGCGATGGAATTCGATGTATCGCTACACTCGCTTCCTCTATAGATGTCAACTTCCGTGTGATAAGCCGTCTATAGTACAAATTTTCCTTTCGATACGTATCGATTCATTCGATTCCACGACCAAATTCGGCTCGTCGGGCTCACCTGGGGTACACTGGCTGTGTGGGGCCCATCTCGGGTTGTTGCCCCATGTTTCCGCCCCCCTCCGCCCCCGATGCCGCTTCCCCCACTCCGCCTCCGGGGGCGGAAGGGCCGGCCTCCCCGCCCTCGCCCCCCGGGGCGGCACCCGGGTACACGGCAGCTCCCTGGTAGCCGCCTCCGGGGTAGAGCGCGGCGGCTCTCGCGGCGGCCTCCATGCTGGACTCGAACCCCGGTCTCTCGTAAGGGTGGCCCTCGTACTGGCCCGGGGGTGGTGGGGGCGGGGGCTGCCCCCCTTGTCCGCAGCGACCAATCACGTCGTAGGACGGGGGCCTTTGTTGCTGGTCGTAGTCCCTAATATTAAAAAAAATCATGTTTAGCAAAACAACGGAAGACCATTCATAGAAGTACAGAATATCATGCAGCGTTGCCACATTTGCATTTCAACAGATTTAATTTTTGTAATGGTGTTAATTTGGCAACCTCGGGTGCAAGTTTGCTTTAATTATTAGACTCACATAGTTATATCTACCTATGACCATATTTCCCGTTATTTCGTGAATGAAACATTACAACCAAACCATCAAGTTTACAATAACAGTAAATTATTACTTTCCCAAACATTAACTGATATAAGAAATGTTACCTCATTGTCACTTCAAGACAGCTCTTTCTGGTTATGGTGTAAATTTGGCAACGTCTGGTGCAATATTGCTGTAATTATGAGACTCCTATGAATATCACCCAGGCCATAATTCCTCTATTTTAGGCGAATGAAATATTAGAACCAAACCATTATATTTGGAGTAATAGCGCATTATTACTGAACCAAAAATTGACCGATATATGAAGTGTTGCCACATTTTCATTTTAAGAGAGCATATTTTGACCATGGCCTAGATTTGGCAACGTCGAGTTCAGTTTGCTGTAATTATTAGACTCTCATAATATTAACCCTTTAGCCATAAGTTACGTGAATAAGACATTATGACCAAAACATTATGCTTGACACGATATTTCGTCATTACTGAACCAATAATCACCCGACATTTGACGTGTTGCCACAATTTCATTTGAATAACCTGAGCTCGGGAGCCTACCATTGATTAACACTGACATATGGCAACATTGGGTGCAATATGAATCGAAAATCCATTGACAGCGTTGGGTTATTACTTCTATGGTGACTTTGCCCTATTTCATCAAACAGGAAAGGTTCAACAAGGCAAGAAACGGAACTTTATATAATATTCCATGATATTTACTGTATTGTACACAGCATCTTACATACGCTCACAAGCAAACGAAGGAAATACAATGCAGGAAATGAAGTTTAATCTATTCAAAGACACAATATTGTGTACTGCATGTAGGATTAAGAGTCTAAACTGAGCTGACAGTGAAGTTCCAGCCTTCCTAACGGTACTGAACTGTACAGAGCTTGTATTGGTAATAATGATTTGCACTGGAAGTATGCTGTAGCGAGTGAACTACGTAGAGAACTGTACTGTGCCGCATGACAGTGTTGGAAGTGTACTCAGGATGAAAGTTTACCGTAACTGTGCCTACTGTAAGTGCTGGAACTCTACCGTTGCAATAACTGTACTGTTTTGTTGTAACTTGACCAAATTCTTGGGCACACTTCCAGTCCATTTACAGGAGAGTTGAATAACAGATCCACCTTGGTTATGGCCCGTTACAGGAATGTCCCATATGGATTTTATAAAGTTATGGGGCCCATAAGCCATGGCAACCATTCAATAAGCCTCGCAGAAAAATCCGATGAATTTACTGGTCTCATAACTTACAGCATGGAGTCATGAGTTATATAGGTAGCCAAGAGGGCGGATTCGCAACAAACCGCTTGGAGACTTTATTACTCGATTAAAGTGTTGTTTTGAGACGAATGAGGAGTTTGTTTTCTCTTACTGACTAATTATGACGTGCATTTGTAGTTTTTCATCATCTAAGATTCCATAAATTTTATCCTGCAGCAGAAAATGGGAACAAACATTTGAAGCCATTAATAAATGGTAGATATGTTACTAATTAGTAGATATGTCCCTGCAATCTGAATATTTTTATGAGATCCATAACTTCAAGGGTCCCGTAACTATTGATTACGTAACTAAATGTTATCACAACCTCGGCCATTAGAGTATTATTTTTTTTCTTTGAGATTCCCTTTGTTAATGGAAACAAATCTCTCGATGTATGGACTGAATATAATAGAAAAAGATTTCAGACTAACCTGTACACCATGTGACTCTGCTCGTATTCCCTCCCGGGGTATATGTTCTGCGCCACCGGAAGATTTGGCAACGTCGACTCCTGCTGCCCTGCCAGATTGTGCATTACGCTCGACCCGGAGTCCGAGTCCTGACTCGAGTAGGGATCGAACCCGGACCTGCAGCCCATCTCGCCCTTCTCGACCTTCACCGAATGGCTCATGGCGGACATTTCCTGCGGCCGGTTTGGCAACGCCGGGTTCTCCTGTCGATTTTGCAACGTCGCGGACATCATGGGCCGGTCGTCGCCCTCCTCGTCGTCGTCCTCCTCCTCTTCGTCCTCGCTCTTCGTCTTGGGCGCGCTGTTGCCAACGTTCCCGTTGACGTGCAGTGCGCCGTTGCCGGATTGAGTGGAGGCGTTGTAGTATGGCGGACCGTAAGAGAGGCAAGGTTTCACCTCCGATTCGCCACTTTCCATCGGCTTACAGAAGGCGTAGTCTGGCGGCATGTTGGGGACTGTGGAAGAGTGGTTATGCGAATTTCGAGGGGAGATTTCTTCTTCAAGGCGATTTTCGCCTTGAAGAAGATCTCAACCCTGGTGTATATGCACCCGTGCGAGTGACTTCGTACCACATCATTTGTTAAATGCAATTTTTGAAAAATCACGACAATCAAATTTCAGGTAACTTAATAGTAATGGCGAATAATTTTTAATTAACTTAAAGGACAATTAACCTTAGCCAAGGAAACAGATGTGCTCTTTGTTTTAATGCCGGGAATGACCTCCTGAAAGGAAATTAAAGATGCTTGGTACCTTTTAGTCCGAGCATAGTCGATAGTTTTCCAACAGATCAGCACAGGCGAGGGATAGTTTACACTGAGAGAAGTTCCACGGGATGGTGTTTAATGAATTAATTTAGCACGGTACTGATATGGTGTCTTTCATTTGGAAAATCAGTTAAGAAAGCAGAACAATTGGAGAGTGACAACATCGCATGGCCAAATGCAATACTAAAAAAAAAATTGACGCATATAATATTCTGGTGCATTTCAAATGGATATCAATAGCGAAAAATTTGAAAAGGAAACGTACAAAGTCCTAATAACCCCAAAAATCATACAAATCGGAATATCTTGAAGAAAAAAAGTGTTTTTTCAAGCGATTATATAGGGAAAGAGCAGAATAAGAAGTGAATTACTTTTACCTAGTGTCTAAAGAGTTAAAAATATATGATACCATTAAGGTTTGCGTGCAAAAACATGGTAAGTGCTGTAAAGGGCTGCTGATGTACTTTCCAATCAACAAAAAGACAGCCAAAATTCCAGAATCACCCATGAACGAAACTTACCTCCTGGAGACTCCTTAGCGTAATGGTTGCCATGGTTTTCGTTGGTCACTGTTACCGCACTACCGTGTCCAAACTTCCCTCCACCTGATGAGTTAGGAGACTGATTTCCGTTCACCTGACCGCTTCCGGACAGTCTAGAGTGTTGCATGCTGCCCTCTACAGTGTGCATGGAAGTACTGATAGTGTTCCCGGAGTGTGACGTGTACGGGATAGCCCTGATGGCCATCGGTTGGGAAACAGCTGACGGCAGCCGGCCATTTTGAGTCAGCTGGGAAGCGATCCTCAGTGCCGCCGCCTGTTGGCTGACGTTCTGTGACCGTATCTGGGAGAGTATGGACATTTGGGCGTGTGGGTTGGTGCGCGACGCCATTTTGTTCGCCGCGGCGATTGGACAGCCGGACAAGGAGCGGTGGGCATTTCGATTGGTGCTCACGTGACCGCGTCCGTTGCATCCGGGCGTGGGGCACTTGAGTATCGTCTCGTGCTGCGCAAGAACTATATTATCGGACGTCATTTTTATTCCAATTTTAAAGCGATTCACATAAATATGAGTGAAGTTTTAAAAACAATTTTGCACGTTGAACAAATACAGGGGTGAAGTTTTGTTTATAGATAAATGGATGATTTCAGTGAAATTTTTGGGAGAAAGTTGGAAAAAATGATTCCATTAGTAAGGAAACATTTTTATCGTTACGGATTACAGTAAGGAAGAATATTGTATTATTTTATCAAAAGAAATTTATTCCAAACGGTATTATGAATATTAAAACAAAGTAAACACAATAAGCGAAATTTTAAGAGGAAGTATTATTCGGAATGGTAAAAAGGCGATATATTCAAAGAAATTGGAAAAAGAAAAAGTGGTGCGAATGTTGAAAAAAATACAATTTTCAATAAAGCATTGAGTCATTTTTTTAGTAATTTCGATATTGGTATTTAAAAAAAAACAATTAGTCCATGAATGACGATTTTTTACCATTTCCCGAGTTTATGAGCATTTTTTTCGAGCATTAGCGTTGAATGATCAACAGTTTTTATACCAAAAAAAAGTCGATAGAAATGAGATGAATGAGGTACGTTTAAGTGAAGGTCAAGATCATTAACATAAACACATAGAAATCAATGATTGAGCAGCCGAAATGTATGAGTCGAACGACGCACAATGTTATTAATTTCACGAGAAAGATGTATATTCACAATTCACCAAGGTAATTTTGAAAATAGTAAAAAAAATTGACGATCAGAGATTGTTCGGTGATGAGATTTTTTTGTGTGTGCGTGCGAGAAGGTTTGGTGTTGTTGTTTGATGATTGTTTTGGAAAAAGGGAGAAAATGAAACTATTTAGAATGATTGACGACGCAGACAATTTTAAAATAACGACTAATGATGAAACTTCAAGTTATGACAGTAAATAATGGAGCTAGGAACATCGAATCTGGCAAAATTTTCCATTAAAATTTGAAAAAAAATTTTTAAGCTATATTTTTTAATATTAAACCGTCAAAAAGAGCTTTTTTACCGTTTCACACAAATTTTTGAGTGAAATGTTTCCCTTGTTTATTCCAGTTACTAGGGCAAAACGATATTTCGTATTTAAGTCACTGTCATGACAACCATTGATTCGATGTTGTAACAAACTTTCAAAAATGCTTCACCGGATTGAAGAGAGGCGAGAGAAAGGTGGAAATTAACAAAGATATTCCGCTTTCTCGGCAAAAAATAATAAGTTTAATGATACATGAGAACAGAAAATTTCACAAAAAAAACCGGAAAGTTAAAACAAATACGTACTGCCTGAACAGTGAGACTGTAAGTCATTAAACTTAAGAGCTGAAAGAGACTTTTTTTTTAAATAAAACGATCTCAAAAATGCTCGAGGAATAGGATGTGGTCACATTATCGGCTCGCGATTCGTCAATCAATCCAAAATCAGAATACATGATCGATGAAAGAGTTCTGTTAAGAGATATGTCGTATCTTACAAGGTGTTTTTGAAACGATTTTGTGTGAAAAGAAAACGCGGCAGATGTAAAAAACATTACAACAACGAAATATGAAATTATAAGTACATAAAGGATTGAAATGATAATCGAAAAAGTTTTATGTTTCAACGTGTCGACAATATCATGTTGGTCTGAATTGAACTGTGCTCCACTGAAAACATATGAGCGCATATGTACAGTCACTTCATAAAGTATCGCGACACACTACGCTAGCAGTTTGTATAGGTCGACAGTCGAAGCTCAAAGTACGTTGGCCATCCTGGGTCGTCTTTGGTGACTATGAGAATCGTCGGGTACACTACGATATATATATATTTTAAGTCAAATGGGACTAAACAGCGACAGTGCTATCGACTTCGTCCGCGTTGGAGAGCTGACTTTGAAATGAATAAACTGCGGGAAGGAAGGGTATTCGCAACCCAGAGGCATCGTAATCATACTCGGCAGTCCTCTAACGAAGACGAAAATGGAAAGAGCTCCTCTTCGCGAAACCAGCCCAACCCAGCGCGCTCTGATGGTGGGCTTAGTGAGAGGCGGGCGCCAAGTCAAGAGTCAAGAGATATCATAATTTTCCATCAGGCGGGCAACTTAAAATATCAGCCTATAGTGCAAGAAAGGCTCACCATTTCGCATAGCCTAGTCGATAGCAGTGCCCATTCTCTTTCATGCATAGGTTGGAGGTCGTATTTCCGTGCATTTGGCTCTCATTCGTTTTACCTTCCCGCGATTTCCCTCGCATAATCACTCAACTCCATTCAATATTGCCTTTTCACCAAATTCCCCTTCTTACTTCTTTGACCGAATACATCCTCAAGGCCACTCTAGGAGCAAGTCTGTCCTCTCCTCTGAACGAGAGCACTCCCATAATGCAGTCCCACTTAACCTGGCGCTTTGTCTCATGGAAAATGAAAAGTGAACCTGCAAATTCTCATAGCTACCCGAGTCGGCCCAGGATAGCCAACGTACTTCGAACTTCGACAGCCGACATATACGATCCGCTAGTCCAGCGTGTCGAATTACTTTTTGAAGTGACTGTACGGGTGTCATAACGAGTTTAACAAGAACATGAAAGAGTTATCGAAATCGTGAAAAAATTTATAGGATGTTTTTTATCTGTAGTTTTCGTCTCTCGGTTGAAAAGAATCCAGTCAGTCTTCTCCGACGTTTCGTCAAATAAATTTGACATCATCATGGTTGAAACAGTTCGGTTGATCAGGGAATTACAAAGCATTTAACATCAGACAAGTTTTGAAAATCTATCTCATACTTAAAGCTTTGTAATATCCTGATCGGCTAATTAGTCTTAAAACCTGTTGATATCAAATATATTTCTCTAAACGTCGACAAAAACTGACTGAATATGTAACAACCGTGTCACGAATACTCGGAGAAAATCCTCATTTAAAAAGTGGTCGATAAAAGAAGAGAATTTATGAGATTTAAAAAATATCATTTAACATCTATGGAATACAGGCTTAGTTTCAAACACATAAGCCGTCAATATATCCCAAAAGTATACAGTCTGTGAGATAAGTTGATCTAATGCATCAACAATCGTATTCCATAAATAAATGTATACATGAAATACCGGTAACAAACACGTTTCCTAGCACTTATGTCTTCCCATGCAATCAACAATCAATACATTAATTTTATGTATCTGAAAATATGGTAGGGAGTTAGATTTATGGAAATGAAATGGGATCTAGGGTCGCAATAATAGGTAGTTAATTAGTTATTAATTAATGTAGTGATTGTTGATTACATGGCAAAGCATAAGTGCTAGGAAACGAGGTTGTTACCAGAATTTCATGAATACATTTATTTATGGAATACGATTGTTGATGCATTGTTGATGAACTTTTCTCACAGACTGCATACTTTTGGGATATATTGACGGCTTATCTGTTTGAAACTTAGCCTGCATCCATAGAAGTTAAATAATAAATAACCTCACAAGGCAACTGAAAAATACACACAATTTTATTTGAGACGAAGAAAATATGTTCAAAGGAAACATGGACAGAATTATGTTCAGGAAAGTCATTTACAAATATCTAACTTTAACCAAACGTTGAAATGACCGGTAAATATTATCCAGGTCATTTTCGTTCGCTAACCGTATTGAAAAAACTTCTAGCTAACATTGCACTCAAGGAAATAAAAAAAGTAATTTATTTTTCTACTCAGGGAAAGGAAGGAATTGATTCACCAACCAAAAAACGAGATCACTGATGATGAGGGATGATGTGTCGTGTTAATTATTCTCATGTAATACACAAGAACAGTTACGTAAACACTCAAACGGGCATAACGGGTCAAAATTTCACGTGAATAATGTCACTCTTCTGTGAGTTTGTTTAAGTGTAAAGTTTGGAAGATGTAGCCAGAAGGAAATGTTATCGGAGATTAGGATACTGACACTTAATTCGTCAACAGTGGGCAAAGGTTACGATCATGTTCGTAGGAAATAAATACTGCACATGAACATTCAGTGGTTGAAATCTCGTCGAAATATCGGATATCTAAGCTTTTGGAACCTCTGTCCACGGCTTAAAGAGTGCAAGGACTTTTTGTGCCACAATATCGTTTCAGGATGGTTTTTAAAAAGTTTTAAAGACCGGTTGTGACGTGGTACGCCGAAACCCGGGACGTCTTAAATAAGTTTTACATGGAATAACAAAGTTCCCTTTCATTTACAATGTTGAGAAAATTCCGCGAAGTCACGCCTGAGAAAACTGAGTCTTTTTAAATTTTGTAACACGTTCGTATTGATTTTCACATCTTTGTCATGGTTAAACCTTGTAATTGAAGTTGAACCTACTTTCCCAATGAGGTTGATCTCTGACATTCCGTTTCCTGAGCCATTCTCGGTGACAACGCAGTCATCGATCATTCATAACTACGTCTATATAGCAAAAAATACCGATAAGTTTTGTTCATTAATATATGAAGCATTTCACCTCATGGAAACGATAAAAACGGTTAATCAGAAAAGCAAGGTTTACCTTGGACTAAAAACCATGCTTAGAACATAAAAAGAACCTTCCACGATCATTTTTTCATTGAAGACCAAACAGGAATATATTCATCACTAAAAATTTTGCTGTCCCTTTCGATAGATTCGGTTGAAGGTAAAAAAATATCCAACAACCTGCCCTAAAAAACGGAAACAAGCAAAGAAAACATTTTTATCGCCTCAGTGGGATGAAAACAGAATATCTTAGAAAACCGATATACAGTTACCTTTTTCTTAATCAATGGAGTTTTAACAGTATTTGATGGCGATTGGGGTGGCATCCGAGAAGTGTCATTTTTGAATACCACTGTTTCACTACAGTGGTGACAGAAGTGTCATTTATGAATAGCACTGTTTCACTACAGTGGTGACAGAAGTGTCATTTATGAATAGCACTGTTTCACTACAGTGGTGACAGAAGTGTCATTTTTGAATACCACTGTTTCACTACAGTGGTGAGAGTAGTGTCATTTTTGAATGCCACTGTTTCACTACAGTGGAGACAGAAGTGTCATTTTTGAATACCACTGTTTCACTACAGTGGTGACAGAAGTGTCATTTATGAATAGCATTGTTTCACTACAGTGGTGACAGAAGTGTCATTTTTGAGTACGGCTGTTTCACTACAGTGGCGTCCATAAGGTCGACCCATTGCGTCGAGGACATCGAAACACAGCATTGGAATTCACTAATACTTGATAATACACTAAAAATACCCAGCATTCTTGTTCATCATCTTCTTATGCTCAAATAGTTCAACACGTGAATATTAATCTTGTTGATTGGAAAGTACATGTTCAGGCAGTGAAAAAAACAGGAAAATTGGAAAACAAACATTTAACAATGAAAAGAATAAACAAAGGAGTAAGCAGTAACTATGACAGCGAGTACAGAAAAACGGGGCATTTTTTAAAGATTCAAAACAAAGTCAACTTAGAGAAACATGGTGAGGATAATGGTGGACTTAATCTAAACTGTAAAACAAGAAAGCATTTGGAGAACACAAGAAAGAGTTCATATATAAAGTTTCCCAACAAATACTTCAAATTCATCAAAAAAAATTATGCACGACCAGATACAGTAACAAGACAACATGGCAACCATGAAGGTATTCCATCATAACTTTCTTGGTGCAGCGCGAACACAGAAATACAGATTAAAACTTAATTTTTGGACTCCAAGCATGGACAAACATATAGTTAGTTTTCCCGATAACAGAACACATACATTTATGCATAAAAATTCATCGAGTGTTTTAAAAATTAGACAGTTTGATCAAAAGAACAATAAAATATTAATAAATCATTAGATATTAAGTAAAGAACCTGTCAGGGTGGCTACTGATATCCAATTTTTAAATTCCCTGACCTATCCCTGACTTTTCCCTAATGGATTTACCGATTTTCCTGACCTATCGCCAAAAGTTCAACTATTATTGGAATATTTTTTTCTGCTGAATTACATTTTCTTCAGCAGCTTTGATTTTCCCAAATTTTTCAAATCATCGTCTCTTACATTTAGAACTGCGAGCATGTATTCACTGGTGTGCTCCGACTACTTCTAGACATGGTCCACTAAATGCACTCCCATAATACGTGTCACAATTTCACCTCCAAAAATTTATCATCTTCACACAGTTGGTAACCCACCTAATTCTTCGACTTCCTAATTCTTCCGGCAATTTTGGAGGATACAAGGTAACTTGATCTTAGTAGGCAGAAGTTGACGTAAAACGTTGTAAGTTCAACGTAAAACTTTACAAATTTCATGTAAAAACATTTATTGAACGACCGGTTTTGTCGAATTGTCGACATCATCAGGTTAGGTCAACTTATGATGTCGACTATAATGAATATTCTACGTAAAACTTACAAAGTTTTGTCAATTCCTGACCATTATGGAAAAGTTTTAAAAAGTCAAGGACGAAACTATTGAATTAGTCCTGTGACCCACTATAAAAACCTTGAAAATTTCACTTTTTTCAGGGAGATGGCTCAGTTTTATGAATTCCGTTTTCGGTACACCAAAATCTTTTCTTATTCATCTTCCTCTAAATTTTAAGTTGTTTACAGGGTGGCTACTGATATCCAGTTATCAAATTGCCTGATTTTTTAAACTGACTTTCCCTGACGGATTTACCAATTTCCCTGACCGATCGCCAAAAGGTCACCTGTTATTGGAATGTTTCCTTTCTGCTGAATTAAATTCTCCACGGCAGCTTTCATTTTTCCAAATTTGCCAATAATCGCCTCTCATTTTTAGAACTGCAAGCATGTATTAGCTATAAGCTAGTATGCTCCAGCTACTTCTTGACCTGTGATTCGGAATTTAATAAGAAAAACGCGAGGTAAAATTTTACGAACAACTAAGCCTCGATTTCCTTGAGATGAGCGTAATACGCTGTGAGAATGATTTTTAACACAACTAGGCAAATATCACAATAAGGATATACGCATTGAGATATATTGTGCGTCCAATTCACCACTAAATAACGAAGATTCACAACGGAATACCCCACGAATTGATGGGACATATTCCATTGATTAGTATTTATAGGAATTATTTTATTAAAAGCGGATTTATTATCACATGGATAATTTGCTCTCAATTCTACCCTAAATTCTTGATTTTGTCATCCTCTGGACGCACTCGTAATGCGACGGGTCTAATCAACAAGAAAGAGTACAATTTTTCCAATGAAAAAAGCAGTCTGATTTGAACTGAATAATTTTTTATTAACATTTTTATTAATCACTAGAGAAGCCATACACTTTTTCAGTTAAATATACACAAAATACGAAAAAAAAACATCGTTTGAGGGTGTTAAATCGACTATTTCTCTGATTGCCAGTTGTTTTTCGGGCCATTGTTTGAGTATATTGTTGACAGGCTGACTGTCCACATCTAAACAATCCGATTTTCACTTTTGTTAACTCTCTTGATTATTGGTCTACCTTAAGACAGGGGGTGGGGAAGGCATTGTTGGCGGACGGAGGAGAAGGAAGAGTGATAATGAAACAGTGACGGCGTCTTCATATAAACGATGAGGATATACATTAAAAATACTCCACCAATGTAATAAGTATCAGTTCCTAGACAGATGAATATCGATCGATAGAACTATCCGAAGATGCAATCGCCTTCGTCAAAGACTTCAGTACGACAGACTCAATTCAAAGCCTCTCCGGCAATCTAGGAAAAATCATTAATTCGATGGAACACTTTGAAACCACGCGATTTTAGCTATTCACGCCGTGTAAAATGGTTTAATTAAGGAAACGCCTCGAGAGAAAAGAGCTTAGGCAGTGAAATTAAAGATAAAGCGCCCATTTTTTCAAGGAGGAGTCGAAATGACGCCTCTTACGGTATTCTAGAGTTGAAACATGTCCCTCTTTCGACACTTTCCCTTTAAAATCTGCCATCTTATGAATTTTACACTCAGCGCATGAATTTAAAGATATGCTGACAGATGGTACGTCATGTTCTGTTATCGGGCCAACAATACATTTGCCGTCCGTGGATTTTTTTTCACTAAAACACTGGATAATATATAAACGAAAACGTGTACTCACTTTCAGGCGTCACCTTGTCCTTTCTAGGGCATCCGGACAGACTGGAAAATAAAAGTTGACAAGCGTTAAAACTAAACGCTATTATCGCCAATCAGGGTACATAAATATTATATTTACGTAAGAAACACAAGGTAAGAAAAAAACTGCCGACCCCGACATTACAGATAGGACTACGTCGTGACCTAATGAGACAAATGCTATTAACAATTAAATTAACCAATGAATAGAGTCATTACTTGCCTCCTGTGGTGAGAATACAGTCCCGTCACGTGACCTTGTCCGTTGCATCCAGGAGTAGGACATTTGCTGCCCTCTGAAATGTAAAAAAAATGAAATGTTAATAATTCATCACTTTGAATCCCGAGGCACACATCACTTAAAAGGAGTGAGCTTTTTTATGCAGGTCTAACCTTTTGGTAAACTTTTTTATGCAGGTGTAACCTTTTGATAACCTTTTTTAAGCAGGTCTAACCTTTAAGTAACCTTTTTTAAGCAGGTCTAACCTTTTGGTAACCTTTTTTATGCAGGTCTAACCTTCTGGTAACTTTTTTTTTTGCTGGTAGAACCTTTTGGTAGCCTTTTTTATGCAGGTCTAACCTTTTGGTAAACCTTTTTATGCAGGTCTAACCTTTTGGTAACCTTTTTTGTGCAGGTCTAACCTTTTGGTAACCTTTTTTAAGCAGGTCTAACCTTTAGGTAACCTTTTTTATGCAGGTCTAACCTTTTGGTAACCTTTTTTATGCAGGTCTAACCTTTAGGTAACCTTTTTTATGCAGGTCTAACCTTTTGGTAACCTTTTTTATGCAGGTCTAACCTTTAGGTAACCTTTTTTATGCAGGTCTAACCTTTTGGTAACCTTTTTTATGCAGGTCTAACCTTTTGGTAACCTTTTTTTTTGCAGGTAAAACCTTTTGGTAACCTTTTTTATGCAGGTCTAACCTCTTGGTAACCTTTTTTATGCAGGTCTAACCTTATGGTAACCTTTTTTATGCAGGTCTAACCTTTTGGTTACCTTTTTTATGCAGGGCTAACCTTTTGGTTACCTTTTTATGCAGGTCTAACCTATCGGTAACCTTTTTTATGCAGGTCTAAACCAAAACACAATCCAGCAGAGAACTTGTCATGAAATCAGTTTTAATGAACAAAATATCATGAAACTCCGGTATGAAATTCTGTATGTAATAATTTTTTATGGTAATGATACAAAAATTTATACGACGATACAAACTTTTCGATAAAAAACTCCGGATCTGACGCAAAAGAGGGGAATCTCGCTAAATACGAAATTAGTGCAAAATGTACGTAGTATTTTAGGTGATGTTAACAAGACGCAAAGATTAAGAGGACATATTGTTAGTTTCAATGTACATAACTCATCAAAATCGCGTGTTCAGAGCGAAATATCATTTCATGATTTAAATCAATGAATTAAGTCTACTCCTAAAGGAAAATATTTCACCCTTCCAGTACGTGTGTGAAATATAGAGAGACGATATTGAAAAAATAGGGGAAAGTCTAACAGCTGTACCTCGTCAGAAGTTAGCAATATATAGTTGCTATGTATTCTCGACTATTTTTTAAAAATAAACAACTTATTTACATTGGAGACTTCTTCAAGCCTAGCTATGCAACGCTAGCTATTCATCTGTTTTTTTGCACGTACTCAAAAGGTATAAGTTGGCCAATTTCTTATATTGTGCTATTTTGTTATTACTCTTTCGTTTGGGTTTGGATTTACGATTTGAGTAAGGATAATTGTTATTTATTTATCCAAACTGTTACTCTAAATGATACATTACGTAGTACTTGGATTTACTTATTGAACTGGATTGGATTATTTGGGGAGGCGACCGACGGCTAAGGTCATTTGCGCCATAGGGGATAGGTAAGGGAGGAAGGGTGGATGGAAACCCGGCGTCGGCATTAGCCTGCTCTTAAAGAAAGGCGCCAAGTGGGCCGCAGTTGTAACGTCTCATCCGACAGACGGAGTATTGTACTTGAAGTGCCCTCCACAAGACACTAGGGGATAGGTAAGGGAGGAAGGGTGGATGGAAACCCGGCGTCGGAATTAGCCTGCTCTTAAAGAAAGGCGCCAAGTGGGCCGCAGTTGTAACGTCTCATCCGACAGACGGAGTATTGTACTTGAAGTGCCCTCCACAAGACACTAGGGGATAGGTAAGGGAGGAAGGGTGGATGGAAACCCGGCGTCGGAATTAGCCTGCTCTTAAAGAAAGGCGCCAAGTGGGCCGCAGTTGTAACGTCTCATCCGACAGACGGAGTACTGTACTTGAAGTGCCCTCCACAAGACACTAGGGGATAGGTAAGGGAGGAAGGGTGGATGGAAACCCGGCGTCGGCATTAGTCTGCTCTTAACGAAAGGCGCCAAGTGGGCCGCAGTTGTAACGTCTCATCCGACAGACGGAGTATTGTACTTGAAGTGCCCTCCACAAGACACTAGGGGATAGGTAAGGGAGGAAGGGTGGATGGAAACCCGGCGTCGGCATTAGTCTGCTCTTAACGAAAGGCGCCAAGGGGACAACGGTTTAACGTCTCATCCGACAGACTGAGCACTGTACTTGAAGTGCCCTCCACAAGACACTGGGGGATAGTTAAGGGAGGAAGGGTGGATGGAAACCCGGCGTCGGCATTAGCCTGCTCTTAACGAAAGGCGCCAAGGGGACAACGGTTTAACGTCTCATCCGACAGACTGAGCACTGTACTTGAAGTGCCCTCCACAAGACACTGGGGGATAGTTAAGGGAGGAAGGGTGGATGGAAACCCGGCGTCGGCATTAGCCTGCTCTTAACAAAAGGCGCCAAGGGGACAACGGTTTAACGTCTCATCCGACAGACGGAGTACTGAACTTGAAGTGCCCTCCACAAGACACTCAAGTAGGGATCGGATTCCCTATGAAAAACATCCGCCACTGCAGGGATTTGAACCTAAATTGTGCTAATTTGTTATTACACTTTCGTTTCGGTTTGGATTTACGATTTGAGCATTAATAATTGTTATTTATTAATCAGAACTGTTACTCTAAATGATACATTATGTAGTATTTGCCGTGGGTATATCGTATTCCAGGAACGATCTGTGTTTAATAATTAAGTTTGGTATTTCAATTAATCAATACGTCGCAGCATGTCATTGTTATTCTAGCTGATCATATTATGTAACAACAAGTTAGCACAAAACAAGCGATTGCTCAACTGTTGCAATTTAAATACGTGCAAATAAACAACTGAATGGGAACAGCGTTGCATAGCAAAGAATAACAGCGCCGTAAGTGAAACTTTTTCCTTGAGAAGCGT
Organism: Ceriagrion tenellum; assembly: GCA_963169105.1. Lineage (NCBI taxonomy): Eukaryota > Metazoa > Arthropoda > Insecta > Odonata > Coenagrionidae > Ceriagrion > Ceriagrion tenellum. The sequence goes on from OY720645.1 coordinate 3,336,537, forward strand.
AAGCGAAGCGTATGTGAAGCGTAAGCTCGATTCTTTGCAATACTTTCGATTCCGACTGTACATACTCATCACATTTCGGTGATGATAGTTATTAATGAAGTAAACTACCTCGCTCAAACTACCTTCATCTGAAGAAAACTAAAAACAAATGACAAAACGTATAACCTCGACATACGCAAACCTCCGATTAACGTACAAACAAAAGAATTCAATTCCATAAGCGGTCCGAGTCCTCCTTATAACGAATTCTCATCATTTATTCTCATTTCGCTGTGGCTGAAGTTTCCGCGTTCATTTATTATTTATGTGACTTCGCCTTATTTCCTCACATTCCATTTTCCGACCACGTTCGAAATTAACTCACGTGTCGGCCGGTTGTTTGGCGTCGGTTGCCATGGAGATGACGAGGTGGTACATTCGAGTTCCGTGTAACAAAAAAAAATTATTTTAAAGAATTTTTTTTCCTTCCTGCAGGTATTCGTTTTTTTTAACGAAACAGCTTTCACATGGGAGGACAGGGGTCTAGGGTTTTGGGGAAAAGGGAACGCGGTACATCCTTACCCTTAAAAAAAACCGCACCCTTGGCGAAGCCACGGAGATTCCGGCCCGTTTTTATTACCGCTGCGTGATATGACTGCAAAAAGTTATTAAAAAGGTTTCTCTCTCGGGATTTCACGTAAGAGCGGTAGCGTATTAACACGTTAGCTCTACTTCCGCGCGCACCTTAGGCTACGGTATCGATATGTATCGAAATCGTGACATGAAATGGTCGCACGAATCGAACATCGAGGCATAAAAATCTTTATTTTATACCACATATTTTTTTGTTGGTAAAGTTATCTTACGTGCCTGGTAAAGTTATTTAAAAAAAATTAATCGGAGAAAAAGTATAATCGGTCGGCAATATTAGTGGATACATATCGATGTGAATTAATACGATTTTTGCCGTGCAAGCGTAAACGAAGGAAGAATCGATGTCTTTCAACAAAAGAACCGTCATCGATATAATAATCAATACACATATCGAATATCGTCGACATAAATCGATCAAATGATCAATAAATTTTTGAGGCGAGCGACTTTTACTGACTGGAAAATCGATATTCCTCGATTTATCGAAAATTGAAGCACCTAAAGCTGATTTTTTTTTCGCATCATTGGAAATAAGCTTAGAGCTGTCGACGAAAACCATGTGATAAAATGTGATTATTTCATGCACCTTGGAACCCTGTAAGTAGGATACCCTGATCTCAAAAAATGAATGTCTTTGCATGTTACACAATCAATTCTCGCTCACGGACCAGGGTTTCGAGAATACCATAGAGTAAGTATATATGGAGTGGTAAAGCAATGCTGAAAACTGGACATAAATTTTTTAGAGCTTTGGGAAGAATTTCTCAGGTGGCACCACCTTAGGGGAGGAAGAATTTTGGCTTACGAAGAAGGTCACTTGAAGGCGCTAGTGGTACTTGGTGATTTTGCATCAACATACAGAGGTGGATTTGCCATGGCTATTGTGTGCTTTTTATTGAGTATCAGCTGTTTTGTCGTTGCTATGATACATCGGTAAACAGTTGATTCGGTGTTTGTTAATCGCGTGTCTTTTCATATTGACGTTAATTCAACTCATTATAGACGATGCTCATTGAAGACACATTAAAATGCAAGTTTAATTTGGTCTTACTCCCCTGGATTAATGGCTTCGAAACTAAACTTCAGATGAAGATTATGACTCTTCAAAAACTGGAATACGCATATTTTTAGACAGACTTTGACTCGTTCTTGCTTCATGGATTGTTTTCTTTTCTGAGTGAAAGGTCAAAGCATCTTTTTCCTTTAAGAATTTGACTGCGCAAAGCATATTTACGCGGCAGTTTCTCTGGGTTTAAGCAGAGAGTAATTATATATTGAGTGGCAAAAAAATGCTAAAAACTGGACATAAATTTTTTAGAGCTGTGGGAAGAATTTCTCAGGTGGCACCACCTTAGGGAAGGAAGAATTTCGGCGTACGGAGAAGGCCACTTGGAGGCGCTAGTGGTACTCGGTGATTTTGCATCAACATACAGAAGAGTGGACTTACCATGGCTGTTGTGTCTTTTTTTATCGGATGTCGATTGTTTTGCCGTTCCTATGATGTATCGGTAAACAGTTTACTACATATTTGGTAATCGCGTGTATTATCATATTGACGTGACATCAATTTATTATAGACGATGCTCATTGAAGACACATTAAAATACACGTTTAATTTGGTCTCGACGACTCAATATGAATTGTTTCCGTTGCTATGGATCGATTAGTAAACATCCAGGCACCGAAATCATCATAAGAACATCATGTGAGTTATGCGACGCTAAATGAAGTGGCCGTGTGCCAAAGCTCATTTGTTATGGCTTGTCGCGGAACCTCGATACAACTGTTCCATCTATCGGCGAAAGTATTATTTAAAAACTAATATCCGAAAATCCCTATATCTTTGCCACCTTATGATAATACTTAAGCCAATATCAAGGCATACAATTTTGGCGAGTTTATACATATTTATACTGACCAGGAATAAGTGTAGGGGTGGGTATAGAATGACGTAAAGGAAGGCAAAGTTGGGTGCAATGACGTAACGCAAGGCGGTAGTATAGAGTGACGTTTGTTTATTAGAAAATTTGTCATGAAATTGATGAGTCATGGAGTACAAAGGCAACAAAGGAGGGGAGGTGTGACTAGGTAACAGATTATCATTAACAATAGACGTATGTTGATTTCATCTGCATACAAAAATTTCATTCTGCTCCAGGAAGTCAAGCTTTTTTCCTTTACATAAGTTGTGTAGAAGTTTATTTGCATGCATATGCATTAAACTTGCTTAAATGTTTATTATAAATTAGATGTTTCAGAAATTGGACTTTGGGTCTCCTTCACGCCAGCATTTTATGTGTTCATTACCTCCAGGATTAATTGCACGCCCAGTCTTGCCAATGTACACCGCACTGCAAGTGGCTGTATCACAGCATAATTTGCCCAAACCGCTCTGGTTCTTGTCGCTGTATTTATGCATAGAATTAAACAGCTGATTGCCAATCTTCATAGAGATATTAAAAGGGGTAAATTTAACCTTTGTTTGGAGGAAAAAACATTCAATTTGGTACGAGAGGGGTTCAAATAATGCGATTTTTTTACCATGATTTAGCAGTCCAATATATATTTTGGAGAACGTTGTCGTGAGCGAATTCAAACTTCAGCGTTTTCAAATTTTCGTCGACAAAGTTATCAACCACATACGTTTTGTCATCGTTTTGGACAGCAGTACATTTAGTTATCGAAAACTCATTAAAAAGCCGAAGTTTAATGCAAGCGATGGTGATATTTATGACGGACAATATGGCCGCAGTAAAAGTTTCTTTCCCTGAAAATTGAGAACTCATGGGTACCAGAGGATTTAAAGATATTCAAGTCAAGAACATTTGAAACAGATCCCCTCTTCAAATTCAACAGTCGAGGTTATAGAAAAGTCGAGAATAGGTTATTGAAGGCGATAAAATTATCATTCTATCGATTGGTTTCAATCCACAAGATTAAAGTGTCATCTGGATTACGATCCCAGTAAAAAACAATTCTCAAAAGCATTTATTTGGGTCTAAACAATTTTTCCACGAGGAAATTCATTAAAATATCAGCTAACAATCGTGACATAGGTGATCCCTTAGCTAGTATAATTTGTACTTAACAAAAAAATGTTGTTAAGTACAAATTATACATGGAAACACAGGTAAAAAAGCATATTCAACTCCACAGGTATTTAAATCCAATGAGAATGTTAAGTTTTCCTAAGAAGTGGCCTTGCCTATCCACTTTCTTTCTACTTTCCACTCCGGTAATCTGATTCATTCCTCTAGGTGCAGATCGCAAATACTACTGCTGTTTTTCGACCCTATTTTTGATTCATCTTTGCTCCTGCGTACGGAAGTTAACCAACGGTAAGAAGATTTTCGACTGCTTACTAATACTTCCTAAAATAGCATTCCTGCCTTTAAATGGGACTGTTGCCTTTTTGTGCGTAAATAAGCAACTTTCTCGAGGAAAATACCGGCTATCATTTGTATAGGTTTCCCAAGAGAACGCTCCGATTAACTAAAATGAGATTTTTAGCATAATTAACTATATTAGCAATGACTTGAGGCACAATGGGCGTGTCGTCAGGTTACATAGTAGTTCCCAATCTGTACCTGGGGGTATGAGACTTTTTCCGCCAAAAACTTAAAGAATTTCCGAATTTGGAAGATTTTTTTTTCCGAGAAGGAGAATTAAAATGGCGATAGTAAAAAGGGGAGTATTGTAGGACACATTTGAAGGTAAAGGAAAAAAAATCTCATTGAAGAAGCAGGAGATAGCACGAAAGAGGAGGAGGAGAACAAGAAGAGGGGTCCGTGGAAAATTAAGAAGGAGAATAGGCAAAAGATTAAGTCCCCACAGATATTCATACAAGAGGGCCTCCAGGGAATTCGTAATTCGGCGACGCTACCGACAGAGGGGGGGGGGGGAACACACAATACAGTTTTGGCGGGGGGGTGAATGGGGGGAGGGTCGGGACGTGTTTCGGAGTGCCCGCAGAGGAAAGATCGTAGGGTGAATACTTAATGAAGAATCCACACTTCACGGCGCTTCTAATTTACTCCGATTCGAACGAAGAGATCGAAGAAAACCGCTCAGTAAAATGTATTAGTACTTACAGAATTAACTGTAGAATGACGCAAGAAAAAAGTTTAAATACTTGGCCAAGATTTTAGCAGAGGATAGCTATGGATAAAAAAAAAGCACTTGAGAAGGTTGAAAGAACTTCCGACAGCATTTAGCATACCAACAGAACTGAGAAAGAGCTTTGCTAAATACTTTGCTTGGAATGTGTAGTAGTAGTAGTGGGGTTGATAGGGTGCGTCGACGACATGGTCATTTTGCACCACTACACGTCATAATTATAAAAAATAAATATACGCTGCACATTATGATATTATAATAAAGTACTTGAGATAAACGCTGAGTCAAAATTAAAAATAATGTTACATCCATGAAATAGTATTAAATAGGCCAGTTTCATTTGAAAATTCCAAAACGCGGTTGAGAACATCTGGTTCATCGCCTAGAATGTACCCCAGGTCTCCCACTAGCTGCAGCCTGTTACGCACCGCCCGATATCTCTCACACTCCGTCAGGATATGTCGAATGCTAAGAGGACAGTCGCAGTCATCACATCGCGGTGGAATTTTCTCTTCGGTGAAGAGGAAGGAGTGGGTCAGAGGGCTGTGCCCTATCCTTAGTCGTGTTACGACGACTTCCTCTCGGCGACTCTTCCTGACGGACGAAGGCCACGCTGTCACTGCCGGTTTTAAACCGCGCAGTTTATTACCTTCTGCGGTTCTCCACGACTCCTTCCACTGCTCTAGGACTGCATTTCTTAAAGCCGCCTTCACATCTTGGAAGGGTACCGGCATCGGTTCCATGGCGTCCATTGCGAGTGCCTCTTTCGCCAAAGTGTCGGCTCTCTCGTTCCCGGCGATACCCACGTGTCCAGCTTGGAATGTGGTGACTTTATGGTAGCGAAACATTGACAGTCAGAAAGAAAGATGAAGAGTACTCAGAAAGTTTCGAAACGTGGTCGTGGAGAAAAATCCTAAAGGTGAAGCGGACGGATAGAATGAGAACTGAAGTACTTGAGACAATAGGGGAAGAAAGTAACACTGCTGAGGAAAATCAAAAAGAAGAGGAAGATAGCTTGTATGGGACATGTACTACGCCAAAAATTGTCTTTTTAGAAGAATTATTGAAGTAAAAAATAGACAAAGGAAAGAGAGAAAGTGACAGAAGAAGAATGGGGATGCTCGATGACATAAAAAATGGCCGAAGTTACTGGCAAATGAAAGAAGATGCTGAGGACCGACTGCGATGGAGGGCCATCCAGTTGAAACCTGTCAGGAGACAGACAGATTCCACTAAGAAGAAGAAGATTTAAGAAGTTTCCTTCACTTCGAAGTGCTGTTTTCGTGAGATACTACATAAAATTTGCTGTAATAAGTAATTTTAGGCTTGGTACTGCCTTGAGAATACTTTGTAATAAGAATACTTATGAATGTGAATCACGAAAGTAGGAGGTGAGAGAAGAAAAACCATCAAGTATGCGGATGACCAGGCTAAAATAGCAGGGAATCAAGAAAGAAGAAAGTTGCAGGGGACCGACCGACCGTTGCATATTAGGTTATGCTATAGTGCTCGCAGAGTTTCTGTGCACTGGAGAGTTCCTCCAAGCCTTGCTTCCCGTGGTAGATGAGCAGCGATTGGCTGCCGGCGTCCAATCCAGTAAACCGGTTCTTAACTCAGTGCGTGCCACGTACGAATACTGCAATTAATATAATTCCAACCAAATATAAAACTTCGCAATTTCATATAGGAACGTAACTAATCCATTTGTCCTTAATACGCCAGAAATTTGCATCTGGAAATCACGGTGGAAACAAACAAGCACACTGCTTCTGGCTTCCCCCCCCAATCCATACACATCATTTTACTCATAAATCAACGAATTTGGTCTCATTTTAAAGAAAAACGTCTCATCGTCCTAATTACACCAAAAATTTAACCCCTTTACCGCATTACTTTCAGAGATATTTGCCAATAAAATACAAACAACCCTCTATACATTGGGAAACGATGCCTCCAGAGAGGCATTTTTTTTACAAAATGAGGCATCCCCTACAATTTGGTCTCGTCAAAAAACTAACAGCATGTAGTCGGTGTGTTTTCTTAGATATTTTTTTAAAATTATCATATTGTCACCGCAATAGTTTCTTAACACAAAAAAACCTTCCGTTTTGAAAGAGTTTCGAACGCACTACGCGAAAAAATGAGTCAATTTTAAGACTTATTTTACATATTTTCATTTAATTACTCAGAGTTTCTGTCATATACACCTATACAGCAATATACAGCAAGTGACGACACAAAAGAATCGGCGAAAAAGAACGATATGCCTCGCCGACGCGAGGGTCTTTAGAATAGAAATACTCTGGACGAGAAACTACTAAAGATATCGAGTCCAAAACTTGTAGTGATTGCAATAGTCATCGCGGTGAGGTAAGAAAGTAATCCCCATCGGCGCAGGTCTCCGTGGTTACACGATAAATAAACAAAACTTAAATCCTCTTCACCAACATTTTGAAAAATACAAACAGGAAAATTGCGACTAATTGTCATAAAAAACCAATATTTCTATCGCTGGGAAAGATACAGGACGGATACAGGTAAAGGACATTAAATAAAAATATTGAAAATAAGTCTTGAACTTGACTCACTTTTTCGCGTAGTGCGTTCGAAACTCTTTAAAAACGGAAGGTTTTTTTTGTGTTAAGAAGCTATTGCGGTGACAATATGATTAATTTGGAAATAAAAATTGCTGAGAAAACATACCAACTACATACCTCTAGTTTTTTGTCGAGATCAAAGTGTAGGAAATGCCTCATTTTGTAAAAAATGTCTCTCTGGAGTGAATTCACGCACCATTTCCCCATGTAAAAACGGTTGTTTGTATTTTATTGGCAAATATCTCTGAAAGTAATGCGGTAAAGGGGTTAAATTTTTGGTGTAATGGGGAGGATGAGACGTTTTTCTTTAAAACGAGACCAAATTTATTGATTTATAAGTAATAATGATATTCCCCTCAAACTACCTTAAGGAACTGGCGACTTCGAGGAATGTCAGGACAGATATAAAAAAAGAAAAGATTCGCGAAATCCTTCACATGGACTATTGTACCATGCGGATGCGAAACATGGACCTCGAAGAAGAGAGAAGAAAAGTACTAGGAAAGCTTTGAGATGTGGCTTTGGCGGCGAATGGAGATAATTGGGTGGGAAGTATTGGGAATGATGAGGTGCTGAGGAGGATTGGAGAGGAAAGGAGTGATTATTTTTGAGAGAAACTAAAAAGAGGAAGACTAATTGAATTGGGTTAACATGTTAAGGAAGAATAGTGTTCAGAAATCAATTATTTGAAGGAAAAATAGAAGGGAAGGAGAGGGAGATGATGGAGGAGGCACGGAATGCTGGAAAAAACATCAAAAAAGGATAGAGGTATGAAGAGGAGAAAAAATAGAGGCCCAGGACAGAATCCTGTGGAGGCAGTACCGATAAAACCTGTCCAAGGACAGAATCGCAATGATATTGATGACTCCCTTGTGGATTTCATAAATATTGCGCATTAATACTCCTTTGGGTTAAATAATTTAGGACAGAGCCTTAAACCGAGGCTTTTAATTCGTAACGAAAACCAGTAGGTAATTATTTACTGACACCAGCTTGGTTGCTATTTCGACAGCAAGATTTTATATCGCGATATTTCATTTGCAAAATGAGGGAATGATAATAGTATCAGCAGGCTTAAAACATTAAAAATGTGAATGCATTGCCACGTTTCGATAAAAAAATGTCGAAAAATTTAATTGATAAGCATTGTAAACAGCAGACAACGATGACGCACTCATCAAAATATGTCGGTTACAATATAATCTGTGGAAAACAGAAAGCCTATTGTGTAAATCTAAATACTAATATTCTATAACCAAGGCTTAAAATATATATTAGGTGCCTCAATATCTAGTGTATGTAATGGCACACTTGACACCGCATCACCATATTGACTGGCGAGAGCCAGAAAGTTTTGCAAAGGCTATAGAAAGATTTTTTTTAGGGCCTAATGGATGGAGGGGAAGCAAAAATCAGTGTGCCTGTTTGTTTCCTCTGTGATTTCCAGGTGCATATTTCTAGCGTATTAAGGAGAAATGGATTAGTTACGTTCTTAAATGAAATTGCGACGCTATATATTTGGTTGGAATTATATCTGTCGCGGTGACAAATGAAATTTGGAAATTATATAACCAAAGTGGCGTGAAGGCTGGATTCTAAAAACAGGCTTAGATTTCGTAATTATGCACTTGAATTTTGAATATATATTACGTAAAAGGAGTAATAAATCACTTTTGTCAATGAGGAGGTGACTTCAGAAATTAAAATTAAAAAGTTATCAATATATATATATAAACTCAATTCCATTCTCTCCGTTGATTGACAAAACTTATCATCTGAATGGAAATGAAGGTAAACGCGTGCAAGACTAAAGTGGTAGTTTTTGATAACGAGAATGGGGAGAATAACTGTGTGATGAGGGCGAAAGGTGAAGTAATTGAACGGGTGGATGATTTCGTGTACTTAGGTACGATGTATGCAAAGGTTGGAAGAATAGATGAGGAGATAAAGAGACGTGCGAATGCTGAAAGGAAAGTAGTAGGTATAGCATGTGGAGCATATCAAAGGAATGAGTGCTTGTCTAAGGAAGCGAAAACTGCCGCGTACAGAAGTGTACTTCTCCCCACTTTGTTGTATGGTAGTGAAACATGGGTATGTCAGGATATGGACATAAGAGTAGACTAAACGCCGTGGGTATGAGTTATCTTAGGAGTGTTTGTGGCAAAAGTAGGATGGATGGGGTCAGGAATGAGTGGGTAATTGAATGAATGTGGGTTATATGCTCCAGTAGTAATGGACATAGTATATGAAAGGAGTGTGCTTCGTTGGGTTGGCCATGTTGAGAGAATGGATGAGAGTCGAATAACTAAACAGATCTATGAAAGTAGAATGAATGGTGCGAGAGGTAGAGGTAGGCCGAAAAAGTTCTGGTTGAATGTGGTTGAGGAAATTCTTAGGAGGAGGAACATTAGGAGTCTTAAAAACAGGAGATGACGTGTATGAAGCAGTGTATTATGGGTAAATGAGGCAAAAGAGGTTTATGGCAAGGATAGGTCAGATTGGAGAAAATTATCGAAGCAGAGTTAGGTGTGCAATTAGATATGTATTAACGAGTGATACATTTTGACTGTGACTACCCCGGAAGGGAACGGCGTGATTGGTATGTATGTATACACTCATGTTATTTCTACTATAATGTTAGATCATTGCTACCTTTGTGGCCTCAGCGAAAACCATCAAACGGAAGGAAACTTTAGCAGGAAATGGCACTGAAGCCTCGAGAAAATTCGCTTCCAAGAGCCATTTTAAGTCGCGTAACACAGTGGACGGAGAATTGTTCTCATATCAGAAGACGAGGCGACAAAAAAACCCTCTTAAAAAAGAATGAGACTCCGTTCCTCAGCCACTTGAAACGTGAAAAAGAAGAGGAGGAAATGAAGAAACTGGGGCTAAACTCCCCCTTACCCTATCCAACGACGGAAGTGTGACACCGAAGTGGAAAAAGGGAGGGTAAAAAAAAATCTGAATTCCGCAAATGGGTATGAGAAACGAGAAGGGCAAACGAAACGAATTGAGCATCAAGCGAATATGATGAAAAAGTTATTTGGGTCGAGTCAAAGATGTAAGCGAAAGCCGTTAGCTTTGTTTTTAATTTTGAATCTCTCAGCCAACGTCCAACGATTACCACGGTAACCAAATTGCTATGGTAAAAGCGCCATAGGCATACGTTTCGATTTCCACGATATGCCCCTTTCAGTGGACAGTTGACTGCACTGCAATTTCATACAACGCCATGTGTAGCGCTATGAAATTGGCGAATGTTGCAGTGTTTCGATATGTATCGCTTCTCACAGGGTGTGGTATCGATTAAGCGTTGCTTTCGGATTTTCCGCAACCAAATGGACACAAAATCAGATTTTTGAAATGAAACGCGTTTTTACATTTGACTCCAGTGTTCGGAAAGTATTAGTGGCATTTTTAAATAACTAATTTATTGTAATAAAACTCAAGGAAACTATATCTCTACGGCCTCACGCAGCACAGAGCAATAACTCCCGCAAGCATTCACAAAATCACTCTCTGATGAGATGAGCCTGATTCTCTCAAAGTTTTTATATATTTTTTAATATATTTTTTTTCAATTTTAGAAACTTAAGAAATATGTAACCAATGGAGCTGTTAACAACGGCCAAAAACGCATTCACAGACGTCTGCAGGCTTTTGTTTAACGACTTTGCTTTGGTACATTAATCAAATGTATGCGAGCAGGCCCCTGGAATGAGTGTGTTGAGCGTTCCAGACGTTAATTTGTGGAAAATCCATTTCCATAATCGTGATGGTAGAGCTCTGTCGTGAATTCCCACTCTCCTTTTACTTGTGTCGACCGTAGATTCGTCATTTGGCGTAATTTTCAAAGTACAAACGAAGGTTTCATCAGCTAAACATGCACTCCCGAGCCAGCAGGGAAATGGTCAAAGGCATGAAACAGGAAAGGACGAGGGTGTGCGTCGTACACTCGCATTCCGGCCACAAGGCGGCCCTCTTCGGCAAACACCAAAAACACGAGGTTGACAGTTGAGAGGCGGTGGTTGGTCACTGATGCTACCGTTAAACCAACACAGCGAATGTTTTCTTTCCTATCTTTTGACGAGTGTTGCCAACAGTTACGGCCATTGGAGAAAATTCTCACCCGATTGTTGTCAATTATTGTAAATAGTCAAAAATAATGTTATTTCATCTTTTTAAAAACAGGAGCGTATAAAAAATATTTCTATCAAGAATCCCTGACTATCTTCCTGAAGATATTTCGATAAAAAACTCCGAGTGAAAGAAAACTGAAGACATAAAAGTATCATTACTGCTTTTTCGATGCATTACAAATGACTATCCGACAAGGATACAATTAATATCACATTTTTTTCTACCTTACGTTGCAACATATCGTGGGAAACGAACACACAAAAAATATGAGGAAAAGCATAAAAAAACAAGGATATGTCGAGAGAAATATAAGAGAAGGCTCTAGAACGACAAAGTCAAAGAGAGATACTATACTTCGCTCTGGTTAGGCCACACCTCGAATACACCGCGAGCATTTGAGACCCTGGTCAAATAGATTTCACCAAAAAAATTAATAAAATACATAAAGCAGAACGCTTCTTTAAAAACTGCTATTAGCGTACATATAGTGTCTCACAACTTTTAGAGGGATTAGAGTGGGAGCCGCTACAGAGACTCGGAGGCTACACGCTAGGTTTAGCTTGCTTGAATGTAATTCAGAACTGATATTTTTCAGAGCGACACAGAGAAGATATAATCATGACTCCTCAATACATCTATAGGTCTGACAGGTGCGATAAAATAAGAGAGATACTCTGTCATTCACAGATAGGTACTAGGTAGTGGGATTAAGATGGGAGCCCCTAGAGAGACTCGGAGGCTACACGCTACGCTTAGTTTGCTTGATAAATTCAGAACTGATATTTTTCAGAGCGACACAGAAGGAATATTATCATGAATCCTCACTGAATCCCTAGGTCTGCCAGAGGCAATAAAATAAGAAAGGTACCCTATCGCATAGATAGGTACTAGGTAGTGGGATTAAGATGGGAGCCCCTAGACACTCGGAGGCTGCACGCTAGGTTTAGCTTGCTTGAAAGTAATTCAGAACTGATATTTTTCAGAGCGACATAGAGAGAATATTATCGTGACTCCTCACTGCATCCCTAGGTCTGCCAGAAGCAATAAAACAAGAAAGGTACCCTGTCGAACAGACAGGTACTTGGTAGAGGGACTAAGATGGGAGCCCCTAGGGACTCCGCGCGGCGGATTACGCCGCGAGCATCTGGGACAAAAAATAGACACATATTCAATCATAAAACTAATGAAATACCCACGAAATCTGCACACTTAAGAAAAACCGCTACAAGCGCACATACAGCGTTTCTAAGCTTATAGAGGGATTGAGGTGGGAGCTCCTAGAGATACGGGGGCTACAGGCTAGGCTTAGCTTGCTCGAGAAAATTTAGACAAGCATGTTCAGAGAGACAGTGAATATCAATTGGACGCCATTTCCACTAACATGAATCCAATCAGAATTCGTCATAGAAATTGAAATCCTCAGATACAGTTAAATATCTTGGAATCACCTTAACTTCTGATGTATTTTGGGGAATACGCATTCAGGTGGACCAACGTTTCCAAAATTTTCGATTTAATCGAAATTTAAAAGTCTTGAAGCTTAAATTTTTTCCTTTTGATACCAACGTAACGGATATGAAATTTGGAGACGGTCAACCGCTGGCAACCCGTGCCGCAGGGGTGCCAAAGTTGCACATTTTAAGAGTGAAAAGTGGTTTTTCGTTCATTTCTCGGAATACATTGTATTTATCGATACGGTTTTCTTGCGAATGGTATATCATTCTATTGTGCAAATTACACGTATTTAGACATTACTGTATTGCAGTTAGTTTAGCCAAAGTCATGGTTTAAAAAAAAAGCTTGACGACAACTGATTGCTAGGACACGCTTTTCTTGATCGTTGACGTTCCCGAGCGTTTTCGGTTTGTAGTAAAAACTGTAAAAATGTAAATTTAACAGTGCAAAGTGAGGAATAATTTCACTAATTACAGTGGGGGGTCAAAATGACCCGCTTTTGGGCATTGAATGATGTTGAAAAGTTGGAAAAGGAAAAGTTGAAAGGGCGGCAGAACGGCTTGAACACTTGGAAGCTAAGATCACACTGGCAAGACGGCTGGTTTCAATGATTCAGTGTGTGATGGGATACAGTACATCTGGGCAGGGTATCACATCCGAAGTCCGGCGCATAGTGAGAAGCCTCAAATTCCATTATAGGAGGAAACGATTGCCCGATCCAAAGAACTACCGCCCTATAACCTGCCACATCAGTGTGTGTAAAGCGTTTACCTCCATCTTTAGTGACCTCATCATGCATCTTGTCTATACTATAAAAAATATCGAGGAATGTGGATTTCTCATCAGAATATGATTTGTTCAAATTAAAAAGACTTATTTTATATTACCGTAAAACGTTACCCGTCTTCTTGAAATGCTAACAGCCTCTTGCAAGATTAATATTGTTGTTCAGATCATGAGATGTACTCAGCTTTCCAGGAGGGACGATATATTACTCACAGTGTGTCATCTTATATGAAAAATAATCTTTATTAATGCGGAAAAATGCGTTTTTCGTTCATTTCTCGGAATATGTTGCGTTTATCGATACGGTTTTCTTGCGAATAATTTTACCGTCATATTATGCAAACATTTTGTTTGTAAACATTACTGTATTTCTGCTATAATAGCCAAATTAATGCCTTTTTTTTAAAAGAAAGCGTGACCACACCTGATTGCTAGGCAACACGCCGGATACACTCTCCTTGTCCGTTGACGTTCCCGAGCGTTTTACCCAAATCGCTCCGCAATTTTCGGGTTTTTCTATGTTTGAAATAAACAAAACAACAGAAGGAAGTATTTTAGTTGATGTTATCAAAATATCTTTAACATCAATAATGGCATTAGCACAGCAAAGGTCAACCAAGTGACATTTAAAAAATCAATAAGGAGATTTCCCCTCAGAATGGTTTTCACCGGCAATGTTCAAAACTCTGACCGTTTGCCAATGACGCAGTTGAAAGAGCACTCGCTCCGTTTCACACTTAACAAACAAACAAAATATAGGTATGCAATTAAGGCAAAAGTATTCGATAGTATCGATAATTGAAGAAAAATTGAAGGTGCAAACCACGCATTTTCGGAACCTGGCCATGTAATTAATTATGACGGGTGTAAGATCATCGCCAGAGAAAATAATGCCCGTATTCATAGTCGTATTCCTAGGGGTTATCTGGGTATCCCCTAGCCAGGTAACACCTAGGGGTCCCCTACGCTGAGCGATTCATAAACCTTACCTGGGTAACACCCAGCCAGGGGACGCCTGGGTAAGAGATTTGGCAACAATCCCACGCAACAATACATATGAACGGTTCCGCTGAATGGTTCTCGATGTTTTCGATGCTCATTTCTCACCGTAACCAAGCCCGCTATAAACAATAATACAGTATACCGTTGCAAAATTTTGATGAAAAATGATTGAAGGAATATGAGGGAATGATTTCAATATTACTTAAATATTTATGTAATTTGAATGATGAGGAATACGAGGGTGATTCAATAAGTACACGTGTTTGTAAACAGAAGACGTTACTATGGAAAGTTGTTGATATTATCGTGTACTGCCATTAGTACAGTAGTATCCATTCGTCCCACGCGTGGGCAGCAGTACTGCGTTAGGGGAGCTTCGTGTAAGTTTCATGCCTTACCCAGGAAATCGACGGCCTGGGGGAGGGTCAGGGGACAACAGTCCCCTGGGTAACGACTATGAATACTATTTCTGAGCCAAGGGGCTCCCCCACACCTGTAGGGACACCCAGGTAACGACTATGAATACAGCCCTAAGTATTTCCCTCGGCTAATGAGGGAAGCTATCGAAATAGCGAAGAGCACAGGGAACTTAAATAGAGATGACGGCTATCCGTTAGCTTCAACGTTTAAACAACTCTTCCAACAATCGATTTCGTATTCCCATCCGGCCAATGAGCGCGCACCTGACTAACACCGTTAAGAAAATTATCTGCATTTCATTTAGGACCTGACGAAGCCAGCTGGAAGGCAGGCGAAACTGTTGTCCCCCAAAAAATGGATTGTCGCGGCAAAAACCCTAAAAGAATACGGTCATCTTGCCAATTAATCAAAGTTATGAATAGCATACGTTTAGTTTCAGCCTTCCTGGATGCCAAGTAACCCCAATTTCATTCATTCAAGCCATTTCTCTCAAACTATTCTGACTTATGTTCCCTTTTCCTTCCAAATTAAAGGGTTTCGTGCACCCTCAACGCAAAAAAAGGCGTGAAAACCACAGGTTTCAAATCGGGCGCGCGCCACACACAGTAAGGGTCAGCGGAGAAGCCCTTTCCTAATAAAAAAAAGGAGTGAATTAAACCCTGGCAAAAAGGGTGTGGAGAGCGCGGTGTGAAATACGTTCCACTAACGGACTCCCAGAGAAAAAATAATCAAAAGGGTTTCAGCATTATTTTTTTTTTTGCTCCGGGAACGTCTGGGAACTTGATTTATACCGTTCCGCAGGGTTTTCGAATCGGAGGGTTACGACCGAGGGCCTTAATTGATTTAACGCATCCTGTTTGACGCCGGGGGATCGGTTGGAAAAGGGGGAGAAAGGGCACGTTAAAAAAAAGGGTTTGACACCAGGGTTCGAAAAAATATACCTTCCATCGTACCCTATCGGACTTTATTTTCGTTAAGGGTTCAGATTGATAGTAGCGAGTACGAACCTTACCGATGAAAGGAGGGAGGGAGGAAGTAAATCTTGGATTTCAAGAAAGAATTTGATAAGATTCCTCACGAAAAAATAGTTTTCAAACAACAACCATGTGGGTAAATAAAAATGAATGAGAAACGTGATTGTACAACAAATAAACAAAGCGTAATAATCGATGGAATCGATTCCACCCAGTCGAGATTGGTATCCGGTGTGCCGCAAGGATGGATAATCGGTCCACTAAATTTTCTCATTTATGTGGACGATACTAACCATTGACTGAGTAGAAAAATTAGATTGCTTGCAGATTATGTCGTCATCTACGAGGAAACAACCGTAAATGCAGAGTCAGAAAACAAAGTCCATGGAAACAATTATTTCCTTGAATTTGGACTAATATCGAACTTTTTTTTCGCAATAAGGATATATTCATACAATACCAATCACGCCGTTTCCTTCCGAGGTACGCAGAGTCAATAAGTTTCACTCATAAATACATATTTGTTCACTCAACTCTGCTTCAATACATTCTTCCATACTGTCCAATCCTAGCAAACCTCTTTTGCCCTATTTACCCTCAAATACACTGCTTTTCGTACGCACTCTCCTGTTTTTAAGACTCCTAATATTCCTCCTCCCTAAGAATTTCCTCAACCACATTCAACCACACCTTTCTCGGCCTACCTCTACCTCTCTAGCTTGGGTCATTCTCTGCATTATGTCCGGATGTACATCTTCCTCGCCTCACGTGATGAAGTATTATTGCGAGATACATGAGTGAAGGAATCCTCTTTGCTCCAATTTCTCTCCTCTTAGTGCGACTTAAAGGTACGTTTTCATGAACGCGTTTCAAACGACGAGACGCAAAAGAGAGATCCTCAATCAAATCAGAAGCCCGGGTTTCTCCGCGTCAGTTCGCGTATGTTGGCATAGAGTCGCGTCCCCCGAGTTGAAACATTTCCAACTTTCGACGCGCGGAAAACAAAATATCTAACGTAGATCCAATTAAATACTTAGGCGTCACCATCACTGAAGACATGTCATGGGGGAAACACATCAGGGAAATAACAAGTGTAGCAAACCGTAGATTAGGATTCGTAAAAAGGGTTCCAGGCAAATGCGATGAGAGAGTACGAGAAAGAAGCTATTTTACACTTGTCAGGCCTCATTTAGAATACGCCGCTGGTATATGGGATCCGTACGAGGAAGGTATGATAAAAGAATTAGAGCGCGTGCAAAGGAGATCCGCTAGGCTTGTTAAAGGCCGTTATGATAATTGTATAAGTGTTACGAGCTTAATAGAAGAACTAGGATGGGAATTACTATCAGAACGCATGGTTAAAATTTAGGTAAAACCTTTTAAGTAAATTCGAAACAGATTTCTTCACAGATGACGTTAGATATATATTAAGAACCCCTGCGTATTATGCTAGGTTTGACCATATTAACAAAATTAGAGAGATAGATTGTCGTACCGATAGATTTAAAAGGTCATTTTTCCCGCGTACTCTTAAGAGAGAACAATAGGCAGCGTAGCAAAGGGATAGGTAGGTGAAATATAGTTAAGAGTAGTCTGTAGTGCATGATGCATGTAATAACAACCAATAATCCCTTTCTTATTGTGTAGATACTAACCATCTAGCTCCATGTGACCCTATTATCTAGCATGCCTTTATTAAATATCCTAGTTGCATGTCAATAGTGCATGTTTGGTGATCTTCACCCCCTGCCAAACACACCCTCGTGGTGGCTCGCAGGGTATCACGTAGATGTAGATGTAGATGAACCCGTAGAATCACAAACATGGCTGGCCGGCGAAGTGTAGGTTGAAATGGATGAAATGATCATCTCCGAAATTCGAGAGAAGTACACGTACCTGAACAATTATACGGACTATGGAAACATAAGGTAGAAGGCGTGGAGGGAAAAAGGATTCAATCTGCATCCATTTCTTTCTTTTAAAGAAACTGCACGTTAATTAGCTCTCAGCAAGCTGGCGAGTGGATGAGAGGAATTAAGTTGTAGAGGAAATCGAGTAAAAATAGCTATTGCACTTGGATGGAGCTACATAACTATCAGCACACAATTATCAACAATAGGTTGTAGAGCGATATGCACAGACGGTCGTCACGCTTCTTTTTTTTACCATTTTGTGCTTACAAAGAGACATCGCGTAAAAATAATTGAGGACGAAGACAAGGCAAATGTTACCTTAAAGTGGAGTTAAAATGCCGGATATCGGTAATGTCTTTCCGCCCCATGTTCCCGGATTAGTGAGAAAATTACTTATAAACAATTTCGTCCCAACAAAATACTTAATATTTCGCGCCTCCCCCACAAGACAAAACAGCCGAGGTTGTTACGGCGCTTTAAAGCGGGACGACGCGGGTTCGAGGCTCATTCCCGCCTAATTTTTTTTCGCTCGAATATACTTCGGAAACCACGACAGATGCCAGATTCCGAACGTATACGACAGTAACCACATTTTTTTTTCGTTTTAAAACTATTTTCTGGAATTTCTACTGCCCAGAGTGTTGTAGACAATTGTGGAGTTTCTATCATTTGCTCGGAAGGAGAGTTGCAGGAGAAAGGAGCGTCATTGTCCGAGTATTTGCGGTATTGAATTACTTTTTGATCCTTTTTGAGACGGGCATGACTCCGATTAGGGGTGGGACTTTCTGGAGGCCATTATCGGAAGACAAAAATGTTAATGTTTATCTTGGAGCGATCTAATTGGTTATAATTTCCTAGAAATTGTGCTCCAAGGCGGATGTTTTTTACTTAACTTTTCCTTCAATCGCGAAGATTTTCCTGCCAGAAAAGAGATTAAAACAGGTGCCAAGAGTATGGATAAGAGGCTTGAGAGGAGCTAATATGGGACAACGTATTTAATGAAGCGACTGGGGGGGATTACGAGGGGTGGAGAAAGAAATTCCATTTCAGTAAAGGAAAATTATTGGGTAATAAAAAAACAGTAATCCCTTTCCAATACATTGTTTATTTCAATTGCAGGGATTATTAATTTCAGTCATGGCGTTGAATAGCATGTTTTCGGATGATATTCATCATAAAAGCATTTGAAGCAAAGAATTTCCGTACAATGAGAGCATTTAATGAGGCTTACCATTATTGATAATTATATTATGAAGGAAAGACATTACCAATACCCAGCATTTTAATTCCACTTTAAGATAACATTTGTCTTGTCTTCGTCCTCAATTACTTTCACGCGATGTCTCCTTGTCAGCTGTAGATTGCGCGTAGGTTCCCTTACATGCGAACGGTTCACTCAAAGATGTGACGCGTCTCGTCACGCGTCCATGACACGTCTATGGAAACGTATCTTTACTGTAATTAAATCCCACTCCTACTCGTTGCCCATCGCCATTTTCAACTGCAACCCTATTTACGACAGCTTTCTGCTCGGGCTCCGGAATAGGTGCTTCCACAAGTTCATCATTCTGCAACGACCTTACCAAACGAGAATCGACACGCGTTTGGACGCAAGACCGCGACACTCCCCTTCCCTCAACGGTAACGCTCAGGGTCGATTTATTCGATATGTTGCACCATCGATATCGAATCGAGATATCGAACGACCTTGGGTAATGCTTTACTAGCAGAGCACTCTAGCGGTCAGGCGCTTCCCAACCACGATAACCCCATCAAATTTAAACCGAAGCACTGAAACCTTGAGCGATAGCTTATAGCATGACCTCTGCATTCTTCCGATATTGGTGCGAATTATGAACATTCACGAGGTCTCCTGGTATTTGATATTGTTTCTTAGGTTTGGTACATAATTTCACAATGAAAAGAAACCAAATGAGATTCACACAAACTTAATTGTGGATAATGATACCGAAGACACAATTTACATTATTACAAAAACTTCAACATAACATTTGAAAAAAAGAAGTGAAATTCATTTTCAAACTTGGCGTAAAATCACATAAATCCTCGCACAGCCATACTATAGGACCAGAGGCCAAATTAATCAATTAGATGTCAACACAAAAGTAAGAGCAGGCTTCGGTCATAACTGTAAAACATCTAACCATCTTATTCACACCGTACTTACCTCGCTAAATCACTCGGGAAGTTGAAAAATGCAAGTTTTTTTCGTCTAATTTCCAGCCAGAAAAATTATTGCACCAACTGGCTGAGCAATAATGCCGCCCGGGTTGCTTCTCACATTCACGACTCGCCGCCATGTTTGTTATTTTGATACGGACCATGCAGGCCATGCGACTTTTTCCTAACGAAATCATAACATAGTTTTTTGTTAAAAAATTCACTGAGTATTAACAATTAAAATAATTATTGATAAATTAATAACCTATTATCGTCATATTTAAAGATCTTTTTAAATTTGCGCCTGAAGTAGATGACGCTAAAGTCACTACGTACGATATATCGCAGCAAGCGACGTAGCCTTGTTTGGACGAGTGTCACCGGACACTTCCAAGACAAAAGAGGGGCGAAAACAAAATGCGCCGTGCGAGAAGGAGGCGGGCGAGAGAGGGGAACGAACGGTTAGGAAGATTGATGAAGATAGGCGGGCCTTTCGGATGAGGAGGGCGAACTACATCCAACCAACATGGACATGTTTATCTCTCCTCCGGCCACAAGCAGTCCTGAAGACGTTTCCCTTTTTTTTCTCTTCCAATTCTCCGTTAAAACCCTCTTCCTCCATTCTAAGCCAATCCTTCCCACAATGCCACGCTCCCTCCGTTTGCCCACCATACATATATAAAAGGGCACTTGTTGAGCTTCACTTCTTCAAACCCTCCCTTACTGCCGACCATTTTCCCGATAGATGGCAGCAGATAAGCGCGGGTTGGTGGATTACGCTTTCAATGGGGGTGTCCTCATGCGTTCAAATGCTTTCTATAGAGCGTTCAAACCTTTTAGGTTAAGGTAATTGACCTTGGGGGTAACAGTGTTGCCAAATATATCGAGGCAGAGATTCGATCTGCTGCGCAACGTTAGAACCTGTGTTATTCCGATATAAAAATTGTGCCCAAAGGTTGTTAAGAAAAATGCGCAGTTTAAGTTTTCACTGATGGAGTCATCATACCTCCAAATGTCTTCTATAGAGCGTTCAAACCTCTAAGGATAAGGTAACTGACCTTGAGGATTACAGTGTTGCCAAATGTACGGGGTCAGAGACTTGATCTGCTGTGTAACTTTTAACCTGCGTTATTCTAAGATAAAAATTTTGCAAGAAGGTTATCATGAGAAATGCGCAGTTGACGTTTTCAAAAATGGTGTCCTTATACGTTCAAATGTTTTCAAAAGGGCGTTCAATACTTTCAGGTGAAAAAATTAGACACTTCGGAGAACAGTGTTGCCAAACTTACCCACGCAGGGAATCCCTCTACCACGCAATGTTAAACCAGGGCTACGCCGAGATAACAATTTTTTTAGTTGGAAATCAAGTAAGATGTTGCAAGAAATGCGAAGTTTGCGTTTTTAATGGGGGTTTATTTAGACGTTCAAATATTTTCTATAAAGTGTTCAAACCTTACGAGGACAGTACTTATCCTTAAGGAGAACAGCGTTGCCGAACGTAACATGGCAAGGAACCGCGCTACCACGCAATGTTTAATGCTATTCTGTGATAACTATTTTGTGATACGGGAAGCAAGAAATATGTTGAAAGAAATGCATATGATAAGGTGATACGGAATAGTGAGGGGGAGGAAACAACCCCATAATAATTTTTGGTCAGCATAAGATCTCGAACGGTACCTATGCCAAATTTCGTATTCCGATTTCACCTGCTAGTCACTCAGATGGACATTATAAAATTCCAAATAATTACAAAATAATTAGATATCTTTAAGTCTTTGAGTTGGCTCGTGAAATGCAGGATGAAATTAAGGATACCAATACGTCCCCGCTCTGTACCATTAGAATTAGCGACACCAAGATGGTGCAAGAGACAAACTGCTCTGAACTGCATGATACTGGTATGCAATTACATGCATAAAACCTTTCCTGCTTACCATTCACCATTCGTGCCTGCAATGAAAACATATTGAGACACTCCGGTAAGGTAATTTGAGCGAAATATCATTTTACCTACAAAGAAATGAATTTGGTCTCATTTTAACCCTTTGTTTACTGAATTATGATTTTTGTATTTAACTGTTGCAGAATATTTATTTTACCTGCGCTTCCATATCAAGAATATGACGAATCAATGACTTTTTACAGAAATTTAAAAATTGTTGCTTTATTGCAAAAATTATGTCAAGGGACTTAAAAAATCTCGTCGGGGCTGAAGAGCAGATTTTCAATATAAGGTGGCGAAATGATGAAAGTCTTTCAAATATCTTTTTTATTTGAAAATACTCAAAAATAAAACCACAATATTACACAAAAACAAATAAATATTGCTTTTCGTCCTTTTATACACTATTTTATCATAAAAATCAAGTAAAAAACAAGAGAATTACTTGTCCGAGCTGATAAACATTCCACATTCATTATGTATGGCGGTAGTTGAAAATAAAACAGTTTTTCTTTTCATTAACATAAAGAAAAACTTTGTATTCAGTTGCATTAGGAATGCGACCTTGAATCTACTTAGTCCTTTGCACAGAACACGCATCTTCCTCTCGTGGATGCAAATTCTAGCCAGTGCGCTCCCATGTTTTGGAGCCGAACGTCATTCGAAACGGAATATCATACACTTGAATCAATATACTTTGTCAACAATAGCAATTCTGTATCGTGGGGCTTTAAAGTCCCGTCAGTAGACAAAGGGTTAAAGTAAAATATCTCTCCCTTCTAAAGACACCAAAAGTTCAACCCCAAAAAACATTACTTTTGGAGATATTTGCCAAAAAATACAACAGCCCTTTTTACATGGGAAATTGTACGTGTGTACACTCCAGAGAGATCTTACTTTTTTAACAAATGAGGCATTTGTAACACTTAGATGTCGTAAAAAAAATAAAAGCGTGTAGTCTCTATGTTTTCTCAACCATTTTTGAAAACTAATCATATTTTCACCGCAATAGGTTCTTGGGTATCACAAAAAACCTTCCGTTCTGAAGGAGTTTCAAACGTAACTACCGCGTGAAAAAAATGAGTCAAGTTAAAGACTTATTTAGATATCTTAATTTGATTACTTACAATTTCTGTCATATAAAACTATATTATTGCACCATTAATAATGCAATATTTAATTCGTGACCTACACCTCATAAGATCAATACCAATCATTTGACTATGGCGTCTGTTATGACTAGGGAACTATCTCCTTTGGACTACCTTAGGGTTGCATTGTCCACTGAAACAAGCGCCTTCTCCATTCCCCTCACTGGTTTCCACCAACAAACCTTACGCGTATTAGTGTCTATTGTACATATGCATCTACATAATACCCCGCGAGCCGCCACATGGGCGTGTGGCAGGGAGTGTTAGGTTACCAGCCGTGTAAAGTTGTAAAATTTTTGGAGATGAAATGGTGACATGAATTATAGGAGTGTATAAAGTGGAGCTCAGTTTTTATTGGGATCGCTTTTTGTTCACGGAAAGAACGAGTGTTTGTAATACCTATCTGTTGATGGTAATGTATCTCTCTTATCTTATCGCATCTGTCAGACCTAGAGATGTAGTGAGGAGTCGTGATAATATTCTCTCTGTGTCGCTCTGAAAAAATATCAGTTCTGAATTATATCCAAGCAACCTAAGCCTAGCGTGCATCCTCCGAGTCTCTCGGGGCTCCCACCTTAATCTCTATAACAGTTGTAGGACACTACATTTGTTCGTTCGTATAGCAGTTTTTAACGAAGCGCGCGGCTTTCCTTTGTATTTTATTAATTTTTTGTTCAAATCTTTATGACTTAGGGTCCCAAATGCTCGCGGCGTATTCAAGGTGTGGCCTAACCAGAGCGAAGTATAGCATCTCTCTTTGACTTTTTCATCCGAGGACCTATTTCTATTAATATACGCTTAACAAAACCTAGTTTCTTTAACGCTGCGCCACATAAGTTCTGTATGTGTAATTCCCACGATATTTCTGAAGATAAGGCAATTCCAAGATATGTTACTGTATCTGAAGATTTTATGTTCACTACACCCACAGTGCAGGTAAGGAATTATGTGATGACATTTGCTGGAAGTAAACTGTGGTGCATTTACTAATAATTAGTTGTAAACCCCACTCCTGGCATCACGAATAAACGTTGTTTAAGTCAAATGACAGAACTTCAAAGTCCGCGTCTTCGCTCTTCTCATAAGTGGTAGATAACTGTATCGTCTGCAAATAATCTTAATTTACTGCTAATTCGAGAACTCAGGTCATAAATATAAGGAATGAATAAAATAGGGCCTATTATACTTCCCTGAGGAACACCGGATGTGACTTCGACCTTATCAGAGCTAAAACCGTCAATACCTACTTTTTGTTTTCGATCACTGAGAAAGTCACTTATCCAAATCACTATATTTTTATTAACTCCGTATGCATGCGATTTATAAATAAGTTTTTGTGAGGAGGAAATATCATGAAACTAATTGTGTAAGAGATGCAAGAAGCATTCAACCGTCAAACTTTTATTGTTCACATTTCAGGCACAACGTGGACCAGAAGCTCCCTCTCCTTGCTACGCGACGTGTATTACTTCAGCGCTTAATTAGCCCTTCCCCGCAGTCTTTCAAAAACCCTTAATACACAAGCAAAACCCTAGCCCCCGTTGCCTCCTCTTCAAAAGGCTTTGAATACCTCCCTGTGCCGAGGGGTTGGCGGGTTAATTCCCGGGGATTAGTCCTTTTCCGGGACCCACCCCATCCTGGAGTCGGAGGTGTGAAGCTCTTCCGTGAAGCGTTCTCCGGAATACAAATTGCCGGAAATGACGTCTGCTCGAGAAAGACCGGAAGTTGTCCGAGTGGATGAGTGGGGGTGGGATTTTCAAGGTCGGAGGGACGCAGTAGGGTTTAAAATCCCTTGTTAGCCTCAAAAGATCCTCTTCGCAGCTTAAGGAGTTAGGCCAGGAGTGAATTTGTCGCTTCGCTTTGCACCCCGGACAGGGTTTTAACCCTGGGACATGGAGAAGAGATACGTGGAAGTCGCAGACATGCTTAAAATTTTTGTTCCGCGTCGTGTACACCAAACTTTTGCCCATCTACCATGAAGCTAAGTGTGGTTACTATATTACAAATACAAGGTAGGTCGAGGATAGTTTCAAGCCTTATTCGGTGGAAGTCCTTGATATTAAGAAATGGAAGAATTAACTCTGCAATTCTACATGGTAAAAGATTTATTCACGACAGGTTTCGCGACAGCGTAGCATCATCAGCTGATTCATCATTATTGAACTATGTGCCTGGTTATGGGTTTCGGTTTAAGTAAAATAATGAAACAGGAGTAATTGTACTCGATTCATTCACAGTTGTTAACTTTATAATTGGCGCCTTAGCAACACTTTTAGTACATAGAGTTGGAGCTAGCGCTCCTATCGGAAAACATTCGCACCACATTAAAAATTGTCTCACTAGCGCTGCCACGTAGCGGTGGTCATATAATCTACGTGATGCTGAGAAAATGCATATTCCAACAATCATCAACATCTCAAGATGCTGCACTGCGGCGAAACCGTTCGTGAATAAATCTTTTGCCACGTGAAATTGCAGAGTTAATTCTTCTATTCAAATAACTTTCTCGGGCTTAGCAAAGGGTAATGTTTTTATAATCCGCCGACGTTTCGGAGAGCGACTCGTTTTCCATTTTCAAGGCACGTTTTATTTCCGCCATGACCACTATAACACTATAAACCACTATAAAAATAGTTGAGAAAATATACAAACTACATGCTGTTAGTTTTTTGACCGCGTATAAGTGTTAGAAATACCTCGTTTTGTAAACAATGTCTCTCTGGATTGCAAACACGTATCATTTCCCATGTAAAAAGGGTTGTTCGTATTTTCTGGCAAACATTTCGGAAATTAATGCGGTAAAGGGGTTGATTTTTTGGTGTCACCAGAAGGGCGAGATATTTTTCTTTAAAATGAAACCAAATTCATTGATTTCTAAGTAAAATTATATTTCGCTCAAACTACCTTAAAAGGCCATTTGTGACTGTAAACAATGGCAGTCTGGTTTTTTGTTTTTTTGCTTGCCGGATGATTCGGTAGGCCCGAATGTCCCCGGAATCCCGATAGGCTGCTGAGCCTGTCATCAGGTTTTCCAGGGACCGGACCAACAGAACTTTGACACACATCCATTCCCTGGGTGGTGAAAAACCCAACCAGGCGGGACTCGAACCCGCGACCCTCGGTTTAACAGGCGAGGACTCTACTTGTATTTAGTAGAGTCCTCGCATGTATTTAGTAGAGTATTCAAATATAATACACCGGGAAAATCTTAAATCATTTATTTATTCTTCTATCCCTGACACAAGGTAGATCACCAAGGTCCGCACAGTGTGTAGGTTTCTCCCGTGGAACACCATGTAATTTTCAGATCAATTTTTGATAAAAACCGCGTATAAAAAATAAGTTTTTGTCATTCATGACAGAAGGAGGTCTAATATTTCTTTAAGTAACAAAAATATGAAAATTAATAACATTTGAGTCATTATAGGAGAGAACCACCTTAAAAAGAAAGTAAACGCGTAAATCTTGGATTTCAAGAAAGAATTTGACAAGATTCCTCACAAAAAAATAGTTTTCAAACAACAATCATGAGGGATAGTAAAAAAGAATGAGATACGTGATTGTATAACAAATAAACAAAACGTAAAAATCGATGGAATCGATTCCACCCAATCGAGATTGTTATCTGGCGTGCCGCAAGGATGGATAATCGGTCCACTAAATTTTCTCATTTATGTGGACAATATTAACCATAGACTGAGTAGTAAAAATAGATTGCTTGCAGATTATGTCATCATCTACGAAGAAACAACCGTAAATGCAGAGTTAGAACTTTATATAAGGAAACATGGACAATTTATCTACATCTACATGATACCCCACGAGCCGCCGCATGGGCGTGTGGCAGGGAGTTGTAGGTCACCAGCCGTGTAAAGATGTAAAATTTTTGGAAGTGAAACGGTGACATGTATTATAGGAGTGTATTTAGTGGAGCTTAATTAATATGGTGGTCGCTTATTGTTCGTGGAAAGAACATATTTTTTAACAATCTCTTCAGCAGTGTATCTCTGTAATTTCATTGTTTCTGTCAGACTGAGAGATGTAGTGAGGAGTCATGATAATATTCTTTACGTCGCCCTGAAAAAATTCAGTTCTGAATTTATTAAGCAAACTAAGCCTAGCGTGTAGCCTCCGAGTCTCTCGGGGCTCCCGCCTAAATCCCTCTAAGATTTGTGAAACACAACATGTTCGGTCGTTTTACAGTTTTTAACGAAGCGCGCTGCTTTCCTTTGTATTTTATGAATTTTTTGGTTAAATCTTTATGACTTAGGGTCCCAAATGCTCGCGGCGTATTCGAGGTGTGGCCTAACCAGAGCGAAGTATAGCATTTCTCTTTTATACTTTCTCATCCGAGGACCTATTTCTATTAATATACGCTTAACAAAACCTAGTTTCTTCAATGCTTCGTCACATGTGTTGTGTATGTGTGTTCTCCACGTCACTCCCACAAATGACGTCAGACGGGTTACGCTTGAGAATTTGTCTCCGCACGTTACTGCATATTCAACCCCACGTCACGTGGTGCGGAGGCGAGCGCTTGAACAATTTGACACGCACGATCTCCGCGGGGCAACTGTTGATAGATCCGTATGTGACGTATCTACATCTACATAATACCCCGCGAGACGCCACATGGGCGTATGGCAGGGGGTGTTAGGCCACCAGCTGGGTAAAGATGTAAGTTTTTTGGAGATGAAATGGTGACATGTATTATGGGAGTGTATTTAGTGCAGCTCAATTTTCAATGTGTTCGCTTATTTTTCCCGGAAAGAACGATTTTTCTACCTATCTGCACCTGTGCTTCATAGACCTGACCCATCGCAAACATTATGATCCCTTATTGTAAGTGGAATAAATGATATTTTAAATCTATTGGTTATACTGTGTATTACCTTAATTTTTATGCCCATGATCATTTGTACCATAATCGCTTGGCTCCAGCAAATAACGTCTAACCTCAGACTGAAAATAGTCTCCATCAAATTTCCGTAAAATAATAATTTAAACGGATTCAGCCGAGATGTCATTAAAGTTCGTCATATTATAACAGAAACAACAGTTTCACTATTCCACTTGGTATTTTAATGCGTACGATGCCTTTTAATTCACAGAGCCATCATAAGGTTTTGGATTAGTTAATTGGGGAGGCGACCGACAGCTAAGGTCCTCTGCGCCATAGGGGATAGGTAAGGGAGGAAGGGTGGATGGAAACCCGGCGTCGGCATTAGCCTGCTCTTAACGAAAGGCGCCGAGGGGACCACGGTTTAACGTCTCATCCGACAGACGGAGTACTGTACTTGAAGTGCCCTCCACAAGACACTAGGGGATAGGTAAGGGAGGAAGGGTGGATGGAAACCCGGCGTCGGCATTAGCCTGCTCTTAACGAAAGGCGCCAAGGGGACCACGGTTTAACGTTTTATCCGACAGACGGAGTACTGTACTTGAAGTGCCCTCCACAAGACACTAGGGGACAGGTAAGGGAGGAAGGGTGGATGGAAACCCGGCGTCGGCATTAGCCTGCTCTTAACGAAAGGCGCCGAGGGGACCACGGTTTAACGTCTCATCCGACAGACGGAGTACTGTACTTGAAGTGCCCTACACAAGACACTAGGGGATAGGGTAGGGTGGAAGGGCGGATAGAAACCCGGCGTCGGCATTAGCCTGATCGTAACGAAAGGCGCCAAGGGGACCACGGTTTAACGTTTTATCCGACAGACGGAGTACTGTACTTGAAGTGCCCTCCACAAGACACTAGGGGACAGGTAAGGGAGGAAGGGTGGATGGAAACCCGGCGTCGGCATTAGCCTGATCGTAATGAAAGGCGCCGAGGAGACCACGGTTTAACGTCTCATCCGACAGACAGAGTATTGTACTTGAAGTGGCCATGACAAGACACTAGGGGATAGGTAAGGGAGGAAGGGTGGATCGAAACCCGGTGTCGGCATTAGCCTGCTCTTAATAAAAGGCGCCGAGGGGACCACGGTTTAACGTCTCATCCGACAGACGAAGCATTGTACTTGAAAAGACCTCCACAAGACTCTAGGAGATAGGGTAGGGTGGATAGAAACCCAGCGTCGGCATTAGCCTGATCTTAACGAAAGGCGCCAAGGGGACCACGGTTTAACGTCTCATCCGACGGACGGAGTACTGTACTTAAAGTGACCTCCACAAGACACTTGGGGATAGGGTAGGGTGGAAGGGTGGATAGAAACCCGGCGTATTAGCCTGGCGCCGAGGAGACCACAGTTTAACGTCTCATCCGACAGAGTATTGTACTTGAAGTGACCTCCACAAGACTCTAGGAGATAGGGTAGGGTGGAGAGAAACCCAGCATCGGCATTAGCCTGATCTTAACGAAAGGCGCCAAGGGGACCACGGTTTAACGTATCATCCGACGGACGGAGTATTGTACTTAAAGGGACCTCCACAAGACACTTGGGGATGGGTAGAGTGGAAGGGTGGATAGAAACCCGGCGTCGGCATTAGCCTGGCGCCGAGGAGACCACAGTTTAACGTCTCATCCGACAGACGGAGTACTGTACTTGAAGTGCCCTCCACGAGACACTCAAGTAGGGATCGGGTTTTCCCTGAAAAACATCCTACTTTATACTTCCTAAAGGGTTCCATATGGTATTCCAAGTGAGGCCTCTGAGAGAAAATTAAAGTCGCCCCTTTACTTTCTCGTCATATATGATATTGTCGGATCTTGGTTTTGAAATCCTTATAGTAATTATGTATCCGTCTTTTAACTCATTCCACTTTTTTCACCTCCTATTATTAATAAATTGCCGTTGAACGATATTCACGAAGTGCTAAGAAGTTAATTGTGCATTTGCTGTTAAACTAGGAGAGGATTTAAATAATTCTCTAAACCGGACAGTATTAAATAGGATTGTATTTACGTCTCGCGTGCAATCGTATATTTTCAATCCACTGCAACATGATTACTGGTAAATAAAACCGGTAAGACGTGATTATTTACGATCTGTAGACTGTATTTACATTTGAACTTCCGTTTTTCATCGCTAGATGGCGACATAATTGAAAAATGTGTTTGTATACGGAATTCTAGGCGACAGTTTTTGGCGACGAGTCAACAATCAGTTATGTATATTCTGTTTCCTAAAGTTCATACCTAATCACTTTTATAAAATAAATTCCGAGTATTCCAAGTATTGAATCATACGTGTGTAGCATCTAGGTTTTTTTCAACGGCAAATATGTCAGAGACTCTGAAACTAGGCCTTCTTCGTCAGGGTCCCACATGCCAGTGGCAAAAGAAGGGATTTTCTCATCGAATGGTACAGGGAATTTCGTCCAAACAGTTCGTCTCCTAATGTAAACCCTCCATTGGAACCCTTACAAAAAACCCCTAACCTTGTCTCTGCTTCTCGATTAGGGGAGATGTCTGGAGGGGGAGGGGCGGGCACTAGATACCCTGGATCAATATTTTTCCCCCTGTGGACCGAGGGTACGGGAGGGGGGTGAGTTAGAAGGGCTAGAATCCAGCGCCATCTCTCCCCTATGAAGTTTGAATTGGAACTATTCCATCCGTGAGGAAGAATTTGTGTACTTGGGTAAGATGTTTGCGAAAGATGGACGGATAGATGAGGAGATAAAGAGACGTGCGGATGCTGGAAGGAAAGTGGTAGGTACAGTATGCGGAGCATATGTCAAAGAATGAGTGCCTGTCTTCTAAGGAAGCGAATATCGCCGTGTACAAAAGTGTACTTCTCCCCACTTTTTTGTATGGTAGTGAAACATGGGTATGTCAGGATATAGACACATAAGAGTAGACTAAACGTCGTGGGTATGAGTTATTTGAGGAGTGTTTGCGGCAAAAGTAGGATGGATAGGGTCAGGAATGAGTGGGTAATAAATTAATGTGGGTTAGATGCTCCAGTAAAGGACATATATAGGAATGGAATGTGCTTCGTTGGTTTGGCCATATTGAGAGAATGGATGACAGTCGAATAACGAAACAGATATATATGAGAGTAGAATGAATGGTGTGAGAGGTAGAGGTAGGCCGAGAAAGTTGTGTTTGAATGTGGTTGAGGGAATTCTTAGGAGGAATTATTAGGAGTCTTAAAAACAGGAGGGCGTGTATGAAGCAGTGCATTATGGGGGTAAATGAGGCGAAAGAGGTTTATGGCAAGGATAGGTCAGTATGGAGGAAATTATTGAAGCAGTGTTAGGTGTACAATTATGTATTTATGAGTGAAGCTTTGTGACTCTCCCTACCCCGGAAGGGAACG
The DNA here is from genome assembly GCA_963169105.1 of Ceriagrion tenellum. Lineage (NCBI taxonomy): Eukaryota > Metazoa > Arthropoda > Insecta > Odonata > Coenagrionidae > Ceriagrion > Ceriagrion tenellum. The sequence goes on from OY720645.1 coordinate 3,368,108, forward strand.
GCGTGATTGGTATGTATTTATGTATTCCCTTAACCCAAAAATAGTTTGATATTACAGCGAACCAAAACCGGAAACTACGTAAATTTTGGGTCAACTTGCGTAGCCAATTATGAGAACTTATTCAACCATGTCACCCATACATTATTTCAGCTTACAACCCATTAAAATTATGAAATACTCGAAATGTCTCCGTATATCTCTTCACTTGTCCCCGGAAATAACAGAGAAACGAGAGAATTATAAAAAAAACACAAAAGATATTCCTCCGCTTCCCCGTTTGGCCGTCAGGAGTAAGTCTTCTCATTGTAGGGAGAAAAGTAGATGACGGAAGGTAAAAATCGAGTTTACGTACTTAAAAAATGACAGAAAAACAAATGAGGAGCCCTGCTGCGCATCATCTGCGAAGTGAAACACGCCGAGCGAGATTGGGTGGGGGGGAGGGGAGGGGTAAATGGGATGGGGGAAGTGGGTAAAAAAACAATTGAAGGCGGACACCCGTTCCAATCTCGCAGTAAATGTATTCGGGGGCAACATAATTCCTTATATTATAGAATTTCCGTTTTTTCTTTCGTGCGCCTCCCTCTATATAGGTCCATCCCCTCCATTTCCTCTTACTCAATTACCATACGCGTATTTCCGGGGAATAAAAATATGAAAATAATGAGAAGTGAAGGAAAAAAAAAGAAAATGGCGTTAAGAAGATGAGAAAAGTTTTCTCGCGGCCCGAGCGAAGATTATTGGAAAGATTTCACGTATTTTTTAAAAAATAATATGCATACGAATTTACTTTTTTCACCCTCCCGTGTGAGTATACTCTTTTTCCCGTTTCCCTCGGTCACCTTGGTAACGGATAACAATTCGACGTTCGTTTGTTTAGTTTCTTTCTCTCACATTCCCCATCTAGATAACATACTAGCGGAACGTACCCGTTGAAATTCAACGGGTGTGAGAAACATCGAACTTATTTCATACAATCGATAGGAATCGAATTATATCGATATATATCGCACACAATGTATTTATTATTGATTTTTCTACATCAATTAATACGTTCTGGGCCTATATTCGCCATATCTCCATATGAGGCTCTGCTACAACAATGCTATCGGTCTTCAAGGGGACAGCGTACCAAAAACGCTCAATTTTCGGCTATTTCATGAATGTTTTTTCGAAATTTAAAGTAAAACAGTCATAAAAAAATAATCGATTGCAGTAATAAGAAGGTCTATTTATTTTTATTTGTAATGGTTTTTGTTGCAACTTCGTATGATTTATATTATTAATTAAAATATACAAAATAAAAAAGTTCTGCATGCCAGAAATACGAACTCTACATGTATTTATTATGGAAACGCTTAAACTCGTCTGGAGTCGAACCGGAGACCAATAGGTAAACAAAAAGTAGATATAAACATTTCGATAGACATAGTTTATCATGTTACTAAGTTTTACGTCATTCTGTACTGTGGTTTAGTAGTTATAAGTGACCAAACAATCACACATACTTTTTTATAGACAATAAGAGACCTACTAATGCACGGACATAATTATTGTCCACAAATCCATGGTACTCGTCATTTAAAAAAAAATTAAATTTTTTATGCAGGTAGCGTCCTCTGATACACAATGAAAAATTCAGCGGAAAAATGAACTTGAAATATGCTTTAAAAAAAAGAAATTTTATCAAAATTCATCGTTAAAATCCCCCATTTTAACATTTTCACAGTAGGATTAAAAAAACCTAATACAAATTGGCGAAATTCATGTTAAAAAAACTGTTGATCTCTCCGTTACTGCGTGAGAGTCATCACAGAAATGCCATATCATTACTGTGGGTGTAGCAAACAGAAAATCTTCAGATGGAGTCCAATATCTTGAAATTACCTTAGCTTCAGATAAATCGTGGGAACGCACTGACAAAACATATGTGGAACAGCATTAAATAAACTAGGTATTCTTAAGCGCATATTAATAGAAATAGGTCCTCGGATTAAAAAGTCAAGGAGAGAGATGCTATACTTCGCTCTGGTTAGGCCACACCTCGAATACGCCGCGAGCATTTGGGACCCTGGTCATCTAAGATTTGACCAAAAAAATCGATAAAACACAAAGGAAAGCAGCGCGCTTCGTTGAAAACTGCTACGAGCGTACGTTTAGTGTCTCACAACTTTTACAGGGATTAAGGTGGGAGCCTCTAGAGAGAATCGGAGGCCGCATGCTAGGCTATGGCTGCTTGAATATTATTCAGAAGTGATATATTTTTACAGAGTGACACAGAGAGGATATTATCATGACTCCTCACTTCTACTCTAGGCCTGACAGATGCGATAAAATAAGAGAGATACACTGCCATCTAGAGATAGGTACAGAAACTCGTTCTTTCAGCGAACAATAAGCGACCACAATAAAGATTGAGCTCCACTTTATACACTCCTATGATTCATGTCACCGTTTCATCTCCAAAAAACTTACATCTTTACACGGCTGGTGACCTAAGACCCCCTTCCACACGTCCATGACGCGGCTCGCAGGGGTAGTATGTAGATTTAGATGTAAATTATGGTAAAGATTACGTCATCTGGTGGTAATTTATATTCCAGGAGTAAATAAAATGAGGAAATACTGTGAATTTACACGTGTACACACAAATCATCATATTAATAGTACCAACTTCGGGAGATAATATATCATTTAACCGAGAAGTCAATAAATTTTTTCTCTTTTTATGGGAAAAAATTTCACCCTCTCCAAGATGCTCTACTAACAAACTAGTTAAACGGATTTTTGCCAATTAAATAACATTTTACATGAGATATCGTCCGTATTTATTCACCAGACAGACATTTGTTTTAAGTTTAGAAATTTACAATACCGAGATCTTGTCAAAAATTTATCAGTCCGCATTTTTCATATACTCTCGGACATTTTAGTGAAAAAATCATATTGTCACCGCAGTTTTCTTTCATAATCGCTTAAAAAACCCTCCCGTTGTGAAGGAGTTTCAGGCGTACGACATGAAAAATATGAGTCAAATGATAGACATATGTAGATATTTTTACTTAAATCATTCAGAATTTCAGTCATCGGGGTATAAAGAGATAGGTATGATAACAGATAGGTACTTGCACCAGGGTTCACTACATACACCTCAGCGAGTTCAGTCACATTAAATTATATAATTACGCCATGAATGATGCAATATTCGATCGTTTCGAATGTTTGATGATGTGACCATCTCTCCACTCTGTCTCAATGACTCCAATGGCGTCCGGTCGTAATGGCAACGGAGGCGTCCGGATGCGGAGGAGCACCCTCTTCTTTTTATCTATATATATCTATATATATATATATCGCCGTCGAACAAATGAAGGGCTCCGAGCGCGAGGAGGGGATAAAGGGGACACCGCAGAGGGAGGGATGGGAATGTAAACTTCAAAGGCGAACTCCTCCTCCATTCAAGCGAAGGAGGAGTGAGACGCACAGAAAGAGAGTCCACTCCACTAACGAACATCAGCCTTAATGACGGCGATAATGTGATTTGCTTCGGTCTCGCAGTATTCCTTCGGTCCTTAGTACCTTCGGTCGAGGGATGAAGGGGGAAGAGAGAGGGAGTAACAAGATGGCGACGGGCACAGTGCAAAAATTAGTCCAGAAACGAGTTCGACCCTAAGGTAGTCCGAGCTTAATAGTTTCCCTAGTCATAATAGAGACCATATTCGAATTATGCGAGTAATTTCACCAGCTGTAGGGCACACGAATTAAATATTGCATTATTAATGGTGTTATTACATAGTTTTATATGACAAAAGTGGGAAGTAAGTAAACAAAAATATCTAAATAAGTCTTTACCTTGACTAATTTTTTTCGCGCGGTACGTTTGAAAATCCTTCAAAGCGGAAGGTATTTCTCTCTAAGTAAAAAAATCCCCAAGAACCGACTGCGGTTACACTATGATTAATTTTCAAATACAGTCGAGAAAACGGTACAAACTACACGCTGTTAGCTTTTTTACGACATATAATTGTGAGAAATTCCTCATTTTGAAAATAATGTGTCTCTGGAGTGCATTCACGTAACATTTCCCATGCAATGAAAGGGCTGCTGCATTTATTGGCAAATTACTCGGAAAATTATGTGTTAAGGGGGTTGATCTTTCGAGGTGTCATTAGAAGGGTGATATTTTTTTCTTTAACCCTTCGAGTGAGGCACGACGTGATATCACGTCATGGTTGTCTCAACGCTGGTGCTAATGACGTGAATTCACGTCAAGAGTACCTTGAGTTTCCAGCTTTCACTGGGAAACTTTTACTAGGCACCCTTGTGAAATCTGGAACACTCACGCCACACACGACGTGATATAACGTCATCAGCACCAGCGTAAAGACAACCATGACGTGACATCACGTCATGCCGCACTCAAAGGGTTAAGGTGAGACCAAATTCATTAATTTCTAAGAAAAAATGACATTTTGCTCAAACCACCAAATTGTTTACTAATCCTAATAATTTTTCACCAGCTCATATTCAGTTGGCCTGATTCAGACATTATGTGGTTAATATTTATTCAAAATAACAATATAGGAGCCTGTACTGCTTACGTCTCATATTAATCAGTGAGAAAATTCTCTAAACACGAAGTATTCGAAAAATTAAAGTTTCCTTAAAATCTCTACAATGGCGTCTGATGTAAACGATGGCGAATGAGTATATTTATAATTTATATATTTCGGTTGTCCTGAAAAGTTTGATGACGTGAAATGCCTCATGTATCTTCTCAATCATCCGCATTTATTTCTCGAAAATTTATCAAATCAATAATTTAATAATTATAATTATCAGAAACTCAGAATTAGTAGAAAATTTATTGGTTTATATTGTGGTATCTACTGCGGTGACAATATGATTTATATTAAAAAATTGTTGAAAAAACACACAAACTACACATACTGTTGATTTTTTGACGAGATCTAAGTCCAGGGAATGCCTTATTTAAAAAAAATAAGATCTCTCTGGATTGCATGGGTCTAAAAAAGGTTTTTTTCTCTGGATCAAATCTGCCCTGTGATTATTTGAACTTGGAATTTGACTTGCATGTGCCACTTGACATGTTTGATATGGACTAATAGTGAAATCACCCACTTTCATAATACAAAATGCCGAACAAAATTAACGATGGCGAATTTTTTGATCGATTGGCGCGCAAGCTTCTGGTATTTACTGTGTTGCTTCTGATCGGTACAATATTCCGCTGAGGTTAGACATTTCTCTTGTTGCTATTAAAATGCTTAATATGATGACTTCATTACCTTTTCCCTGTCTTTCATGTTTATTTCACAACAATCCCCCAAAGTGGGACTTAATGAAAATATTACTATATTTAATCCCTGCGAATGCCCGTCATGGCTTTACTAGTGCTTATATGAACTTCAACGTTTACATGTGTATGCGTCTTTAACAAGCAAATTGCGGATAAGTAGCAAAAGTTTTGGTAGTCGAAGGAAGACGGGTAGTTTTGTTTCGCAAAACATAACGAAAATAATCCATAAACCCCCCCCTCCACCCCCCCCAATGATATAATGCTAGAAATCACACTTGCCCATCGATTGATGATGGTGCTTTCTACGCCCCGTAGTTTCGCAGTCACATGTGGTCCAATTTGGAAAGTGTGTTTTCATAGTCCTTACACTAAATTCAATAACCATTACGCCTGCGTTTTTCAAAATGGCGGATGCTCACTCGTGGAACTTAGTGCAACTCTTCAAAATGGATTTCGACGACTAACACCCTTAGAAGTAAACTTTTTTTCAGGACATTTTATCAAAACAAATACAAACGGCGAAGCCGTTCCGGAAATTTGGTAGACGTATGGTACGTTACGTGGTCCTTATGGATATTTAGCGAAAACGCCGTCTTTCTATCAACAAAATGGCTTAAAACATAAAAAATGGCGGATTTTTCGCTCAATTGCGTTGTAGGTCTCTGGAATTCATTCTGTTGCCTCTAAACAATAAGACTTTTCACTGATATTATTTCGCATAATATTAACCACTGCCTAAATGTATTGTTTATTCTCCTACACACTGCAACATCTGTTGTATATTCTTAGGCATCGTGTAAGCCATGGATTTCGTCAAATAAACGTCAAATTTCGGCATTATAATCTGGAAACATGTATCTATCGTTAATTTTTACTAATATTCTAGTATATAAAACAGATCGTTCTCCATAACCGTTTGTTTCCCAATTCCGCCTGGATTTTCGCAAAATTTTAAACTATAGAGCTCGGACGGCAGTGGTTAATATTATGCGATTTCTTAAAAAGTTTGCATGCGAGATCCTGATATCAGCACACAACTTTCCCGCACAGGGAAGATTTGATCCAGAGTAAATAAACCCTTTTTCGGCCCACCCTAAAGCACGTACCATTTCCCATGTAAAAGGGCTGTTGTATTTTTTTTTGGCAAATAACAAAGGAAAGCAATGTTTTAAGGGGTTGAATTTTTGGTGTCATCAGAAGGGAGGGAGATCGCTCAAACTAACTTAATGGCGATTCCAACGCGACTGTGAGAGTAAAAAAAACTGTATTTTTCACAATATTGTGAAATGTTTTTAAAATCCTGATTTGAACAAATGGAATGTTATACATATATATATATATATTATTAACCAAAAATTAATGCGTCAGATGAGTCAATAATTCCACAAATATCTGTTCGGACTTCAAATTTTGTCAATTTTTGCTGATAAATCAAAATTTTAGGAAAGCAATGGAGTAAGGGGTTGAATTTTTGGTGTAATTACAAGGGAGAGAAATATTTTCATTTACAATGAGACCAAATTCACTGATTTCCAAGTAAAACGATATATCGATCAAACAACCTTAAGGTTGTTCATGGACTAAGATGTAGACGGAAAATGTTTCTTTAAATTCTCAGGATTCCAGTAATATGAAATTAAATTATGGCGCCAAAACATATTAAATTCATGCCTCCTACAGTTGCTTAAATTAAAACGTGAGATTTAAATATGATTTCCACAATGGCCAGAGTAATATGACTCTGAAAATATCGATTTGATTACTTCAGGGTATAGGAAAACACAGTATGAAACGGTTCCAACATGGAGGGCGAGTTGATTGTTTGAAATTGTAGAGGTCACGGATCGAAGTTATTAATATTAATCAAATCATACTCAGGAATTAACGAAACTTTGTTAGGGAAAAATAGAATTTCTTTGGAAGATAGGCTTCGTCAAATAGTTGACATCATCACGGCTACATTTGACTTAAACGGTCTGGACGACGGAAAATAACTTTTGTAAGTTAAACTTACAAAGTTTTGTTGATTCCTGAGGTTATAGGAAATTTTCAAAAAAGTTAAGGCTGAAACCATGAATAAACATTTTGGATTGTTGACTCGTCGCCAAAAACTGTTCTCTATAATTCCGTAAACAAGCAACTTTTTCGATTGATTCGCCGTCTGGTGATGAAAGACGGCAGTTCAAATGTAAATGCAGTCGGCAGATCGTAAATAAACACGTCTTACCGGTTTTACTACCCAGTAATCATAGTGCAGTGGATAATAAATGTAGTACTACACATGGGACGTAATTACATTCTTTTTTTAATACTGTCCGGTCTACAGATATATTTAATTCCTCTCCAAATATAATTACGCAAATGCACGATGAACTTCTCAGCACTTTGTGAATATCGTTCTGCGGCAATTTAATAATAATACGAGATGAAAACTTGGAATGAATTAGAAGACGGATGCATAAGTATTATAAGAATTTCAAAACCAAGATCCGATAATATCATTTATGGATGAAAAATGGCGCCAATGACTATCATTTTAATAACAAATGAAGGAGAGATTGTTGAACCTACTCCGAGGCCACACGTGAATAGTAGGTTACACATTTAACATCCACATCAATCTATCCAGATCATACCTTCCTGATTCCTAAGGCTCTCAAACAGATTATAAACCAAAGAAAATGTAGCTGTAAATTAACAGTAAAAGATCCACACAGCAGAGAAAAGACTCACGATGGAAGTTTCATTTCCCTCTCACACACTTCCTGTAGTAAACATTTCCTCTCTGGCACTTACAAAGTACCTGTTAGCTCTCAAAAAATAGCCAGCCATTAATTCACAGCATCAAGTTATTCATATCTCTTCAATCGCTGTTGAATATTCACCACAGTCTTACGTTAACAACAATCAACAACGGCCATCTACGAGTCGACTGGGAAAACTTTTTTCTAAGTGGCGCCAAGGACTGGAAGAACTAAAAGTGGAAATTTAGGCAACACGTAGCCTATGCAACAATTCCTAACATTTGAATCCATTTCCAATCCATTTGAATTTACAAATTTTATGTGTTCCTATCCACTTTCTTTCTACCTTTCTGTATGAACATTTATGTGAGTATTTGCCGCTGAGCGGTCTGAGTGAATGAACGAACGATTATATATATATATATATATATATATATATATATATATATATATATATATATATATATATATATATATATATATATATATATATATATATATATAAGTTTGCAAGAGGAAGGCAGACGACAAACACAGAAAACAAAAAAATGATGAACACACTTACAAAGTTTCTTGATATTTCGGTGCCACTTGCACCTTGGTCGCAAGATATATATATAGAGTTTATGGTAGCTTTCTTTGTCCAATTGGGTGTAGCAACTTGACTATTTATCACCAAGAAAGGACATAAAATGTAATTTTCTTCGTAATATCGATTACTATTAAAAAAAGATGGACTACATTAATTATATATTTGAACAACACAAGGTTACAATGCCAAGTAATTTTTTATGCAAAATAAATGCGAAATTTTATGGTTTCAAGCAGGAAAGCGGTAAAAATATTTGAAAAATAGTATTTTTCCCTGAAATTAACATGTCAATTTGATGAAAAATATTTTATAAAGAGGAAAGTTACCGAAAAAATTATTTGAAATGATTTTTGTCAAAAAGTTTGATTTATCAGCAAAAATTGACAAATTTTGGAGTCCGAACAGACATTTGTGGAATTATTGACCAATTTAACGTCATAATTTTTGGTTTAATATATATATATATATATATATATATATATATATATATATATATATATATATATATATATATGTAGCGCATTCCATTTGCTCAAATCAGGATTTAAAAAAAAATTTCAAAATATTGTTAAAATCAGTTTTTTTTACTCACATACTCTCTGTTGGAATCGCCATTAAGGTAGATTGAGCGAAGTTTGATTTTCCTTAAAAATCAAAATTATTTGGTCTCATTTTGAAGTAAAATATCTCAACCCATCCTAATGCCGCCAAAAAATTCATCCCCTTGCAACATAACTTTCTGATATATTTGCCAAAAGATACAACAGCCCTTTTACATGAGAATTGGCACGTGTATGCACTGCAGAGAGACATTATTTACAGAATGAGGAATTTATAACATTAAGATGTCGTCAAAAAATCAGCAGTGTGCAGTTTGTGTGTTCTCTCAAATATTTTTGAAAATTAAGCGTATTGTCACTGCAATAGGTTCTTGGGTATTACAAAAAAACCTTCCGTTTTCATGGAGTTTCAAGCGCGGAGCGTCATGAGTCAAGTTAAAGACTTATTTATATATTTATATTTAATTACATATGGTTTCTGCCATTTTAAACTATATAATTGCGCCATTAATAATAAAATATTTAATTCGCGTGTCTCACAGCTGGTGAAATTAAAACGTATAATTCGAATATGGTCTCTATCATGACCTTAGGAGATTATTTCGCTCGGACTGCCTTAAAAACTCTGGATTGTTGGCGGTGAAACCTCAGCGCTTCTCGTCTGAATGGATTTTGGGTTGGCCAATGTATCATCAGCACGCGATCGGTGGAGGCTTACCTAATTAGTCCATTACACCTTTGAATCCCACCTGCCGTGCTCACATCTCTTTTGATTCCATCCTCTCCTCAAAGATGTCACTGCTATTGGTTGGAAGAGGACATGGAGGAAAGGGGGGTGGGATAAATTAGAAGGGAAAAGGAATTGATGGAAGAGAAAAAAACCACAAAATGACGAAAATGTTTGATGTCCTCCCACGAGCCGCCATTTTTTTTCGTGGGAATGCCTTGAGACTGATTGCTCAGAGAACAAAGGAGGAACGCGGGGCGGCGGCTTAATCGAACCCGTCCCGTGCTGCCCTCTCGCCCCACCCCATCGCGAACCTCCCGAAACAAAAGAGGAACTGACTCCGCAGAGGGGTTTTGTGATCAGACGAAGACGGGAGCTTTCATTACGTGTTTTTGAGCGAGGCTGGTGGGGGGGGGGGGGTGAGAGAGTCATTTGTTTCATTAGTTCCAAATGCGACCGCATAAGGCTCTCTGTCTCTTTGTGAAATGTTAAAAAAAGGCGAATTTCCGTTTTTATTCCCTCTTTTTCTTTCCTCGTACTGATGAAGTTAAGAGGGGATTTTGGGGAATCCGGGATTAAATTAAGGTCTCTGATTGACAAAGAGATCGAGGAATCGAGCCCTCCGAGGAAAAAGGTCACCTCTCGAATGATTGCAACGCAATTAAATCGATGGATCGAACTCTCGAAATTCGATGATTCTAATTCAGGGCTAAAAGGGAGCTTTCCACGTGGAAGTCGACTTCAACAGAAGTAGCCAGTGCAGCGATACATCGAATCGATTCGCTACGTAAAAGGTGAACAGTCCCGAATTCTGCAAATGTTTTACTTCCGGTTTTTCCCGAAGAAGTTAATAATGTCGGCGAATAATTAAAACGTTGATTTCGTCTGATTACAAAAAATTTGGCAGTTATTTCGTTCGCATCTTTCTTGAATCAAATAAATTGCAAGGAATGCGTTTCAGAGCGGCACAATAAGAGAGCGAAACGTTTCCACTAACAGAAATCCTTACAGAATTCACAGATACATTATGTCTTCAGACACATTGAAATATCTTGGAGTTACCTAAACTTATGAAATATCGTGGGGATCACAAATACAAAACATATGAGGCGCAGCATTGAAGAAACTAGGTTTTGTTAAGCGTATATTAATAGAAATAGGTCCTCTGATGAAAAGGTAAAAAGAGAAATGCTATACTTCGCTCTGGTTAGGCCACACCTCGAATACGCTGCGAGCATTAGGTGCCCTGGTCATAAAGAATTAACCTAAAAAATTAATAAAACACAAAGGAAAGCAGCGCGCTTCGGTAAAAACTGCTACGAGCGTACATGTATTGTCTCACAAGTTTTAGATTTTAATGGGAGCCCCTAGATACTCGGAGGCTGCACGCCAAGCATAGTTTGCCAGACAAATTCAGCACTGAATTGTTTCAGAGCGACATAGAATACTGTCATGACGCCAAACAACATCTCGAGGTCTAAGAGATTAGCGATATAATAGGAAAATGCTACTTCGCTCTAGTTAGGCCACACCTCGAATAATCCGTGAACATTTGGGACCCTTGTAACAATGGTTTAACCCAAAAAATTAATAAAAATACAAAGGAAAGCAGCGCGCTTCGTTAAAAACTGCAACACGAGCGTACTAATAGTGTCTCACAACTTTAAGAGGGATTTGGGTGGGAGCCCCTAGATACTCGGAGGCCACACGCCAAGCATAGGTTGCCAGAGTCATTCAGAATTGATATTTTTCAGGGCGACACAGAGAATATTATCATGACCCCTCACTACATCTCTAGGTCTAATAGATAAGCGATATAATAGGAAAATGCTATACTTCGCTCTAGTTAGGCTAAATCTCGAATACGCCGCGAGCATTTGGGACCCTGGTCATAAAGATTTAACCCAAAGAAATTTATAAAATACAAAGGAAAGCAGCACACTTCGTTAAAAACTGCAACACGAGCGTACTTATAGTGTCTCACAACTTTTAAAGGGATTAAGGTGGGAGCCCCTAGAGATTCCGAGGCTACACGCTAGGCTTAGGTTGCTTGAGATATAATTCTGAACTGAAATGTTTCAGAGCAACACAAAGAACATTATCATGGCTCCTCAGTGCATCTCTACGTCTGATAGAGAAGCGATAAGATATGAGAGATACATTGTTAGTAACTGACTGATAACTGACAAGCTGCGAAATATTTGAATATTATTAAGAATTATGCTTGAATAGTAAAAATATGAAGATAATATTATAAAATAATTATAGAAAATGGAAATCATTTGCATGAAGGAATGATGAAAATACGTCGCGAAATGATAAGGAAGTGACATAATAAGAAGGCTGCCTTCGACCGAAAAAAAGAGACTAAGCCTGACGTCGTGTATGCAAATGAAAAATTTGCCTCGCGCAAAAATGATATTTCGAATAAATATTAAAAAAAATATTGAGCGCATTGTTGGATTCCGTTAAAGAAAAACTAAAAAAAAACAGCGGAAGAAACATACCCCGTTTTGGGATCGAACCCGTGTCTAGACCGGAGACGAGCACGTCAGCCACCCGTCCAGCTTGTCAGTTATGTGGGTGGCCCGTCTGAGGGGAATATTGAAATTTTTAAAGGCCTTTTTCGTTAAAACTATTGGTTATATAACCCTATATGTGGTGAGATTCATGAACCACAAACAGCAGTCTGTACAACTACTAAGTTTGAATAAAATCTGAGACCCGGCTATCTGACACTCCCCTTGTAAGCCGTAGGCTTGTCAGCAGGTGCCAATATGTATCTTATGCGCGATCTGATACTCTGTTCGCTCATTCAATGGAAAATACGGGAACATTTATGATATTTTACAATATTGAACATTATTTTTTAAACATGAAAAAAAAATAAAAAATAATAATAAATTCATATAAATACATAAAATACATAAACATACACATGCATATAAACATAAAAATGCACGTACATATGAATGTATCATCATACAATCGTCATTTAGGCAATTTGATACATCAATATGAAACGATATCTCTATTAATATAAGTTCTATGAGTTAAAATTATAAACCTGTGAACATGTTTTCATTTTTGTCATTAAGCCAATGTTTAACCTTTTCTTTTACTTCTGATATTTTTTAAATTATTTGTATCGATTGCGGTAAACGGTTTAGTAGCTTAGGAACTATGTATGCTAGTGTTCTTTTTCCATGCTGGTTGTAGTATTCGGATACATTGTATTTTTCAACGCGACGGAGTCCATTATACGACGGAGTTTATAATAATAATAACGTTCTCCTCGACCGTCTACCGCCCCTTGCAAGAGTTTCATTAACGTTTCCTCCCCTCCCCTGTACGGAACGGTGAAGAAAGGCAGAAGTATGTTCCGTCTCGGGACTTAACTGAGCCAACTCTCTCACCTGCTCGTCTAGAAGCGTCTCAAAAGGTTTACAATCCCCCTTTTTTTAAGCAAGATCTGACGGTCAACTGACTTAAATTTCTGCGGTTTATAGAAAAATATTTGTGGTTTACATAAATAAAAGAACTTATAAAAACTTCCGAGGACTTTAAGAACTCTTTATGTTTGTCTGAGCGTTTAAAATTTTAAACGACTTTGGAATGATTACAATAACAGCTTACGGGCCGCATTCATAGTCGTTGCCTAAGTGTCCCTACAGGTGTAGGGGAACCCTTTGGCTCAGAAATGGTATTCATAGTCGTTACCCGGGGGATTGTCGTCCCCTGACCCTCCCCCAGGCCGTCGATTTCCTGTGTGAAGGCATGAAGCTTACCCATTGCTCTCCTAATGCAGTGATTCTGCCCCTACGTGGGTCAAATTGATACTACTGTACCAATGGCAGTATACAATAATATCAACAACTTTCCATAGTTACGTCTTCTGTTTACAAACACGGGTACTTATAAAACCACCCTCGTATTCCTCACCATTCATATTAGGTAAATATTTAAGAAATACTGTAAACATTGTCTCAAATTCCTTCAATCATTTCCCATCAACATCGTGTAACAGTGTAGTACATTATTGTTTATAGCATGCTTGGTTACGGTGAAAAATGACCATTAAAAAACAGAGAACCGTTCATATATTCATTTACCCTCGGGATTGTTGCCAAATCTCTTACCCCGCAGTTCCCTGACTGGGGAATACCCGGATAAGGTTTATGATTCGCTCAGCGTAGGGGTACCCTAGTTGTTTCCTGGCAAAGGAGATAACCATAGAAACCCCTAGGAATACGACTCTGAATACGGGCATTAGTGTCTTTACGTCCCACATCCGCTAATTACGACTTGAATGTCTTTGCTGCTAAAATTGCAAACATATATTGTCCAACCTTCTTTTTGTTCCAGGCTTTCGACCAGCTAAATATGTGTTGATAAATATGATATATGTGCCTTTAATCTGTGTAGAGTTCCTCAAAGAAACTCGGTTTGAATTAACGTTATAATTTCTTTTGAAATTAGCTATAAAAGAAGCTATTTTACTTGTCAGGCCTCGTTTAGAATATGCCGCTAATATATGGGATCCGTACGAGGAAGGTATGATAAAATAATTAGAGCGCGTGCAAAGGAGATCCGCTAGGTTTATTAAAGGCCGTCAATGATAATTGTATAAGTGTTACGAGCTTAATAGAAGAACTAGGATGGGAATTACCTTCAGAACGCAGGTTAAAATTTAGGTTAAACCTTTTAAGTAAATTTGAAACCGATTTGTTCACAGATGACGTTAGATATATATTAAAAACCCCTGCGCATTATTATAGGTTTGATCAGATTAACAAGATTAGAGAGATAGATTGTCGTACCGATAGATTTAAAATGTCATTTTTCCCGCGTACCATAAGAGAGAACAATAGGCAACGTAGCAAAAGGGATAGGTAGGTGAAATATAGTTAGAATAGTCTGTAGTGCATGATGCATGTAATAACAACCAATTTTATCTTCCTTATTATGTAGATACTAACCATATAGCTGCATGGGACCCTATTATCTAGCATATCTCCCTTAAATATCCTACTCGCATGTCAATAGTGCATGTTTGGTGATCTTCACCCCCTGCCACACACCCTCGTGGTGGCTCGCAGGGTATCACGTAGATGTAGATGTAGGTGTACCTAAGACTATGGAAAACATAAGAAAAACTCATTTCAAATTTTGTATTTTTAGAGTATACAAAGGTAACGTTTGGTATTTTTCACTTCATCAAGCATATAACGTTTAATACATTCTTGCTTTATTTTTGATTGCAACTAGTTAAATTTAACAATATAACGATTTGTTGTTAATATTGTCTCTGTTATTTGTCATTGTTGACTTTTCCCTACCTCATTAGGTATCTAATATATAATTCATTGTTAAATATAATTAAATCATAGTTGAGTAAACTTTAAATAGGGGAAAATTAAAATGTATGCTGCTGATAACTCAAACCCTGCTACATACCCTCGAAGTCTTCAGCCAAGTTTACGTATCTATGCATGTACAAAAACATATATCATAATAAATTGTGTAATGAAATTAATTCCATCCCTTATGGCTCAATATTTCATTTTAAAATTGGTCGGTCACTCGCCTGGCGTTAATAATTAGTTTCATCACTCCGCTTTTAGTTTCAAAGTACACACTTCGATTCCGCATCAATCGATACATATCGATAAATAAATGTGTATCGTAAAAATGTCCAAAATGTGCGTCACTTACCGTTTCGGCCGATTCCCGGCGAGATGTTGCCACCAGCGCCGCTCCTCTGCACCACGGCCGCCACGGGCACCACACCCATCACTTCGCTGACCTCCCGTATGGCATTGGCGGCGCTGGATCCGGCCCCAGCCGGCTGAAGGGTCGTGTATTGCTTGCCGGAACCGTCGCAAGTCGTACTGTGAGGAATGAAAAAAAACATATGAAGGAGATGTAGCGGAAAATTTGTCATTATGGATGACTAGTATACTAACTCTATAACTATACAAAATCATGACGGGATTTAATTTAATGTAACGGAGTAAATATTTTGATTTCCTCGTGATCAAAAGGTTTACCCCAAAAAGGTAATCAAAAAGAGGTTAGCACCTGTTTACGACAGTTTTCATCTGTTTATCGATTGGTATCCGAAAATACTTCACAGTACACTATCGGCCTTCAGCTTTACTCCCTGATTAGGCGCATTTTCGAACACATCATATTAGTCCAGTCTGTGGAGAGAAAAAAGGGTCATTTATGACGTTGTCTTGATACAGGTTAAGAATAGTCAAAAGTTGTAGGAAAGGGAGAGTTATATATACCTATATACTTTTAAACTTCGAACTAGACGTTATAAACAAATTACAGGGGTTCAAAGTTGGCTAAAAATGGTTTTTTAATTCTACAAGCCAAGGTATTCACTTTAGGAAGAAATGTTTCAAATGTTTTTTGTAGACAATCAAAAAACGCATAATTTGAGCTACGGTAAGTTTCTTTTCGATAATTATTTATTGCAAAAACTTTGAAAAACCCCCCAAAATGGCGTTTTTTTGCATATCAATTATTTATTGCAAAAATGACTTTTTAAATACTTTTTTGCTTTGTAATTAAGGCCCCCATTATGACAAAAAAATAGGATTTACAAAGCCAATTTTGTTAATTTGTTGCTGAGTTATTCCATTTGTTTATTAAAAACATGTCTAATGTTCAATGCTGTAACTTTTTATTGGACCAACATACAGGGTCGCATAAAAGCTCATTCTCTTCGTAAAGGTCCATAATTTAATAATAATAAAGAAAAATTGGAAAAAAAATTATTTTCAACCCCTAAAATAACGCTTACAAAAAAAGCGTTTTTTAATTGTCTACAAAAAACATTTGAAACATTTCTTCCTAAAGTGAACACCTTGGCTTCTAGAATAAAAAAACAGTTTTTAGCCAACTTTGAACCCCTGTAATTTGTTTATAACGTCTAGTTCGAAGTTTAAAAATATATAGGTGTATATAACTCTCCCTTTCCTACAACTTTTGACTATTCTTAACCTGTATCACGAAAAAACCTTCAAATTTCCCTACAGACTGGACTATATCGAAAATTCACAGAAATACGCCTTCATGTACTGACTCAGAAAGTGACCTTCGCCGGAAGAGAAATTTTGTGCAAACGCACCACAGTTCAGTTCACTTCCGGCGAAAGCCATCACAAAAAATGCCATACCTATAATGTGGGTGGAGTAAACGGATATCTTCAGAACCAGTAAAATATCTTGGAATCACCTTAATGACTGATGTGTCGTAGGGAACACACATACAAAACATATGCGGCACATAATTAAAGAATCTAGGATTTGTTAAGCATATATTAATAGAAATAGATCCTCGGATGAAAAGTCAAAGAGAGATAATATACTTCGCTCTGGTTAGGCCAAACTTCAAATACTACGCGAGCATTTGGGACCCTGGACATAAACACTTAACCAAATAAATTAATAAAATACAAAGGAAAGCAGCGCGCTTCGTTAAAAACTGCTATGAGCGTACACATAGTGTCTCATAAATTTTAGAGGGATTAAGGTGGGAGCCCATAGAGTGACTCAGATAGACTACACGCTAGGCTTAGGTTGCTTGAATATAATTCAGAACTGCTATTTTTCAGAGCGACACAGAGAATGTTATCATGACTCCTCACAACATCATTAAGTCTGACAGATGAGACTTTTCATTCATAGTCGTTGCCTCGGTGTCCCTACAGGTGTAGGGGAACCCTTTGGCTCAGAAATGGTATTCTTAGTCGTTACTCAGGGGGATCGTCGCATCCCCCCGGGGGATTATTATAAGAGAGATACACTGCCATTAACAGATATGTATTACAAAAACTCGTTCTTTCCAGCGAACAATAAGCGACCACAATAAAAATTGAGCTCCAATAAATACACTCCTATAATACACGTCCCCATTTCATCTCCAAAAAACATACACCTTCACACGGCTGGTGACTTAACACCCCATACCACACGCCAATGCGGCGGTTCGCAGGGTATTATGTAGACGTAGACGTAGATGTAATGCGTAATATTTGTAAGATTCGTCATCTGTTATTAATTACAGATTTGTAGCCGAAATCCTGAAACTATATTTCTAAAACCGTTCATTAACGTCCTGAGGAAGTGGAAGTTGTATATAGTCAACATAAATTATCACAGTTTATATTAGTGTATCGCTGCTACTGTACTAAGTATAATTTCTTCAACTTTTCCTGGCCTCTACCGTAGCTTTGACGACCAATTTCAACCAACCAAGCTTCATTATATTGTAGTTTTCATTCAAAAACGTATACAATTCATGTAGAAGATATCATATTGTAGGAGATTATCGTATTTTAATTCCTCATATACATCATTGTCACCTTGTATCTGTTGATTTAACTAAGGAGTTACAAGATAAATTACAAATCCTGTTTAATGCCGGAGTAAGTTATATATGTAACGTAGCAAATAAAGCGATGTGGAAAAACTAAGTGAAGTGTTACCATTGCGACAGCACATATAGAATGGCAAAGATATAGGAATTTCGGATATTAGTTTTTAAATAATACTTTGGCCGATAGATGGAACGGGTGTATCGAAGTTGCACGACAAGCAAAAACAGATGAGCTTTGGCACACGGCCACTTCATCTAGTGTCGCATAACTCACATGATGCTTTCCTAAAGCGCTTTTCAAAAATCAAGACTACCTGTACGTTACCTTCTTCGTAAATTAAAATATCGTGAACAAAAAGACCTGATTGAATTTCGCAAGACCGTCCTTTTCTGAACCCATGCTGGTTTGTTATCAACAAATCCTGGCTGTCGAGGTGCCCCATTATTGATGTAACTATTATATGCTCGATAATTTTACATGAAATATAGTTAGAGTAGCCTGTATTGCATGATGCATGTAATAACAACCATGAATCCCTTACTTATTATGTAGATACTAACCATGTTACCCTATTATGTATCATGCCTTCATTAAATATCCTAGTTACATGTCAATAGTGCATGTTTGGTGATCTTCACCCCCTGCCACACACCCTCGTGGTGGCTCGCAGGGTATTACGTAATGTAGATGTAGTGTTGCATAACTCACATGATGTTCTTATGATGATTTCGGTGCCTGGATGTTTACTAATCGATCCATATCAACGGAAACAATTCATATTGAGTCGTCGAGACCAAATTAAACGTGTATTTTAATGTGTCTTCAATGAGCAACGTCTATAATAAATTGATATCACGTCAATATGATAAGACACGCTATTACCAAATATGGAGTAAACTTTTTACCGATATATCATAGGAACGACAAAACAATCGACACCCGATAAAAAAAGACACAACAGCCATGGTAAGTCCACTCTTCTGCATGTTGATGCAAAATCACCGAGTACCACTGGCGCCTCCAACTGGCCCTCTTCGTAAGCCCAAATTCGTCCTCCCCTAAGGTGGTGCCATCTGAGAAATTCTTCCCAAAGCTCTCAAAAATTTGTGTCCAGTTTTCAGGATTGCTTTGCCACTCCATATATACTCAATCTATGCTTAAACCCAGAGAAACGGCCGCGTCAATATGCTTTGCGCAGTCAAATTCTTAAAGGAAAAAGATGCTTTGACCTTTCACTCAAAAAAGGAAACAATCCATGGAGCAAGAACGGGTCAAAGTTCGTCTAAAAATATGCGTATTCCAGTTTTTGAAGAGTCATAATCTTCATCTGAAGTTTAGTTTGGAAGCCATTAATCCAGGGGAGTGAAGGGTGGGGGGGTTGAATAGCGAAGAGATGGACACCGAACTTTTTAAAAAGAATGTAAAAAACTAACTTTTGCTTTTTTTTTACACCAGAGATCGCGGTCAAAGAACTTTCCAACCTAAGTCGTAACAAGTCCAATTTCTGGGTCAAGGTCACCGCATGAAGTTTTTAGGGGATGGAGGGAGAAGGGGTTGGCGAGGGTTAAACACAGGGAGGGTGGAAGGGTTCGGAAAAATTAATTTACGATGCAGCCAACTTCTAATGGCCTTTCCCCCGACTGCAAAATTTCTTTCCAAAAACTCTCCTTATCTTTTACAACTTCTTGTTCGCTACTTCTTGAGAAAGATCTAAGCGTACGTACACACACACACACACGAAAGAGGTCGTCGAACTCAACTTTGCAAAAGAGAAGATTCAAAAGTTTTAATAGAGGAAAGTTTCCACACACTCGCAAGTTGCCCCCCCCGCCCGATACAAACTTTCGAAATGTTGGCACGAGTGTTCGAGAGTTTTGAGGAGCGATTTCACGGAACGAATGGAGGAGGAGGGGAACCGGAAGTACCAACCTTTCAGGGGGGGCGATTCTGTTTCTTCGTGATCCCCCTGAGCGCCGGGACCACGCGCTATAAATAGTCAGTTGCTCCGCGACAGTGCAAATCTTTTTTTCGTACCTCGCGCCATTTCAGCTTTCGCAACACTCATTAATCGTATTGTCGCGATGAGCGTGACGTCGGAAGATACAGAATCGCTCACGGCGCCTCGCTAGTGACAACAAACGCAATTATATCACCACTTTATGATACCATTGTTGAAATTTAATGAACGTAAGCAAGTTAACATACTCAAATATGCAGTTATGCCCTGTTCACATTACTCTGTCAATTACCAGGTCAAATCTTAAGCTTAGTAAAAGTTCGCCGTGTGAACGCAGGTTGGCGCTGAGCCTAGCAAACTTTTTAACCGCGCGAATTATACGTTTCAATTTCACAAGCTGTAGGACACATGAAATGAAAACTGCATCATCAATGGTGCAATAATACAGTTTTACATGACAGAAATTGTAAGTGATTAAATAGAAAAATCTAAATTAGTCTTCAACATGACTCATTTTTTTCGCGCGGTGCGTTTGAAACTTCTTCAAAACAGGGATTGGAAATGTAAATCCAGAATCGATTTTCGATTAATCGACTTTCGATTTCGGTTTTTGAAATCGATTTTCTAAAAATTCGATTTCGTGCCCAAAATGATCGAAAAATCGAAATTTTTAAATGGTAAAGTAATTGTCTGCTGAAATACGGATGTGCTGTTCCAACAAAATTCGTAATATGGGTTAATGGAAGCACTAGGGATAAGAACTGAATGCGGTTAAATTTATTAATACAATACGTTATTTTAAAGATATTAATAAGGTATGCAGGAAAGTAATAATCCATACCAGATACTTATATACATATAGGTAATATAACAAGCAAATTACATATAATTTAGTAGCCCATGCGCAGAAGACGATATTCGGACTGGGCGAATCTATTTTGAAGAATTTTGAAGCGATTTATTGAGAAAACGTTTACAAAAAGGCATAATGTCAACGCGTATTATCATTTCAAATCTTCGTCTCGCGGTCTACAATGTATTACTTCCGAGCGTGATAGACTAGAATTATTGTAATAAAAATCCGCAGCCCTACAGTTGGCAATTCCGACCTGCCGGTGTCCGAAGCACTTTGCCTCTTCCCACCAAGGTTCCCCCACCAGCGATGCAGAGTGAAATAGCGCGGCTCGGAGCAAAGCGAGGCGGCAAAATTCAAATGCTGCAGCAAGCTAAAAATCGAAAATCGATCGGCTAGAATCGATTTTGAACGATTTTTCAAAACAAAAAGTCGACTACGATTAAATCGAAAATCGTAGAGTGATTATCGATTTTCGATTAAAATCGAAGTCGATTTTCCAATCCCTACTTCAAAACGGAAGGTTTATTGTGATCCTGAAGAATTTACTGCGGTGACAATATGATTAATTTTCATAAATAGTTGAGAAAATAGACAAACTTTACGCTGTTAGTTTTTTTACGACATTTAAGAGTTATTAATAACCCATTTTTAATATCATGTCTCTCTGGAGTGCACACACGTCCCATTTCCTATGCAAAACGGCTCTTAGTATTTTCTGGCAAATATCTCTGAAAGGAATAAGATAAGGGGTTGAATATTTGGTATGCTTTAAAGGAGGTTCCTCTGCCGCTCGGTGCGTCAAAAGCCGGTGAAAAATCCATCTTCTTAAGTGTTTTAAGAAGTCGATTAAAAAAAACATTACCTTACGTAGTCACCTATAGTATTCAAACAAGTACTTAAAAACTTTGTGAATAAGTTGTATCGAAGCACTTAAAAGTGGGAAACAATTTTTAAAACTCATCAGTAGCTTATTTTGATCTCGGTTTCCTGGCTGGCAACTCGTTGTCACGTTTAATTGCCCTGGCAATAAATTCGAGCTCATCACCGCTATTTCGTGATCTGAAATGTGTTCCATAATTTAAAAACAAGTTTCAAAATATTTACATGGAAATGTAACTCCTTATTTAAGTATAATGGGTAAAAATCATGTGTTAGAACGACTTAGCAACGGTGGTAAGTGCAACATTGCTCAATTACTGCGTTCACTTGTTTTCCTGCTCTCGTGTTGGCGTGTGTTTGAGTTTGTTAGTGACTGCTTTCCAGGAAATCGTTAATATTATACATATATATTTGTATAATACATTACTATATTTATGTATTCATTTATATAAATACCCGTGAGTATTATAACATATCTTCAGATAACTTTCGTTTACTTGGAAGCTATCAATTTCCTGCCATGCCGAGGGAACCCGGACAACATTACCGGAAAAACGACAATTTCTAATACTTTTTTGTCAATGTATTAAATTTAGCGTCAATGCACAAAAAATCCAGCTCCACAAAGCTCATTGTAAATTCCCGTCTGCTCGAAAATCACTCGTTTCGTCACGGAACAGCAGCACAGCGTTGCCGATGTGGAATCAACCTGCAGCACCACATGTTGGTAACTACGTGATTTCTGCTATTTTTGTTGCAAAAATATGTTAATATCATTTAAACCAACGTGGTAAGGGTATATTTTTTAAATACTATCATGATTCTTATACTGTGGCGCACCTTATATCAGTTTTTTGTCAAAACGACATTTATATTCGAATAGTAATCTGCATTTCTTCTACTCATAGGCAAGCATTGCCATAAGATCCTATAAGAAATTCTCTCATTTTTAAATGCGATTTCCGAGAAATACAGCGTGGGAAGCCTAATTTTTTTCAACGGCAATCGATAGAGTGCGATAAGAAGGGCTTATTTTGAAACTTTCATGAAATTGACATTTACTTCGTTTCTCGGCGGAACCTCCTTAAGAAGGGTGAGATATTTCTCATCAAAATGAGACCAAATTCATTGATTTCTAGGTAAAATTATTTTTCGCTCAAACTAATATTTGCCGGAATAGAGGAAACTAGCCCAGCTAGTGCACACTCTCAATTACAACCCTCGGGTATAAAAATATTCCAATATTTTACTATTCTTTTCAATACTAAATTCTAAATCCCATCAATCCTTTGCTGATTAGTCCGTTTTTTCCTGGATCCGAAATTTGTCAGCATGCAACCGTATTATGAGCAAGAATTGCAAGTGTAGATCTAATCTGGGTTTAAATATTCCTTTTTTAGGGATTAATTCCGCGATGCATGTGTTTTTTAAAACAACAATATTGCGCTGGTCCTCCTGCCAGCTTCATCAGGTTAACTGAACATATTGTTGTTTTAAAAAAACATGCATCGCGGAATGATTCTCGAAAAAAAGGAACAGTCAACACTGCATCCGCGGAAGCCTACGAGCTAAGCTGGGTTCTGTTATCACCGACATGAAGATAGGCACGAGGAGATAAGGCATTTCCTTGGAGCACTCGTTATGTGACGTTTTGGTATGTGTACACATGTAGCAACCATCTATTGTCAGCCATTAATATATCATTGTTTCAACAATGAATATATATTATTGATTGTTGACTCGTTGCCAAAAACTGTTGTCTCGAATACCGAAAACATAAAACGTTTTGGAATGTGGCGCCGGCTAGTGATGAAAGACGGCAGTTCAAACGTAAATACAGTCGACAGATCGTAAATAAACACGTCCAACCAACGTCCAACGTTTTACTTACCAATAATCACAATTCAGTGGATATAAATGTAGTACCATACGCGAGATGTAATTACACACTTTCTCCCGTTAGCAACAATCAACAACGGCCATTTACGATTCAACTGAAAAGACTTTTATCTAAGTAGCGCCCAGGAATGAGTGAACTAAACGTGAAAATTTAGGCAACACGTAGCGTAGGCAACTTTTCCAAACTTTTGAATGCATTATGCACATTCATGGTTTTAACTTAAAACATTCTGTTGTAGCGTTGCGCCGTACATGATAGCCAACCGGTCTTGTGACGAAATAGCACGTGGCCTTACGGCTGCGCCCAAATGTCCTGTGCCCACAAGAATGGAATGGATCAACTTGGTAGGAACGTCAAAGGGAATATATATATATCGAAAGAATGAAGCGGTTGGTAGCAATGATAATGGAATACAACGGCCGTTTTCGACCTTGGCAAACGCCTAGTTAACTTGATATCAAGATATCTTGATACCTAGGCAAGCAAAGTGAAATGCTTACTTAACACTTTCGTAGCCCTTTTACGATGGAAGAGACATCATGCGGCCTTCATCTCGTAAAACATACGAAAAGCGCCGTCCGTGTCCATAATTTTTGTGGTTTATGGAAGTGGATTACTTCTTTAAAATGCTTCCCATCCGTATGCGACAAATTAAAAGGGAATATAATTTTAAAAATCTAATTGCTTATGAATAAAATAATTATAGTATACCATTATGTGGTGAATAACTATTATGCTTAGATTGCTAGGGTCTGCTGAAGTGGACGACATATCACTCACTGTATTTCACCACAGACAACGTCTTTATGCACAAAATGGCATTCTAATATTTATTGCCTACATTAAAAAACAAGTAAAAGTATTTTAATATATTACACACCAAAAAACTACCCATGATCTTCGACTGATAACTGATTCGACTGATAAATACGCGCGTTGTAACTAACATAGGTAATTAAGTTGAAAACAAATTACATTTACTCTAAAGGTTTATTGTCCCCCTTCTTTGATGAATGCAGTGAAAATCTCTCCAATGCTCAACGTTATTAACAATTGTGATGTTCGTTAGCTAAAAATAATGCTGCAAATGAAATCATGGCTACCATAGAGTACTTTCTATCGGACCATAATTCTTTCAACGAGATCATTTATTTCCTTTCCAGAGCAAGGAAAACAGAATTTGTAGGGTCAATGAAGTAAACAAGGACGGTACATCTACAATGTATGGAATAATTCACACAATTATTAGGTACCAAATTCTTTATCAGTATATTCACATTTGAAAAGCCTTTAAATATAGCGAATTCATCAATTTTTCCGCAAAAAACAATAAACATCACACAATTATACGTAGTAATGATAAAACAGTATCCATTTGAAAGTTTCTTCACTTCTAATTTCCATACAAGCCCATATTATCACACCCGAGCTTAAAACCTAGCAAGCATATCAAGTCTCCTTTTTCGTTGACTTGGGTATCTTTCCTCGATAGCTAGTGAACAAGCGCATGGTGATGATGCGGCATCCATGACGTCATAGCTTTCGATGCGTACTAGGTTTCATGGCGAGATTGATTGATTTGCCAAGTTCGAAAACGGCCGAAGCCTCGTTAAACCGTTCCTCGTATTTTGGAATGCTGAATGATGTGGTGATGCCAGAGGCCTTTTTCTCAGAGTTAAAAGTCTGCAAGTCATGAGCCACGAGTCTACGTCACAAGTCGGATTTGAATAACGTGGTGGATTTCAAATCAGAAGCAAAATCAGAACATTTCTGTCACATACCGTATCTCCCGGCTCATAAGACGTCATTTTTTTACTCCAAAATATTGCTCTCAAATCAGCCTGAGTCTAATGGGCCGAGGATATAACTTCGTCCTCTTAGACGCGAGCTGAGTCCCCGGAAGGGTACTGTTAAAAATATTTTTCTCGCATCGGGCATAGAAAATGGTTAATAATAAAAAATATAAAAAATTCGATCGATTAGATAAAAATAATTCGATCTTTTTCTGTCTGATCGAAGTATTCTTCGTAAATTCCAACCTCATCAATCACAGTTCTTCTCATAGGGTTTTTTTCGTAAATTCTAATCAAATAAACCACAATACGTCTTATAAGACGGGAAACACAGTGATTATTTGACAGTGGCAACAGTGTCATCATCTTTGAGGACATATTCTAAAATGTTTATTTTTAATTTTTTTAATTTTAAATTTTTTTAAATTTATTTTTTTTAAATATTAAATTTTATTTATTAAATAATTTTTATTTACATTTATTTAAATCAACACAATAAATAAAAAAGTAAAATAAATAAAAATTAAAGAAAAAAAAATTAAATACAATTAAAAAAAAATAGTATTTTAATTAAATTAATAAAAAAAATTAAAAAATAGAAAGAGGGAGCTTGAAATATATTTGAAAATATTCGAACACGGCGGGTGAATTTTTTTGAATAAATTGCCATGAGAAAAATTCGGCCTGGACCGAGAATCGAACCACGGACCTTTGATTTGCCGGACCAATGCGCAGACCACTACGCTTCACATGGCAATTTTTGTTGGATATAACTAGGTATTAGGCCCTTGCGGTCCATCAAAGATGGCAACGGAAGGAAGAAGAGGACTTCAAAGGAGAAGCCACAACCAAGCGTCGGTATCCTTCACCAGCACTTATGTTGTGCTTAGCCATTTGAAAATATTCAAACATGGCGAGTGAATTTTTTGAATGAAAATACAAAAAATAAAATAAAATTTTTGGATAAAAAACATCTAGTTGCCTTTTAACCACCAAAAAATTGCCAAGGGAAATGGCTAAAAATATATTTGAAAATAATCAAACATGGCGGGTGAATTTTTTGTCTAAATTGCCATGAGGAAAATACGTCCAGGACCGTGAATCGAACCAGAGATCTTCGGGTTGTCGGACCAATGCGAAGACCACTACGCTATCCAGGCTTCCTAAATCAAATGGCAAACTTTGTTGGATACAAGGGAGAAGAGGACTTCAAGGGAGAAGCCACAACCAAGAGACAGTATCCTTCACCAGCACTTATGCCGTGCTTAGCCATTTGAAAATATTCAAACATGGCGGGTGAATTTTTGAATAAAAATACATAAAAATGAAAATAAAATTGTTGAATAAAAAACACCTAGCTGCCTTGTATCCACCAAAAAAATTGCCATGGGAAATAGGAAGCCTGGATGGCGTACTGGTCTGCGCATTGGTCCGGCAAACAAAAGGTCCGTGGTTCGATTCCCGGTCCAGGCCGAATTATTCTCATGGCGATTTATTCTAAAAATATATTGTTGACGCATTCCCATGGATCATTTCGAAATCCAACTCAAGGACCTGGTTGCGGGAGAAATTTGGCAACAAAGCAGCCAAGGAATTGGAAGTTGGTCCATATATAAATTAATATTCCAATATCATCAAGGAGAAACTTGTCCTCTGTTGCCAAACAAATCAACCAAACAGCTGTCTCCATAGGTTACCGAGTGAAAATGGCGGACGTGCCATCACAAGGCTAGCAAGGAAAGAGCAGGTATAACCAATATAGCTGCCATTCCCGTTGTCACGGTTACAGTTTGATGACACAATGCCCGTTACGATGCTTTCATCGAGAATGCGGATTATTGACAGTTTAAACTAATAGAAATACTACGTAAGAAGAATCCAAATCAGGGAATCGTTTACATGCTGATTTCTCACAACTTATCGTTGGAAAATATCGCAAAATTGGAAAATCAGATCGTCATCCCGTAAGCGCTGAAGGAGGATTGGGGTTAACGAAGATGGCGGACAGACCACGCCCACTTTAGAGCTTCTAACATTGGCCACCGTGGCAAGCGCCCTCTCCATCAACCTCGATGGGTGAAGCAAAAAACGTGAACAGAACTTTCGCAGAGGACGAGTTTTAACATATGAATTTTAAATTGAACATTATAACCTCGGACATGTGAATTTTCTTCAACGGAAAGCATTTCGAGGGTCTCCTTCTTCAACATTTGTCGTATTTTCGCCAATGTATGATAATATTTGATTTATCATTGCAACATTACTTAATTATTCAAGAAACAAACCTGTGAGTGTTTACAGCTAGGAAAAAATTTGCCAAAAAATCATCTCCATGAGTAATGAACGATTCAGTTAATTTTTCGTTCGGTTAGGTGTCCATGATTGGTCAAGCTCTTTGTCGTTTTGAAGTGTAGATCGTATGAATCGACATAAATATGACTTAAATTCGACCCGTTTGATATTTAAAGGGTTAATTACAGTTCCACATCCCATAATAAATAACCTTATCTCAGTAATACTATGCATACCCAATGTTATAAATTTGGTTAATTTGAGTTTAAAGCCGTGTCCCAATTCGTTAGGCATTAGGGAGGATGCGGTTAGCTACCTAAATATTTAGAGGCCTTTCGCTAAAGGAGCTTGATTTGGGACATCCTTCGCTAGTGTTGCCGTCTACCGAGCTGGAAACGAATGAAAAACATATGAGTAATTAATAAAGGACTGAATGAAACAAATGAAACCCGAAATTAAGACATTTTTGGCGCCTTTGGCTACCTTCGTATGCGTTGTGAGATTTGGAAAGTGAAATTACATTATTTTTCATCCATTTCGTTGTCTGGAGATTCGTTAGTTTTTAGTTTTCGGGGTATTTAAGTTTGTGTCGGTGTTCTGGGATTTAAATTCGTTGTTTTTTAAGTGTACTAAGTAGAATTTTATCTTTTGTAGACGGGTGTTGGTTTGCGAAATATTAGAGAATTCTTTCAATTACAGACAAAATACTTGCCGGCCATGTTCGCCACTTTTCAACTACTTCCTTGTGTACGAGTTTTCTTGTACGACGCATGCAGCGCTTTGCATGATGGGAAATTCAATATGGAGGCGGATTTAGGATAAACTCCATCTACCCTCAATTTCACCCCCGAGAAAGGCACCTAAATCCGCTCCCCCAATGATGCCTAACGAATCGGGACACACTTCAAGATGGCGTCCTCCCTAAATCTGCCGATTTAGCTGCCTAAAGGGCGAATTGGGGGACAGCATAAGTTTTACCTGAAGACTCCTTAGGCATTAGGGACTCATAAAAGACAATACGGCTATGTGTTTCCTATTCCAGATTGATCGAAATTATCAGTTTGGGTCGCTTAAGACACAAGATGTTTAGAGGCTAAAAATCTCATATTCCTCAAGCTTATTCAATTTTTAAAACATCCGTGAGGTAAATAGGTATACACTCCATCCACAGGTAATAGAGGTTTACAGCTGTGGGTATATGATACATAACCTTAAACTGTAATAAACTCAGCATTTAGCGCAGTTCCAGTCCTCCTAACTGGACTGGACAGTACTGTGGTTGAATTGTTGAGGACGATTGGCTCTGGAAGTTTTGGCTGAATTTCGGAGAGAACTGTACTGGAATTCAGCTGTATCACAGCGCTGAAACTGCACTCTGGTAAAAACTGTATCAAAGCTGAAGTTTAGTACAGTGCTGGAATTGTACTTTTGCAATAACTGTACAGAAAAAATGCTGTGTAATGTGGCAAACTGTACTGTATAGTTTCTATTTAAGTAAAGTATTGAGCACGCTTCCAGTCCGGTTACAGTATACTTGAGGAAGAGATCCACCTTAGTTACAAGCACACTTTTTTCTCTAAGCTAGCAAAGCCGTTTGTACAAACTCTTGCAAGAGGAAAATAGTACCACGCGAAGCGCTATATTGAATGTACTTCTAGTCCTAAGTTAGCAGTCAGTTAGCAGACACCTCATCTTGTTGAAGTTCTCCTTTGCTGGAGCTATTCAGCTCACGATATCCTGACTTCTCGTTTCATCTCTGGCGATCCTGCTTTCCCAGATGGCAAAACATTTAGTAAGATTTACTGCCGAATTTCTAAAGTTATTCTAAATCAAGTTCTTCTGTAAACAAAACACCTAGGTTTTTATGAACAGTGACCATTCACAGTCCCACTTCTCCCCACTTCTCTCTACAAACTTCTCTCTACATTCACAGTCCCAGTCCACCATTCTCTCTACAAACCGTCGACGATGTCTTTTCATTGAGACGCGTTTCGATGGCTGCATATTCAAACGCAATTGGGTTGAATAGGGTCCACCGTTGCCATATCTACTTGACGAACATCTACTGGATGCAATTATCAGTGTTTTAAGGCATTTTCTGAATCCTCTGGAAAAAGTCTATTGTAATACTGATATTGATTGAGTCCTTTATTGTCAAATAAGGGAGGAAATTAGGCAACAATTGAGTCAGCATTGGAGATATTGTAATACTGATATTAATTGAGTCCTTTATTGTCAAATAATGGGTGAAATTTGGCAACAACAGAGTCAGCTTTGGATAGGGATTCTGCTAATTTCTCACAAAAGCAACTCATGTAATTAATTTGCGATGTTGGCATGTATACAAGGCACGCATATGTCGAAGGGATCGCATTTGAGGACTAAGTTGCGTTTGAAATATGGCTGAAAAAGCTGCAGGACATTGATGAAGAGATTTTTACACACAAAAGGCCATTTCTGTCACATTAGGTCCTGAAGTTGATAAGTGTGTTGTCATCTTCGAGGACAGTTTCCAAAACGTAAATTAACAATTAAATGAGGGAGTTAAAATCCATTGTTGACGAATTCTCACGGTGCATTTCGCAACAGTCCCACTCAAGGACCTGGTAACGAGAGAAACTTGGCAACACAGCTACAGTACGTGAAAATCAGTTTCCGCGTAAATAAATATTCCAAAAACTCGAAGGAGAAAATGTCATCTGTTGCCGAATAAACGAACCGAACGCCGTAGCGGTGCCATTGCTAGATCCGGTTGGTGGTGAA
This sequence comes from Ceriagrion tenellum, assembly GCA_963169105.1. Classification (NCBI taxonomy): domain Eukaryota; kingdom Metazoa; phylum Arthropoda; class Insecta; order Odonata; family Coenagrionidae; genus Ceriagrion; species Ceriagrion tenellum. Next base: position 3,398,880 of record OY720645.1, read on the forward strand.
ATCTGGCAACACAGCGGTCCTATTCAACAGAAATGTGCGGCTCGTGAAGTTGTGGGAACAAAGTCCCCGGTTCCTGGATTCACTGTTTACGTCTCAGTTCTCCCTCGCTCCTTCCAGTTCCACCTAAGTAGTTCAAGACCTGGAAAATTAACTAGGTCAAGGTCACCAGTGTTTGGGTCTAAAACTTTCGGGACAGACTCTCGAAACTGTTACACGCTTTGAAAAGCGAAAGAGATTTTTTTTAATTCCTGGCGGGCCACCGACCCTTAATCATAAGCCTCCTCCTAATACAACACCGCCAAAGTCACACTCTTCACCCCTCTCCACCCCACGAGACGAGACTCATCGAGAACTGCCTTGTTAAATTCTAAAATGGCCAAAGTTTAGTCGCCCAGGAGTGAGTTTTAGTAGCGGGCCGTTTGATGGAAAGGGAGGAGGCAGAGAGGGAGGGGGCGGGTGAGGAAATGGGACAAAGTTGGCAGGAACAGACTAAAGTTGGCCTGAACGGCAGAAAGTGTTGGAGCGCGTGAGGCACGGGGGGAAAGGGGAAGAGGAAAAAATTACAACTTTCCCTCCCCCCCGACATAAAAAATTGAACAAGTTCCAGAGTGGAACAAGTTCCGAACAACAAGTAGTACTAGTGTTGGTGATGGAGGAACAACTCAACTTTCGGGAACAATAAGCCGGAGCTATAAAGAACTTTGCAAACTAAGTCCTCTCTTGGGGGAGGGGGGGTTGGTTCGGTAATTTAGCCTCCCCCTTCAAAACTTCAAAACTCACTTCGCACACAATCTAGCTCGGAAGTTATTGATCAGACACTGTCTCACCTGTTATAGACCCAGAGACATACTTTCCAGAGTCACTCTGGAGAGACTAAATTCAGGTAACCCACTCTGGTAAGTTACTGGAACCGGTGTCCGGATATGGTATCCGGAACTAAGAGTCACATATTTCTGTGGTAGTCTCCGGACCTACCCTCGTGAACCGAGCACCCCTCCCTAATACCGTGGCAGAGGAAGGCAATATGGTCGGTCGCAGGAACCTTACATATTCGTCTACATAATACCCCGCGAGTCGCCACGTGGGTGTGTGGCAGGGGGTGTCATAGCTCACCAGCCGTGTAAAGGTGTCAGTTTTTTGGAGATAAAATGGTGACATGAATTATAGGAGTGTATTTAGTGGTGATCAATTTTTATTTTTAAATTTTTATTTTTTATTATTATTTTTTATTGTATTTATTTGTATATATGTACATATAATATATTTGTTATATTTATTTTATTTTTTATATTAATAATATTTTATTTTAATATAGGAGATTTTTATTGTGGTCGCTTATTGTGCGCGGAAAGAACGAGTGTTTGTCATACCAATCTGTTAATGGCAGGGTATCTTTCTCATTTTATCGCACCTGACAGATCTAGAGATGTAATGAGGAGTCATGATAATTTACCCTGTGTCGCTCTGAAAAATATCATTATCAAATTTCTCAAGCAACCAAAGGCAGGCGTGTAGCATTAGGTGTCTAGGGGCTCCCACCGAGTCTCTAGGGGCTCCCACCGTAATTTAACCCTCTAAAAGTTGTGAAACACTAAATATTTGTTCGTAGCAGTTGCGGTATCGGAGCGGAAAGAACGACTTTTTGTACCTATCTGTTCGAAAGTGTATCTCTCTTATTTTATCGCATCTGTCAGATCTAGAGATGTAATGAGGAGTCATGATAATTTACCCTGTGTCGCTCTGAAAAATATCATTTTTAAATTTCTCAAGCAACCTAAGGCTAGCTTTAGGTTTCTAGGGGCTCCCACCGAGTCTCTAGGGGCTTCCACCTTAATTTCATGATAATATTCAATATGTTGCTCTGAAAATCAACACTTCTGAATTTAAACTCAAGTAAGCCAAGCCTAGCGTGCAGCCTCCGAGTCTCTAGGGGCTCCCACCTTAATGTTGTGAGACACTAGATGTAAGCTCGTAGCAGATTTTCACGAAGCGGACTGCTTTCCTTTGTTTTTTATTAATTTTTTCGGTTTAATCTTTATGACTTAGGGTCCCTAAATGCTGGCGGCGTATTCGAGATGTGGCCTAACCAGAGCGAAGTAGAGCATCTCTCTTTTTACTTTATCATCCGAGGACCTATTTCTATTAATATACGCTATATACAAAACCTAGTTTCTTTAATTTTGTGCCGCATATGTTCTGTATGTGTAAAACCCACGATATGTCAGAAGTTATGTCAATAAAACACCAATAAAATTATGGGCACCCTTAGCCATGGCACGAATTCGAGATAAAACACGATGAATTGAAAAGAAGATTGTCATATTTCCGCCCAGTAAATCATATCACCTCTTCCTAATGCATTAAGGTGATCTACCGTGGCCGAGCAAGGCTTATGGTCAGCTGCAGGAACAATACATCAATAAAATTATGGGACCCTTAAGCAATGGCAACCATTCGAGACGTAACATGATCACTAGGAAAGAACTAAGTCGTAATTTCGCACAGTAAATTCCCAACACCAACCAAGGTTTCGATTATACTTACGTCAACATTAAGGTTACAGTTACACCCCACCTTGATAAGGGTATAAATATTGTCGAAGCCTTAGTCAATGTTGTGAATCAACAGTTTGGAAATATAATAAAATTCTTTCATTGAGATCATGTCACCTATGAGAAAGATACTGCTTGATTCCACAGATTAAATAATTATTTGCGTGTATTAAAATATTCCATTATTTTCTGGATTAGTGAATGGAATTGAGGGTAAATGTGTGCAAGGCTTAAGGGGTGGTTTTTGATAAGAAAAATGGGGATAATAACTGTATGATGAGGGCGAACGGTGAAGTAATTGAAGAAGTGGATGATTTGTTGTACTTAGGTAATATGTATGCGAAAGATGGACGGATAGATGAGGAGATGAAGAGACGTGCGAATGCTGGAAGGAAAGTGGTAGGTAGCATTTGGAGCATATCAAAGGCATGAGTGCCTGTCTTCAAAGGAAGCGAAAATCGCAGTGTACAAAAGTGTACTTCTCCACACTTTGCTATATGGTAGTGAAACATTGGGTATGTCAGGATACAGACATAAGAGTAGACCAAACGCCGTGGGTATGAGTTGTCTGAGGAGTGTTTGTGGCAAAAGTAGGATGGATAGGGTCAGGAATGAGTGGGTAATTTAATGAATGAGGGTTAAATGCTCCAGTAGTAATGGTCATATGTATATGAAAGGAGTGTGCTTCGTTGGTTTGGCCATGTTGAGAGAATGGATGAGAGTCGAATAATGTAACAGATATATATGAGAGTAGAATGAATGGTGTGAGAGGTAGAGGTAGGCCGAGAAAGTTGTGCTTGAGGAAATTCTAAGGAGAAGGAGGAATATTAGGAGTATTAAAAACAGGAGGTGGCGTGGATGAAAAGCAGTGTATTTGGGGGTAAATGAGACGTAAGAGGTTTCTGGCAAGGATAGGTCAGTGTGGAGGAAATTATTGAAGCAGAGTTAGGTGTACAGTTATGTATTCATGAGTGAAACTTTGAGACTGAGCCTACCCCGGAAGGGAACCGCGTGATTGGTATGTATGCATGTATGAATGGTCTCATAACTTAATGGAATGGTGCTTGCTGTTTTATTTTCTGCCACATAGTTGCAATTAAATATTCCCATTACAGTCAAAGTTCTGTTAATAGCGTGAAAATGAAGAAAGAATCCATTTTCAAGCCTCTTAAAAAAATGTCAAAATTGGACCGGACAGCTGCACGATTAACTTGGGTTAATTGCCATCTAAAGTAGGCTGTCGTAGTTTCAGCCCAGGAACATGTAAAATGTAGTTTTTAACACATGCAAGTGATCAGGCAATTTGCACAAAGGAGTTAGGTGCTTAGATGAAATGAGTAACATATAATCAGACGGCATCTATTCTACCCACCTTCTTTCATTCAAAATTTATCTCCTACAGCCTTTTTTTGCATCCACCCCCAGACAAGCATATAACAATGGAATGTTGATGGAGAGAGCGCATGCTACGGTTGCCAATAATGGAAGCTCTAACCTGGACGCTGCCTGTCCATCTTGGTGAACCCAGATTTTACTTTCGCATCCCCGATCGCTTGAAAGACTAACTTTGCAATTGACAGTGTTTTCCATCACAAAAGAGGCTGTCATGAAAGAAGAACACAACATGAAAATAAACAAATCAAAAACGAAAGTACTGGTGTGTGATAATGAAGAAGTAATTTAATTGCAAATGTATATCGGAAGAGAAAAACTTGAACGAGTGTACGACATCACCTATCTAGGGAGTATGATCACTTGAGATGGAAGAAATAGGGTATATTACAGTAGGGTTTTTAACGAATCCCCTGGTTTTTGTTGGATGGTCACCAAAATTAGGATTGATCAATTATTTCACATGCAAAACAATACTAGATACGGAATGTAGGGCTGTGACAACAATAAAAACATGATAAATACGATACTTATCTTGATTAGGGATGGGTACCTCGTCTGCTTCTGCAGCCATGACAGGCGACAATAGACGATCGAAATAACTAGCGGCTTGGCGACATCTATCAGTTAGTTGCGCTAGAGTGTTTGTTGTTCACAAATGATATTAATTTCAATCATTTTAATTCTTTCTGTTTAACAATATTAAATAAACGACGTTTTGCCCTTCTAATGGCCAGTTGCAGGAACGTAACATATGCATTCAATAAAGTTATGGGACCCATAAGCCATGGCAACCATTCGATAAGTGTTGCACAAACATTCAATAAATTCATTGGTCTCATAACTTATGGCATGGAGTAATGAGTTCCATAAGAAGACAAGATGGCGGATGCGCAATGAACCGCTTGGAGACTTCATTACTTGATTAAAGAGTTGTTTTGAGACAAGTGACCGGTTTGTTTACTCTTACTGACTAATTATAATGTGCATTATCAATTATTCATAGGCTTAACTTTCAGAAATTTAATCCGGCAGTGGAATATTTGATAAAATATTTGAGGCTAGTAACAATTGGTAAATAAGTTAAGTAACTAATAGATGTGTTCCTGCAACCCGAATATATTTATGAGTTCTATAACTTTATGGATCTCATAACTATTGATTCCATAACTATATTTTCCTGCAACCGGCCATAAATGAAGCAAAATAATTTAAAATAGAAGGGAAAATTCTTAAATGAAATCATCTTTTCACAGAAAATCACATATTTCTTGCCCTGGTATTGGTTTCCTATCAAGATCAGCAAAGAAATGCAGATAAGTGTGATGGATGTCCCCTAGCTGCTTGTTGATTCGATCGTCTATTGTCGCCTGTCATGGCAATGGCATTAATCAAGATAAGTACCGTATTTATCATATTTTAAACGTTGTCAAGAGCGCTTTCGTCTATATCTAGTGTGGTTTAGCATGTGAAATAAGGGATAGATCCTAAATTTGGAGACCAACCGACAAAAACTGCTAACTAAAAAAGTAACTACCTTTTGTTTTCGATCACTGAGAAAGTCTCTTGTCCAGTTCACTATTTTTTAATTACCTCCGCATGAATACAAACTATTTTGTATCCATTCTGTAAAAATATCATTGCCTTCTTCCACTTCAATGACTATCAAACGAAAACTCAAATTAAAAAAAAAATGTTAGGCTCATAAAACGGCGTTTTAGAAGAAGAACAAATCGAAACTTTTTTATCTGTTTAGATGGCATCGGTATATATACTTTGGTTCCATCCGTTTGGACCTTCGCCTCTGACCTAGACAACTTACCGAGGCACAATTATTGTGTTATAGTCAATCTAAGATCAAAGATTTGCTCACCTGACTTCGGTAGCGACGCCTATGGTCGCTATTTCCACCGGAGCTCCAGTCTCCAGGACGGATCCGATGACGCCTTTCCCTCGTGGAGTCATCTTCTCTTCGGGACGTTCCACGGGGACTGGAGCTGGAACCGGAGGGTATCCGACAAAGGTCGCTCCGGCTGGAAAAGGCCCGATGGATACCGGGGGCGAGTCTATGGCCTTGATGCCTCCTTCGGCACCCTTCTCACCTTTGAGGACGCCGTCCTGCTGACCACCTTTGACTCCGCCCTGATCCTTGTCGTCTGAACCACCGTCGCAATCCACCTCATCGTCCTTCTTCCTCCTCTTCGAAGTCCCAGGGTCAGATTCGCCCTTTCGCTTCCCCTCTTTGGGTCCACCGTCCTCGCCTTCCGACGTGACTATCTCCAGCTCGGTGGTGGAGTCATCGACGAGCTCCTCGAAGCCGGGCGCGCGGTCGCCATCTTGGATGCGCCCGGCGCCATCTTGCCCCCCAGACTGTTGCTCCTCCTCTCGTCCCACGCGGGACTGTATGGTGGCACACTCCACCTCGATCTTCAGCAAGTTCTCCAGGTCATTGCCGACGCCGTTCACCTGCTTGCTGCCGTTGACCTTCGGGTCCCTGCTGTTTGAACTGTCTTTGGCTGACCCCTCCGGATCCTGGTGACCTCCGCCGTACTGGACGACGTCGCTGTTGGGGTTTCCCTGCAGCTGACCCGCGCCGCTGTTCCTCGGAGCACCGTCTTGCGTTGCAGTCTGCTGGTTGCCACCTTGGTTACCCCTGTCACCGTCACGTTCGTATTTTGAACTGCTAAGGGTTATGACATCGTTCAGCAGGGTCGAGCCACTGGACTGTTGGGAGCTTTGACCTTTCGAACCATTTTTAGGAGAGCTGTCCCTGTTTTGCTGTTCCTGTCTGGAACAGTTCAGCCTCCCGGATTCGCCAGAAGTGCCGTTCGGCTGATTCTTCCTCTCGACAGGTTTCTTCTCCTCAAACAAGTTCTCGAAAGCCGGCTTGTCTTCCCTGTTGCTCTCTTCAGCTGAAGGATTGGGAGTGGCCGGCCAACTGCCAGAAAGCGACTTCAGTGCCGCTTCAGTTTCCCGCAGGAACCTGACCTGATCTTCCTTGTTCTCGACCTTCTTCTTGCCGCCACCGCAAGCATTGTTGTTGCTCAGGTCGCTATTGTTGTTGTTCCTGCAGCCCTCGCCACCACCGAACCGTTCCTCGTCGCCCGATTTGTCGAAGGAACCGGACCGTTCCTGCAGTTTCGCAAGCTTGGAGTTCTCCCGCTTGTCCTTGTGCTGCTGCTGTTGTTGTTGCTGCGGTTGTCCGGGACTGTTGTCCGATTTGTTCCCGGAATTTTTCCCGGAGTCTTTCGAGTCGCCGACTCCGGGTTTGCTGACCTTTCCGGAGTCGCCGGAGCCCTGCATGGAGCTGTAGCTCCGTTTCTTCGGGAGAACCGTGCGGTTTTCCTCGAAGCTCCTGCTTTTCACGCCCATCTCCGCGGATTTCGATTTCCGTTCGGACGATCTGGTCAAGCTCTGTGCCTCGCTCACCGCTCTGTCAACGGCGCCACTCTTGTGACTGCACTCCTCCCTCAAAACGACATCTTCGAGACGCGTCGCTGGGGATCCGGAGCCGGGGTTCGGCTCCTTGGACGAGGAAGAACCCTTAAGGGGGCTCACATCACCACACCTCGGAAGGTCGTTTGAGTTTCCCGACGAGCAGACCAACGTATCGGAAACCTTTTCGTTTTCAACGTTTCGCTTCGGTCTGTTCCTTTTAGTTTTGAGCACTTCGACAGGGTCCGTCGTCTTTTTGGACGCGGCGGATCTCACAGAGGAACCGTCTTCAGACAGTTTCCGCTCGTTTTCTTCGGGGTCGTTCCTCCTGAAGGCGTCGGAAGCCCTCTTCTGCGACCTCGTCGATGCAGTGTTTCCCAGGCAACCGGTTTCCTCCAACTGTCGTCGATTCGGTCGGGCGCCCTCTTGAGCACTGCAATGAACGGAAGAGGAAGAAAGGAATGGTTAGTGAAGAGTGGTTGAATTCATTCCATTCAAACAATGGCTGCATATTTTTGTTTTTGAAGAGATTAATGAGGTTTCAAGCTACATTTGTGAGTCAAAATTAATATTGCATTCCAACTGTTCGTTTTTACTGTTTAATAATAATGATAATGTTGTATTAATTTTAAGTTCAACACCCCTGTAGGTAATAAGGTGAATATATTAAGTGATGCACTTACGCGTAATAAAATAAAAGAAGGCCCAAACATTACATTTTAACAAATGATGTGGTACGAAGTCACTCGCACGGGTGCATGTACACCAGGGTTGAAATTCGCCATGAAAAAATCATTTGACTTGACCGGGATTCGAACCCGGATCTCCCAATTGCTTTCACAAAACTCTCTACAAAATGAAGTATTTCAGGCACTTAATCCAAACAACACTGCGCCAGAGGTTGGTTGAGAGTTTAATATTTCCTAATTTTGACTATTGTTCAATTATATACTCCGATATGACTGATGAGTTAAGCGTTAAATTACAAAGACTGCAAAATTCATGTATGCGATTCATTTTTAATATTCGTTTCAACGAGCATGTATCTCCCCAATACGCAAAGCTGGGTTGGTTAAAATTGAATCAGAGAAGTACAATTCAAAAGGCCTTAATGTTGTTCAAAGTACTGAACTCGAAAACCCCTTCTTATTTATATGATAACTTGATTTTTAATGCCCAAACTAACAAGAGATTGACCCGCATAACAAAAACATTTTACATCCCCAAATACCGTATAATAAAATATGAAAATACTTTCCATATCTCATCCTGTAAATTATGGAATTCGTTGCCTGATAGAATTAAATCTTCTAGGAATGTCACTCAATTTAAAAGAAGTATGGCTGACTTTTTGTCTCCTTAATGTTCTCTCGCCAATGTATGAGATGACAAAATTATATGAGATGACGTTGCTACTTGTTACTTGTTCATTTCTTGTTCATTATAATCATTTGCTGTTTTCTTTGTACACTTTTGTTTACCTTGCTCATTCTGTCTGTCTGACTTGAAAGTCATGACATGAAGACTGCTGACTTAAAAGTTGTTTGTTCGTTTTCCTATATTTGTAAGGCTTTGTATTTTGTTTTGTTTTGTATTCCACTCCTCATGAAGGCATGTAAAAAATTCAATGTTCCAAGGGACTTTGTCCCAGGACAATAAAATTGTTTTTTATTCTATTCTAATTGCCGGTCAGGTGTGTGTTGGCCAGTTACACCACCAAGCCATCTTCCTTCAAGGCGGATTTCGAGATGGGGGTTTATGCGAACTAGATGTTCAGGCCTCAAGTCTACATTGTAGCACATGAGACGAAGTCGTGCTTACAAAGCCACTGTCGCGGTGGATAAACCCAACATATTGTCGTCATTAAAACGACGAAATTGACAAATTTCCAAACGTTGCATTTAACGAATGAAGTGGCACGAAGTCACTCGCACGGGTGCTTTATACACCAGCGTCTCATGTGCTACAATGTAGACTTGAGGCCTGAACATCTAGTTCGCATAAACCCTCATCTCGAAATTCGCCTTGAAAGAAGATGGCTTGGTGGTGTAACTGGCCAACAAACACCTGCCCAGCAATTGGGAGATACGGGTTCGAATCCCGGTCAAGTCAAATGATTTTTTCATGGCGAATTTCAACCCTGGTGTAAAAGAAGGGCATTTGTAAAAAAAAAAACGCTCCTCGGTCTATGACATAATTTTGACACCATCCATAGTGTTTGAAAACGTAAATGTTAGGCATTATGAATGAAGGGAGTAAACTTTGTTTCTTCAACAATGAATTTAATAACGTTTCCGATGATTCGAACGCTAATCATCGAGACCATTGTCACCAGTTATGAAATTCACTGTGGAAAAACAAAGATTACTCCATTCATTCATAACGTTTGGTGAATTCCATAAAGTATCGCCGGAAACTACCAAAGTTAACGTTTAAATTTGAAGGTTATATAGTCACTACATGTACACTGACAAAAACGGCAACAGAGGTATGGGATAAAAATATAGCAGTCTGTAACAATGCAGAAATTCAAGGCAAGCCACATAGCTATTTTTTAAAGCTAATGATGATAATTTAAAAAAAATACATTATGAGACCTACTGAATTTAAAAGAACTGGTTTAAGAGTTTCAAATTTCAGTTGAGACGACTAGATTGTTGATATTTGGTCAGCATGTTGGAGTAGGCACTACTAACAGACATGCTCCGAGATATTAAAAATAGGAAAATTTTGAAATTAGTGCCTAGGCCCGCGAGCATAATAGGGAAATTGAGGTTGAACGAAGATGGCGGACTGGCTTCAGCTTCTAGAATTGGTTTAGCATAGCAAAGCAGAGAAAACTCTCACGATGGAAGTCTCATATGCCTCTTACATACACTTCCTGTAGTAGATATTTCCTCTCTAGCATTTACAAAGTAACTGCTCTTCTTCTTCTTCGGTTATCAACCCATGGGTTGGTTGGCAATAGCACGCCATTCCGCTCTTTGCTCAGCTTTCCCCTTCATTTCAACATATGAGACGCATCCAGAGTCATTGATGATCTGCTTCACACAGCTTGATCCAGGACGTCCTCTACGATTTGTCCCCTCGATAAAACCTTCAGCTATTAATTTTATAAAATCATTGCATCGTAGAATGTGACCTATTAGTTTAAGTCTCCTTGTCTGTATCTGTCTCCAGAGACTTCTATTTTCTTGTACTCTTCTCAGCACTTCCTCATTTGGTGATTCTGTCTCGCCAGCTGATTTTCTTCATCCTTCGATAGCACCACCTTTCTAGGGCCTCTAATCTGCTCTTTTCATGTTTCCCTATAGTCAAACTTTCTCACCCGTAGAGGGCTCCAAAAATAAGCTTTCATAACCCTCTTTCTTACTTCCAAACTAACATTTTTACAAGTCGGTAGTGTCTTTTTATCTTTGAAAGCTATTTTTGCTAGTCGTATTCTATTCACAATTTCTCGTCTACTCCTTCCATCTTCTGTTATCTTACTTCCCAAGTCGCTGCATTCTGTAACTTGTCCTAGTTCTATTGTGTCCAATATTGTGTTACCATTTTTTGGATTCATAGTTGGGGAACACGTGTGTTCAGCCGACAATGCCTGGCCGATATACTAAGAGGTACAAGCTCTCTCATCCTTTCCTTCTACCTCTGGAAGGTTAATTTTATTTATAGAAACATAATTATTCATAGTTTGTACGTGATGTACTTTTAATTAAATTAAAAGGACCAAAATGCTTCAGGGAAGAAGAAAATGTTTTTCCTGGACGAGTGTATTGAGTATGCTTTTAACTATAGTCTGTCCAAACAGGGAAGGCGGGTAAGAGATTAAGGCACCGCTCGAGAGCCCAACAATGGCCGCGCACCTGCCGTCCGCCAAACAATAGTCGGGGTCCGGTCGACCGCGTGCGCTATGATGTCTTTCTACTTGAAGTAACTGTTAGCTCTCAATAAATAACCAGCTATCAAGTACTTCATAAATCTTCAATCGTTATTGAATATTCACCACAGTCTCACGTTAACAACAATTAACAACGGCTATTTACGAGTCGAAAGAGAAGACTTTTTTCTAAGTGGCGCCAAGGACTGGCTGAACTAAATGGGGAAATTTACGCAACGCGTAGCCCAGGCAACGATACCAAACATACAAATCCATAATATATGAGGACACCAGAAGTCAAGGGGTCTAATGGCCGGTTGCAAGAAAATTTTGTTATGGAATCAATAGTTATGAGATCCATAAAGTTATAGAACTCATAAATATATTCGGGTTTCAGGAACACATCTATTATTTACTTAACTTATTTACCAATAGTTAATAGCCTCGAATATTTGATCTAATCTCCCACCGCCAGATGAAAGTTACGAAAGTTTAGCCTATGAATAATTGATAATGCACATTATAATTAGTTGGCAAGAGTAAACAAACTTGTCACTTGTCTCAAAACAACTCTTTAATCAATTAATTAAGACTCCAAGCGGTCCATTGCGCATCCGCCATCTTGTCTACTTATAGAACTCATTACTCCATGCCATAAGTTATGGAGACCAATGAATTTATTGAATGTTTGTGCGACACTTATTGAATGGTTGCCATGGCTTATGGGTCCCATAACTTTATGGAATACATATGTTACGTTCCTGCAACTGGCTATTAGTAACAAAACCATTGTTTGAAGAAAACTGAAGTCAAAGTTGAAAATGTTTGGTACAACCCAGAGGCATTACCCTAGATAGCAGCACCTGTCAAGAAAATCACTTGGATCCCTTTACCACCTAAAAGATTTATATTTTCACATCCCATTCCTGTACCTGACTTATTTTTTTTCAAAAATGTCACTTAAGACCCCTTGACTTCTGGGGTCTACATATATTCATGAATTTAGCATAGCAAAAGCCCTCTCTATATATACATCAATGATCGAAACTCATAGTCTACTGAGTGAAATGATATTTCGCTAAAAAAACTGTGTTGGCTGCATTTCTGCTAGCATTTCAACTGTATTCTTCCTTGCACACAAAAGCTCACAGCTCAACACAGGACGTGAATGCACTGAACAGCGCAGTCTCCGTCAACAGTGCATTCAATCGAGTATTTTTTTCAACGCTCTGAAAGTTCACACCCCAAAAATCGCACCGGGAAACCTGGGCAAAACCCTTATATCCAAAAAGGGAGCCAAAGAGTGGCGAATACATATATTTCTCCCCTCCCCACTCCGTCATCTCCCCATGAACCCCGAGGAAAAAAAAACCCTGGCATTCGCCCCACTTGAGAAATCCGAACGGGCAACTTTTCATAATCACGCCATTTTTTTTTTAATTAGCACCCCCTCCCTGTTCATGTTCCCTGAAATATCTATATAAATTAGATTTTCATTCTTTTTTTTCTTGACGTATCCAGGAATTCCCCTCTTCTCGCGGGGCTTTATTCATTAAAAAAAAATTTTTTTTTACCTATCGCCTCAGATTTTTCTATCGTTTTTTTAAATTTTTAATTGTTACGCTTCTCTTTTTTTTTAAATACGAGCCTCTTTCCAGTTCTGCAGTGTTGGCACTCGTATGAGGAGAAAATATCTCAAATGAGAGATGGATAATTCCTCGAAATTTCGTTGGGAAGGATAATTAATTATCATTTTGCGCGTGCGGGGAAATGACGGACTCTAGATTTTTCATGCGCATTCTGGAAGTGTTCAAGTGTTTTCCGAGCGTACTCCACGGATTGTGAATGCGGGGAATCGTGGAAGTTTCAGCATTTTAATTCCTCATTTGTCCATTCTTGATTATTTTACTTCAAGCTACTGATGAATCCCTCGACATTGGGCAAATTTTTTCGGGATTTTTCAGAGCGTTCCGCGAAGCTGATATTCATTCCGGCTTGACTGATTATATTTCGACCTAAAACGTAGACAAGGGTGAATGATGGCTTTCTGAAAGTGTACCTAAGCCTTGAAATTCAACGCAAATCGTTTTTTTTTTTATTTCAAAACCAAACATGAATTATTCTGCCCGTCTGAAATTCGGGATATTTTATTATTATCTTTATACATACGTACATACCAATCACGCTGTTGCCTTTCCGGGGTAGGTAGGTAAATTCACAAAGTTTCACTCATAAATACATATCTGTACACCTAACTCTGCTTCAATAGTTTCCCTCCATCCTGGATTTACCAACTCAACACAAAACTTTGAAATGATTTTCAATGCTGCTTAGCTGAGTCATTTGAGCAAACAATGAATCTCGGTATTGAAAGTTCAACTGAAGTCAGAATGCTTAAATTTGTTTCTTGTGAAGCATATGATCCCTTTCTTTCTCAAGAAAAATTTCACTCTACACTGAGAGACAAAAGTACGATACTGCTTTTCCACCCAGGAGTCTACGAGTCTGCATCAACATCTGCATAACTACCCGGCAAGCCACCGATATGGCGAGTGGTAGGGGATGTTAGGACACCAGCCGTGTGAAGATATAAGGAATAAAGTTTTGGGAGATGAAATGGTGACTTGTATCATGGGAGTGTATTTAGTTGAGCTCAGTTTTTATTGTGGTCGCCTATTTTTCGCAGAAAAGAAAGCGTTTTTGTCATACCTTTCTGTAAATGGAAGTGTATTTTCTCTTATTTTATCGCCGCTATCAGACCTAGAGATGTGGTGAGTCTCGAATCCTACCATCAATCACAGGTAAGTAGGCCAGTCAAAAGTTCTGACAGAATAAGTGTTGTAGAGCCATAGTACAGCTATATCATCCTTCATGAACTAAAATGGAGATGCAAATGTTTTATCAGGGCCTCTAGAACTGGTTTAAAGGAGATATTTTGAATTATTTAGTTAAAAAACAGAGTAACTATGCCAAAACAATAGTTCAGCGAACGCCTTGATATCGCTAATGCGCACTGAAATCAGCATCGCGTAACAATGGTCTAAACATCATGTACAGATTGCGTAGAAATCGTGATAAACTTCGTGAAAACATCGTTTAAACATCGTTTAAACATCGTTTAAACGTCGTTTAAACAACGTCTAAACATCGTTTAAACATCGTCTAAACATCGTTTAAACATCGTGTAAACATTGTAAAAATCGTGTAAAAATCATGTAAACATAATGTAAATGACATGCAAATATCGTGTAGTCTACAAGGCATTGAATTCGATGTAATTCCCAATTTTGGTTTCGATTTGTCGGCATCGATTTCAGTACTGAAGTCAGTCCTCAAAAAAGCATCGCGTAAAAAACCTTAGAAAAATTCCAAACTTGTGATTGTGGTTAATAAACTCTGTTCCTGAAAGTTATCTCTAAACAAAGTAAAAAACCTCTTCTGCCATATTTTATACAACCTTAATAACATTTTCAGTCAGTAATTAAAAAATGATGATAGGACAAGTATTTTCACTAATTCACATTAATCATTGCCTAGAAAGTTACAAAATTTTAATATTTCATATAATGCAGTGTTAATTATGTTAAAAATCATGTTTATGTTGATAAGTTGCTCCTAATTTATGTTTTTATGTACTAAACCATCCTTTATGAACTAAAATGCTGATTCGAATGTTTAATCAAGGCCTCTAGAACTGGTACCTGCCACAAAACGCCAATGTATCATAACTCTTTTTATGTAAATTCATGCATTGTATGGAATTCGATTCCGCAAACGCTGAAAAATATTAAGTCAACCGAAAGATTTAAAAATTGCTTGCTGTCTTATTATCTCAGTGAGAGTTAATATTTTTTAAATACCTAACAATAAATATTTCTAATTAATATTACTAATAAATATTTCTAATAAATTTTTCCACGTTCCTTTGCGGGGAAAAGATGTCCCCTCCACGGTTTAATGTGTTTCTAGTTTTTTCTACGAGGGGAAGGATGGATATTGTTTTCCACAGTGAACAACTGTATACACAGTAAATATTCAAGTACTCAAACATTTTTTACGAAAAATATTAAGAGAGATGCAGCTCAAAAACTTTTTAATTGGACTAAACTGTCCCGTCCGCGGTTCTAGTGTTAGAGAAAAATATGTCACCCTTCTAAGGACACAAAATATTCAACCCCCTACCAAATTAATTTCGATTTAGGTGTTACTGTAAATAAAACGCTAACCTGGGATGAACACATAGCACATATATCTAACAAATTCATTAAAAACCTGTGCAGACTGAAAAGTTTTCGTAACCTGATGTCTTTTCCACTGAGACTCAAATTAGCTAAAACCATACTCATCCCTCGTATTGATTACTGTTCATTGGTAATGTCCAATATTTCAAAATCTCAGATATCCAAACTGCAAAAAATACAAAACTGTGTAATACGTTATGTGTGCGATGTAGCATTTAATGAGCATATCACACCGAATAACTATGAATTAAAAAATTCTTAAATTTGAACAAGGAAGAAAATTGCAAATGGGTGTGTTTATTCACAAATTATTAAAAACTGAAACTCCTTCTTGCGTTTATCAGCCATATATAAAGATAATTTGGTCAAAAAAACAAAAAACAACCAGAAATAATAACAAATCAATTGTACCCTGCCACAGAACGTCTATGTATCCTAACTCTTTTTATGTAAATTCATGCATTGTATGGAATTCGATTCCGCAAACGCTGAAAAATATTAAGTCAACCGAAATATTTAAAAAATTCTCATTTATTCTCTTAAAAGTCTTATTATCTCAGTGACAGTGGATATTTTGTCAAATATCTTGGATTTAATTCAGTAATATGCTACCTTTGTGATTGCTACAATGTATTGAGCGTGGAATTGTAATCTTTTTTTTGGGCAAGTGCTGTGATTTGATAAGATTCTTGTAAAAAGTGACGTGTTTTCTATGTGATTGTTATTATTTTTTGCCTGAGTTGTAATTACTTATGCCTGCTCCAGAGAAATTCTTTCCTAGAGCCAATAAATCTTGTATTATCCTATCTTATCTTATCTTAAATAGTATTCATTCGCATTAAAACACAAAATATGTAATATTTTCATGAATTTTTTCTGTAATTCATTATTCATTCCCCATCCATGGACATCTTTATAGTTTGATTCAGAATATGAGATCATTACTACATAAAATGATAGTTGTGTCATGCAAAGTAAGTTTTGTATTATTTCTATGAGAATTTCAACATTTAACAATTTTTTAAATTAATCATTTATGACTTCGTAATGCTCACTGGTGTTTTATCTTTATCTCAAAATTCCCCTTTTACACTGTATTCCCAGTTCGTGTAACATCCATTCACTCCTAATCAACTATGCTCTGGCTTTTCAAGAAAAAAAGCATTATCCACGGATTTCCATCTGCTGGTCGGACACGCGCACCAAGACGGCGATGCTCAAAACTAAAACAGAACAAGCGAGCTATAAAATTCGACTTCGTACCTTCACGTCGCCATGACAATCGCGAACTCGCTTCCAAATTCGCGGGAGTAAAGTTTTAATTAGAAATTCGCCTCTTTTATTTTTTTTTTAATTTCTCTCTCTGCCGGAGGAACAAAACTGGAGCGAAATGCGGGGAACGATGTGAGAGGGAGAACAAATGACAGTCGGACTGCGCTGCGAGTTCCGGCGTGGCATGCGTGGGGTTGTGTGGGAGGGGCAGGTTTCTGAGAGGCGTTGCCTTGGAAACGGCCGGAGGACAATTCCCTCCTGGTCCACGGGCGCCAACTTGAAACCCGTGCGAACAAGGGACAGAAAAACGAATGCCAACAGGGACAAAAGCAAGGCAGGGAGGGATGGATTATTTCGTCAGAAGAATCACAACTTTCTACCCCAGGTAAAATATCTCTAAAAAACGTATTTCTCCAGCCAAAAAATATTCTGATGCAAGGTATTTGCTTGTATGCACCCATTCAATATTAAAAATCAACAGAGAGACCTCTTCAAGCATATAAAAATACATATAAATGAATATAAATGGCTATATCTGTGGCGACCAGATATGGTTCAATCATTTCATGTCGTTGCCAAGGAGGCCTGTTGACGTATAGATAAATAGGATGTCGATGTAACTAAGGTTGAGTTGTACAGAGATTTTAAAATGCATTGCACTGAGGTTGTAATAAATTAATTTGAGAAACGTGGAGATCTTCTCACTTAAGGTAGTCCGAGCGAGATAGTTCCCTAGTCATAATGGAGACCATATACGAATTATACGTTTTAATTTCACCAGCAGTGAGACGCACGAATTAAATATTGTATTATTAATGGTGCAATTATATAGTTTTATTTGACAGGAATGGTAAGTATTCAAATGAAAATATCTAAATAAGTCCTTAACTTGACTCATTTTTTTTCGCGCGCGGTGCGTTTGAAACTCCTGCAAAAACGGAAGGTTTTTATAGTGAAACCGAAGAATTTACTGCGGTGACAATATGTTTAACTTTCAAAAATAGTTGAGAAAACATACAAACTACATGCTGTTAGTTTTTTGACCGCGTATAAGTGTTAAAAATACCTCGTTTTGTAAACAATGTCTCTCTGGAGTGCATACACGTATCATTTCCCATGTAAAAAAAGGGCTGTCGTATTTTTTTGGCAAATATCTCGGAAAGTAATGCGGTAAAGGGTTGAACTTTTGGTGTCATTAGACGGGCGAGATATTTATCTTTAAAATTAAACCAAATTCATTGATTTTTTAACTAAAATTGCATTTCGCTCAAACTACCTTAAAAGGCCATTCGTGAACGTTAACAACGGCAGTTTAGTTTAACCTAGAAGCATACACCACATTATTGACTATATAAACTACAAATTGCTATCCTCTTCGCTTTTATTTTGTTTTTTAGTCCATTTTTTCAATTTTTTGCTGTAATTAATACAAATTACTATGGTAACATTATTATTAAAATGTTGGCCGTATCATATTATTGATAGCACATAATATATTTCATGTGTGCTTTTCCTTCTTTCTCTCAATTATTTTTTTAACTGTATAAAATAGTCATAATAATCAAAATGCACTCATTTCTTTGTGTTAAATTTTGAATTTTTGTTCCTACCGACAAGTACTCCTATGGCCAGTTGCAGGAACGACACACGTGTATTCCATAAAGTTATGAGACCCATAAGCCATAGCAACCATTCAATAATAGTTGCATCAGCATGCGATAAGTTTATTGGATTCATAACTTATGGCATGGAGTTATGAGTTCCATAAGTAGACAAGATGGCGGATGCGCAATGGACCGCTTGGGGACTTAATTACTTGATAAAATAGTTCTTTTGTGACAAATGACAAGTGTGTTTACTCTTACTGACTAAAAATTATGTGCATTATCAATTATTCATCGGCTAAACTCTCATAAATTTTAACCTGCGGTAGGAGATTAGTTCCAACTCAAACGAAGCTATAGGTTATTGGTAAATAAGTTACATAACTAGTACATGTGTTCCTGCAATCCGAATATTTTTACTAGATGAATCACTTCACGGATCTCATAACTATTGATTCCATGACGAATTATTCTCGCATTCGGCCAGTAGTTATACAAATACATCATCACATCATTTGAAATGCAAAAAAAACCTAAATATTTTATTTAAGATACTCTAAAAAAATATGTGAGCCTAATTTTAGGCTAATTTTTAAATAAAGACTTCTGAAATATTTTAGTTCCTGAAAAATGTGTCTCACGACTTGTTATAAACTTTCAAGCAATAATAATTAAACAGCAAATGGCGTTTATAAGCACAGTTACCTTCCTAAAAAAATTTTTAAAGTTGCCCAAAAAAAAATATGTGATATCTTCGGCCTGCCTGACGTGCATCACCACGTGATTCAAATTTCCTCATTTTCACGGAAGAAGGAAAAACCGATTACTATCTGCGTGACGGGATTTACAACTACTTCATCAAAAAATGGAACTCTCTTCTATTCCCTCCAATCTTCTTCCCAGAAGATTTGATAAAATTGATCACGACATTCACACTAGTTGCTAATACGACACAAGCTAGTTGTTAACAGTAAAGAACGCCATTTTTTTGGGTTTCATGGTTATTCAAACATGCCATTCTTATGATTTTTCGCTTTATCACGTTTTTACGATATATTACGGCTCTTTTTATGGCCAGTTGCAGGAATGACACACATGCATTCAATGAAGTTATGGGGCCCATTACCATGGCAACCATTCAATATGTATCGCAGTAACAATCAATAAATTTATTGGTCTCATAACTTACAGCATGGAGTTATGAGTTCCACTAGAAGCTAATATGGCGGATGCGCAATCAACCGCTTCGGGACTTAATTACTTGATAAAATAGTTCTTTTGTGACGAATGACCAGTGTGTTTACTCTGACTGACTAATAATTATGTGCATTATCAATTATTCATCGGCTAAACTTTCATAAATTTTATTCTGCGGTATGAGATTAGATCGAATTTTCAAAGCTTTAAACTATTGATAAATAAGTTATCTATTTACTGGGTATTTCTGCAACCCGAATATTGTTATGAAATCTATAACCTCATAGAATTTATAACTCTTGATTCCATAACTAAATGTTCTAGCAACCGGCCATTAGTCGCCTTTTGGCCGGTTGCAAGAAAATTTAGTTGTGGAATCAATAGTTATGAGATGCATAAAGTTATATAACTCATAAATATATTCAAGTTGCAGGAACACATCTATTTGTTTCTTAACTTATTTACCAATAGTTACTAGCCTCGAATATTTGATCAAATATTCCACTGCCGGATGAAATTTCTGAAAGTTAAGCCTATGAATAATTGATAATGCACATTCTAATTAGTCAGTAGGAGTAAACAAACTGGTCACTTGTCTCAAAACAACTCTTTAATTAAGTAATTAAGACTCCAAGCGGCTCATTGAGCATCCGCCATCTTGTCTACTTATGGAACTCATAACTCCATGCCATAAGTTATGAGACCAATGAATTTATTGAATGTTTGTGCAACACTCATTGAATGGTTGCCATGGCTTATGGGTCCCATAACTTTATGGAATACATATGTTACGTTCCTGCAACTGGCTATAAATCCATTAAATTAATTAGTGAACTTCCATAAGTTGCCAAGATGGCGGATGCGCTATGAGCAGCATGGAGGCTTAATTAATAGATAAAAGAGTTATTTTGAGACAACTGAGCGGTTGATTTACCCTTAATGACTAATTATTGCGTGCATTAGCTATAAAATGCAGGCTAAACTTTCATGAATTTCAACCGGCTTTAGGAGATTGGATCAAATACTCGGAGTTATGAACAATCTATACCTATGTATTAATTTTGTAGAGCGTCAGTCATCCTGCATCCATTTTGTATCTTTCTCTGTCAGTTTTCGAGCTAAAAGAGTGAGGTTTGGTGCGTTGAACGTGGAATCTCCGTCTTCAGGATTTGGTATTAGTTTTGGATTTTCATTGGGCGTTTGTAAGGGGGTGTTAGGTCACCAACCGTGCAAAGGTGTAAGATATTGGCGAATGAATGAATTATAAGGGGTGTATTTAGTTAGTTTGAATAAAATCCAAAAGATCGGCTGCTTGGGCGTGTGGCAAGGGGGTGTGTCAGTTGAATTTGACTAGGTGTCACCAGCCGTGCAATCGGTGTAAGTCATTTGGAGATGATTAATTAGAGCATTACTTTCTGTATTCACATAAGAGTTCTTTGGTGACACTTACTGACCTTGATAAACGATTTTTAACAAATTTATTAATTTTATAATACCGGTAGGGTTCAAAATATGTTCAATCAATTGAATCCAAGGTTCAAACGTGAAGTTTTTGGAGTTTCGTCCAATTTCTCATTCGACTCGCATCGTAGGAGTTCCATAAGATGCACTGCCATCTATCGGTCTGAAGAAGGTGGTTGTTTTTTGTTGAAATATCAAGTAAGTCGTCTGTCCATCTGTCTCTTCACACGATAAATGCCGTAATAATTGAGATAGCGAGTTGAAATTTGGGTTGTAACCCTCTGCAATAGTCCACAGACGGCACAGTTCTAAAATGATTAGATCGGGTCAAAACCACGCCCCTTTTTTTAAAACAAAATTGAAGGTAGAATAGGGTATTTAAGCATCGGCAAGGCCAAAGTCTCATCTTTTCTAGTTTAATAATAAGGTAATATCTTTTATAGTTTAAATAAATATATCTAAATATATATTAATTTTGTAGCGTGTCTGTCATTCTGTATCCATTCTTTCTCTGTCAATTTTTGAGCTAGAAGAGTGAGGTTTGGTGCGTTGAATGTGGAATCTCTGCCTTCATAAGTTGGTGGTAGGTTTGTATTTTTATTGGATGTGTGGAAGGGGGTGTTAGGTCACCGGCCGTGCAATAGGTGTGGGGTTATTTGGAGATGAAATGGATCATTTTTGGGTTGTGCTTGCAACAATCAGATGCTGGGAAACACGGCGACAAGGGAGAAAGGCCGAAAGGGAGAGCGGAAGAGTGTAAAGGTTGAAACAAAAGAAACCCACAGTGCTCTCCCATTCGAATGGCTTTAAAAACAACAAAGGAGTACAGTGAATGAAAAAAAAACGTTTTCACCAAGGAGCTATTTTTAGACTGGGACACTTACCCCCTGCGGGTGCACACCCCTGCTCAAGGCTACGTCGCTTGCTGCGATATATCGTACGTAGTGACTTTAGCGTCGTCTACTTCAGGCGAAAATTAAAAAAGATCTTTAAATAAGACGATAATAGGTTATTAACTTATTAACAATTATTTTAATTGTTTATACTCAGTGAATTCGTTAACGAAAAACTATGTTATGATTTCGTTAGGAAAAAGTCGCATGGCCTGCATTGTCCGTATCGAAATAACAAACATGGCGGCGAGTCGTGAATGTGAGAAGCGACCCGGGCGGCATTATTGCTCAGCCAAATTGGTGCAATAATTTTTCTGGCTGCAGATTAGACAAAAAAATTGCATTTTTCAACTTCCCGAGAGATTTAGCGAGGTAAGTACGGTGTGAATAAGATGGTTAGATGTTTTACAGTTGTGACCGAAGCCTGCTCTTACTTTTGTGTTGACATATAATTGATTAATTTGGCCTCTGGTCCTACAGTACGGCTGTGCGAGGATTTATGCCATTTTATGCCAAGTTCGAAAATGAATTCCACTTCATTGTTACAAATGTTATGTTGAAGTTTTTGCAATAATGTAAATTGTGTCTTCAGGATTGTCATTCACAATAAAGTGTGTGTGAATTCCATTTGGTTTCTTTTCGTTGGAAATTATGTACAAAAACCTAAGAAACAATATAAAATACCAGGCGACATCGTGAATTTTAATCACTCGGACCAATATCGGAAGAATGCAGAGGTCATGTTATAATCTATCGCTCAAGGTTTCAGTGCTTCGGTTTTAAATTTGGCGGGGTTATCGTGGTTGGGAAGCGCCGTACCGCTAGAGTGCTCTGCTAGTAAAGCATTACCGTTGAGGGAAGGGGAGCGTCGCGGTCTTGCCCCTGCTCACTGAGTGAACAGGCTAGCTGCCAGCTAGTTGGTAATAAGGTTGGGTAACTAGTAAATGTGTTCCTGCTACCCGAATATCCTTATGAGTGCTATAAGTTCATGGATCTCATGACAATTGATTCCATAATTAAATGCTGTTGCAACCGGCCAAAAAACAATAAAGTTATGAAACAACAGTTTAATACAGAACTCTGAAAGGTTAAGAACTTGTAGAAAGTATATGGTACCACTGAAAAATACTAGATTGGGTAATGATACCTTTGCGGTAATTGTGCTCAAACTTTTTAATAAAATACCAGAAGAGTAAAAAAACATTAAGTACAAGAAGAGAAGTAAAAATAAGGATAAAGGATTGGTTCGAAAATGAATAACTATGTCTCTTTGTAACATTAAAACACATATTTGAAATATCCGACCACTATAATGATGGCACCTGCTGACAAGCCTTTGGCTTAGCAGGTCCAAGATTTTAAAATGAAATTGTATTAAAAAATTAAAATAAAAAAACACATTGTAACTTTTTTTAGGTGTATTTTTTTCCGTTATCATTGCCAACATTGCCAATTGTTAATATTATTGTTTGTCGCTAGCAGCAATTTTGTTATTTTTTTGTACTTTTTTTGGTGCTTTTAATATTTCAAATACAATAAACATTATTATTTAAAATTTAAAAAAAAAATATTGCCAAAAACGCTGAGCTATAAAGATACGTATTTTCAATTGAAATAGTTCACTGGAATCAGCTATGACTTAAAAATCCCGTCGAGGGATCAGTTTTTGAGTCAAAAAAACTAACTTTTTTAATTGTTTCATCAATATTTTTTTTAACACGAACAGAGCTCTTTCCTTCATACCATATTCTCTTTTTTTATTATTTCTCTCCCCTCCACGAAACCCTAATATTTTTTTTAACAAACCCTTTTTTTATTAAAGAGTCCTCCGTCCAACCTTCCAAGGACCCTCGTCCAAATCTACCCCTTTTTTTTCCTCCAAACCCCTCGCTTTTCTCACTTCAACCCTTTCCCCCGCAAAGCCCCGCCACCTTCCGGTGTAAAAGGGATTTAGAGAGGACAGAGAGAGGAAGGGGAGAGGGGGTGAAAAAACGTCGCATCGCCGAGCGCACCACCGTATAATGCATTCGAATGCGCGCCATCTTCCAGCGAGGAGGTGCGTTCATTAATTATTCTCTCGCGAACAATAAATCACGTATAAAACAGGGAATTCTCTCCTTTTTTATCCCTCTTCTCCTCAGTGAGGCTGCCACGTTAAGAGGAGGGCGAAATTATTAAAAAAACTGGTTAAAAAATGGGGAAAATTTCGGCAAAAAAATGAAGCCTTTTTATAAAAAAAACAACTGACGTGTGGCAGACGTTGAACATAATCTCTCGTCGTTCCCGCGAGACGCCTCGTGTTTTTCATTTTTTTTCTTCGACCAGAAGAAGGCACGCGTTGGAATTTGATTAACGGGGGAAGTAATATATTTGTCATGTTTTTATTAATTACTAGGTAAACCCTCGTCACATTAGGGCGCGGATTTAATGAAATAATCAAATGTTAAGAATAAGGAACGGATAAACTGAAACTTGAGTAATGGGTCCGAAATAAATACGTACTTTTTTCATAGTCCTTTTGATTCTCCTGAAAAATACCAATTCTCAAATCTGATTGTCATCGAATAAACATTTTAAAAATGTCTGTAGTCCACAAGCTACATCTGTAAACTGTCAAAGAAAGGAATGTTGGGCAGGAAGTGGGAGAATTTATGATGACCAATTATGTACATGAAGAGTTCATAACCTCATCAAAATGTAACCATGGAAACCAAAATAGCAACAATATCCGTTATCCCTGTTATTTCATATCCCCCTCTTCGATACTACGACATCGATCTACTTCGATACTACGATCGATAATACGAAAGAATAGACGAAATTGTGGATGAAAACAAGAACACAAACCATCTGTACTAAATTTAAAGCAAGTTGCTATTATAACAAATATTAGCCATTTTGAGCTATGGATTCTAGTCCATTTTAATAAAGTTTCCTTCAAGAATGGGGATATTTATTTATTTAAATATGCAAATACTACATATTAGGATTAATCACATTGAAGAAGTACATGCATTCCGATTTCTCGTGATTTTCCGATTAAAAAAACATTTGAAAACCGAAAAATTAGTGCCTCAGTCCGTAAGTGCAACAGGTGAATCGGGGTTAACGAAGATGGCGGCAAAGACATTCCGCGCCCATGTGACGGCTTGGAGCATTGTCCACTATTGCAAGCGCGCTCTCAATCTGTGCCTCAAATACACGAACGCATCCGCGTTTCTGTTGTTTGTAGATGGCGGGAAAATGGGCGAGAGTTTATTCATGAAGAAATCGCCATGTGGAAAATTCGGCCTGGACCGGGAATAGAACCACGGACCGTTGGTTTGCCGGACCAATGCGCAGACCACTACGCTATTCATGCTTCCTCGTTGCCATGGCAATTTTGGTGGATACAAGGCAACCAGATGTTAGGCCCTTGTGGTCCATCAAAGATGGCGACGTAAGGGAGAAGAGGACTTCAAAGGAGAAGCCACAACCAAGAGTCAGCATCCTTCACCAGCACTTATATCGTGCTTAGCCATTTGGCCTGGACCGGGAATCGAACCACGGACCTTTGGTATGCCGGACCGTTGCGCAGACCACTACTTTATCCAGTCTTACGAATTTTTCTCATGGCAATTTCTTCAAAAAAAAATTCACCCGCCATGTTTTAATTTCAGAATATTCATGAGTTTAAACATTGGCTTTACCTTCATTTTGTTCTTTGCGTATCCGTGCATACAATACAAAATATTTATAAATATTAATTATCGAGACAAACATTATTATATTCGTGTGAGACAAGAATATACAATCGTAACTTAAAAACATCTTCTCTAAAAGCAACGTGGTTTTTTAAGTTGCCTGCCTCGGGCCAAATTAGTCTGGTCAGACCATAAACGATGCTAGTTGTTTCGCTAAAGATGTTAGGCATAAAAATGTATGTGTATATCATACAAGCCCTAACGAGAATACATGAATATCAGGTGGAAATATCCCAAAGTGTACATTTAACTCTTTGAGTGCGGAATGACGTGATATTACGTCATGGTTGTCTTTATGCTAGTGCTGATGACGTTATATCACGTCATGGTTACCGTGAGTGTTCCAGCTTTCACGAGGAGGCCTAGTAAAAGTTCTCCAATGAAAACTGGAACACTCACGGTACCACTGACGTGATATAACGTCCTCACGTTGTATCACGTATTCAGCACCCGTGTTAAGACAAGCATGACGTGATATCACGTCATGCCGGACTCAAAGGGTTAAATACTACCCTTCGCATAGCCGCCGAATGGGCGTGGGGCATGGGGGTGTGTTAGGTCACCAGCCGTGTAAAGATGTAAGATTTAGGGAAATGAGATGTTGACATGAATTATAGAAGTGTATTCAGTGGAGCATAATTTTTATTAAACAGTCGCTTATATTGATGAAGGATCTCAGGTTTCCCCGGCGTATCTGATGGATAAAGGTTTCTCGGGTCTCTTCCACCGGGCGAGAAGGTCCATGGGGCCCAACGTTTCGGAGAACGACTTGTCCTCCATCATCAGGGAGGATTCGGAAGCTGAAACACCCCTCCTGATGATGGAGGACAAGTCGTTCTCCGAAACGTTGGGCCCCATGGACCTGCTCGCCCGGTGGAAGAGACCCGAGAAACCTTTATCCAGTCACCGAGAATTAAATTTGAAGAAATGCGCGATTATGAATTTTTGGAAAAAGAATTGCTTTCCCCAGAATAATTATTGCATCAAAGAAAACGAAATATGTAACGTAGATTCAATTAAATACTTAAAGCGTCACCATCACTGAAGACATGTCATGGGGGAAACACATCAGGGAAATAGCTAGTGTAGAAAACCATAGATTAGGATTCGTAAAAAGGGTTCTAGGCAAATGCGAAGAGAGAGTACGAGAAAGAAGCTATTTTACACTTGTCAGGGATCATTTAGAATATGCCGCTAGTATATGGGATCAATACGAGGAAAATATAATAAAAGAATTAGAGAGCGTGCAAAGGAGATCCGCTAGGTTTGTTAAAGGCCGTTTTGATAATTGTATAAGTGTTACGAGTTTAATAGAAGAACTAGGATGGGAATTACTATCAGAACGCAGGTTAAAATTTTTGGATCAACCTTTTAAGTAAATTCGAAATCGATTTGTTCACAGATGACGTTAGATATATATATTAAGAACCATGCGTATTATGCTAGGTTTGATCATATTAACAAGATTAGAGAGATTTATTGTCATACCGATAGATTTAAAATGTCATTTTTCCCTCCCACTATTAGAAAGAACAATAGGCAGCGTAGCAAAGGGATAGGTAGGTGAAATATAGTTAGAGTAGTCTGTAGTGCATGATGCTTGTAATAACAACCAATAATCCCTTTCTTATTATCTAGGTACTAACCATGTGACCCTATTATCTAGCATGCCTTCATTAAATATCCTAGTTGCATGTCAATAGTGCATGTTTGGTGATCTTCACCCCCTGCCACACACCCTGGTGGTGGCTCGCAGGGTATCACGTAGATGTAGATGTTATATTATTCGCGGAATGAACGAGTTTTGTATCTCTCTAATTTTATCGATTCAGTCAGACCTAGAGATGTAGTAATGGCGTCATGAAAATATTCTGCGTTGCTTTATAAACACCCCACTTCTGAATTTCTAAACCAACCTAATCCTAGTCTGAAGACTCCGAATATCTCTAGGGCATCCCACCTCAACTAATCCCTCATAAAAGTTGCGAAACAGTATTCGTACGCTCGTATTGCGGTTTTTAACGAAGCGTGAAGCTTTTCAGCAGCGTGTTCACGGAAGATTTTTTGCACTCTAGTTGCATACTCTTGGAAATAAGGGTGGCATTTAAATGAATGAAGAACGTGTGGACGTAAGAGGAACGATATATGAAAGATAATCTTAATTCTGTGATCTTCCCTTAGTGACATCACGGGTGCCAATTGGAAACTGCCAAAACCGGAAGATTTTTAAACAGGTAAACGATTAGAAGACTTCCATAGACATTGGCGCCAACAGGCATAAATTTAAACGCTCTTTTGTTCGTATACGTTTGGTATACTGAGCGAATTAGGTAGGATATCAGTGAAATTTGATGAGTTAGAGCTCATTTTTAACTTTGCTCACATATCATACGGAGAGTCTAGGAGAGTCACAGATGGCGTTAGATATATATTGAGAACCCCTGCGTATTATGCTAGGTTTGATCAGATTAACAAGATTAGAGAGATAGATTGTCGTACCGACAGATTTAAAATGTCATTTTTCCCGCGTACCATAAGAGAGAACAATAGGCAGCGTAGCGAAGGGATAGGTAGAGGAAATATAGTGGGAGTAGTCTGTAGTGAATGATGCATGTAATAACAACCAATAATCCCTTTCTTATTATGTAGATACTAACCATGTAGCTCCATGTGACCCTATTATCCAGCATGTTTTCATTAAATATCCTACTTGCATGTCATTAGTGCATGTTTGGTGATCTTCACCCCCTGCCACACACCCTCGTGGTGGCTCGCAGGGTATTACGTAGATGTCGATATAGTTAGAGTAGTCTGTAGTGCATGATGCATGTAATAACAACCAATAATCCCTTTCTCATATTATGTAGATACTTACCATGTGACCCTATTATCTAGCATATCTCCCTTAAATACCCTGCTTTGATGGAAATAGTACATGTTTGGTGATCTTCATATCCTGCCACACACCCTCGTGGTGGCTCGCAGGGTATCACGTAGACGTAGATGTAGATGAGAGTCAGACACATCAGAATATTTTGCATATTTTCAACTCATGAGAGCCGTTGCTACATCCGCTGTTTTCCAAATTATGAAAAAAACACACTACATAACTTAACTTAAAAGCCTAACTTCGGGAGAATTAGGCGATCCTCGTTAGAATATCCGTCCCTAAATTACAACTTTTTATTTCAATTGTAGCATTACAATGGACCATCGAAATGGTGACCGAGGCTTCACTTTTTTGAAGTTCTAGGCCTTCAAATCTTCCGTTGAACTGTAGTCAAAGTATTGATTTTAAGATGGTTCCACCCAGAATGGACATGAATGTAATTTAATCCATGTTATGGACACTAATGGATAAATCTCCTCTCAATTTGACATGAAAAACTAACTATTACCGTTCCTTGTTATTTTTCCCATAATATAAATTGTATATTAATAGCGTTCAATGGAAGAATGGGGAAAGAGAACATGACAAAAACAGAATTTTTACATCTATTACGAACACCGCTGAAACGAAAAACTGTTCATAATAAGCAAATACTTCAGGCAATATTTTACGAGTGAAAATTCATCTCACTGTCTTAATTTTTCCTGTTATTTTATAATTAAAGAAAATATTTAACTTAAAAATGTGGTATTTCCATAGAAACGGCACTCCCGTCCGTGTTTATGGCCAAAATAGGGTTCATTAAAAAATGCACGTTGGAATAATTGGACTTTTTGTCATACTCGCGGTTTTTTGTAGGTAGTTTGAGCGAAATATCATTTAACGTAGAGATCATTGTCTCATTATAAAGAAAAATATGACACCCTTCTAATGACACAAGAGATTCAACCCCTTTACCACATGACTTTCGGAGATATTTGCCAAAAAAAATACGACAGCACTTAAACATGGAAAATGATACGTGTATGCTCTCCAGAGAGACATTGTTTACAAAACGAGGAAAATCTCTCACAAAAAGAAAAAAATCTCTCACACTGATACGCGGTCAAAAAACTAACAGAATGTAGTTTTTATATTTTATCAACTATTCTTGAAAATAAAACATATTGTCACCGCAGTAAATTCTTCGGGATCACAATAAAAACCTTCCGTTTTGATGGAGTTTCAAACGCACCGCGCGCGAAAAAAAATGAGTCAAGTTAAGGACTTATTCAAATATTTTTATACGATTATTTACCATTCCTGTCAAATAAAACTATACAATTGCACCATTAATAATACAATATTTAATTCGTGCGACTCACTGCTGGTGAAATTAAAACGTATAATTCGATTATGGTCTCCATTATGACTAGGGAACTATCTCGCTCGGACTGCCTTAAGTGAGAAGATCTCCACGTTTCTAAAATTAATTTATTAAAAACTTAGTGCAATGCATTTTAAAATCTCGGTCCAACTCAACCTTAGTTACATTGACATCCTATTTATCTATACATCAACAAGCCTCCTTGGCAACAACATGAAATGATTTAACCATATCTGGTCGTCACAGATATAGCCATTTATATTCATTTATATGTATTTTTATACGCTTGGAGAGGTCTCTCTGTGGATTTTTAGTATTGAATGGATGCATACAAGCAAAAACCTTGCATCAGTATATATTTTGGCACGAGAAATACGTTTTTTAGAGATATTTTACCTGGGTGTAGAAATTTGTGACTGTGTGAATTAATAGCTAACACATAACATTAGTGATAGCAAGATTTTTTAAACCAGCTGTAAACAATTTAAGTACTTATATGGTATTTTTTTGACTTACACAGTCGCCGAGAAAACTCCTTAAATATACCCTTTTTTTAAAACTAGATCTGACTCAATGTCATAAAAAATTTTTGATTCAAATTACCTTACCTCCCACCCTGACGTACCCTGGATACCGATCCTTAATCAGTAATGGCAACGGATAATGGTTTAAAAGGGTTTAGGGAGAAAGCGGAAAGGGTGGGATGGTCTTCAGATCCAAGGGGGTTTTCCCCTTACTCAGACGAAACTTCATTCGCCACGCTTAAATTACTGAGGCTTTTTCAACAGACGCACGCAAACTCCCTTTCAGGGTACACTAATTTCTCCACGGAGCCTTTTGGGGGTACTCCGAAGGACCCCTGGCATCTCAGAAAGGATACATCCTCCCCCCCCTCCTCCCCTTTCTGCGTTCAGGAGCCCACCCTGTCCCTCAGGTCTCTTATCAATTAAGGGTATGCCATCAATCACTTAATCGATAAACACTTCGGGACTTCAAAAACCCTTGGAGTAGGAAGGGAGCGGTGCGTCCCCATCTCCTCGGCACTCCGTATCCTGGTAAGGGTTCGTACCCTAGCCCCTCCTCCTCCTCCTCCTCAAAGTCCACCCCCGCTCCAATTTCACTGCAAACTTCCGAGAACTTGGTCCTCCGGCGAGGTGGCTACACCTGATGGTCAACGGGAGAACTAACAGACGTCGCGAAGATGTTCAGGAACAGCTTAAGATAGATTGAACGAAATATGATTTTACTTAGAAATCAATGTATTTGGTCTCATTTTTAAAGAAAAATATCTCACTCTTCTAATGACACCGAAAATTCAACCCCTTACTGCATCACTTTCGGAGTTATAGTCGTTCATATCTCTTCAATGATTATTGAATATTTACCACATTCTCAAGTTAACAACAATTAACAACGGTTATTTACGAGTCGACTGAGAAGACTTTTTCCTAAGTGGCGCCAAGGACTGAGTGAACTAAGTGTGGAAATTGAGGCAACGTGTTACTTAGGAAACGGTTCCAAACATTTAAATCGATAATGTACGTTCATGACGTCGGCTATGAGCTCCGAAGAGAAACCGGAAGTTTGTTATTTAAACCCAAATACACGATTTATACTATCGACGACCTAGATTGAAAAACATGAATAATGTACTTCAATGTACGGTATGTGATATGCAAGTTTATGATCAACATTACTCCAGCAGATATTGATACACAAAGTTATGATATGGTCGATGGTAGAGACTTTACTTAATAATATACTTTAAAATGAAGATGGGGCGTTGGGTATACCTTATTTTAAAAATGTCGCTTCTAAAGGCAAGGTAGATAGTGGAGGTGATCTTTTGCACGCTAAACA
Source organism: Ceriagrion tenellum (assembly GCA_963169105.1). Lineage (NCBI taxonomy): Eukaryota > Metazoa > Arthropoda > Insecta > Odonata > Coenagrionidae > Ceriagrion > Ceriagrion tenellum. Next base: position 3,430,663 of record OY720645.1, read on the forward strand.
CGTACCCTAGATGATACTGGCGAGAAAAATAAATTGTGATTTTCTCTGACAAGGCATTACATACCTTCTGTTCTTTGACTAACGACGAAAGTGTTTCCAACTTCTGAATCATCATGATTAAAATTACATTCTCAAAAACATACATATGTATATATTTTCACATCCGATGGGGTCCATATAATTAGTTAAAAGCGACTAAAAAGGGAGATTAATTCAATTTTCTAGAGTGTTTTCCTGAAATTTCTAAAACCCCCGATAAAAGTTTAAAAATTTCAGTCAAACACTAGGTAGGGGAAAATCGACTGCAACAATAAGATTTTTTAAAAATTCAGCCTCATATCTGTCTGATAAGAATCAGTCTTGTAACTCAATTTTTTCATATTTTAATGAACGATAGAAAAAAGATCTACACTAAAATTATTCATTTTTCCTATTTAATCTTAAGTAAAGCTATCGATTGCAATAACTCGATACCCAATCGATTTTTTTTTAATTTTCCGATTTATTCCCAAATTGACACACAATTTCGACTCTCACTTAAAGATTTCACTCACCTAGCTTGCTTGGAAATGCCCAAGAATTTGTGTGAATTAGTGAGTGAGTCAGTCAGTCAGTTTTGTAGCTTCACACATTACTAAGGAGTAAATGTGTGTTTGCAATTTTCAAGCAAAGGGAGGAGAAGTTTCTAGATGACGATACTCTTTAAATAACGAAAAATGAATGCATACATCCTTACAAAACCAACGAAAGCTCTCAATTATGCGTGTTACATGGATGCAAAGAAAAATATTATGGGATTCTCAAAATGATTAACACGGCCCATGAGGTATGGATACCAGACAGTTCTGGTACAATTCATGTTATATCTCATCCGGTTATTAACGACTTCTAAAATTACTATTATCAGTATACTGAAACGAACATAGAACCCCTGTAATTTCATTATATCCTCATTTAACGGCACATAATTCACTATTCTACGTTAGATATTCTATTTCAGTACAGCATGCTTCATAAGAGCTTACATGTAGAATTTTACCATAGAACTTCGATCCGAATCGAAATTTTTTATATGGTAATTTTCATAATCAATTTTCCGCTGCCATTCTCCTACATGGATTGTATATGTTTTAGAATGATAACTACAATATCGTGCGGCTTGGATGGTTGAAATTGGTCATCAAAGCTACAGTAGAGGCCAGGAAGAAGTGGAATAAATTATACCCAGTACTTAACAGCGATGCATTAATAGCAGCTGTCCATTTAATGGAACCTATACACAACAACCATTTCCCCAGCACGTTAATAAACGGTTTTAGAAAAATAGTTTCAGGATTTCAGCTATAAATGTATATTTTCTATAAACTAGGAATTAACTGCAATTCCATCAACTGTTATACATAAATGGCAAGCTATCGGTTGCAACATCTCGAAGTCTAATCGACTTTTTTAACTTTTTCGGTTTTACACCAAATCGACACATAAATATAGCCCCTCCCCCCAGAAAATCGTCGCCTCGCTGAGTTCCAAACCTCGAATCGACACTCGGCCTGGAGAAATATATCCATAACAATCGAAATGAAGAAATTTCTAAAACCCCCGATAAAAAGTTTTGCAGTTTTAACGGTAGTTAGGGAAAAATCTATTGCAAGAATAAGATTCTTCGAAACATTCAGCTAATGTGAACTGTTGTGTGAGTTTTTTCAACGACAGCTACTCCATACTTTCCAAACTGTTATCTATTTCATTCACCCCACGTTTCTTGTTTCAAATCTTACAACCATTTACGCAGCCACTAAACTTCACTACCACAAATTTTCGGAACAAAATTGTATCTCCTAAAAAAGTGTTCCTTCTGAAGGCAACGCAGATACTGAAGATATATTGCAAGCTCAACACGTACCCTGGATGAAATCGGTACGGAGGCTTCCGCGGTTATTTAATGACCGTATTAAACTTCGGGCTTTTGCCGCGTCGATCCATTTTTTTGGGGGGCAACAACGGAGAACTTTAACCCTTAGCGGTCAAACGTCGAGCTGAGGTCGACACAAGAGAGCGCTGCGATTATTATTTCGAAAGTGTTAAATAAATAAGGCATTTAATCACAGCGCTCTCTTGTGTCGACCTCAGCTCGACGTTGGACCTGATACTAGCGCTCGGACTGTCGAGTCTGACTCGACGTTGGACCAGACGCTAGCGCTCAGACTGTCGAGTCTGACTAGACGCTGGTCCGCTAAGGGTTAAAAGAGAAGACGGCTATCCGTTAGCTTCAACGTTTAAACGGCTCTTCCAACAATTGTTTTCGTGTCCCCATTCGGCCAATGAGCGCGCACCTGACTAACACCGTTAAGAAAATGATCTGCATTTCATTTAGGACCTGACGAAGCCAGCTGGAAGGCAGGCGAAACTGTTGTCCCCCAAAAAAATGGAGTCCAAAGAGAATACGGTCGTACCCTGGATGATTTCCACGAGAAGAACAAACTTTGATTTCCTCAGCCAAGGCATTTAATACCTCCTGTTCTTTGACTAACGACGAAAGTGTTTCCAACTTTAGAATCATCGTGATTAAAATTTCGTTCTCTAATACATACATATGTATATATGTTTACATCCGATGGGGATTATATAATTAGTTAAAAGCGACTAAAAAGGGAGATTAATTCAATTTGCCAGAGTGTTTTCCTGATTCGTGCGGTGGGGTGGGGGGATGGAAGGGGGATGAAAAAAGGATACCTTTTACGTTTCCAGGGGGAGCGCACATGTGGACCGCCACCCTCGCGACTGAAGAGCAGAAACCGCAGAGCCGTTCAAAGCAAGGGCAGGGGAAAGACACGGAAGGTGTCTGTCCTAAATTCTAGCGTCCTTAAAAGATCGCTCACTGATTGCCACAGTGATTAAGGACGCAGAGTGGACACCACCGCCGAATCCACCCCGGGCCTCCCCCGCCCCCCGTGGGACGCGCTGCCATGGCGACGGCTCGTTTTAATACGGCGGCGATGCGTGTTTGTGTTCTTCCTCCCAGGAGGCAATCAAGTTGAGATCCAGAATAACCCTTCCTTCATCCGAGAGGAGCAAACTGAATGACTCAATCAATCATTCCAATCATAGGTTTTTTTAAAACCTCATTCTCTTTCCTTAACGTTTTAGCTTGGGAGAGGAACTGGTTGCGAATCTACATCTACATCTACATACTACCCCACGAGCCACCTCATGGGTGTGTGGTAGGGGGTGGTAGGTCACCAGCCGTGTAAAGATGAAAGTTTTGAAGGTAATATGGTGACAGGTGAAATTTTAAATCACAATCTGCTGTATCAGTAGAAAATCTAGGTTGGAAAAAGACTGCCAGCAATGGTGTGGTTGGTTCTAAGTTGGTTAATATGAGGATAAGACTTAATAAGATAGCCAATGGGCGGTTGAGGCCCATTGTTGACCAGCCGATTCAAATTTGGCTCAGGGCGGTTGGAATTTGAATTTTATCCGCGACCGTTTTATTTTAACATAGCAGAGCATCAGCCAAATATGGAGTCCGTTGATTGATAAAATAAAACGGTCGCGGATAAAATTAAAATTCCAACCGCCCTAAGCCAAATTTGAATCGGCTGGTCAACAATGGGCCTCAACCGTCCATTGTCTATCTTAGTATAAAAACCCGGCGTGGACCAAACTCGGCAGTCAGTCTTAGCCCTGATGACGATGAGTGAGTTTCTCATCGAAAAGTTGGCCTTAAACAGCCTTACCCGGTGCCAAACCCGAGAACTATTTATCTATAGTATGGCAACTGAAAAACAATATAACCCTTTTGAATGCCACGCGACGATATATCGTCGTTTACAGAATGTGCCAGAAGTGTCAACGACGATGTGTCGTTGTCTATGAGAAGACCTGTTAAAACAATGAGTCATTACAAAAAAATTATTTATTTCACATTCATTAGGAAAAAATATTTACTTTCAAATAGAGGAATGATCATGTAAAAAAAGTAAAAATAATAATTGATTGATTTGCCGTAATAAACAAATAATAATTTTCTGAATAGGGGCCTGAAAATATATCAAAATACCCATGGCACTTCTGGGAGTACCCGCCAAAAAATTGGAAGCACTCAAAGGGATAATATCCTTACTGAATTTTCCAATCTCAAGTGGTACACAAACGATATTAGAGACGGGTATCTCTTCTTCGTCAGAAGGATTCTCCCAGCTGTAAGTCTCTCCTTCAATTAGCGACTGGTCCGAATCGACCTCTTCTGGAATATTTCTCACATTTCCTGTTGCGTATATTTCAGTGAAGACGTTGAAAAGTTGTCCTTCATCCAAGCAAATCCTAACTCTCGATTCTAGCCTTGGCACGTCTTCCGGATATCGTCATGGGTCGTTAAATCCTAAGATTGGTTAACTGTAGCGCTTTAATGCTTCCCTATATCTAACGCTAGTTCCCTTTACATCCTGGTATCCCTTCAAATGTTCCTTCCTCTTTATTTGGTCCATGTACTTATACCTGGGCCTTCCTCTTCGTGGAGACTTTTACCTCAATTTATAACTTCAATTATGTTCTTCACGTTGACTCATTGCATTCCTGAAGTGCGCCCAATCTACATGGTTCTCCTTTTCTGTTTATATTGTACCATTTTAATCGTTCTCTCGTCTTCCTATCTTCTATTAATCTTTTCCTATTTTGTTCGTTCATTTCATATTCAGCATCTTCCTCCAACACCAGGTTTCGAAGGCTTCGAGTCTGATCTGGTCTCCTTTTCCAATGGTCCCCTAATAGATCGAATATTCGAAGCTATTAGCAGCTGGTAAATAAGTATTGTAACTAGTGGACGGGTTCCTGCAACCCGAACTAATTTTTCTTTTATACGAGCCTCGTTCCAGTTCTACAGTGTTGGCACTCGTATGAGGAGAAAATATCTCAAGTGAGAGATGGATAATTCCTCGAAATTTCGTTGGGAAGGATAATTAATTAGCATTTTGCGCGTACGGGGAAATGACGCACTCTATATTTTTCATGCGCATTCTAGAAGTGTTCAAGTGTTTTCCGAGCGTACACCACGGATTGTGAATGCGGGGAATTGTGGAAGTTTCGGAATTTTAATTCCTCATTTGTCCATTCTTGATTATTTTACTTCAAGCTACTGATGAATCCCTCGACATTGGGCTAATTTTTTCGGGATTTTTCAGAGCGTTCCGCGAAGCTGATATTCATTCCGGCCTGAGTGATTATATTTCGCCCTAAAACGTAGACAAGGGTGAGTGATGGCTTTCTGAAAGTGTACCTAAGCCTAGAAATTCAACGCAAATCGTTTTTTTTTTTTTCAAAACCAAACATGAATTATTCTGCCCGCCTGAAATTCGGGAGATTTTATTATTATCTTTATACATACGTACATACCAATCACGCCGTTCCCTTTCCGGGGTAGGTACAGTCACAAAGTTAAACTCATAAATACATATCTGTACACCTAACTCTGCTTCAATAGTTTCCCTCCATACTGGATTTACCAACTCAGCACAAATCTTTGAAACGCATTTCAATGCTGTATGTAAATGAGTGAAATGTACACATTTAACTAATGTAATGTAACTAGAGGACGGGTTCCTGCAACCCGACTATTTTTATAAGATCTATGGCTTCATGGATCTCCTATCTGTTGATTCCATAAGTAAACCTGCAACCGACCATAAGTCCAACGTAATTCTAAAACCACGCCTCATGTTGAGGGTGAACCTTTCTCTAAGCCACGTCTGATAACCTAACTTGGGTTATTATATATTATTAAGCAAGAATTCTACTATTGGATGGTGGCAAATATTACTCGGTCCTTTTTCATTGTACGGAGATACATTGGTTTAAAAATTATGAATGTTAACGCTGAAGTACACTGCCTGAATGGCAGTGCAACGACATCTCTACAAATAACATTTTTATGTCAACTTCCGCCCAAATTAAACTGTTAAAAATCTCGTACAACATGCAGTAGATATTGAGGCACCTCATAATTTTTTTTCAGCTTAGATCAATGAAAGTATAACGCTTATATCCATGTTTAAATGACAGACATCCGGTTTACGTCTGAGGACATAGGCCTGACCTACTGTGACGAGATGAGTCGCAAGGTTGTGACGTATCGACACAAGAGTCGACGCTATAGTGCTCGCAGAGTTTCTGTGCACTGGAGAGTTCCTCCAATCCTAGCTGCCCATGGTAGATGAGCAGCGATTGGCTGCCGGCGTCCAATCCCGTAAATTGGTTCTTAGTTCAATGCGCGCCGCGTACGAATACTCTTAGTGGCGACCCAAAAGAATCGGCGAAAACGAACGCTATGCCTCATCGACGCGAGGGCCTTTAGACGAGAAATACTCTGGACGAGAAACTACTGTAGATATTGAGTCTGGGTTGGCGGGAAGTACTGAATAAAAGGTTGTACTCACGCTTTGACCAGAGTTGGTCCGAATTGACCCTCCATGGGTCCGGTGATCCCTGACTCGAGGACGAACTTCAGCAGACCGCAAAGCGTCAACCCATAAAGTGAGTCAGAGAGACAACTAATCCCAAATATTTGGGCAACGGGCTCTCTCGATTCGCAAAAAAGTGCGGTAGGTTTCAGCAAAAGCAAAACCGACGGCTACTCGTCTCTGTTGTTTGGGTAACCAAACTAATACGAGCAATTCGGGGAGGCGGAGGCCCAACTGAGGTCCTTTTGACCTCAATCCGCCTCATTGGTGTCGGCCTCGAAGGGGCTGCGATTCCGCTATCCTTCACTTCCCATCCCTTCCTTCCACCTCTTCCAAGTCCCTGGGTATAAGCGAGAGCTTGCAAACCGGGGACGGGAGTTGTAATCCTGCGGCGAGAGCCGAAACGCCTGTAGATATTGAGTCAAAACTTGCAGTGATTGAAATAGCCATCGCAGTGAGGTTAGAAAGTAATCCACATCGGCGCAGGTCACCGTGATTACACGATAAATAAACAAAACTTTAAGTCAGTATTAAAGCAGTATTCGTACACGGCGCGCACTGAGCTAAGGACCGGTTTACGGGATTGGACGCCAGCAGCCAATCGCTGCTCATCTACCATGGGCAGCTAGGATTGGAGGAACTCTCCAGTGCACAGAAACTCTGCGAGCACTATAGTCTTTGGGTGACGTTATTATTTATGGTCACGTGGGGTCGATTGATACTCAAAAGGGGAGAATTCCTTATATTTCCGACAACTTTCTTCCTTTTTCTCATTCGATCCGGAGCCTAGTAAACGATACTGCTTTGGTGTTCAACATTAGAACCCCAGAACTTAGCGACTATCTGTTAGAACGTCCGCGTGGCGTTGTTTTTACTCCAAATCTGAGATAATTATTTAATTGTTTTTTCTAGTGGTGAAGCAATTTGATGTGAGTTGAAGCAATTCATGCACATGTTTGTTTATTTTCTATAATATCGCACACCTTTCAATCCATTTCAGAGAAGTAATTCATTGGTTGGTCAACCCTAAGATTGGTTAATACAGCAGTCCATTAATCCTTCCCTATATCTGATGCTAGTTCCCCTAACTTTCTGATTTGCCAAAGAAATTGTATACACAATATGTGGAGCGCGAGTCGTTCCAACAAATGAGTGTTGGCACGCGAGCTACTCAAACAAGCGAGGAACGAGAAGCAAGCAACTTATCAGATCGTTTAACGAGTTGATCAATCACGTGCATCATAATCGTATCGGTGCGATATCGGTTATCGGTTAAAAAGAACGAAACATAATCTCAGAAATAAATTTTACGCTCATCCAATCAAGCCAAAAAAAATCGCTCTTTAAGAGATCATTCTTGTACATGGGACCCAAGGTTTAAAACTTGCTACCAGAGGACTTAAAAGCCGGAAATTATACTAAAAATAAACTTCTCAAACTATCAGCGGAATGGATTCTAACTCAGCAAAGTGTAGAAAATTTCTTTAATATTATCGTATGAAGTTGTGTTTTTTTCTTTTTCTATTTATTGTATTCAATTTGGTTCATTCTGATATCTATTGTAACACTACTTTGTATATATAATTGATTTGTATTGTTCAGTTAAAAGCAATAAGCAGCTATATATTCTGGGATGGTAGCCTCATCACAGATATTTCTTAGAGGCTACCTAAAGCTTCCCCTTGTATGGAAAAAAAACATGTAATTTATTTGTGATGTTTGTTTTTTGGGAAGTAATAAACTTATTATTATTATATAGTTTGCGATAAAAGGTGCGTAATTTATTTGTACGAAGAATAAGATTTGGTGCAGAGGTCTCTTTGATTGATTCTTTTTTTTCTTGAATTCGATTTTCGTGTACGATTCGCTTTTTCTTTAAATCGGATTTTTATGCTCCAAAATCTTAAATTTTTGCCCTACTTCAACGATAGAATGTTTCATTTAGGTACTTGAAAACTTCAGCACAAGCATGGAATGGAAACTGATACCATCAATTGCATGTTACGAATTCCTGTGTAGGTACGAGGAATTCATTGGGGTAGGTCTCATATTCGTTTAGTGACCGATTTTGAACACAGAAAGAAGGCATTGCAACACCTGTCGAGCGCAGATAGTCATCAATATGACTGATGAAAACTGTTGTGAAATCAGACAGATACCACACCACAAAGTAGCCAATATATGCTTCAAGAGTTTCTTATATCGTGGGAATTGTACATGCAAAAAACATGCGGCACATCATTAAAAAAACTAGGTTTTGTTAAACGTATATTAATAGAAATAGGTCCTTTTGCCAAAATTTGCCAAAAAAATTAATAAAATACAAAGGAAAGCAGCGCGGTTTGTTTAAAAACTGCAGCACGAGCGTACATATAGTTTCTCACCACTTTTAGAGGGATTAAGGTGGGAGCCCCAAGAGAGACTCGCAGGTTACACGCTAGGCTTAGGTTGCTTGAATATAATTCAGAACTGATATTTTTCAGAGCGACACAGAGGGAAGATTATCATGACTCCTAACTACATATCTAGGTCAGACAGATGCGATAAAATAAGAGAGGTACACTGCCATCAACAGATAGGTATTACAAATACTCGTTCTTTCCGCGAACAATAAGCGAACACAATACAAACTGTGCTCCACTAAATACACTCCTATAATACATGTCACCATTTCATCTCCCAAAAATGTTACATATTTACACGGCTAGTGACCTATCACCCCCTGCCCCACACTCATGCGGCGGCCCGTGTTGTAGCATGTAGATGTAGATGTACTGTAAAATTTTGAATGTAATGCGGATATCCTTGCTATACATTCGCTAACTGCGTCCAATTCATTGAGTTAAATCCAAAGTAAAGAACGAGGATAACCAATATGTTTGTTATTCCGGTTGTCAGGCCACAGTTTGATGACGTAATTCACACTCTCCTCTTCCTTCCACCTCAACGGTGAGACCTCAGCTTCGCTCCGGACACCACCAGAGGTCAGCGTAATTGGGCGGTTGGATCTTGAGCACGTGGAATATAAGGCAATTGACTCCTTTGGCTTAGAGAGGTCAAGAGGAGGGTGTTCCACTCTTTGGACGGTGTCCAGTTGACTAAATAAACACACACTGCCCCCTCGCTCCGCGTCCACACCCTCCTCCTGAACCCTGAAACCCTTTTAAAGAGGGATTGAATTCCTTAAACTACACCCTTACGTCCGTAAAAGGGTCCCCCGCCCCCTTCGCCTCACCACTGAGGATTCGGGTACTTCCCCGTTTTCCACACGCAAGAAAATTGATCAGGGTCTTGACCCTAGGGAGTAACCCTTGCCTCTCACCCTCTCTCCTTTTGACCCGTCCAGGGTACAGGGGTGTTGGAAGGTAAAACCCCCGTGCAACGCCCGTAAAAAAGGGTATGGACACCCTTCTCCCGTGTCGTTTAAGGGTAAGGTGTTGTGTGAAGGGGTGCGAGGAATTCAAGGCTCTGGTTTCAAAAGGGTTCAAACCCTTTTAAGCGATGAAAAAGCTTGAGAAATGTGGGAGTGGTCAGATGAAGAACGAGGCGTTGAATTGATACTGTTTTCATGTTGCGAAGCGATGAAATTGATAATGACGAGATGACTAAGTTGTTCCCATCGTGGGAGATGGAGAGTGCATTGCATCATTAAACTGTAGCCTGACAACAGAAAGGGCACCGATATTGGAGATCGTCAACTAACGCATCGCTACCAACTTAAGAAAATAAGTGGCCAAATTTTATTTATATTCAATTTCCAATACTAATAGTTTTGATATTGGTGATCGTCAACTGACGCCTTAATAACAACTTAAGAAAACAAGTGGCGATATTTTATTTAAATACAATTTCCCATACTAATAAATTTGATCAAAATCTTGGATATTTGTCGTCGTCAAAAATTAACGTATTGGATTGGTGATTGTATATATGGGGAGACAACCGACAGCCAAGGTCATTTCCGCCATGGGGGAGTATGGGTGGAAGGCTGGATGGAAACCCGGCATCGGCATTGGCCTCCTCTTAACGAGAGACTCCAAGAGGACCACAGTTTAACGTCTCATCCGACAGACAGAGTTCTGTACTTAAAGTGTCCGCCACAAGACAATCAAGTAGGGACAGGATTTCCTCTGAAAAACATCCCCCTCTGAAGGGATTTGAACCCAGGCCTACCGTATGGATATCCGTGCTCTAACCACCACGAAAACCGTATCCCCATTTCAAAGTGACGCTTATGTTTTCATCCGAGCCACCTCAACGAGAGTGCTTGATTAAATCTCTGCATTCGATGCTAAATTATAGTTAAACTAATATTGAAACCATATTTTATTTACATCTTTGTCATTGTGATGGATTACATGACTATGAAGATGGATGAAGAGGGCCATATATGTTCCCTATGTATAATTCCCCACGATACATCAGTTATTAAGGTGATTCCAAGATATTTTACTGTATCTGAAGATTTTATTATGTTTACTCGACCCACAGTATAGGTATGGCATTTTTGTGATAACTTTCTCATAAAGTGAACTGACGTGCATTTGCTGATATTTAATTCAAACCCCCACTCCTGGCACCACGAATGAACGTTGTTAAGATCAGATGACAGAGCATCGAGGTCCGCATCTTCGCTCATTTCACGGTAGATAACTGGGTCGTCTGCAAATAATCTTAATTTACTGCTAACTCTAAAACTTTGGTCATTAATATAAATAATGAATAAAAGAGGGCCAATCACACTTCCCTGAGGAACACCGGATGTGGCAAACTGTAGCTTAGCTACCGAAATAACAGCTACATTGTTTAACCCTGGCCTCCCCTTAATTTCCTTCTGGATAGCACGGGGAATGGACGAATTAAGGAATGTAAATCAAGAATGTCAACCATATGTTTGTAATTTAAGGTAACTGACTGTTGAAACATACAAATGTTACTTAGTTCTATGGTTTATACTCTGTTTTATAATATTTTTTGTTGGGATTGCGCATTTATATGCGCAATTTCGTATTGAAATCAAAATAAATGAGCAATGGGAATCTATAAGGAAAATATCTATATAAAAAGTAAGTGCATGTTGAATTGTATTAATTTTTTGACATAGAAAGTTAAGAAAAATTGAAAAAACTGTGCGTCAGACCGCAAGAAAAATAGCAAAATAAGGATCAACGAATATGGCGGACTGATTTCATCTCCTTGAATTGGCCAGCATAGCAAGTACCCTCTCCACATACGCCGAACTGTTTTGTTTTGACGGTGCGTCCTGTCTCGCCGATTTTCTTTTGTCGCGCGCTTCGAGGATGCCATGAGCACGTTTTCCTAAAATCAGGAATAGGTGACTTCGAGGCCGGAGCAGTCTCAAAGGAAGGAGGACGTGAGGACGCAGGGGCGAGGACTGCTAAAAAACGAGCGTACAAACGGAAGAAGGAGAGCACGGAGTTGGAAGTCAGATTGACTTGAAAGGTTTGGAATTTATGCGTCAGTCGGGGGAACGGGAAGAGGTGGACGGGGGTAGGGGAGGCCTTCTGGTGTGATATACGCGCTTTCGCCTGATTTATTCCCGCTTACTGCCTTATGGAGTATAAAAGGGATCTCTCTCCTTAGGGTCGTAGGGATATGCGGGGTCAGGGGGCGGAACCCTAGACGGGAGGAGGGGGAGAACCCTGATTCTATCCGAAAGAAAAAAGTTTCCCCTCGAATACCCCGCGAGATCTTGTTTACCACGAATCATTGTTGAGGAAATAAATCTACGCGTAACTTTGGTGAAGGGGTACGCCAGAGTTATATGCGGTGGCCAAGTAAATTTTTTATCATCCGTACAAAATATTCGTGAATTTTGCATAACAATTTGTATCATTCAATGTCATTATTTTGTAACTAACTACGGGTAGGAAATAAGCTCTTATCACTAGGACGCCCGGACTTTTCAACATCATTCAACGCCCAAAAGCGGGTCATTTTTACCCACTGTAATTAATGAAATTATCCCTCACTTTGCACTATTAAGTTTACATTTTTATTACAAACTGTCACTCTTTCTCTTCACATTAATCGATTATTTCACTTTATAACTTTCATAACTTTGACAATATCGATGATTTATCGATATATAAACTTACGACATTTGTGTCAATCTATCCTTTTTTTTAATTTTATTTAATTTTTCTTGCTTATTGTGTCATAGCTCAATATACTACGAAGGCATTTCACATTATTTAATACATATCTATTATTTTTCAAGGTTTGGTTGCAATAAACAAGTTAAAAATATTATTTTTCGGTCGTAGTGAGCGACTCAGAGACATGCTTGAATATAGAGAACATCAAAACCACTATCACCATAAAACTCAAAATTTTAGCTACAAACTTCACTCTGTGGAACAAAGAGGAAGACTGAATTCGTATTATCCACTTGTCATTCGGAGAGAAAAAGTAGAGCTGATGGCAACAAAGTGAGCGTAGTCCATACGTCAGCAATATTGTATTGTCTGCACTCTAAAATAGCGATAAAGTACACCGTGCACTGCCAACAAATTAATTACTAAATATGCCATGAATCGACCGGACGAAAAATGAGAAGGTTGGGGATACGAAGTGGAAATATGAGAATATTTTTGAAAGGTGATCCAGGCATGGAAGGTAACCGAATGAGGAAGATAGGACAAAGTGGGACGGACAACATGTGCAGCAGAATAGCTAATAAACACTAATAAAAATGATGTTTCGATGATGATACAAAGTGAAAATACATATCTGGGTCAAAATGACCCGGGTGGGCGTTCTAGGTAAATTCTAAAAAAACTAATGTATGGATTCCTCCAGGAAGGTGGAAATTTTTCTGACATAAAGGCATGCCAAAACAAATATAACTCACGGGAGGAAATCCTGCTCTCATTGAAAATGAAATAAAAAAATAAATTTAAAATCACGTTTGGGTCAAAATGACCCGCCTGGGCGTTCTAGCGTTAACACTTAAAAAAATTACCAATGCATATATTTATGCCTGATATATAGTGAGGATTACACATACAGAACATATGTGGCACATCATTAAAGAAACTAAATTTTGTTAACTGTATAATAGGAAGGTTCTCGGTAATGTAAAAGTCAAAAGAGGGAAAATGTAATTCGCTCTGGTTAGGCCACACCTTGAATACCCCATTAGCATTTGGGACCCTGCATACGGGAATATTTAACCAAAAAAATTAATAAAATACAAATGAAAGCAGCGCGCCTCGTTAAAAACTACTACGAGCGTACATAAAGTGTCTCACATCATTTAGAGGAATTTAGGTGGGAGTCCCTAGTGGCTCGGAGGCTACACGCTAGGCTTAGGTTGCTTGAATATAATTAATAACTGATATTTTTCAGAGTGACACAGAGAATATTATCATGACGTCTCACTACATCCCTAGGTCTGACAGATGCGGTAAAATAAGAGAGATACACTGCCATTAACAGATATGTACTACAAAAACTCACTCTTTTCGCGAACAATAAGCGACCACAATTAAAATTACGCTCCTCTAAATACAGTTAAAAATAGTTAACTGGATAAGGGACTTTCTCAGTGATCGAAAACAAGAGGTAGTTTCTTATTGATGGTTTTAGCTCTGATATGGTTGAAGTCACATCCGGTGTTCCTCAAGGAAGTGTGATTGGACCTCTTTTATTCATTATTTATATAAATGCCTAAGTTCTCGAATTAGCAGTATTTTAAGATTATCTGCAGACGGTACAGTAATCTACCGTGAAATAAGCGAAGACGCGGACTTTTAAGTTCTGTCATCGTATATAAAGGGTATAATAGGAAGGTCCTCGGATGAAAAAAGTCAAGGAGAGAATGCTATACTTCGCTCTGGTGAGGCTACACCTCGAATACGCCGCGAGCATCTGGGACCCTAAGTCATAAAGATTTAACTAAAAAAATTAATAAAAGACAAAGGAAAGCAGCGCGCTTCGTTAAAAACCTCAATACGAGCAAACATATAGTGTTACACAACTGTTAGAGGGATTTAGGTGGGAGCCCCTAGATACACGGAGGCTGCAAGCTAGGCTTTGATTGCTGAAAATAAATTCAGACCTATATTTTTCAGAGTGACTAATAGAATATTATCATGACTCCTCATTACACCATTAAGACTGACAGATGCGATAAAATAAGAGAGATACACTGCCATCAAGAGATATGTACTACAAAAACTCGTTCTTTCCGCCAACAATAAGCGACCACAATAAAAATTACGCTCCTCTAAATACATTCCTATAATACAGGTCACCATTTCATCTCCTTAAAACTTACACCTTTACACGGCTGGTGATCTAACACCCCCTGCCACACGTCCATGCTGCGGCTCGTAGGGTATTATGTAGATGTTGATACATGTAGACATATTTTAATAAATGATTCTACCCGAATGAAGAAACTTTCCCAAAGCCTTTCGAGATCTTATTTATCACGAATCATTGATGAGGAAATAAATCTGCGTGTAGCTTTGATGAAGGGGTACGCCAGGGTTATATGCAGTGGTCAAGTAAATTTTATGTCATTAACGCAAAATATTCGCGAACGTTGCAAAGTTTTTGTTGAATTCGATATCAAAGTTATATTACTTAACTAAGCTAAAGAAATAATTATCTTAAAGGGTGAAAAAATTAAACAACGCACATTTATACATTAATTATTTTACCCGAAAGAAAAATAATTTCCTCAGAAGAAGACGAAAATCTGGACTTAAAGGACAAATTCCCTCCTAGAACCGTAATGAATGATTTTATTAATATTTGCCATAAAAATCTATAAGGGGCTTTCTTTGTTAATAAAAAATTATACTAATTGGTTCACCCTATGCCTTAATTGTTGCGTAGAAGATGCCGAGGTCTTTATTGAATACATTCGTCATACATATTCATGTACACCTCGGCATCAACAATGCTGTCAGTCTACGAGGAAACGGTTCACCAAAAACATTATTTTTTTGCGATTTTATGAAAATATTTTCCCCAAAATTTCACGAAATCGTAAAGAAATCAAAATAATCTGAAATAATAGGTTATATATATTATGTCATCTTTAGTTTGGCATTTATCTCAAATATGTGCGTCAAGAATTTATAATTAAACCCTTTGAGTGCGGCCTGACGTGATATCACGTCATGGTTGTCTTTACGCCGGTGCTGATGACGTGATATCACGTCAAGGGTGCCTGAAGTGTTCCAGCTTTCACTGGGGAACTTTCACTAGGCCCTCTTGAACACTCGAGGCACCCTTGACGTGATTTCACGTCATCAGCCCCAGCGTAAAAAAACATGACGTGATATCACGTCATGCCGCATTCAAAGGGTTAAATATACAAATTAATGTGACTCCCTCCCAATACAAAGGCCTCAATATAGGTACGTTCTTCCTTGTGCGAATGGATTACGTGGACAAACAGACACAGGGAAGAGAAACTTCGGATTTCCGGTTCATGAAAATGAAACTATGTCTGTGTTTGGTCAGTGTGAACGAATTAATCAGTGTTTTTATTAGTACAGGTAAGTCTATGTAAGAATAAGTCTTAAATATATATCGTAACACATGGTATGAATGGCTCACCCTAAGTTCTGAGTGTTGCGCAGAAGTCTGACGGCCCTTGTCTGAGGTCTCGCTCCTGGATACACCTGAAGGAGGAAACGAAACGATTTATTTAATGCAATATATAAGTTGCAACAAATCGTGAGAAAAATTTGATAAATTGCACTGTTAAGATAGTCCGAGCGAGATAGTCCCTCTGTCATAATAGAGACCATATTCGAACTATACGATTTAATTTCACCAGCTGTAGGACACATCAGTTAAATGTTGCATTATTAATGGTACAATAATATAGTTTTATATGACAAAAGTTGCATGTAATTAAATGAAAATACCTGAATAAGTCAATAACTTGAATCACTTTTTTCATACGGTGCGTTTGAAAATCCTACAAGTACGGAAGGTCTATTTTGATCCCGAAAAATTTACTGCGGTGATAACTTGATCGTTTTCAAAAATAGTTTAGGAAACACGCAAACTACACGCTGTTTTTTTTACGACTACTAAGTGTTAGAAATTCCTCATTTTGTAAATAATGTCTCTCTGGAGTCAATAAAAATTAAGCTCCTTGAAATACACTTCTATAATTTATGTCAGCATTTCATCTTTACACCTTTACACGGCTGGTGACCTAACACCCCACTGCCACACGTCAATGCGGCGACTCGCGGGGTATTATGTAGATGCAGATGTAGAAATATTTTCAAATTCCGGATCAATTTTTTGTTTTGATTGCTGTATCAAACGATTTTTATCGCCATTGATCAATGCTTAAGTGTTTTAAAGAATTCAAGCCTTGAACTCTAAGGATTCCGAGGAGTCGTTCAGATGATATCGAAGACTTTTTGGGATCTCTTCCGCGTGTTTCCATTGTCGACAGTTTCGACAGCGTTGCAGCTGTATACTTCTGGTCAGAAGAAGACCTTTTCTGACCTGATCTTTTCAGACCTTTTCTGACCTGAAGAAGACAGCTTCAACGCTTTTGAAATTGTCGTCTTCGACAATGGAAACACGCAGAAGAGAATCCGAAAAGTCTTCGATATCAATTCATGCCTTTTCTAACTGTTTCAAAGAGATTCACCAGGAGTTCACCAGGGGTTTATACTTGGGACAAGAGATTTTAACTCGGCGGATATAATAACTCCTCGCACACATCCATGCGTCTATATATCTCACCCCGATTCGAATCCATTTCAAACCCTCCCCCTATTCTCCCTCCCTCTTTCTCCATCCCCCCCCGAAACGCGAATACTTTAACGATAGGCAATAGTCATAAAACCCCGCGTTTTATTACCGCCGTAAAATCCACGGCGTTCCTCTTTTTTTTGTGCGAGCCTGACTTGTAACCATCATTACCCATAATTCTCCATCGATGAAATAACTCTCTTTCGGAGATGATGCATGTCCGCGCTTGTGTGTGTGTGTTTCAGGGCAATTCTCATTCCTACGCGCGGAAACAAGAGTGTATTCGGACATAATAACCGATTCGCTTTTTTTTAATACAAAGTAACGCCAAGGTTGCACGTATTCTGGGATCTTCGGGAAATCATTTTCGTTCCCCCTTTGTTTTCGAACGACTGTCGACAACTCAGACCGACGTCGATAGATGGGGCGAGCGAGAGTAACGCTGAGAAGAAAGGAGTTTTCGCAGCGACTGCGCGAGTCAAAAGCAAGTACACGTTACCATAGTTTGGGCTGAACTGGGAAATCGACATTCACTTACTTCTTTGTTACGCGTCCTCTTTTCATGTATTTTATAATATTTAAATTGATATTAATCCACATTCCTGCAGAAAACTGTAGTAAAATCGAGTAGAAGCCATGGTAATAAGTAGCAAATATATGCTTCAAAGAGCTACTTGCCATAAATTTCAAATGCTGATGGTATGATATTCAATGATTTACATCCCCTTATGCCCCGTTTACATTACTAGGGCTAGAATGTTAGTTAATATGGCGGCTTTGCTTACATACATTTACGCGGAATAATTTAACCCTCTGAGTGCGGCATGACGTGACATCACGTCATGGTTGTCTTTACGCCAGTGCTGATGACGCGATATCACATCATGGGTACCGTGAGAGTTCCAGCTTTCATTAGGGGACCCAGTAAAAGTTCCCTAGTGAAAGCTGGAACACTCACAGAACCCCTAACGTGATGTAACGTCATCGGAACTAGCGTAAAGACAAACATGACGTGATATCACGTCATGCCGCACCCAAAGACTTTTAACCCTTGTTAACATGCTGGTGGCCTCTGGTGGAGAGTCAAGGAGGTGACGTAGCCCACCTAGCCCACAGGCAAACAAACATCGCAAGTCGCGTTTCATTTGTTTCCTGGCCTATCTTCAGCCATATTCACGAAACTCGCATGGGCGAGAAAAAGGATTGAATGACGCAAATGCTTCACGTGGTTACACTTCTCATTCGCTAGTATTTAAATATACACATATCATTTCATGTCCAAACATCGTTTGGTGCGTCGAAATATGAAAATTTAGAGAGTAAATTTCCTTAATGGAACGACGCCTCACTCCGCTGTACTTAACCATGAAGATACCCCGAGAATATTACGTAATTATATCGTTTGCAATCTTTCATGATAGATAAAAACAATTCTAGATGTTACCCCGACGTGCAAGAATGATATATTACTTCCATTTCGAGTCCTTGACTCAATGTTCAAAAGTGGAAAAAGCGACTTTTTCTTCCAAGTTCTGCCCATGACCCGTCCTCCATTGCGCTTCTGAGAGTACATTTGAACTCATAATACGGTTTATCATTCACAAATGCAGTAAAATACGTCAAACAAATTGAAACTGACGCATGGATACGGAATATGACGAGATTAACTCTCGTAATATATTGTAATCTTCAAGTAAAAGCTGCTAGTGGACTGGATCACTTTAACTGCTATTTTAACTAACCTGCGTTTACACGCGTTATTAATTAATGATAGCCCGAACACAGGTATTATTCCTTAGGGGCTATCTATTGTACTACCACTCTGTAGTTCCTGAAATGGAACTAAATTATCATTATATTATAATATAAAACAGTAATCTTTGTTTGAAGGTAAATATATATTTTCATTTGTGATTATTATATGTATGAATCATTTATGACCAAAAATAAGTACAAATATTCCTTGTTGTTGTAAATTTATTGTGGCCCATCCAAACGGAAATTACAGCGTGTAAACTGTTTGTTAATAAATGTATTATTATTTTTATTAATGATGGTAACCAGTGCCAACCCTAGTAGCTCCACCGCGGTTAAAAAGTTGACTGGGGTCAGCGCCATCCTGCGTTCACACGGCGAACTTTAGTTAGGGTTACAATTGACCTGGTTAGAAGCTATTAATGTAAACAGGGCATAACTCGTCCATTTGTCGTGCTTTATCCAATGATAAGTAAGGAAGGAGGAGGGTTAAACAACATGGCTGTTCTTCCTTTGTCATGGTTACAGTTTCATGACGTAACGCCGTCTCAATCCGTATAAATATACTTACCTCGTTAGTTTGTAAGTTGTAAAAACGCCATAATTTTGCTTACATGGAATCTCGATACTCGGAAGATTTTGTAAACTATAATAAGAGATTATAGGGATGATATATGCTGACTCAGTCCCTATTACTGTTCAAATACCATAAACTGGCTTTATTTGGTATAGTGATTCACTGCAATCCAAAATACTTTGAATTTTATTAAAAAAACAACGTTAAACGTTCCCTGCTAAAAAAATCCTTAGAGGCTGTTCTGAGGAACGTATGGAATTCTACAGAAATTGGCTCTTTTTCTTCAGAACAAGTTCATTTTCTAAGGATCTGTGCGGAATATGAGAGCCTTACTCTACAGAACATATGTTCTGTAGAGTTGTATTCTGCTGAGCAAAATAACTCCTTACAAGCTGTACTGTAGAACTTCAGCAACTCCACGGAAATATATGGAACTACGTAAACTCTGCAGACCGTTGGGGGTAATTCTGCAGAACTTTGTTGGAAATTCCACAGAACGTCCTACGTAATTCTGCAGAACATCCCAAGTAATTCTGCAGAACGTCGTAGGGAATTCCGTAAAATGGCCTTTCAATAATTTAAGGAATATCTAAAGAACTTTATTCAAAATTCTGTAGAAGTATTTATAAAGAAAATTTACAGAATTTTATAGCAGGGTTGTCATAATATAGTCCCTGCCATAAAAAAAAGACATGTAGATATCTTAAGCTGTGTCCCAATTCGCCATTTAGGCAGCCAAATCGGCAGATTTAAGGGAGGAGGCCATCTTGAAGTGTGTCCCAATTTTTTAGGCATCATGGGGGAGCGGATTTAGGTGCCTTTCTCGGGGGTTAAATTTAGGGTAGGTGGAGTTTATCCTAAATCTGCCTCCATATTGAATTTTCCATCATGCAAAGCGCTGCATGCGTCGTACAAGGAAACTCGTACACAAGGAAGTAGGTGAAAAGTGGCGATCATGGCCGGCAAGTATTTTGTGAAAGAATTCTCTAATATTTCGCAAACCAACACCCGACTACAAAAGAAAAATTCTAATTAGTACACTTTAAAAAAATGAATTTAAATCCCAGAACACCGACACAAACTTAAATACCCCGAAAACATAAAAACTAACGAATTTCCAGACAACGAAATGGATGAAAAAATGTAATTTCACTTTCCAAATCTCACGACGCATACGAAGGTAGCCATAGGCGACAAAAATGTCTTAATTTCAGGTTTCATTTGTTTCATTCAGTCCTTTATTAATTACTCATATGTTTTTCATTCGTTTCCAGCTCGGTAGACGGCAACACTAGCGAAGGATGTCGCAAATCAAGCTCCCTTAGCGAAAGGCCTCTAAATATTTAGGTAGCTAACCGCATCCTCCCTAATGCCTAACGAATAGGGACACGGCTTTAGTAGCTGTTGGAGTCTAAATTAATTCAACTTTGACGATGAATGACATTGTCGTCTGAACACCTTTAACCCCTCCCTACAACAAAAGTCTGTAAAGTTTCCTTAAGAATACATCTACAGACATTCTTAACATATCTGTAAATATTCCTTTAAGCATTGAAACGCCTTTTACCGGAATTACCTACGACTTTCTGCAGAATACCTTAGGTCGTCCTGCGGAATTCCAATGGGCGTTCTACAGAATCCCTTTGATGCTCTGTAGAACTCTTTTCAAGCTCAAGGAAAGCTCTCACATATTTCTGTAGACTTGTTGAAGTTATATAGAACAGCTTTATAAGGAGTTACTTTGCTCTGTAGAATATATCACTACAGAACAAACGTTCTGTAGTACCAGGATCTCATGTTCCGTACAGATCCTTAGAATAGGGACTTTCTGAAGAATAAGCGTCATTTTCTGTAAAATTCCTGGCGTTCTACAGAACAGCTTCTAAGGAATTTTCAAGCAGGGCTGGTAGGTGGAACAACTGTGTCTTAAAAAGTCCTTTTATCGCGGGAAATATATTTCGTTTCAATTGTCGTACACCTGTTTTGAATACAAAAGTGTCTGAATGATAGGTAAAGTTTTGTGAAAAAATTAACCATTCGTCTTTAAGTGGTTACGGTTTGAATGCCTCAGACGAATCAACTGGATTTCCTCACGAGCGGTAATTTGAGATGAATTAATTCCTCGTCTAAAAATCACAGTCAACCCTCAAGGCTTTTCCGAAAGAGTCCATGATTTTAACGATCAAAAATGGACCTCAAAATTACCCCCGAAAAAAATAGTACCGGTGACGCCATCTATTTTCCGCGGGGAGAACTTTCAAATCGTTTTATTGGAGCGTTTTCCCCGACGGGGGTAATTTTAAATGCGTTTTTTTTTCATTATATAGGCCACACAGTCAAATGGCGTTTTAATGCGGCCGACATGTCGGAAGAAGTGTCTCATTTTACTGCGTTTTAATAGGGATTATCACCGCGGAGTGTCGTTAAAATGTTTATAAAACTCCATCAAAATCGGAGACGAGTCGACGAGGAAAGAGAGGATTATCTGTTTTTTTTTTTAACCTATCCCCGAGGGGTTGAAGCTCGGGGCTCACAAATGATCGTTTGATTTCCTCCCTCCACGGCTTCGTTTTTTAGTGGTAAATAAAACAAATAACAGGTACCATAAAAACAGCAAGAGGGACGCTAGATATTTTTAAAGGTAGTTTGAGCGAGATATCATTTCACCTAGAAATCCATGAATTTGTTGGTGTTGTCGGCCACAAAAGTCCTGCCTAAAGCTAAAATAAGACCAGCCTTCAACAATAAGGCAAGTTTGCAAAATCTGTTATCGAAGACGAAGGATGAAATCCCATTAACAGAAAAGAGTGCAGAGTACCAGCTTCAGCGTGATATCATTTCACCTAGAAATCCATGAATTTGTTGGTGTTGTCGGCCACTAAAGCCCTGCCTACAGCTAAAATAAGACCAGCCTTCAATAATAAAGCACGTTTGCAAAATCTGTTATCGAAGACGAAGGATGAAATCCCGTTAACAGAAAATAGTGGAGTGTACCAGCTTCAGCGTGAGATTTCTTCGGTTTACATCGGCCAGTTAGATTGGCTGATCAGACACCTTATATAGAGGGATTAAGGTCCTTAAGAGACTCGGAGGCTACAAGCTAGGCTTAGGTTGCTTGAGAAATACAAAACTGATATTTTTCAAAGCGATAGAGAGAATGTTATCATGACTCCTCACCCTCTGGCCCTTTGAGATAGAAAGGAAACGCCAAGCCATACCACTTCATCCTCCCTTCCCCCTGGCTATCCGAATATTTTTCTTGACCTACCAATAGATCACTTTCAATTAATATAAATGATTTAAAGATCTTTTTATGTTCGAAGCGGCTATTCGCCGTCCTCTTCCTCGGAAAAGCGTTCTTACAATTTGAGGAGAAGAATCAATGTACACCTTTCTAAACCTAATTTAACATTATATAAAAGTTTATTTTTGTATATGGGCTCAGAGGCATTCATTTTATTGCCTGAATGTATAAAAAGAGAGAAATTTCTCAAAACATTTCTTCATTCATTGAAATCATGGCTGTTTACTCAGTACAATATTGAAACTTCGTTTGATACGAAAGTAAAAGTTAATTATTATAAAGTTAATTGCATACACACAATTTTTCCGTATATAATAATAGTAAGACTATTGTTGGAGATTGTTGGGGTAATTTTTGTGTTTTTTGTATGATCAATTGTTGATTATCTATCTGTTGGCCTCGCATGTCTACGTTCATTAAAGGTAGTCTTTACACAGTTATTACCTCTAAGGCTACGTAAAGCTTGTATTTTTTTATGTTTAAAAGGAGTCGTGTGATATTTTTCTTTTCTTTGGTTGGTAGTAATAAACATCAATATCTATTTACAATACGAGGTTCAGGTGGCAGGAGTGGCTATCGCGGGCCATTGAATGCAATAATTTAAGTCGAAAAAAATTCGTGAGCAGCCATTAATTAAGTTGCATCTGTTGCAACATCTCTAGGCCTGACAGGTGCGATAAAATAAGAGAGATACACTGCCATGAACAGATAGGTATTACAATAACTCGTACTTCTAACGCGAACAATAAGCGATCACAATTAATATTGAGCTCCACTAAATACACTCCTATAATACATGTCACCATTTCATCCCCAAAATTCTTACACCTTCACACGGATGTTGACCAAACACCCCCTGCCACACGCCCACGTGGCGGCTCGCGGGGTATTATGCAGATGTAGATATCCGCCGCTGGGTCTGGCAAGACCAAATGACGGTTTCATTTCGCCGCCATTTCCGTACCGCTCGGGGTAATGTGATGGATTCTCCTGATTTTTCATGACAAGAAACACATGACCAAAATATTTTCGCCTTAGGAATCAACTACATCTGGAGAATTCCAGATTTATCTTAAAACACCGACGGATCCTACCAGACTCATAGCCAGTTGCAGGAACGTAACATATGTATTCCATGAAGTTATGGGACCCATAAGCCATGGAAACCATTCAATA
This sequence comes from Ceriagrion tenellum, assembly GCA_963169105.1. Taxonomy (NCBI): domain Eukaryota; kingdom Metazoa; phylum Arthropoda; class Insecta; order Odonata; family Coenagrionidae; genus Ceriagrion; species Ceriagrion tenellum. Next base: position 3,454,691 of record OY720645.1, read on the forward strand.
AGTGTTGCACAAACATTCAATAAACTCATCGGTCTCATAACTTATGGCATGGAGTTATGAGTTCCATAAGTAGACAAGATGGCGGATGCTCAATGAGCCGCTTGGAGACTTCATTACTCGATAAAAGAGTTGTTTTCTGACGAGTGACCAGTTTGTTTATCCTCACTGACTAATTATAATGTGCATTATCAATTATTCATAGGCTAAACTTTCATAACTTTTATCCAGCGGTGGAAGATTAGATCAAATATTCGAGGCTAGTAACTATTGGTGAATAAGTTATGTAACTAATAGATGTGTTCCTGCAACCCGAATATATTTAAGAGTTCCATAACTTTATGCATCTCATAACTATTGATCCCATAACTAAATTTTCTTGCAACCGGCCATCAGTAGAGGAACTTCTGCTTTTCCGGCGGATTCGGTTCGGAGCGTTAAATATTACCACAGGACTAGTATCTGTGCGTCAATACTGTACCGCGGCACTTTTCTGTGTGTGTCTCAATACTGTACCTCGGCACTTTTCTCGAGAGAAAAAATATTAGCCAATGGTCTGGGTGGCATGAAAAAGTAATAGAAAGAAGCTATACCTCGCTCTGGTTAGGCCACACCTCGAATACGCCGCGAGCATTTAGGAACCTGGTCAAAAAGATTTAACCAAAAAATTAACAAAATCTAAAAAATGCTGCACACTTCCTTAAAAATTGCTACGAGCGAACATATATGGTCTCACAACTTTTAGAGGGATTAAGGTGGGAGCCCCTAGAGAGACTGAGGCTACTCGCTAGGCCTGGGCTGCCAGAGAAATTCAGAACTGGTGTGTTTCAGGGCGACACCAAAATTGTTAGCATGCCCTAATGCGCCCTGTCACACGCATATGAGCGTCTTACAGGCTGGTACGGTAAATTTAGATGTAACCTATGTATATTGCATGAAATATCGTAGCGCTCATTAAAATAGGTTTTCAACTTTGAGTAAAATGTCAATTTACATGATCAAAGTTAACCTTTAAACGGTGACGTGCGGTCTGACAGACCGCTGCAACTTTTAAATTATAAATTTTTCAAAACTTCTGTAATTCCTGTTATATATCTTAAACATTCTCAAATATATTCAAAAGTTCTTATAATAATTCTGAAATATTTAGGACCTTCTTTTCATCAGTAGAAAAGCATAAATTATTTATGAATCTAATAATAAATTGTGTTTCTTCTTTCAATCATTTTACTCTGTTTAAAGCAATAATTTACCCTCAAGAAATTGTTAGTGTTGGTGATTTAGAATGTTAAATATGAGTTGGAGACATAGCGCTGAGAGAAATAAATTTAAAGCATACAATTAAAACGTCGTAATAACATTTAATTAATATTAGATAAATTGCGGTCTCCCAGACCGCGCGTCACGGTTGTGAGACAAGATAATGCACGTCACTGGTTAAGGATTAACAAACTTTTGGCCATATTTACACGAAAATAGATCGAAATTTCTATTACTTTTCGGATGTTCGGGCAGTCAGGAGGAATCGAAGAGAAGTGAGAGGTGCAGTTCGACCACTTTGCTGATAAGCAAACACTCCTCCCTTTTTCCCTTCAAAAAATCTCGACCGATCCAACCCAACAATACCCTTCGCCCATTCCTCACGACGTCTCCAAGGGTACGTATCCTAGGAGCCTTTTCAAAAAGGGGTTTGGGGGAGGCAAACAGGTCACCTCCCTCTACCTCTCCAAGAAGCGATAAATTCTTTCAACAAAATAAGTCTTCCCCTTTGCCACCCTTTTCCTACATCTTAAGGCCGACCCATACCTTTTCTCCTTCTCGAAGTTCTTGGGAGGACCGAACGCAAGGAGAAAAGACCTTTTCCGTCTTTGACATGACTTCGACTGTCGGAGAGTTGGTTCGAGATACCTAGTGGCGCAGCGCGTCGGGGTCCTGCGAAAAGGGAGGACCTCTGACGGTAGATTTATGCGTCAACGCTGCAAGAAGTATTGAAGGGGGGGGGAAGCGGAGCTGTGTACGAATGCGTTTGTGAAGAGGTTCACTCGTGTTATTGAGAGCGACTCCCTCAACATCCTTTGAAAGACTTTCAAAAATGAAACTATGGTATTGAAGGAGATAAGAAGGAAAGAGAGGAATGAGAGATTTACGACTCAAAAGTTTTTGAATGACGTTAGACGTAACGAAAATATATCCCAAGTCGAGTTTTTTATTAGTAAAAATGTAGGCAACAAAATATGTCTCCAATATTTTTATAAATAAATAGCCACTATCTTACATTTTATTTAAATAATGTAAGGTACGATGCATTTTTGCAGGAAGAAGGTAGGTAATCGTACGCTCTTGGCTCAATATATAAAATAACTTCGCCAAAACTTGGACAATTTTGGGATTGTAAAAAAGAGAATAAAACGTCGATTTTGGCGTGTTAGGATTAAAATTATCTTCGAGGTACTATTTTCTCAATATATATTAGGTAAAATGTTATAGGACAAAGCGTTTCACCGAAATATTTACAACTTCACGAAATCCTATAATTATACTGACTCCAGCCTCCACTGCCATTTCGGCAGAAACTGATTTCACATTTAATCACATATATACAAATCACGCCCTTCCCTTCTGGGGTAGGCACAGTCACGATGCTTCACTATCAAATACATTTTTGTACACATAACTCTGCTTCAATAATTTCCTCCATACTGACCTATCCTTGCCATAAACCTCTTTCGCCTCATTTACCCCCAATGCACTGCTTTTCATAAACGCCCTCCTGTTGTAAAAGACTCCTAATATTCCTCCTCCTAAGAATTTTCTTCAACCACATTCAACCACAACTTTCTCGGCTTACCTCTACCTCTCGCACCATTCATTTCACTCTTATCTATCTGTTTCTTCGGCGTGTTTTTTCGTCCCTTGACATACTTCTTGCAATAAAGGAACAATTTTGAAATTTCTGTAAAAAATCATTGATTCGTCATATTCTTGATACAGAAGCGCAGACAAAAGAATATTCTGCAACAGTTAAGTACAAAAATCATAAGTTAGTAAAAAAAAAAGGGTTAATTAGAGACTCGGAGGCTGCACGCTAGGCTTAGGTCGCTTGATAAATTCAAAACTGATATTTTCTAGAGCGACACACAGAGAATATTATCATGACTCCTCACTACATCTGTAGGTCTGACTGATGCGATAAAATAAGAGAGATACACTGCCATCTACAGATAGGTACAAAAACTCGTTTGTTCAGCAAACAATAAGTAACCATAATAAAAATTGAGCTCCACTGAATACACTCCTATAATACATGTCACCATTTCATCTCCAAAAAACTTACACCCTTACACGGCAGGTGACCTAACACCCCTTGCCACACGCCCATGAGGTGGCTCGCTGGGTATTACGTAGATGTCGACGTACAGTAGTTACCCCTCTTACTCATTGGTCTACCTTAAGAGAGGGTGCCGCAAAGGCTTTAATAATCAGACGCAGGAAAGGGGGAATGAAAGGTGTACGGTGAGGATACATTTGCCTATTTTTTGTAGAATTTTCATTCAATTGACTGGCTCATTTAATACATTTTTCCCGTCACTGCGATATTTTGACACTAGAACGACCAGATGTGTCAAGTTGACACGGCTGGGTATTCTTGTGTCAAGCCCTATTGTGTATCATGCTAGGGGCCCTTTTTCGGACGCTGGAGCGTTACCTTATAGTTCCATAGCTTTCCTAACTGTAAACGCTAGAATCGTGAAAAATCTAAGCTCAGTCTGTTGAATGGTTGTTGAGGAGAAAACTATGAAAATACTTCCATATGTGACACTCATTAATATATATATATTATGGATTTAATGTTTGTAATCTAGGTCTTGGTAGTGTGTTGCCTCAATTTCCACATTTAATTCGCTCAATCCTTGGCGCCACATAGAATAAAATCTTCTCAGTTGAATCGCAAATTGTCGTTGTTAATTTTTGTTAACGGGAGACTGTGGTGAATATTCAATAACGATTGAAGATATATGAAGTACTTGATGCCGTGAATAATAGCTGACTATTTTTTGAGACCTAACAGTCACTCTGTAAATGCTAGAGAGGAAATATCTATTACAGTAAGTGTGTAAGAGGCTTATGAAAGTTCCATCGTGAGTCTTTTCTCTACTGTGTGGATCTTTTACTGTTAATTTACAGCTACATTTTATATGGTATCTTGCCTGTTTGAGAGCCTTCAATCAGGCAATCAGGAATCAGATGGTATAATCTAGATGGATTGATGTGGATGTTATATGTGTATGTGGATGTGTTATATGTGGATGTGGGTGTTATATGTGCCTCAATATATAGAGCATGGATATATATTATAGATTAAAATGTTTGGAATCGTTGCCTAGGCAACGTGTGGCCTAAATTTCCACTTTTAGTTCACTCAGTCCTTGGCGCCACTTAGGAAAAAGTCTTGTCAGTCGAATCGTAAATGGCCGTTGTTGATTGTTGTTAACGTGAGACTGTGTTGAATATTCAATAAATATTGAAGATATATGGACAACGTGATGCTGTGAATAATAGCTGACTATTTTTTGAGAGCTAACAGTTACATTGTAAATGCTAGAGAGGAAATATCTGTTACAGGAAGTGTGGATAAGAGGCATATGAAACTTCCATCGTGAGTCTTTTCTCTGCCGTGTGGATCTTTTACTGTTAATTTACAGCAGCATTTTTCTTTGGTTCATTACCTGTTTTAGAGCCTTAGGAATCAGAAGGTATCATCTAGATAGATTGATGTGGATGTTAAT